>OZ012677.1:24777836-25977836 GCA_963942445.1 Argyra leucocephala | reverse complement strand
CATGTTCGTTGTCATTTAAAATAAAATGAAACATTGCTTTACAGTAGATGTAGCTTTCCACAATTAAATTGGCAGCTCTACCAAAAATTATAAGTAGACAATGTTATTGTCTATGCCATTCCTTGTAGATATTATTGTAAATACCAAGGCGTTGAAGCAGTTAGGATGTTGATCGTTCAGTCTCGAAATTATAAAAAAACAATCTAATAATTTTATTTACTCCATATTTTTTTACTTCTTTAGTGAGCAAATTTATGTGTACTTTCGTACTACCTATGTACCACAGAGCGTTAACAATTCATTCATATTTGACAACCTCATGATTGGATTTAAATGCCGTAAAATATACAATTGTATATTAAGTATTACTTCTATTTTTTTATTTTCGGTTTGTTTGTATTTAATTTTTAATGTTTCCAGTATTTGCCACCTGGTTTGTGGAATGTGTAACTATTTTAAATGCTTTCAGTATTCATCCACCCTTTTGCATATTTTTATTTTTGGTTTAAGAACTTGCTAAAATTTTAATATTTTTTGTGGTTTAATATACCATTTTTACTTTTAAACTCCCCACGTCGTTGATCTTGTGTATTATATATAAGATTTATTTTATTATTTTGTTAATTTAACTAATTATAAATAGTTCTATAATAATTCTAAGTATATATAATTCAGTATTGTACAATATAATTTGTATTATTACACAAATTTATAATAATGTCAATCGAATACAAAATTTTTGACATAATTGCTGCGATAGTATTATTACACGAAAAAAGAAACAGTGAAACTATATTATACTTAAGAAGGCTTTGCACTTGAATAACGATACAATTTTTCCAATATAAAGTTCATAATATCTGATTACATTTACATTCACACTAATCGTTTCTAATTGCCTTTACATATTTTACTCGTTTAGAAACGAAAACGTTGTTGCTGCCTAATTACTCAAAATAAAAAGACTACCGTTTATAATTCACTTTTCTATATCCATTTCTATCTATTTCTTTTTTTACCAGTTTTTTATATTATAAATAAACTATACAAACCAAATTATTTTAAAATTATATTTCGAGACTTAAAAACCATATTTTCAAGTGGGTAATACATTATATACGTATATAATGTTTTTTTTTTATTTTATTCTTTATTAATTCATTCATTTATTCATACAGACGTTATTTTTATTCAATTTGTTTTTATCACATTCTCTTAATATTTTATTCCATTCACACAAATTTGTTTAAGGATATTCAAGGTTTTTATTATAAGTGGAAAATACAAAAAAAAAACAAAAAAAAAAATTAACGGCCCAAATAAATAAAAAAAGGAAAAAACTTTTCTTTATTAAAAAGAAGGAAATCCTGTTACTTGTATAACAGGCAAAACTTTCAGGCAGTCAATAATAATACTGAGATTTCTTTGAAAATAGAGTTATTATCATTTAACATAGTATTCACCTGAATATTACAAAAAAAAAAATATATATATATATATATATATACACTTTTTACAATTCAATTTTAAATAGGGCTATTACAAAAAGTAATTTGTTTGTTAAACTTTCTATACTCTCTCTCTCTCTCTCTCTCTGCAATAATAATAAATTGTAAATTATTTTTAAATTCAGAGAATTAAATTGCATATAAAATAATATACTTTTACAACGAATAATTCTATACAAATTTTCAGATATAATGTACATTATGGGAAAAGCTAGAAGATACTAGGTATATACGAAATAATTTTTTTTTTTTTTTAATTTTTTTCTTGAAAATATAAACAATGTGAGTACAGCTAAAGAAACAAAAGGAAATATTTAACCAACACACAAAAAGGCTATTCAATAATTTAATAAGGACTAGACATAGACATTTGGGCTATTTTTATTTTTTATTCATATCAAAGCTCATTGAAACCGAAGGGCAAGGATAAAATAATTTCTTATGTTTTTTGTTTTTGTAATATCTGTGCTGCTCAGATATATTTGGTAATTTATTATGAAGCATTATTGAACAGTTTTGTAATATAGAAAGTAGTTCAGTAATTTTCAAATAAATCGTTCTAATTAAAAAGGTTTTGTCTAGCCACTTTTGCTTAAAACTAAAAATTAAAATAAAATATCGCAATTATCTAAAATAGTCGTAGATTAGCTCATAAGATTAAAAATAAGATTTGTAAAACAAAATAAAATAATATAATTATGACCAAATAAATAAAAATAAAAACATGTTTTATTGACAATTTTTTTTTTTTTTTTAACTTTTATTATTATAAAATGCAAATTTAAGAAAATGTTTCAGAAAAACGGGGCTTATATATCAGAACTACTACTTACTATCTAATACTATTTATATAAATTGCTTTCAAAAAACCTGCATGTATTGGTTTACACAACACACAATAATAATATTAGAGTAGAATACGCATTCTCTATTCATCTTATAATAATATATATACAATTTCGTTTTTGCGAGCCCACACAGCTTGTATTGTACATACCCCATTTTGGTATAGAAACTCATTTTATTTTATTGAACTTTGTGTGGATCAAAATATTATTTTATGTTTGCATTTTGATGAAATAATTTTAATCCGTTATTAGCTCAGTTGATCAAAGCGTCATGTTAATGTCGCAAAATTTTGTTTAAATTCAATTACCTGTTAAGTCAAACTTTTTTTTTTCTTTATTAAAAAAATATTTTTTTTTTATTATTATATTATAGTTAATAGGTGTCTAGTTAACATTTAAACAAATTTTAATTTTTATGTTAATTTTATTTGCTTACTATTTGTTTAATTTCATTCGTAATTGTCAATGTATGTTAACATGTTTATTCTTATTATATTGTAAAAATAAGACTTAAAAATCATTATTATATCCTAAAGGGATGAATAAAAGATATAAGCTAAATTAACATAATTGATAATTGATAAACCTACTTAATCTAACTTAGATTAAGCTTAATATATATTTAATGCCTGATTCTGATTCAATGCCTGACCACCAATAAACTTTTACATTTTTTATCTGGTATGACATATCGTATTTTAATTTATTTCCATTTATGTAGTCTGGATTGTAATCAATGGCCTTACATGTGACCATTCTACTGTATGGATATAGTATAAGGACATGGTTTTAAATATATTTTGAATTTTGTATTATATTAGACTAACTATGTTATCTTCAGCATAAACTATTACATTTTCGGCGAATGCTAGTGCATAGCTATTATAATTTACTCGATTTAATAAATGGTGCAAGTTAATACATTAAAAACATGCCCACACCGTTAATAGTGCCTTGCTGTTGTTCGTTTTCGATTAAAAAACTTTTTTATGTGTGATTCGTTTTGCTGATAATGTAAAAAAAATGTATTACTACCATGCTTTGGATAAGCGCAATTGGGTGTGAATGAAAATTATATCTTGTAACAGCTTGTATATTTTTTCATGAGATATCGCTGGAATTGTTTGATGAGATATAGTCTGCGAAATCGCTAGAAGAAAACTATAGTAATTCCCGCTTAATAATTTTCACATAATACATTTAAGGAGTAAAATCACAAGCAGAGCTAAATTTAAAAATTCAAATAAAAACAATTTTTGTTTTCTAATTTTCTAAAAAAAAACAAAATACGTTTCTCAAACAAGACATACATATTAGGAATTTTGTAAGAAAATCTTGATAACGAATTATTTTCTTAAATTATTTGAAATTCAAAATTTTTTTCTCAATATATTATTTTGTAATATAAAATTTTAGTATTTCTAATTTAATTATGAATTTGTGTATATTTTGTATTTAATTTACAATCAAAAATTCTTACTTATCTATAAAAAAAAAAAAAAAAAAAAAAAAAACCTATTTTGTTTTACACAATTATTAAAAATTTAAAATAATTTTTTTTAATACCTAACCAACCAATTATTATTATAAAATATGTACCACCCTCCCCCAAAGAAAATAAATTTTAAACTTCTTCCATAATGTTAGATACTAAAATGATTTAAGTTTAAATATATTTTCTTAGAGTTTTTATTTTTATTACAAAATTTCTTACAATTTTTTATAAATAATAAAAATAAAATTTAAATGATTATTAATTGGAATATTGAATTGGTTTATTAGTCCTCAGGATGTACCTAAACCTATCTTATAATTTTAAAATTTTATATTTCATATATGAAAATAGTTTTCATTTGAAAATCATTTAATTTTATACCGAAGTAGATATATGTAGCTATAAAAAAAACATTGATCAAAGTAATCTGATATAAGTACTTTTATATTCTCTTTTTGGATCAATTTAGAAAAAAAAAATTTTGTTTTGGGTACTAAATGGATATTAAAATGAACATGTTATACACACACATAAATTGAAACATTTTTTTAATAATAAAATGTTACTTTAGGGGTAAATTATTTTTTATTTATACCTTTTTTTAATTTATATATTGAATCTGGGTAAAAATATTAGTAACTAAAAATTCCATAAAGCAAAATTAATATGTTAAAAAAATTTAAAGTAATATTGTATAAATATTCTATCCATTCCTATTATTGTCTAAATCAGTTTTTTTCAAACTGTAACAGCATTGGAGTTGTTGAGTGCAAAACACTGAAGAAGTTGCCTGCAACTAGTAAATGATGCACGTATCTGACTGTATTTATAAGCATTATTTTGTAAAATTAAAAGAAAAATATTATTAAAGCTTCAACAATTTAAATTTTTATGTATGAAGAGTCCCACACATAAAAATTTTAATTTTCCATGTTAATTAGTCTAATTTCTTGGAGTAAGGAGTCTTTAAAACTTGAGGTAGGACGATGAACAGTTTCTATAAATTTTAAAATTCAAAACGAATATATCTAAAAACCGATTTAGAACAATTATGATTATCAATTCTTACAGCTAACAAATTATGAGTCCGATATACAAAATGTCCTTTCAACAAATTATATTTTGTGAAATACTTTTTGATTCAAAAGAATATACATGTAGATTATTTTCTTCTTATTAAATTATAAAAATATTTATATACTGTACAAATTTAATTGCTGTACCTACTTTATCAAAACTGTGGTTTAGACATTTCACAGTTTCTAGTAATTAACACTACATACATATCGAAATAAAAATGTTCGGCAAAAACATAAATAATTAAAAAATGTACGGTCTCTTAACGTCGATAAAAATAATAGTATCAGATTTTAGACAATATTTTACATAATCATAATTATTTATTTAGGTAGATGGAACAAAATATTATCTTCCAATACATAATAGATAAACTTAACTTTGCAAATTTGTCAAATGTCTAAACGTAGCCCAAACATTATGACAGGCTCAGACATCTCTCCTTTTTTGTTAAAACAATTTACATATGGAATTCTATTATTTTACCAGTCTCCATATCCGAAGTATAGATTCAATAACCAAACTTTGTAAGTTTTTTTTGCAACACTAAGTTTTTAATATTTATTTGTATTTTAAAAAATTTTTTTCCTATTTTTTTCTTCGAACCGAATTCAAATTAAATTTTAATTTTTTTTTTATTCCCCTAAAACTGTACAATCTCTCTCTAATTGAGAATAGTTTGTATGGCAGTTTTTATATGCTAAGAAATATTATAATATTATAATTATCCGCTAGATGTTAAAATTCAAATGTAACCGATATATAATGATCTATTGTTATACTCCATCAAATTGCGAAATCTGAATTAAATTTAAATTACACTAAAATGAATATTTTAAACTGTAAATTGAAGAAAGTATGGTGAAATTATTATCTGAACCATTATTTTTCTTTTAAATGAGAGATATAATTTAAAAAGAGACGTAGCGAAATCCAATATTTTTTTTATTATTAATTACAATGTTAAACTCCGCCCAGGCGCCCCATATAATATATTTAAGTCATTTTAACATAAAACAAATATTAATTTATCAAATGGGGCAACTCATCCATCTCCAGAATTAAATTTAATTTCTGTTTTTAACCCTGGGAAGATAATCTAAACCTAAATTTCATTCACACATTTTTTTTCTTAACCTATTACGAAGCAAACAATATTTTTGAAATCATGTAACTGTACTTTATTCTTTCATCATTATTTTTATGTAAACAAAAAATAAATAAATAAATAATTTGTATTTGAATGTTGAAAGGTAGAGGGGTTCTAGTAAAAGTTGGTGAGTAGATTTTACTCATATTTACCTAAATAGTTAATAAATTTTACTCCCATTTAAGCATTCACCGTTCATCCCGAAAGTACTGTAGTAATTGGAATTACGGAAAAAGATGATACATCACCACTTTTTGTTCTAATTACAATACACCAAATAAATACATTATTATTATTATTATATTTTTTATGTTATGAATTACATTGATAAAAATTATTTTTCTATAACAGTTTTAATTATTTTTCTAAATATTTTTAATTATATTTCAATTTTCGAGAACACATTTTCATAAGATTCAGTAAAAATGTTTACCTTTTAGCCTCATGTGTACCTTCAAATAGATAAATATGATTGATTACCTTTCCAGGGTTAAATAAATTATTACGTATATGGTTGTTGTCTAAGATGAATCAATAAAAAAAACAATGTCAACCATAATTTGACAGAAAATAATTCATAACGAAATATTGAGTACGATTTTTTGTCAATCAAAATTATTACGTATGTGGTTGGTACGGTGGTTGTCTAAGATAAAGTAGTGAAAAAAATGTAATGTAGGTATATCGTTCTAAAAATATATTATTAATGATCGAAAACAATTTATAATGAAATTGGGTACGATTTTTTATCAAACTTTTTCGAATTTAGATGAGCGGGCGAATACTAGTATCTTATTAAATTTTTAATATCAAATTTGTTTAATATTAGATTTTAAGATTGTAAGATTTAAGATTCGATTTAAATATTATGTACATTTGCATATAATTAAATTAAATAAATAAATTTTTACATGTAATTATTGTTTTGATGAGCTAAAATTAAATTTATTGTTTCAATTTGAAACAACGGAATTTGATATATTGAAATTTTCCGCCCTAAGTCCCGCGAAACCCAGTTCTCATCATTGTAATTCAGAAAAATAAAATTTTTTAACCAATTAATTTAATAATTTGTAATACCAAAAAAATGTTGCTTTCAATTTTATGTATATAAGCACTTTTAATCAACTTGTATCGGTGGGTACAATTAAACAACAATATCTATTAAACTGTTAATATAATCTGGACAATTGATTGGTTTTTCAAAATTAATTGAAAATCTTCAATTTACAAAAATCAATAATTTCCACAGTGTTTTCTACTTTAAAAGAATATACCGTATACCCACCACCTATACCTTATCAAAAGCTGTTATTAATTATTATTAGTGTTTTTTTTTTCAATTGTAAATTTTATCAATTTCAAATTATTCACCTCGTTAAGTCAAATTATTTTACAAAATTTCTGTACAAAATCATTGAAAATTCCGCGGAAATATTTTTACGGTAAATTTTACGAAACATTGATTTTTATAATATTGAAGTCCTATGATTTTCTCGTAAGCCATTCATTTTTTTTTATTACTAAAATTTTATTTTTTTATTTTGCAGAAGTAACATAACTTTTCTCACAAATTAAATTACATGAAATGAATTAAAAAAATATATATATATATATATATAAAAAAATCCATTTTTAAATTTTATTCCTGTTCATTGATTCAATTTTGAAAAGAAAGTTTTTTTTTTTAAATGGATAAACAAGCTATAATATTGAATATTTTGATGCTGTTTCATACAATTTGTATATATTATATATATAAAAGATTTTTCATAGATTGAAATGACGTGTAAATTAAAAATATTCTTCTGCAAATTATAAAAATTTTACAGAAATTTAATTTAATTTTTAAAAATTAAATACGGTTTTATATAATCGCAACTGACTTTAGATTCACCATAGATACCCAATAGATTTTGTGTGGCAATGGTTGTGATTGGTCGACACGGCTGACATATGATTGATCTACACGTGATCTAATGTCAAATGATGTGGCTGTTACCCTCTTTCAAATCATAATAAACTAAAACTGGTACTAAAATTTGTTCGTAAAAGTCGCATAATACCCCAGATATGTAATACAGTTATCGTAAAAGATCTTATGAAGTTGAAGTGTAATTCATACCAATTATATAACCAATCACACAGAAATTATTCTTTATTGATTAGTGTTATTAAATACTTGATATCCTAATATTCTTACTTCCAAATAATAACATTTATATCTCTCAATCTCTTTCTAGCTTTGTTTATAAGACATTGAGTCCTTTTTATTTGTTTTAGTTTTTTTGCTCAAATTTTATATTCAAAAACATTTTACATGTACATTTTGATTTCAAAATTACATAAAATGAAATTTTCTGATTTTTGTATACCTACCTAAACTTCATTATCTTTGAAATTATTGCCTATAATATTTTCGATATCCTTTAGATATTCATATTTTTCCAATATTAATAAAATGAAAAATTCTAGTCATTTAAAAACAAACTATTTTGTGATTGTACAATTTAAGTAATAATTTATATATTGTAATGTATATGTGTATGTAAATTATATTTGATCTAATGTATTATTAAATGTCTTTAGTATATTAGGAACATAATTTTATATTTTAAAAATTTATTTTATATTACAAATTTTAAATATTATGTCCATTTGCAAAATTTTGTTTATAATTTACTTAAATGCAGTTAATATGATTTCTATCAACTTCTTGAATATAGTAAAAATTATTGAAATCCCATAATAGGATTTGTAATTCAAAATTGTGATTTAAAGTATTGGCTTTTACTGTTTTAACATCTACACTTTCAATGTAAATTGAACTTAAATTTGTTCTAAAAATGTGTTAAACACACTTCAGAAGGTGTTATTGGATCAAAATATTTATTGACGAATGGATAAGTTTATAGTGTTTTTTCTATCCTATTATTTTTTGTTATTTTTGCAACATTTTTAATATTAAAAATCTCAAGAACTTGTATTATCGACAAAGTTTTACCAGTAGTCTTTATTCCAATACGATATTTCAATTATAAAGGGTTTTCTAATATAGAGATGATACAATTTAGAAATATAATAATAAAAAAAAAATGGCAAAATATTATATATAAAATTTATAGTCAATAAAAATAATTAATAGAATTAATATTTTATATAACTATAAATATTACCTATATCAATACTCATATATCTCATACAACACAATAACCAAATAACACAATAAATAATATTGGACAAACACTAATAATAATTATACAATTGTCAACAACTGACAAAAGTATGTGCAATGACGCACCCAGTAAACATAGTAACGTCAGATAGAGTTAATAAAATGTCTTCTACAGTACGCCAATCCCCTACTTAGACAGTACAAACAGATTAAAAATGAAATTAGACATTGCCTCTGAAATACAAGTGAAATTAGCAGCTTGAAAGCGAGGGAAATGTGAAGTGGCAACCCTATGCTCCCAAGAGGAGTAAGGAACAAAAAATATATATATATATATGGAAAATAACATCATTAAAATGACCACCATGACTTCTCCGTATGTACTGCGTTTTATCAACCCAATTTTCAATAATTTTTTCAGATAAGTTTAGCTGTATTTCATCAATAGCACGTTCAATGTTGATTTTTAATTGTTCAATTATTGTTGGATTATCAGCATAAACTTGTGACTTAATATATCCCTAAAGAAAGAAATCACAAGGTGTTAAATTACGCAACCTGGGAGGATAATTAACTTGACCATTTCTTGAAATAATTTCATCCCCAAATTTTGTTTTTAATAAATCAATTGTTAAAGTGGCTTTGTGGCAATTAAGTGACATCGTTTTGTTGAAACCACATATCCTGTAGATTATTTTCAACAACAGTAAGAAAAAAATTAATTTAAAATTGTTCTGTATCGTTCTGTGACAGTGGAATTTTTTAAAAAAATACCAGCATGAAATGCTCACCAGACAGTGACTTTATTTGGATGTAATGGTGTCTGAACAGTTTCGTGTGGATTTTCAGCACTCTAAATTCTGCAATTATGCTTATTTACATAACCATTTAAACAAAAATTAGCTTCATCAATAAAATTTTCAGTGAATAAAATTTGTTCAAGGACAAAATTATAGAAAATGATAATTAATGAAAACATAATTGAACAATTTCGTGTGCTGAAAATCCACACGAAACTGTTCAAACACCATTATATTCAGATAAACGTTCAAGCGTATATTTTTCCATGATTAAATGGCATAACCTACTGAACACAAATGACATAATAAATGTCAAAAAATAACTTTTATGCTTTCACTTGTACAATCTTGGTGTACATCCATTTATGATCCATGATTATGGCCGAAAGATCGAAACACGTGTCGGAATAAAATAATTTTGTGAAACTAATAAGAGTCTTTTAATTTTTTTTTTAAACAATGTCAAAAAATAATATGCAGTGTTGCCAGTTTAACCATTTTAAATTGTATCATCAAAAATGGAAAACCTTATATCATGAAGTTAAAAAAATCTGTCTATAGTCAACAAAATTTTTAATGTTTTAATACCATCCATTTAAAACCAACCAAAAACTAAATACAAGTAAACTTACAAAGTTTAATATAAACCCAAATACCACAGTAAGGTACATATTTATCTTAAAGTAAACATTTTTTTTTTTTTTAATTTACTTTAAGATAAATTTATCTATTATAAAGTCACGCATTTATGAAATAAAGTCATTTTACTGGGAATTCACACAAAACAATAGAATTTAATTCCAATTTAATATCCTTTACTTCACTACTTCTTCGTCCCCATATCTTATTAAATTTATAAAGTTTACATTTTATTTAAATTAGGTAATAAAGTTTTTGAATTTAAGTTACATAATAAGTGTTTTGGTTTTTTGATTTATTAGAAAAGTTCAAAAAAAGAAAATAATTTTTCTTTTTTTGTTTAACTTTTGTTACGATTTTGATAGTTTCTTTCAGTTTTATAAAAATTTTAAATATTTTTTAAGTTTTGATATTGAATCTCAAATTAAAACGGAAAGAATAAATTATATAAAACCATATTTTAATAATTTGCTTTTTCTTCTCTCTTGAACATTTCTGGTAATAATCATTATTGTCAAATTGCATTATTATTTCTTGACATAATTTGAGAGAATGAGAGAGAGAAAAAAAAAATAAAGTTTTTAGGTTGTTTAATAAAAGATATGAGCTTAAAACACTCCAATACATTTGGGGCAAGTTTATTTCGGATACTAATACAATAATTAACAGTGTATTTTCAAATAATTCTAATTTCAAAAAGTTTAATATTAATATTTATTGTTGTTGCTCTTTGATAGATTACATAACAGCAAATGTGAGGCGATACTTAACGAAAAATGCAATTGAAATTTGTTTTGAAATTTTATTATTACCATCATTCACAATTTCATTTATTTTACGTAAAGTTATATTTATCGAGGTGAAAAGCTTAGATTTTTTGTTTCGTGCTAATTGATTCTATGCACCGTGGTGAATTGTTTTACGGACATTATTAGTGTGTTAATATATTAGATATGTGATTATGATTTGATTTTATAAAAAAAATACAATCGCAATTTTAGATTAACTTATTTACATTATAAGACTAATAAAGTGTCATTAAGTGTAAGATTTCATTCAAAAAAATAATAATAAGATGGATGTCTTTTAAATTTTTACACCTGAAATTCTGAAAATGAAATGTTTAATACATATTGTACTTTGAAAATTGTTTACTAAATATATAATATGAAAATTAGGCTAGAAATTATCTTAGAGAACCACAAGAGGGTCGTTAATTTAAATATAACATTAAAATGAATTCTATTTTTTAAGTTTTTTTTTTCAAGAATAGTTATGTAAATTATATAAAGACAAAATAAAGAGGACAAAAAAAAAAAAAAAAAACTAATAATAGTGTAATAATCGAAACGGATCGAGATATATTTATTTAATTCAACTTAAAATGCCTAAAGAGAAAAGTCTTAAGATAAGGGTATATTAACAATAATATAAATAGTTTATAAAATATAGCGAAAATAATAAATGAAATAAAATTAATAAGTGCAGCAAAAAACAAAAAGAAAAGTAAATAGAAATTACATAAATGCAATATTTCAAATTAGAAATCAAAAATTAAAAATCTATTAAAAAAAACAACAATTATAATAACAGATCAAAGTAAGTGAAAAAAGATAAAAGAAAAAATACATTACAACAAAAAAAGTGGTTAGAAATTACCTTCACTAGATATAGAATATATAATATTCATTTTAATATTACTTAAAATTATTTTTATTAAAAACAAAAACAAAAGAATGAAAAATAAAAAAAAACAAAAATTATGAAATAACTGCAGGATACTTAATTTGCTGATGCATAGCTTACGTAATTCCATTTTCAACTTTGATTTAGTAAGCAGTTTGAGATTATAATCAATGTTGTTATAAAGTTTAGTTGCTAGTACTACATACAATGTTGTCGATGTGCCAAATTTTGATGTTCTTTTTTTGTCCAGATGAATTGATTGTTTCTTTCTTGTGTTTATTTCATGGAAATAAACACTTTTAGTCATCAAGTTTATCGTCGAATGAATAACACAATTCAATAAATCATAAATGTGAATAATGAGCTTACAATTAATTAAATCCTTTATAAGCAGTATATTATTTTGCCAATGGATATATTCTGTATGTTCAAGCCTATTATATTTCTTCAAATTTTTTATCGCTTTGTTTTGAATGACCTGTAGTTGATCAACAGTTTGTTTTGATGACACACCCCATAACTTAATACCATAACACAAATGACTATGGAAGAGTTCGTAAAATATTGATGTATGAACTTCAACAGGTATAAATTTTCAAACTTTTTAAATACTCCCGCAACTGATGATAATTTACTACATAGTGATGATATGTGCGTTTTCCAACTTAAATTAGAATCGATCCATAATCCATGGTATTTAAAATCTGTTACTTGATCAAGCCTTGCGTTCGAAATTCTTATATTAAGAGTTGGGGCAGGGCAGAGGGACAAATTATCATATATTTTGTTTTGCTTGTGTTGATTGTTAGTTTGTGATCACTTATCCACCCTGCTAGCTTCTCTAATTCTATATTAATTTTGTTTTGTAAATCTGTATAATTATTATCATGAAATACTAGGCAAATATCATCAGCGAAAAATAATATTTCAGCACTAAGTCCAATCTCTTTTATGCCTTCAATATACAGAGAAAAAACCAAAGGTCCGAAGATACGGCCCTGTGGTACTCCAAACTTTATTTTATCTTTCAGGCTTGAAACTTTATATTAAACACTAGTGAAAGATAGTGCCTACATTATATTTTACAAAACATACTTACTTAGCTATTTAGAATTGTTTTTTAAGCATGTGACTTTAACAAAAATATTTACAATTTTATCCTCCTACAAATCCAGCGTTTCAAACATCTTAAATTAATTACTCTCGCTAATTTTGAATTTAATATTAACATTTTTTACCTTCACTATTCAAACTCGATATGGCATTTTCCTTTTTTGTACTTTCCTCTTATTAAGATATCTAATCTTTTTTAGAATGTTCTATAAAGTATAGTCTTCTATAACCGGATATGTTATTTAACCGAGTAAAAAGATTTTGGGACTTAATTTCTGAATGTTATAAATGCGAAAATTATTTATTTCTGTCGATCATCAACAGTTTTTGTATTTAGTTTTTGTAAATAGAGTTGCTTCACCATATTTGCTATTTGATTACATAATTCTAATACGCGTTGATTTAATAATATACCTAGAAATTACAATACGTAACAAAGTACATATTATTTATCTACCTACATCAAAAAATATTTTATTAATAAATTTACGTAATTTTAATTAAAGCAACAAATTTTTCAAATTAAATTTAAATATTTTATTTAACATATTAATAAATAAAAACAAAAAAAACAATTTAATAATTAAATAAAATTACTTATTAAAAAATTAATAGTAAAAAAAATTGCATAATTAAATAAAATTATTACATATTTTAAATTACAATAATTTTTTTTTATGTATGAAATTTAATTAATTAATTTTTATTTTTTAATTTATTTTCAGGTAAAATTACACTCCATATTATTTATACATGTTGAAATTTAAAGCGGTAAGACTTAAACAATTTTTTAATATTTATTGTTTTTTTTTTGTTTGGATATTTTTTAAGTCCCTTAAAACAATGTTAAATATCCGGGTCATCCTCAAATGATTTGTCTAGAAATATTTAAATACAAAAAAATAAACTAAAAGTGCTCACTGTCTACAGAGAATTAACCTTATTTACAAAAACAAATATGCCCATAAAAAGGTTGATGAAAATAGAGTAATAAGATTTTGGCTTTTTTAAATTTGTTTGGCTGAAGTTCTCGATATTTCATTCAACTGTGCAAGGGGGAATTAAAACTGACAAGCTAACATTTTGTAATTCGCCAGAACAAAATTTAACTTATTTTGTTTTGTCTTCTTTATTTTGTTGCCTATCCATAATTGGATGTCACCGGTCATATTATATTGAGAACGATGTCCTGATAGAATTTTCGGTCGGTTGCTGAATGGATTAAATCGCCAATGTTTCTTATGCTTGTCCTATTTCTAATGTTGCGCAACTATATTTATCTTCTTCTTATACCTCTGTTTCCTTCAAATTTTTCCTTGAAGTATTAACTGGAGTAGCTCCTATTTATTGCCACGCATAATATACCCAAAGTATAGAAGATGTCAAATGTCTCTGCCACATCTAATATTTGCATAGATGAAATAATTAAAATTATACATATTTCATAATCATAAAATTGAAGTGCAAAAGAGAGTGGCAAAGACGATGAAAACATACCTTGCTTCTCCACATAATTGCCAGTTGCAAAGTTGAATTTGAAATAAAACCGCAAAAATGTTTACTACTTCTCCTACGTACACCAAATTTATACAAAAATATCAATTTATAGCAACCATAGCGCCATATCGTGCTATATTTATTTTCTTAATTTTTTTATTAACTCTGATTTAAATAATGTTTTTTCTTTTCTCGCAATAGATTTGTTTCAGTGGCAGAAACCAAAATTTAATTTTACTTCAATATTCGAAATTTATTAGAAAACATTTACTAAAGAAATTAAATTACAGGACTCTCTCACACAACAATTACTATTTAATATAAATAAAGTAATTTAAATTGAATCAGATTTGAATTCTAATCTCTTGATTCATAACAAAAATGTATACAAAATAAAGTGACATTATAATCAGACAGACATCAGAGCTGATGGAAAATAAAACAAAAATATAACGAGTTTTTAAAATATGATTTGAAAAAAAAAATAAATAAAAATAAATAAAATATTTACTTTGCACTTATTTAAAAACCCCTCTTTTCTATTTTATACTCCTCCTCTCCTCACTCTGCGTACATTGTAAATCAACTCTTTATTTCTGTAATAAACATCCTCTTACATTTGCAACATTCATCGTAACAAGACAATCAAAATTTCAACATTGTTATTCTCAAATAACATAAAAATATTTGTTGTTGTTTTTTTTTTTTTTGTATATTTTTAATCGTGGTTTTCATTTCTCTGTCTGTATTATTTTTGTATTATTACAGTTTCTAACAATAAAATGTAAATGCCAAAATAATTGAGTATGTATAAGTAGAATAATATTAAAAAATATTTCGTTAAAGTTTCGTTAAGGTTGTGTAAACTTTGACACTACACAACCTTCACGAGACTTTGACGAAATATTATTACAACGTGTTACAAAGTGTTACAAAGCGTTACAAAGTGTCATGTCATTTTAGTTCTTATTTCGTTTTAGTTGTTATGTCAATGATTGTAAATTTTAAGTAATGAGTTATATTTGACATTAACGTTGTCACTACAAATAATTACAATCGTCAACGGGTAGCCGATTTTATACTATTTATAACTACAATAGTCATGTTATACTAGTTATGTTATCTAATTAAAAGAACAATAGTGTATGTTACTGTAAAATAGCTTTATCATAGGAGTTGCAAGATGAAATGAAACGTATATGTACACATGAAATATACATAAAGTAAATTGTGTGTAAAGAACAGTAAAAAATTACTGAATGTGGAGTTCATGTAGAAAATTATAAAGATTTACAGACTTCAGAATTGGTATTATCCGCTATAATGATGTTATCCAAAATCGCAAATGATTCATTATTAGTCAAAGATTGGTAGATGAAAATGACCATTGAAATTACTTCTGAAAAACCAATTAGCACTTAATTGTGTCATTTTAATGTTATAACTCGATTGACATGAATGTATTGTTGTTGGTTGTCTTAGGAATTGGAAAAAAAACGAAAGAAATTAAATAAATTAAAAAATAAATAGCAAACAGTGCTGCCAATTGTATATGATAATTTCATCAATTTTAATAAAATTTAAGTTTCTTTAAAATTCATCCTTCAAAGCAATTCAGTTCTAGGTCCACCCTGTGTCATTGAGAAAGTCAATCAGATCATTAAATTTATGATTATTTGTACATAACAACTGCAAGTTAATAAACATAATTGTTAACGAAATATCTGTAAATATTAATTTATCAGTTTCGAATCAAGAGACCACTTCCCAATTTATTTATACATTAAACTATTTTAAATTATTTGCTGTATTTTACGAAAACAACAAATTAATATAACATTTTTTTATTATTTATTTATTTCACTATTTATTTCCATATGTCACTATTAGACGATATTGTATCGTAATTTGTTTTGCCTTTTTTTATTTAAAAAGTGGTGATTGAGCCCATTGGTACATGTTCGTAGTTTTATATTTCTGGTCAAGCTAGTGGGGATTTCTGGTTTGACTATTCATTAATATAAATGAAAATTGTATTTTAACCACTAAAATTATATATCGCACCTAAAGGTGGATTATGAATTATGCCGTCTTCCCGTAAACCCGTCTTCAGAAATAGCAAGGTGCGTAAAACAATTATTATAAAACGTTTTATCACCTCGGAATAAAATCACAAAATTACGGAACAGTTGCTATAGCATCTAAAAATAAACTTGATAAATGAACAATGTTCCAAGGACATGGATTCTATTAAAACCCCCTATTATAATTTAATATTTTCATGTTTGGTCATATATAAATAGTTCAAGAAGCTAAAATAGGATTTTTACGATATCTTATAAGAAATAGAGTTAGGTTTTTACAAATGTGTAGCCACTATTAGAATATCTACATTTTTCAGCATATTTGAGTTGGTCACAACAACAAAAATAACTTATTTTTCCATAATATAATAAAAATATAATATTTTATTAACATTCAAAAGAGAACCAAGATAATTTTCTGCGATATGACTCCAAATTTATCATACTAACTAGCCTTGTTAATCAATTTGAATACAATAATTATTACTAGTAAATTTGATTAATTTCGGTTAACATCGTGTTTTTTTTATAATAACCATTAACATCGAATTACTTGTAATAGCCGTTGATTATATGATTCATAGACTTCATATACTACGTATACATGATAGCTTGAGTACTTGACTTAAATTTTTCTTGAAATTTTCAAACTGTGTATTCGATTAACCAGCTTGAGTAGCTGTCAGCTTGAAAATAGCTTCAAACTGACATATATTTTTGGTGACATAAATTTTATGACATATGGTCAGATTCAGGCGTGAGCCATTTGATATACTTATTTTGTCGATTTAATTTAAAAGGTATATGACTAAACGATGTTATTATTTTCTACACAGTGGAAATGAACATTCCAAATCTATCAGCAATCGATCATCTAAATTGGATATGATAATTTGCTTACTTAACACGTAATGCAATGTATAAAAATATATCTCATACATTCTTGGTTTCCTAGATACCACGATGTAATCATAAATTGGTGTCGTAAAGTTTCAGCTGCAACACCAGCTGATGGACCTCCACCAACAATAACATATGTTGTATTATTATTTGGATTTATTTTTACCATATTTTTTATTCTTTTATTATTTTCCAAATCTTTACGTTTAGCTCGAATTGTCACTTCACCATTGTTAATTTTAACTTGATAGCATGGTATTGAATCCAGACCAGGAAAATCTTCAATATCACCAGTTTTAAGATTAAAACAAGCTCCATGCCATGGACATCGTACACGATTTCCACCTAATGCTCCAGTATTTAATGGTGCACCATAATGAGAATTTGCATTGTATTTCGTGCGACAGCATGATATTGAAAAATTAAATCTATTTCGTTACAAAGAATTTTGAAAACCTCTGTATTCATTCTAAAGTGCGATTTGAAAATGTTATTGGAAAAACTTGGCATAATAATTTCGGCATAATCCTGATTTTTTATTACTCGCACATACCCATACTTTCAGAAATGTCATCTTCTAAATAACTTTCATCGAAAAACAAATTAAGAGCTTCTCTAATTACTGTTACAAACTGAAACATTTTTTTTGTAAATCTTACACTTTTGTAAATTTCCAAATTTGAAGCTTAAATCCGATTTTTGACAATGTGGTCAACAACAAAATAAAAATAAGAGTTTACTCAAATCGTGTTTTTTATTAAATCTGAGCGGTCAGATCTTATCTGTACATATTCTGCTCAGAGCGTGCTCATTTGATTTAGAGGGCGCTCAGATCTATGCTCTGAACTAATAAACGAAAACGCATTAAATAAATTTTTGTGATTGACTTGAGTGAAGCTGATTCAAGCTATCATGTATACATGGTTACAGATTCACAGTAACATATTTACTACAATATTCGTTAAAACTTGAAAATCTTTATTAAAATTACTTTTCATACATTTTTATTTATTTTTAAACAATCTATTTTTTTTTATTTTTGGTATATTAATAATTTTACAATTAACTGTATGTTATTATGTTTTTTGTTTTGTTTTTATTTTTTTTTGTCAAAATTTTTGTCTGCACATTTTAATTTTCTCTAAAATGTTGTTTTCTCTTTTGTTGAGTCTATTTATGGGTCATAAACTTTACCTTATCAAAGAAAAAAAAAAAAAAATAATTGTAAAAATGTAAAAAATAATAAAACAAAAACTAACCAAAAAAAAAATTAAACTTTTTTAAAAGCACACCTGGAAATGGAATTTTTATTTTTGCCACGATTCCTGTATATGGCAGGTGACAAGCCAAAATGAAAGTTTTTTTTTTTTGTTTTCTAAAAGTATTTAAGAGATTAAAAACATCTTTTTATATCATAAAAATTAAATAACTTCAAATTAGGTTTATGTGGTAAATTTTTGTTATTGTTGTTGTTTTTGTGGAAAATTGAAAAGAAAATCGATTTATAAACTTGTAATATTATAATCAATTGTGGTTATGAATAAAAAATAAATTTTCGATTAAACTAGAAAGGATGAAAGGAACAAAAGAGGTTAGGAGTTTTTAAAATAATAAGATTAGAAAATATTCCAGATGAATTTATTAAATCAAAACTGAGTCTACGTTAAATAGATTTAGTACAAAAGAACCCTAATTTATAGTTTAGCACTTGTTTTTGAGCTCTTAGAACAACTCTTTGATGAGAACACAATACAATCTTACTGCTCAACGTAAATAAGAGCGTACGGCGTATGGCGTGTAGAATTTACATGCGTTTGTGTGTATTATGTATAGAGATTTTCTTAATTTACATATGTTTACATGTCAATATCTATACGCCATACGTAGTACGCTCTTATTTAGGTTGAGCAGTTAGAAAGCTTTTGAGGGCACAAATTTAACCAACCTATTTGTATGTACACAAAAATTCAAACCCTCTACTTCTATGGATATATATAATATATCATTGCAAAACTACGCCACTCTTCGTTGAATAATTAATTTATTTCACATCCAATAAATGACAAATTGTAAAATATTGCAACATAGTGTAGCTTAAAACAATTTCAATTGGAACTAAAATAAGACCAGAAAAATATTCAACGACTTAAAGAGAACGTGATTAATTTTTGTGTATCTCTTTTAACCTATTTTGGTTATTAGGGTTCAGTATCAGTACAGTTCAGTACTGATACAGTACTGGTACAGTTCAGTGATTTTGATCCTGAAACTATCTTTCAATTGTTTAATCTTCATTATTTTCTGTAAATTACTCTACTGTTTGCTATTTATTTTTTTTGTTACTTACGCCATCTATCATTTAGTAAAACTGACGAGTTTTATCTTTCGAGGTATTTGATCTTCATATTGTTAAAAATCTCTTTTAGTTGAAGAGATGAATTTTATCTTACAGTACACTTAAATTCGTGCTTACAACAACATTAGATCGTATCTTGGAATAAAGTCAAGCGAAGTCATCGAACTTACGAAAACTTACTGTGTAACCAGATTCGAGGCATTTATATCTCGCTTTGCTGACTGATGTTTACACCATTAAAAAAAATTATACAACACTTTTAGGATCTCATAGAATTCCCCACGCCATTACATCAATGATAAAGGATTACATACTAACGAAAATCTAAATAACAGTGCACTAATATTACAAACAAATTAAATATTATGGATTTTGAATCTGTTTTTCTTTTTTGCCATAAAAATATATTTCCGATTAATCTTCAGTTAACATATTTTTATAACAAAATACATTCAATTAGAAGATATTTAATCTGAGGGTCACCATAAGAAACCCCATCACTATATAAGTGTAATACTCATAAAATACATTTATTTAATTATAAATTTTTTTTAAATGTCAAATATTAAAATTTCCATGTCATTTTACTTTTAATAAAAAGAACAAGTTCGATTTATTAATTAATATTGATACATAGACATTTTATATCACCATTGTATCTATAAATATAATTATTATTTGTGTTAGCAAACAAAATATTTTTAGGAAATTATTTTGTTCACCATAACACTATTAGAACTCATTATTAGATATTTATAGTGTTATACTACATCAGTAAGTATTTATAGTGTTAGTATTGTATAACTCACAGGTGTACTATTTAGTCTAACACTATCAATACCTACTGATGAGTTCTAATAGTGTTATGATGAACGAAACAATTTCCTAAAAATATTTTATATAATTCAAATATACGAAATGTTTGCTATCCTAACGATTAGAGTTGTAATTAATATATTATGGACTTGTAATTTAATAAGTGCTTAATTTATAAAATATCTCTTACTAGTTCAATCGGTATGATGGTAGAAAAAGGTAATCTAACGATATGTCAAGCAAAGGTTCAAATTGGGAACAGAAAATTCGTGTACTCTACCAGATAATAGGTGACGCAAGCAACTCTAAGTAGAATAGCAATAGTATCCTGATCAAGTACTTTACACAAATAATGATGATTGAAAAATTGATCATACTCTCAGAATCGAATTATCTGAGCTATGTCAAAGTCTTCCAAAGTGAAGTGAAAAAATGAAAAAAACAAAAAATAAACAAGTAAAATTACAACCCAATTACACTGCATACTCTGTAGTTAAATTAATCCACAAAAGCCACTCAAGAGACAACTTAATGGAAGCACAAAAACCAATGTAAAAAGATATTAAATTTAAATAGTCATGAAAATCAATATTTTTTTTTTTATATACATATATAAAATTAAATTATTTGAAAAATATTTGCTCAATCAGTTTTTCGCACTATTTTCAGAAAATTTAATTACATCCATATTAATTTTATTATTAGGATTTATAAAAAAAAAAAAAAAAAATATTCTACACAATAATTTACAAACAGAATTCAAATTCAAAGCAAAGCAGTTTTTTTGTATTTAGATTCATTCTCACAAAACATATCATAGAATTCTATGCAAATTAACTTTTCAAAAGATTTTAATTCATTTAAATTTACATTTTATGATGTGAATTAGAAAGAGATGAATGAGAATTATAATGTATTTGTTTCTTCATTTAGAATGTATAAAATAATTAAGTTTAGTGTGGCTTATATGAAATTTTTTTTTGTTTCATTGCATTTCATTTAGTAATCAGAGGCTTTTTGTATTATAAAATACAACACTGACAGTTTTAGTAATAAAATATGTGTAATACAAGAAGTACATAGTGTATTAAAATATGTTATTAATGAATCAAAATTTGAATTAATTTGAAGTAAATGAAAACACCAAATATTATCGAATAACACTAGGAATAATAAATTAGCATTGGTTATTTTGTTTTAAAAAAAATAGGTCTGATGCAGGTCCTAAATATAAATAAATTACGTTTTTTGAGACATAATTGTTCATAGAAAAGTCCATAGAAAACTAATCTCAAACGATTCCCAAGACAATATTTTTCCTGAAGTTCATAAGTTTCAGTTTAAATTTTTCGCCATAAAGTATGCAATGTGAAAATTTTGTTTTCTGTGCAAATTGTGCAAAGTGAACAGAACTATGGTAGATATCATAACAGGTCGTTGCACGAAATAATGCCAGGAAGCTTACACGAAACATGTAGATCAGGAATAGAATGAAATTCCAAAACCTTCATTGCACCTGCCCCGGTTTTAATCACGAAAAGGATATCCATCTATAGAAGGTTCTGGATTTACTGGATGACCTTGAAGTTACTCACTGATCTAAATGTCCACGTTTTTATAAAAAGCTTGAACTGTTTTAACGAGTAGGTTTACCCAAAGAAAGTTCATGCGGTATCACATTAAACTTCATTTGGATTATACTTGCCTATGTTATTGTATTACCGCAATATAGTGGTACTACAAAATATATAGCATGTATAGTGTCTGAAGACATTTTTTGAATTCTATAATTAGTGTTTGCATTATGTTTTTACATACATGTTTATATCCTTATGTAGCTAATTGATTAGCGCTATTGAATAAGCATAATGTCAACTAGGCCTAAACAACACAAAAACAAAATTTTTAATTTAATTTTATTGTAGAATATTATTTATTTCACAATTATATTTAATTCCTAGAAAGGTGAATATGATACTTCAAATATTCGAGATTCTAAACATCACTAACCTCTATTACAAAAGTAATAGTATACTTTTTATAGATCGCTTATCTCCCTGCCCTGCTACCTAGCTCACTTTACAATTCTTATTTATTTATAATCACAACATAATATTACCAAGCTGTTATAGACATCTAACGTATTAATATTTTTTGCTAAATTGCAAACTTTAAGCATATTTTCTAAAAGCCAATACACATAATCGGTTTAAATTACTCATAAATTTAAATTTATACCTTCAATTGTAAGACGAATATAGCAATTTAAATTTTGAATTCTATTCCTTTTGTATCATCAGTATTGATACACACCAGAATACTCTGATGATGACAGTAAGTGTATTTTCTTTTATTTAACACTAGCATAACATTAAAATAAAAAATAAATATAAAAAAAATATTTTGATAATTTTCCATTTGTAATAAAAAAAACCACAAAAAAAAAATAATAATAATAATAATAAACTTCACATTTAATTCCAATAAAACATTCCAAAAGCATTCCATTTAATTTTGATTGAATTTAAATGACAATTAAAAATATAAAACAAAAACAAAACAAATTGCCACAAGCGCCATCATTGAGTCTTTCATAAACAGTGATGGAAAAAAGTGAATTGAATTGAATAAAAAGTTGACATAATAAAAAAAATAAATAAAACAAAAACAAAGTGACAGAAACAGTTAAGAAAAGTCAAATAAATAATTTTTTTTCTTTTTTTAGTTTTTTTGTTCGTTTTTTTTCTTTAGTTTTCATTTTTTATTTAATTTTTAATATATTTACATTTAACATTATTTACAATTTGAAAAGTTTGACATTTGAATAATGTTTACAATCTTGTGTTTGAATGCAATGAAAAGGATGTAATAAGTTTTTTATGAAAATTAAATTGAAAAGAATTAAGGAGAAAAGAAGTGAAGTAAAAAAAAAAAAAAAAAACTAACAACAAAAAAAAATACAGTTAAGTTTTTCAACTAAAAGGCATAAAGAAAATAAATTATAACTAAAAATATAAAACAAAAAAAAATTAAAATAAAAATAAAAAACATAGAAGTATAGAATGTATATTCAGGATTTATTTATATGTATTTATATTATTACAATCTATGACCTATGTACAGACTGTAAGTGTACTTTTAATGTTATGCAAGTTGCTAATAATCAAGATATGAAGAATTGATATGATTTGTTTCAAAGGAAGATCAGTTCTAAAACTTTTATTCTAAAATTTAAGTTTTGCTACTGGATTTTACATTTAGTTAGTTCTTATTTAGATGGCACAACAGATGACCCATGAATTGATTCATGTATTTTTTTTATTCTTTTTCGGTTTTTACCTCGAATTAATGTTATCACGTTTTTATCTTGAGCACTGGTACCTGAAATTCTATTCTAAAATGATT
Organism: Argyra leucocephala; assembly: GCA_963942445.1. Classification (NCBI taxonomy): domain Eukaryota; kingdom Metazoa; phylum Arthropoda; class Insecta; order Diptera; family Dolichopodidae; genus Argyra; species Argyra leucocephala. Next base: position 25,953,287 of record OZ012677.1, on the reverse strand, counting down.
TTGATATGATAGAATTCCGTTATAATGGCTGAGTGACGCTGATATAAATTTTTAAATTTGTTATTGCTAAGTTTTAAACCATTTTTTTATGTAAAAATATAAAATGTCACTGTTTGCTTTTAATTTTGTAGATTTGAGTAGTTTTCAGTACTTTTTTATTAGAAGAAAACGAATGAATAAAATTGAATCAAATTGAAATTTTTAGTGCTAGTGTACTAGTTGTATCTGCTTTTATTTGAATAAATTGGTATAGTTTACACTTTCAGTATCTTTCAAACTTACCATTTAATATTAAAACTAATTGATAATGAAATAATAATTTAAAAAAAATTAAAAAGTCTGACTTTTTATATGTAAGTACACTCAGGACTTTTTACATTTCTTTTTTAGATTTTTCGCAAAAAATTTACTTGTCATTATAATGTTTAAAATATCTATGGCCAACTTCGTGAGTATCATAGTTGTCAAAAATAATGAAATTTATAGTAAATAATACATATACAACATTAAAATACATAATAAAACTAAATGGACATTCATTCAAGGACATTATTACAATATAACTTAGCAGCAAGTAAATAATTGGTCGAAACATTAATCAATATATTTTTTTCACATATCTATCATCATTTTAAAATCCATATACAAAATAATATTATAAACGAAAAATCAATTCAACTCAATTATTAATATTTCACCCATTTTTACAGTAATGACTTTAATTGAAAGTGCAGTTTATCATATGAAAAACGTTTCAGACTTAAAAATTCAAATAAAACATAAAGTTTACATAGTTTTAATAAAATAACTGTAAACAATAATATACATAAATACTAAAATGATTTTTTTTTCATGTAAATGTCATGTCAAAATAATAACCATAATATAAAAAAAAAAAACAAAAAAAGAAAAATACAAAATGTAAAATTTTAATTTCAACGTAACTGAATTGGTATAAGTGGAAAAATTAAATGAGTTTCTGCCACTTCTGAATAACAATTATTATTATTAATTGTAATGTTTTAAAAATTTATGAAACAATAATAAATTATATCGTATATACGTTTATTTATTTAATATAAACAATTAACCTTTATAAGTATATAACAACTATTAACAATAAAAAACAAAAACAATAAATAAATTTAAAAAGAATTGAAAAAAAAAAAATTTATTAAGATTTGGTTTTGTTGCTTTTCATATCGTAAAATCATTATTTTATTATTGTAAATATTGACTAGTGAATCCCCTGTGCATTTGCACAGAAGTAGTTCTTTCAAACACGATTTCATATTTTTTCTAGTATAGGTAATTGTTGTTGTTTTCTGAATGGCTTGATTCTTGAATAAATATTTAATGAAATTAGAGTATAATACTTAGTACTTTATGACGAAATTAATACTAATTTTATTATAATTTAACACAACAAAATCCCATTACTCTTAACGTAGTAGATCTATAAATTAGTGTTTCCGCATAATGTATTAAAGTGGGTCTTAGGATTTTATTGTAGAATATATGTTGAAGCATATTTAAATAATTGATTATATAAAGAACCAAATCTGATATGAATTCGTCAATATTAAAGGCAGCCATTAATTTAGACGGAATAAGATAGTGTTATGGTTGTGTTATGTAATAGGAAAGGGGCAATTTCGAGTTCGAATGCCGCTTATGTCATGAACGTATCTACATACAAAGTTTATCAATTATTCTTTGAAATTAATTTGGAATACATGTTCGTTGTCATTTAAAATAAAATGGAACATTGATATTGTGGAAGCAAGTTCTACTTAACAACAGATGCCACATTAAAATTGGCTACTATACAAAAAATTAAAAAATTGATAAGTAGAAAATGTTGTTGTCTATGCCATGTCTTGTAGATATTATTGTAAATACCAAGCCCTTGAAGAAGTTAATCGTTAATATATAAAAATAAACAATATGATGAAATGATTTTAATGTGCTTGTATTTAAGAACAAAAGTTCATACCAAAAAATTAAGTTTTTAGTAAAAAACAATTTCAAATATATTTTATTCTATTGCCAGTTAGAGTTCTATTAACCCTTTTTTTATTCTTGAATGAATTATAAGCGAAACGAAGTTTCATAACATAATTATTTTGATTAAAACCTTAAAAAATAAAATTATTGAAATCCAAAATTATTATCCATACATATTCATAACTTCATACAGTATTTACAATAATATAACTATACATATAATTATTGATATACATGTGCTCATAGATTACATACAATATTCATATTAAACATCATTAGCTATATTTTGACTGAAAACTTAAAAAGAATAAATGTTCACTACCGTTTTGCATATTTTTAGGCTTAAGAACTTGCTCAAATTTGAATATTTTTGTGGTGTAATTATTCTTGCTTTTTTATTCACCACGTCGTTCATCTTGTGTATTATAATATAAGATATACAGATACTTTAATAATGTTATAGTAGAATAATATAATGCAATTGTGTATATAAGCCTTAGAAAGGCTTTTTTTGACAAGTAGGTAGAATGAAATAACTAGATATCTGAAACACATAATGTTGGTTCACAGGTTGAAAGAAATTAGACAAAAATAAAATTTTAATTTATGAATACCAATTCTCCGATTTAAAGTTTTTCTGGTTGTATCTTTCAATGTATAGGTAATGATAATAATCATCATTTTTATAAAATTATTTAATAATATGACGATAATGCACTCTTTGCTGCTTAACTGGAAAAATTTGCCAAACATATTAACCGTGACAGATCTGAATTTACTTTAACAGTAAATTCCAAATGATTGAGCCGAAATATGAATGGAAAAAGCAAAGGCTAAATATAATATAGCAACGTGAAAATACGACAATTCAATTGCGAAGCTGCTTTAAGTACTTTGGTAGCCTTTTATCCTAACTAGCCGAAAACTGAAGCAGAAAAACGTTAAACATTGAATTGAAATGAAGTGATTTTGTTAAATTTAAAAAAATTTTCGTTTAAATCTTCTCCAATCTTTGATGCTGAGCAATAAACATGTATTATTTGTGCCGGTATCAAGCCATCTTATTTCTGAATCAACCAGCTGGTCAATTTGCATATACTTTTCCATAAGGCACCTTCGGAGTAATTTCGTTCATTAAATATTTCGATACAGTTTATAATGGTTTCCTATTTTACGTTTTTTAACCACTTTTTTGAAAATCGGATCCGCTATGCACCATAAAATTTTGCATTCGAACACGATCTGTTACCTGAGTTATTGTTCAATATTCACTACCATAGATTAGTACTGGGCGTATAAGCATTTCCTTCCATTCCACATATCTTTATTGCATTGCTTTTGTATTTTCTGCATTTATCTGTATTACGATGTTGTTGGCCTCGTTTTCCAGTAGTAGTAATAGTAATCTTTGGCTGTTGTTATGCTTATGATGCTCATATCTAACTATTTTCGTTGGCTTTACAATCAGTGTTGATTTTCTACCGACTAATGGCTTCTTAATTACACTATATTTTGATGTTTAACACTTTATTAAATATCCAATGGATTACCTAGATTGTATTGTACCTACATTGATTACTTATATTGCACTCTGTATATTAATTTAATCAGTCGCACCAGCCATTGATGTCTTAATTATGCTCGTTATTTTACTTAAAATTCCTAGCTGTGTCAGAACTTTATACAATAATTTTATCCCTCCCATTGAATTGTATGCCTTCAGAATTACTGTCGCTTCATCAGTATATCTTCGTCTTTCAAAATTTAAGTAATTTTTTAATATGTCAATCGATATGTATCAGTTTTCAATTAAATTCGAAGATATGTCTTTATCTAATAATCTAAGTGTCTGCCAAGTAGTATCATGTGACTTTATTAAGTGATCAGTCCATTATTATTTTATTATCCTAATACGTAGGCTTTTGTTATTATCATCACAATTATCATTGTCCTGTTATCCCATACGTGGGACACATAAAGCGGATTGTTATTATATCCAACACAAATTATATTTGTTAGATATGAAACATATATATTTCTTCATAGGCAGTCTCTAAATACCTCTCTAAAAATTTAATTTGTTTTTTCGCTTCCCTTTTATTTCACCAACCAAAAATGCATCCTAAAAAAAGTGTCAACTCTAAAATTCAATACAAAAACAAAATTTCTACCATAAATTCATAAAAACTTAAAGTACTATTAAAGTTCTTTCTTACCTCTTACAATCACTTTTTTGTTAACTAATAAGTGGAAGATCATTCTTGTAAATTCAATCGTATCTACTGCTCATATTTTTTTTTTTATTATTATATAAAAGCAAAAAAAAAAATTTTTGAAAAATATGAAAATGAATCCTACGAATCAGTTTATCCTTCAAGATAAACCAACAAAAAGAAAAAAAAAATTGAGCAATAATTTTATAAAATGTTGTAGATTTGTAACAGAACAAACTAATCTTCACCATTTCCTATCTTTTGAATAAAAATAAAATCTTTTTTTTTTTTTTGCAGATTTATCTTATCATAAGCATCCCTTATTACTATCTAAGTGGGGAGTAAAGTTGAAATATAACTTTTTTATATATTTTTCTTTTATTCAATATTATTTTGATGATATATCTGTATGTGTGTATGTGTGATCAATTGATAAATAAAATAGAATAATTTAACAAAAAATAGATTCATTTTAGAAGGAATATTTTTAACTAGAGAAATTCCTGTCGCATAAAGATGTTTAAACAATTTCATATAATAAAATGATATTCATAATTTTTCATCCACCATTTACCATTTCCTTTTCTAACCAATTTACCATTTCCTCTTCCAACGAAAATTTTTGGTAAAAATTTTGTTTTTTTTTTCATTTTTTGTAGATTGACTCTGGCTTTAAGAATATTTTTCATCATAGTACAAAAAAAATTTACAGCTCTTTTTAAAATTTATTGTCACTAATGCTTTGCTCAAGTAACGGGCTTTTAGCAGATAATCAAATAATATATATAGCTTTACGTGAGAAACAGTATGTCAGATATGAAAGTTGTTCAGGACGAAAATATAGGGGATGGCTTAGTGTATCAAAAATGATTAAAAAAATATGCAAGGAGATTAGAGATGGGGATTTTGAATTATGATTATAATGCATTATTTTTCGTAAATATTAATTAGATAAATTGTATGATTGTCGAAAATAGTCCAATATTTTCCACAATAATTATACAAAAATTTTATTCTAACGCTAAAACACAAGTTTTTATAAAAAATAGATAAAATACATTACTTCCTTTAGTAATGCATTAAAATAATTATTTTGAATTATATTTTAAAAATAATTCATTAAAACAATGCAATATATTCAAAAATAATGCATTACATATTATAATGCATTACCAAAAATAATTCAAATTAATTGAATAATTACTCTTGAATTATTTGAATTACTTTTGAATTACTTTTGAATTAAAAAAATAATTCAAGTAATTCAATGAATTACTTTTTTAATTCAGAAATATTTGGCGACAATACAGGTCAGGTATTATATTGATAAAAAACATCTTTAAAAATTTGTTGTTATAAAATTTTGTTTAAGCAATTCAAAAGTGATTAATTTGAATAATTTTTTCTGATGCATTATAATATGTAATGTATTATTTTTTTAATAATTGATTTGTCCCATCGCTGCCGGAGATAATCAATTTTTCCACAAAAATTTCATTTTTAAATAAAAACTTTAAATTCGGGCAGCTGTTATTCAAAAAACGGTTATTCTGATACCCGCACCAAATAAGAGTGGTTAGTTTTAGATATATCAATTTTCAAGAGTTCAGAAGCATTCATTGCTGTACTTGCAAATCTTCGAAGCTGGTGCCAATAGTTGTTAGACATTATTGTTTTTATTCGAAATTTAAAAACAAATTCTTAAAATATTCTGAAAGGGTTCTTACACCTGAAAGTATTTTCACAAGGTAAGGGTAATGGTTGTTCTGTATTTGCCCATGGTCTTATTTAAGAATTTTATGTTTTTTTCGTAAAGGACGATTGTGAATACGTCCTATCATCGTTTTAGTGAAATAAACTGTATTAATAAACCATAGTCGGTGTAAAAAAGATTGATTTTAATCTTAAAAATTTGAACTTTATTGGGACACCTCTCAATGTAAAAGTGAAGTATTAAAAGTTCTTAAAATGATCAATTCTTATCTACAATATGTACACGATATACGTATACGTTTTTTAAATGTAATTTTATACTTGCTTTTACTGTCAAATTATAATTTGACGTTTAATTGACATGTGATGATAAACATACATTTACTTAGTAAACGATCTGTAAGCTTATAACATTCTAGTTATAAGCTCTCGAAAATGCGTATACATTATATGTAACAATACAATTTCAAAAAGTAAAACATTACAAAATACAAATTTAGTTACAAGTTTACATTTACAATTTGTATTTAGGGTATTCATTTTATAACGTCATTTTGTTTGAATAATATACTACATTAAAATAATTTGTAATATTCTACAGTCAAGTAATTTGTCATAATTAGTAAATGGTTTGTAAATACAATATAGGTACAACAAAAATATGTGATTATGAGTTGGACAAAATGTCCCTAGGGTAGTCTGATTTTTCAATCAAAATTTAACCAATTAATTTCCCTTTTTAAGATTTTTCGTGATTTTTTTCTTCTCCATCATGATGAGGATTAATAGTGTATTGAAATTTGATATTTGCTGGATCTGTACTGATCTAGTCTAGCCATATCATACTCCCACAAGCCCCCAAATATTTTTTTTATCATAGACAACAACCTTGACCAAAAATAATACTTAAATAAATTAATTCATTTTATTTACTTTTCAATATTTGAATTGATTTATACACGATATGCTTGGGTTCAAATACCATGGAAAATAAAATTTGTGTGATTAAACGGTAGGTTGGTTAATAGGTTTATCAGTGTAGTGGGTTGTAGAATATTTTAACTAAATCTTGTTTTTACAAATACTAAAAATACTAAAGGCAGACTACTACTCTTTAGCACACTAAAAATAAAAAATTGTTTTGTTCATCAATTTTTAATATTGTTTAAATTATTGTGTAAATTAACCAATATTTTAACTGTGGGAGACTGTATAAGTTCTATATAGTAGTTTCATAAATAACATCTAAATCAGGGTTTAAAAAACTACAGCAGAAATAGTAAAAGCACTTATATTATTGCTGTTGCTGACTATCACAGCATTTCAAATTAAAAAAAAAAACTATTACTGCGCTTTGCTGTTACAAATTAACCGAAGTAAAGTAATAGTTTTATGCTTTTTACACATACAAATACTACGCAAGTGCTTTTGCTTTTCAAAACATAATAGTAATAGTAGAATTTTGCTGAATGCTTTTCAATATTTTAAGTCAAAGTAAAAAAAAAGCTTTTTGCTGTGCTGAGTAAACTAATAAAGCTATACTGTTTTGGTTTCTCTAAGCAAATACATTGTATAGTACTAGCGTATTAGTATTCTGATTAATTCATGTGGATTGAGTTGAATGAATTTAAATTTCGTGGTAAATAAAAAATATTAAATAATGAGTCAAAATAATAATAAAGGTAAATATATTAAATTATATAAAAATATAATTACATCCAAATTTCAACAGGTACTTAATAATTTTTTAATTTTTCTTTTTTAGAGAATAAAGCAGATAAAGCAGAGTTACGAAAAAATAATAAAAAAAACCACAACAATAACAAAGGCAGTAACATAAACATTAATATTACTGTAGTGAATGAAAATAGTTAAAAATTAAAATGCATATATCAAGTATACATAATAATTATTATATTTTATTCACGCAGAAAAAACTGGAAAGGAATATGAAAGCAAGGATGATGACGTTGTATTTATAGAGGTGCTCCAGGAGCCAGTAATTGAAATTGAGGACGAAGAAGATCTTGACGTCGAACAACTTTTAGCCCTAATGATGCAAAAATAAAATAAAAAATTTAAAAATTTTTGTTAATTTTATTTTAATCTTAAGTATTTAAATTTGAAATAAAAAAACTTATAAAAACCTATTTTATGTTATTCATATTCATACATTTTTGTTATATCACAAGACAAATTTTTGATAATAATTTATTTTTGCTCAGTCCTTTGCAACAGTCCATTTTTTTTTTGTTAAAAAATAAATTTCAGTAATTTAAAAAAAAATTAATTAAAAAAATAAAACGTTAATTAAAAAAAAAAAATTCAAAATTAAAAACAAATGTTTTTTTTCAGGTAATTATTAAAAATATTTTTTTTTCCTTGATGTTCTTGGTCGCTTGATATGTATAAACTATATACATTACATTATATTATCTTCTTCGTATTCTGTTTCTTCGAATAAAGATAAGTTGTTAATTGCATCATCCAAAAATGCCGAATTCAATTTGACTAACATGACGTTTTCTAATGTTCCAGAAGTAAGTCGGTTTCTGTTATCAGCAAGAATTAATTTTAATGAAGAAAATGCACGTTCAATTGTCACCTACAAAACAATGTATGTAACTGAAATATTTCGTTACAAAAATTTTAACTTTTGTTACTTACTTGAGTAGGTGGAATAGAGAAGACAATAGTACTTAAGATGTACAACTCTGGTTCCATAATTTTTTTGTCTAACCAAAATCTAAGAACGTCTATATTACTCTTTACAAATGGAAGACGAAGTCTCTCAATTTTCGTATGAACATCAGTTGGTTCATTTATAGTATTACTTACATTTTGCTCCATCAGATATGTGTTTAATAAATCTTCTTCCTCATCTGTAACTGTTTCATTAGATGGTGTAGTATCAAAGCAATTTAAAAATATATCATCGTTTGAACTATTTTCATTTTTATTATTCCTTTTAAATTTATCCCATAAAAGTTTTAAATATTCAATTGCACGATTTTTTTTCGAAGAAGATATGATATGCTGAAATCTTGGATCCATAAATAGACAAGCATTGAAACCTTCGTTCGAAAGTAATGTTGAAGCTCGTGTTTCCATGGATTGCAGTATTTTATCACCCATTTGATGCAACAATGAATTTTGACTTTCTTCGCTTTCTAAAATTTTTTTTATGCAAAGTTCGCATTTCAGCCATTGAGCATAAAAATTTCCGTAATGTAATTGCTCCTCTTGGAAGTTGATAATAGTCTTTTGTAAAGGATTAAATATTTTACAATAAGACTCGATGAAATTCCATAAAGATTCATTTAAAATAAAATTTTCATCAGCTGATTTATCTTCAACGGATTCTAAGTTTTCCAAATAACTTCGAGAATTTTTAATATCTTCCAGCATGCCATATGTTGAGCCCCATCTGGTTGGGCAATCAAGTTGTGGAACTTTCAAATTGCGGATCTCTAAAACTTCTCTATATCCATTTGAAGATTTCCGTAAGAATTTCGTTAGATTACGGCATTGAAGTACATAATTTTTTATTTCGGAATTTTTTAGAACATCCAAAGCACATAGTTGCACTGTATGTGCAGCACAGCGACAGATTTGAATGTCTCCCAAAAAAATAGTTGCAGATTTTTCGAAATCATTAATTTTTTTAATATAATTGTCATTTTTATCTTCATCGTCGTCTTTCTCGCACTCATCCTCAAAATTAGTGCAATAGGAAAGAATTTTTGAAGCTTTTAGCATGTTTGCTCCGTTATCCGATGTAACTGAAATTATTTGGCTTAAACTGATGTTATATTTGTTCAACACTTTTAATATTTCAGTAGCTAAATTTATCGATGTACTGCTGTTTATTCCTTTTAGCTCGGTCATTCCTAAAATTCTAGATTTTATTTGAGCATCATCGATAAATTGTAAACTTATACCAAAAATATTTTTTGATAACCTTGAAGCGCTATCAATTTTTAAACATAACAGTCTGTCTTTTGCTTCTTTTGTTATAGAAGCTCGTACATTACCCGCTACCAGTTTTAATGTGTTCTTGCAATTAGCGGCATTTAATGTAAATTTCTTACCTAAGCTTTGTTGAAGACCTTTACAAATTGGATTAATTATACTTTTCATATTTGGAGAATTAAGAGTGTTGAACGGTATGCTGTCCTCAGTAACTAATCCTACATATGCTCTAAAAAGTTCTTTTTTACTTATTTCTATTTTAATACTTTTTGTTTTTGTTTTACTACTTAGATTATTATTAATAATGTTTCCTTCTGATAACTGATTTCTATTGTAATTGTGGATGTTTATCATATGTTGTTTTAAATTAAAGTTTCTATTGTTTTTTAGGATAGCTTTACATATCTTACAGGACGCATTACCAAGATCAACATTCTCATCAAAATATCTCCAAATACAATTCGTTTTTCTTCGTGACATTTTTAATTTACTTTTAATTCTTAACAAAATTACTATTTATTATAAATCAAATCACAACACAACAAGATAACGAACAAGGAACAAAAAAGCATAGGTACTGAAAGTAAAACAAGGGTGAATTGTAAAGTGCTATAAATGCTGAATAGTAATTCAAAGCAACAGCAAATGCTGTTTAGCTGTATTCAACTCATTTTGCTGTAGCTATTTAAAAAAATAATGAAAAAGCTTTTTCTGCATATTACTCTTTGAAATAAAAATGCCCAGCAAAGCAGAAGCAAAACAATTACGAAAAAAAAGCTTTTGCTGTGCCTTTGCTGAATCGATGTTAGAAAGCAAGAGCAAAAAAATAGTAAAAGCTTTAAATAACTGCGAAGTTTTTTAAACCCTGATCTAAATAGCCTCAAAAAAGTATAAATGATAAATTATCATAACAAAAATAACTTTAATTATTAATTATTATAAAAATTAAAATTTATATAAAAATTTAATTATTAACCAAACTATATTTCCATAACTAATTTTAAGAAATAAATAAAAATAAAAATTTTTGCAACATCACTGCAACAGTTTACATTATTCTCATGGTAGGATTCACTATTCACTATACATAAAAAAAACTACTGAATTAAATGTAAACTAATTAAATTTCTATACATAATATAATTTCTCAATAATTGTTATATTTTTCTATTTTGTAAATATTCTATATATTTATTTTCTTACTATATTTTCTATTTTTTTTGTAATATCATATTGCTATTTATGCTTTCTATTTGTTGTTTACTATGATGTCTATTTAACATTTAATTTAAAATTTAAGTACTAATAATCACTCTGTGAGAGCTAACACTCTTTTTGAGAATAGAACGAATAAATAAATAAATAAATATTCAGCTGTCTTAACATCAATATCATTATATTCAGTGGACTTAAATAAGCTCTTGTTATAAGGTTATAATGTTACCGTACATATACTTTGTGACTATATGTTTACGGATACAATATCTTTACAGAAATTTCGAGGGTACAGGTAGACAACAGATTGAATAATGATTTAGGGAATGGACACTCACTGATATTAAAGTAATTTGAAAAAGTACAGGTAAAATACATATTTAGTACGGAGGCAATAGGATATAAAAAATGAATTAATATATACTTAGTCACAAGCACTGATGAAGGAAGTATGTTGCAAATATCGATATTTGCAATCAAATGTTAAAAACTTATTATTGAAACGAAACCTGACAACAATTTAATTATTTAATATTATAGCATTTTCAAGCTGCACTGTACATTTTAACAATTCTAAAACAACCTCTTTATATTCCTTTATTATACCTAACAAATGTTACTATATAATTATAATTATATCTAATATTATTTGACAATAAATACATATCTAAATTAACAGTAAAAATAAACTACACACAACATTATACACATTTAAATTATTTTTTTGTTATATTTTGATTTACCATATTATATTACTGAAGTACTATACATTTGTACATACCATCTGATATTAATTAGCACAACATCAGTATAAAAAATTTGAATAACCGAATAGTTGAGGCATGTGGAATTTTAAAAATGTTCAAGAGCACCAAAAGTAAGAGACCGAATAAAGTTCATGTTCAAAAACAAAAATAAAAAAAAACAAAAAAACAAAACAAAAGCCAAAAAAATAAATAAGTAATATATTATACAGTTATTAACTGTTACTGTTATAATTTTAATTTTTTTTTTTTTTCATTTATTTTTATATTTCTGTCTAAATATTATTACTTATTACAACAACACCACAAAAACCATATCCCCAAAATTCATTTCAACTATTCTTCTGCTACGGCTGCTCCAATTTTCAATTTGTTTTATTTTTTATTTATTATTTTTATCTTTATTATTATTTTTGTTTGAAGCACATATATACACCTACATAAACAATAATATTTTCACAACTTCTATTCATTAGACTCTTATTATAAACATGGGTATTTCATTGGATTGCATCCCTTCAGATTTCTAGCACATCATCCGCATTGAATCCGCATTTTCTTTTTTTTTCTTTCTGCTTTTTTTTTTTATTTCTTTTCGCTGTGTTTTTCTATGTTTCGTTTTATCCTATAGGAATATAGTTCTAGTTGTGTTGTGTAGTTGTCTCGTCGTTGTCGTTGCAAATTCCAACGATATAGTAATGATAATGATTTATATTATATCATATTATATAGGATATAAAAATAAAATAACAAAAAAAAAAACTGAAACAGAAACAGAAATACAAAACAATATTTTTTGTTTTGTGCTCCTTAAAACTGTAGCATGTGAAACGAAACGGAAATAAAATAAAAATCCGTTAACGAAAACAATAAAAAATGAAAGGGAAAAACAAAATGGTTAGAAAAAATAATGCAAAAAAAAAAAACATTAAATAAAACAAAAAATAATAAATATAAAAATCATTTTTTTTTTCTAGGGCAAACTACTTATCTTTATTTAACCTCGTAGACACAACTGAAATATTCTGGAAAAAACAAAAACAAATAAAAAGAGAAAACTTGAAGAAATCTTAATTCTCTGTAAAACGAGCTTCACTTAAAAAATATTTCTTAAATTTTACGAATGCGTTTTTATATATATATATATAAAAATAAATATTACATAACCAGAAAGCAGTTAATTTGTGTAAAATATAGGGAAGAGATGGGGTTGGTAACAATTCAAAATATTTCACTTATATTATTTTACTAAAGGTTAAATTGAAAAAATTCTTTTTTAGTTAGATCTTTTAATCTATTGTTATCCTTGTAGTGATATCATAAAACAAAAAAAAAAAAGAGAAAAGAGGTCGAGATAAATCTACACTGTGCACAGTAACTCAAATGGTTAACGATGTTACAATTTTTAGTATTATTAATAAATGTTTTCCTAAATTCAATTTTGTGTTTAGGTTTTGAAATCCAACACAATTATTTTTAGAATTTTTAAAGAAAAGGAAGACAATTACAATTTTGAATAAATGAATTTGGGATGGCTTCGGCAGACTAAGGAAATTATTTTTCTTTTAATTTTTTGTTGACTCTTGCTGTCTTCTGCTTTCTGCTATTTACAGGATAGCTTTCAAGAAAAAAACCAATTTTAAGCTACCAACCTGTCGTGGTAAAATTATTTGATGGCTAAGCAGAAGACCCCAAGCTAAAATCCCGCTCAGAACTGCTTCATTGAATTTTCTAGTTCTGCTTATAGCTTTGGTCTTTAATTGAATTTTTATTTTATTATTCATTAAATAATGAGATATATGTTACAGTTAATCAGAAGACCCCAAGTTAAAATCCTGCTCAGGATAATTCAACTTAATTGAATTTTTAAATCCTACTTAGAACTTGGGTGTTTATTTTACAGTTAATCAGAAGATCAGAAGCTCAAATCCCGTTAAGGGGTTGAATTTAATTTGTATTTCATTATATATAAAATAATGGGGTTCTATGCATTTTTTTGATAGTATATAATTTGATAATAACTAAATTAGAATAGTCAATGGGACTACACTATTTAACAAGTACCTATTGCCAACAATAGTAACAGTTTTCCACAATTAATTAGTTTATATATACCAAAAAATAAATAAACAATGTTAAATTACTCAAAACACGCATGAAATAAAGAAAACAGTAAAACCAGAATATACAGGTTCGGAAAAACAAGCTCCGGACCATAAAAAATAATTTATTCTTTTTATTTATTTTTTAGAGTTAAGCTATCTATATTTTGATGTTGCTATACAGACCAGGCTCTACAGCGAAAAGCGACATAGTGTCCAACTTTATTAAAAATGTCCATAGATTTTACTGTTATTGGAGTTATATTCTTAACTTTCTATATGTAAATTCGTAATACACATTTTGTGGCACAATTATAATACAGTAAAGCTTTAGCTTTCTAATATCAAAGCTTGATAATTCTATTAGATATTGTAGTATAAACTTGCAGTACCGTACTTACTTAAGCACGAAAAAGTGATTCTACCACTCGATGTCAAGAGCATAAAAAAAAAAAATTCTATGTGAAGTAATCAAAGACAAACGTAATTTACACGCTGGGTGGCGCAGTAGGTAGCACGCATGTCTTTGAATTGAAAGATCCGATTCCCGATGAAGCAAAAAAACAAAAAATGTTTTATGGGGTTTTTCGACGTGGTCCAGTACTCTTTCTCATAAAATAAATCTGGTTACCACTTACATAAAATAAAGCTAATCTATTTAAGAAGGCCTAGTTGCTGACAATAGTACCTAGTAGTTTTCCACATTTAATAAGTTGATAAGCCAGTAATTTGATAAATAAATGCTCGAAATATTGTAGATATTGTAATTAGTATAAACTTGCAGTACCGTACCTAATTAAGCACGAAAAGGTGATTCTACTTAAGTTATGCTGTCAGGAACATAAAAAAAAACAAAAAAATTGTAACATTCTAATTAGATACTTAGATAGTTATGTAGCTCTATATGCTTAAGAGTACCTCAGAATTATTTTTTGAATATATTTGTGAATGGATAAAAACAATATAGACAAATTTACACGGATTCAAAAAATGAACCAACTGGAGAAATCACCCAAGAACGTTAGCAGAACATTTCTTTAATATCGAATTAAGTAAGTTAAATTAAACCAAATAAAAAAATAAATAAATAACAACGATTTACTTATAGTCAGTTAGCATTAAAGAAGGTAAGAACAGGTTATCCGATAGAGATCCCTACAACATAAACTATACACCATCATCTACACAATGATAGTAACCCCATCGCCATAAATTTACTTCAACATAGATTTGAATTATCATTGAGAACAAAAATAAAATACAAAAAAAAAAAAAAATGGGTACATAGGAGAAACAAAAAAATGCATACTTACAGTGTTGTTGGGCTTTGGGCCATTTATAGTTTATTTTTTATATTTAATTTTATTGTGTAAAAAAATACCGTTCTTAGTGTAACAGAATGTAAAAAAAAAATCATTGAAAGATGGTTTCACATGAATTGGGCCCAGATATTTCTAAATGCATACAAACAACAAATTAGCACATTTCATATCTGTGTAGCTAAATGTAATATTTAACAAATGAAAATATTTAACAATATAAGAATAAAATTAACAGTTTTTATGCTCTTTGCATAATAACAGTATTTCTTGTATTTACATAATTTAAGTTTTTATATTATTATTATTATATAATTTTATGATTTGAAAAACTGAATGTAAGAGACTATTAGGGTTTACCTAGAATATGGTTTATTTCAGTTAAAACATTTTTTTTTCGTTTTTCGGTAATATTTACAACAAAGATGAAGTATTTATTATTCAAATTTATGATTTAATTTTTATGTAATATGTTTATAATTTTATACTCCAACTTAAAATACTTTTTTAATTATGTGTTAATTTATTTAAATTGTAGAATGTTGTGCGACAAAGCAAAACAATCATAGAAAATTTGTTTATTAATTTACATGACATTAGAGTTACTTTGAATTGTTTTGTTTATTTTTTTCTTTTTAATTCGCTTTGAATTTAATTACAAGAAGACAAGTGTTCTCATATTTGATTATAATTATAAGTAATTTTTTTTTTTTTAACTTTTGTTTTGATTTTTGGATTTTCCATGTTGATCCGCTCGTTATGTTGTCAGAATATGTTTCGTTATTTTGCGGTTATTTTTGTTTCGCATTTTAATTCTTACTTGGCTTGGTAAAGTTTAATCGTATATCGTATATCTCAAGTTTTATCATATCGTATTCAATATATGTTAAATGTCAGAATCACAAAGAGTTATGTTTAGTGATTATGTGTACGTTTATAGTCAAATTCACTTAAATGTTGTAATATAATATTTTTTTTTGCGAAAGTTTAATTTTTAATCATATTCGAATATTTAGTATCATAAAATAGTTATCTGAACATGAAAATACGCATAATATAATCATTATGAGAGCACGTTTGTAGTTGAATTCTAGCAAATGTTGAACCATATTCTATTATTCAGATCTACCCACCTTTTATACAACTTTTATTTAAGAATAAAATCAATAACCTCATTCAAAATATCCCGACAGATCGTAAGGATATTCCGTTTTCTCACCCCTCCGCTAGATAAAACTATTCATTCATATATGTATTATAAACGAATCAAATATTTTATATTTGACCCTTCTTTAATTCATCAAAACGCCTGGTGAAATCATCAAAATCAATTTCATCGTCATCTTTTGATGCTTTTGGAGGAATATCAGGTAACCCTGAAGACAGGTTTGGGTAAAAGTGAAATACTTGAACTAGGTATATAATGCTAGGTATATAATAGAATAAATGGTGTTGATGGGTTTACTGAGCCATCAGTTGGGAATTTAGTCCTTGGTTGAGGTTTTGGTTTATTATGTTCGGATGACTGTAAATTATCGTTAATTATAACTAAAAAATGTATAGAAGGTACCGCATTAGTAATATTTGTATTCTGATTATCATCGGGGCTCCCAGAAACCAGAAAAGCTACCACGAGGAATAGCATATATTTCTCCGTCTATGAAACACGTTGATATTCAAATCTTTTTTTTCGGTAGAATTTTTTAAATTCTGTGCCATCATTGGTGCCAATGTGTCGATCCTTCACCACCATCATTTCTCCAAAATCTTGATTGGTTGGTAAAGAAGGAAGATTGGGTTGGTAAAGAAGGAAGATTGGGTTGGTAAAGGAGGTAGTTGGGGCGTCTGCAAATATCCAATAAAACCCATTTGTGAAGGTTAAATTATTTCTGTTAAATAAATCAATTAGAAAGTTAACAATATAACCCTATTGGTATTAGATCCTCTTTCATAATTTGTGAATCGGGTTCATATTCTAAATAATAGTTGTTAGCGATTTCAATCAAATATTTTCCATCAACTATGTTTTTTTTTACAAGAAATTTCAATTTGCTTACTGCCAACCTAAGGTACACACCGGTTTAAGCTTATAACTAAGGTTTTAACTTAGTTTAATTGGGACCACTTGCAAACATCTTTAGCTTTTTTTTATTTTTAAGAATTTTTAGAGCTCAATTACAACACAATAAACTTGAGTCCTACCTACCTATAAACCTATTATAAACCTACCTCGGTTTTATTAATATAACGAATTAGTAATTATTGTCTTCGCTAAGTACAAGTAGTAAGTTTTAGTTCTCATTAGTCATTAGTTTAACAATTGAAGAAAATAGAATAGAAGCAATAGATAGAATAAAAAGAAGAATAGACAAAATATATAGCAATAGAAGAAAATGGTAGGAATAGTAATAATAGGATGAAATAGAATTTATACATTCAAATCAAGAAACAATCTGCATACTACTATTTATGTAAACTTAAAAGCTTTAATAAAATTAAATTAAATATCGTTGTCCCACTTACACAAATTTGCACAGGTTCCTAAATTTAGCGCATGTATATTTTTACATATACTTACTTACTGAACATTTCTATTTGGACTATAATGTAACTATAGATATACTATTGGCATTAACAGCCCCATTTCATCTTTCTGTTATTATATCATACTAGCCTCTGTGCTCTAATTCTCGGAAAAGCTTAAAGCCTTATTTTTCAAATTATGATACATAAATATTATTTTATATCTTAGTTATATTTTAGTAGGTAAAGCCTTTCCAAAACTTTCGAAATACAGTTATTCTGCTTTGCAATTCTATCGTCCTCCTTTCTACATTGCTTAGTGCTTTTTCAGAGTATTCTGATATTAACTTGTATCATCATTATCTTGAAATTGTATTAGTGAGCTACGAAGGCTATAAACTTCTTCTATTGTCTACTATATCGGGATAGCCTAGTCAGTTGTATCAACTTTGTCTGGTGAACATTTGTTTTGGCTAAGACGGTTATTCTCGGTTATATAAGTTTTTATTAGTCTGCCCACGTACCTTTCGTTTTTTTTATAAACAATCAAGCGTTAGGATGTAATATTTACTTACTTACATATGCCACTTGGTTTGGATAGGACAGGATAGAAAGAAAAAGGAAAGTAATAAGTCAATAATAGAAAGTAAAGCTCATGAATAGAAGGCGTTAGCAGGAACCTACAGAATGAAGATATTTATGTTTTTCTACAATTTGTAAGTTATACCCTATGGTTTTGTTTGAATGTGGAAAGACACTAGAAATGGAAAATGTTTTAATTTTTAGGATTCCATTTGAAACATGGTTTCGGGATGTTCCTGTCAAGTTTGCTCACTGCATATATGATAGAATGCTATTTTCTTTGCAATATATCATTTAGAAATAGCCTTTCTGGTTTGGTCGGGTACAATATCTTATTTCTCAAAATCTTGTTTCATCAAAACCTTGCTTTTTGAGAATCTTGATTTTACAAATTCCGTTTTGTTTTTAGATTTATTTTTATTAAAAAATCGCATATAACGGGTTGTCCAGAGCATGCATATCAGCTTTTTAAGAGAAGAAGGAGTCCGTATTTTAGAATTAACAAAAAATTTCAACTTCCGGAGAGACCCGAAAAGGGTTTTTTAAGGCTAAAAATCATCGAAATATGCCAAAATCGAGATTTTCAAATGGGAAGGGGTATTTTTTTGCAAATTCGGATTTTACGACAAAAAATAACTTTTGTAAAGTATTTTTTTTTTTTTTTCTTTTTAATTTAAACTTTGTAGGAACCCAAACATGGAAAACAAATTTATTTATAATAAAAATGATAATTATTAATTTTAGTTTACCAAAGGAAAATATGGTGGATTTTTGTTTTATTTTTGTTAAATTTAAAGAGAAATACTGAGAAAACCAAAAAAAAATCATTTGACATAAGTTCCTTATTTTTTATCGTAGAATTCGAATTTGTAAAAAAAATACCACTTTTCATTTGAAAACCTCGATTTCGGCCAATTTTGACGATTTTTGGGCTTAAAAAACTTTTTTCCGGTTCTTCCAGAAGTTGAAAATAACGCCAATCCATAGAGCACCCTCGATTTAGTTAATAACATTTTTGTTAAATTTTAAAATAACGGCTCCTTCCCCTCATAAAAAGCTGATACGCATGCTCTGGAAAACCCGGTACCTGTTTTTACATGCGGCAGTTAAACACTGCAGAAAAAGTGCTAGCAAAAAATAGAAAACAGTTTCAAATTATTAAAAAATTTATCAATTCGGAACTCGAAGTTCCCGAACATGTTTTTAACCAACTAAAAAACAAAATTTTGTATTGCCAACATTATAAGAGACAAAATTTCACTACACTCCCAAATACTGCATCATATAGGACGAATTGCAAAAACTTATTCAATATTTTTTTATGACAAAACAACAATTCGCAATAAAACACCACACATATACCAACCTGTAGGAATAATACAAATAAAGTATAATAAAAAAATTTTCTTGATTAAAATAAAAAAACAACATAAAAAAACATTGGGCTAAGAATTGTAAATATGAAATTTTTAAATGGTGACATGAGCCCAAATGTTTATTTTAATATTCTAACAAGTTTTAAATTTTACGCTCCTTATATACCTACTTTTTTTATTTTTTTTAATATACGTACCCTACGTTTAATTAACGTATAACTTATGTTGTTTAAGTATATAGGCTATTATAATATGTAATATTACCTAGACAATTTTAAATTTTTTTTTTTGTTTAAATTACAAGAGAGGTTTCAAGGCATCATCATTTGATCATATGAATAATATTTCGTTAAATATTCATATTGTGATAATTAAAAATTTATGAATCTTACATTATTATTTGTTCGCTTACAATAATGAGTAGAATTCTTATTAAGCATTACACAACTGAAATGCACATGAACGACTCACGACTGGATTATGTTAACAATACTAACAAAAAAAATATACATTTTTTTTTTATTCATACATAGGTAGTTTAATTAGTATTTACGAAATTCCTTGAAATAATAGTAACAAAAAAACTGACGACAAAATTAAAAATGTTTGTGTTATAATGCAATGGTGATGGTTCTGAACCCCCAGAAGTATTATGAATTGAATTTATTGGAATAAAAATATGTGTATATGCAAAAAACAAAATGAAAAGTGGGCCAACTTATAGCAAATATTAAATTACATCTGCATTTTAAAACAAAATTTAAAGAAATTTAATTTGAAAAGGTTTCAAACTAAGATATAAAAAGCAGTTACATAGGCACACATTTCGAAAGAGAAAAGGCCTGAAGTTAGCCTGCAAATTAATCTGTAGCTCCACTGTTAAATAAATTAATAGCATTTACACACCTACTCATTCTCTTAACTAAATTTATTGTTCGATAATATTAAAAATAATTTTCAACTTTCAAATAGAACAATCTGTCAACTGAGTCTTTTAATACATAATTTATGTTTTGGTTAAATTTATATTTTTTTTTAAAGTTGTATAGAAAATTTGTTAACAACTTAACAAGAAATTTGTAAGCCTGAGGGTTGAAATCGTGACTTAATACAAATATCCTGATGTTATTTTAACGTACGTTTTGTTTTAATTTTTTTCACAATGAATTTTTAAAATGTCACCCTTACTTTATAACTGCAAATATAAAATAAAATTATTTAAAAATGCTGGATAAACTTTGTAATATTATACAGTTGCAAAGCGTACTCGACTGTTTGATTTTCTAATAAAATTGTTCTATGCTTGAATTAAGTAAATAATACTCATCTTCTTAGGAATTTTTAAATTTGAATAATTCGTTTACTAAAGCGTATTAACACTTACCATGTATACATGATAGCTCGGACATCATGTATACGGTAATTTCTTGAAATCAGATTCATTCAAGTCAATCATAAAAATTTATTGACTAAAATTTTTAATTAAATACGCAGCTTAAAAACATTTAATGTCAAAAATTAGCTCCTAGGTCCTAAATTTAGCTCATATATATTTATACATACTTACATTAAATAAACAAACAAACAGTTAAAAATGTATATGTTGAACATTTCTATTTAGACTATAATTTAACTGTCAAGATATTATTGGCATTAACAGCCCAATTTCGTCTTTCTGTTATTGTATATTACTAGCCTCTGAACTAAAGCTTAAGGCGTTATTTTTCAAATTCTATCGTCCTCCTTTCTACAGTTCTTTTTCAAAGTATTCTGATATTAGCTTTCATCATCATTATCCTGGAACTGTATTAGTGAGCTACGAACGCTATAGACTTCTGCCATTGTCTCCTATATCGGGTTAGCTTAGTCAGTTGTATCAATAATAAAATTTTGTTTAATGTTTAGAGTGAATTTGAAAAATAGCCGAATTAAAAGAGTAAGTAAATAAAAATATTTTAATTTAATATTTTATGTTTTGTTTATATTTTAAATTTATAAAATGTTTATGTTCAAATTGAAAAGTGGAGACGTCAAAATTTATGTCACTAAAAATACATATGTCAAACTCAAGCTATTTTCGAGTTGACATCAGCCACTCAAGCTGGTTAATCGAATACACAGCTTTAATTTTCAACAAGAATTCAAGTCAAATACTCAAGCTATCATGTATACGGAGTAATTTAACCCTTTCAGACCAAAGAAATTTTTTTAATTTATTTGGTTTTATACAAGCGAGACTTAATACGGAACTAATAAATATAATATTTTTTTTTTTACACAACTGAGATATAAACTGGTGTTTTCGTGCTTGAAATTGACATATCAATTTATACGCAGTATATTTCATCACGTCGCACAATCGCCTGAGGTCTGAAAGACAGCATTTATGTTAATTAAAATTTGAACTATTAATTGAAGCTGTAATATTTAAATTTTTTATAGTAATTAAGTTATCCTTTAAGTATATTTTCTTTTTAAATCACAGTACACAGATTTAAGGTTTATGTATTGCAAAAGTTTAGTTCACCAACCGATTCTAAATAGCTGTTCCGAAAAATTGAATTAAACATTTTTCAATTACACAATATATTAAAGTTTTATATATATAAAAATAAATCTAAGTGTTAGCTTTTACAAAGTGTTTAATTTCCATTTTTAATTTTTTTAACGTTCGTTAAAACTGTTATAATCTTAGAATATATATATATATAATGGAATAAGAATGAATTTGACTGACGGGGAAGCCTTATATTTCCAAATGTAGTAATAATAATTATTTAATAATGAGTTTAAGATAATATAATTATAGTTATATCTTCTGCTATAACTCATCAAAATATATTACGTAAAAATCCCTTAAAAAACGAACACTATATGACAAACAGGATGAGACATCGCTATATTACATACAAAAGTACCAAATTTTTCTTCAACTCATTATTAAATAATTATCATTACTACTTTTGAAAATATAGAGCTTCCCAAACGGTCATATTCATTCTTATTCCGTTACATTCATTCTATTTCCTGTTCGATGTCTTTGTTTAGCTGTAAATTAGTTTAAGTTTAGTTTTTAAGTAAAATTTTTAAAAATACAAGTAGTCACAAAGTTTTTGTAATTTTCCACCATATGTTCTTGTATCAATTAAAATAAATTGTAAATCAAACAACAAATGTAATGTGTAAAAAAAAATTAGAATAAAATAAAACTTGCAGCTGTTAAGATACTAATAATCTAAACTCTAACTATAGTATAAAAAGACTCTGTCATTATAAATTATGTATTAACAAATTTTGAAAATAAACGACTATCTATCATTCTATTTCCTTTATTCATTAATTTTTAACAAAATAAGCTATTTATCTATTGTATCTGGTGTAGACTGTACCTATTTTACTTTTTGTAAACTCTAGTTAATATTCTACTCAGCTATTAGATCTAGGCCTTGCACATATCTTATATATACAACCCGCAACAACTATAACGTAATAAAATAAATAAACTTCATATCCCACAGGACTTAAACTCATGCTAGCCCTTAGATTCCATATTTTTTCTACTTCATCGATTTGACTAGTCGTATCATCCACCTAATATGTTTTAGAACACTTAATATGTCACTTTTTATTGTTGTAAGTTAATAATATTTTTTTAAATAAATTTTTAGTGAACTCTCATAAAGACATTTATTTTTTATTCCTACCTACAACATTACTTCATTCTTACCCATCTATATTCTAATTTTTCCATAACAATTATTATTGTCTACAATGTTAAGATTTAGGTTAGGTTTACATTAAGTTTTATATTAGCATAAAATAATTAATTAACGGTTTTTATTTGGCATTTTTTCCTTTGCAAATCAAATTTATTCTAAATATTTAAGTCAGGTTAGTCTAAATAATTACAAATCAAAGGTGTAAATATTCTAGTAATATAAGCACTTGAAATATAGAATTAAAATATTTGAAAATAACATATTGTACAAATAACTTAATGTAATAAATAAAATAATAATAATTGTCTACAATAATATTTGATTTATTCTGTTTCACTCCCCTTGGGGTATATGACTTTGGTATAGCTCAGCACCATCTATCATTGAGTAGAAAAAATTAGTTTTATTTCTTAGAGGACAATAATTGAATCCATTATAACATTATTAGATTACATTTTTCTGCCATCCTACCGATTAGACTATATACAGATAAATAAATATAAAAATATTTAACAATTATTTAAAGTATCTTCATGATATGAAATTAAACTTATTTAGAAGAGTTCAAATATTTGATTTAAACTTTTTTTTAAATGTTAACTAAAACTACATAATGTTAACGCATGTTTTCTTGAATATATACGGATGATAGTTCTACCGCACTATATATGAATTTTTCTATTATTTAAATTTTCCTTGTTAAGAAGCCATTATTTTTTTTTTTTTTTCAATTTAAAATGACAACAATGTTATGTGACATTTTTTTAATAGTCGCGTACATTTTATGTATATATATATATATATATAGCAGGGTTACCAACCAACGAATATGACCTAGTTTTTTTTTTCAATTGTACTATTGTAACATTATTATTGTTACATACATTACAAAATATAAATGCTTTTCTTATTATTTAATGGTATAATGTACAAAATGATGGTTACTATACTATCCATTTACTTTGAAAATGTGAAATTAAAAAAAAAATTAAAATATACACACTTAGGTAAAAATAGATTTGATTTTTTTTTTTTTATAAATAGGTTCATTTCGAACAAAATACATATTTAGTTTGCTTATGCTCAATTTAAAATAAACAATAATGAAATAAAAATGTTGTGCCTTTGAATTTAACGATTTTTAATTTGATTCGCTTTTTTTTACACTCTTGACAGTAACTTAGCTAGAATCACCTTTTCGTGCTTAATTAAGTACGGTACTGTAATTTTACACTACAATATCTACAATGTTCAGGTAGAGTTATACTTCTAACTTAGATACCTTTTTTATTTTTTATTTTATTATTCATCCTTTATTATTCATCATTAATTACTATCATACACCTACTTATTTTTTTAACTATTTTCATTTATACTTACACATTTTTTACTTTCTTATATTTGCTTTTTTTATCAGATGCTGTATATTTTGTAAATGTTAAGACACAATTTTCATTGGTTCCATTTCGTCCACTCTTCAATTCGTATGAAATTAAACTCGAACGAGACCAAGATCTTTGAATCCAAATAGTGCAGCTTCAGATTGACATTAAAAATCACTTTCGTTTGCAGAAAGCATTTTCTATTATTTGTTCAATCGGTTTGCTTAGCTATAGTTAAGTGTTATATTTTCAATTTTATCATCATCTCAACAGTTATAACTTCTGAAATTTTCTAATAAATACTTAAAATTATTATTTTTCAATTTATAAATTCCACTAATTAGGTACAATTCTAATTAGTGATTCTTAATTGCACTAAATATTAGATTTTAATATTTAATTTTTAATCTGTTTCATCCCTGGACTTAATCGTTATTAATTTTGATTCTTTAAACATATAGGCTGAAATAAGTCAACATTGTTTATGACTCTGATATCTACAGCAGAACCTTTTTAAAGCAGCAAACCTGTCCATTATACATATAAATTAATAATAATATGTAATTAATCCCAACATTCATTCTTTGAAAAAATTATTTTTTTTTTTCATAATATTCTAAACTGATGGCAACCTTAATATAATAGAAACTTACAATAGCATAAAATATTTTTACATTTCATATGATTTTTTGTATTGTTTTGACTGAATAGAGGTCCTTGTGCTGTCATATCCCTTTTTTCTTTTTTTCTTTCTTTCTTTTTGCGTTCTCTTTGAAGTATACATATATAGCTACGTATGTAAATTATGATTTTTTTATAGAGTCACCATATAAAAATATACTTATATATATACTAGCTATATAGACTAGCATATCAAAAAATATTTTATACTGTCTGTTTAATGCGTGTGTATTTGTAGAAGAAAATGTTTGTATAAAAAAAAAATTAAATTTAAAAGAAATAACGGTTTATAGGCTCTTCAATTTTTATTCTATATACATAGGCAGTTAGGCACATACCCATATAGTTTTATATAGAATAATTGAAGATAACAAAAAACAAAAAAAAAAAACAAAAAAAAAATATTACTTACTGCGAATAATTTGCCTATTTGACGTTCATTTTTACATACATATACACCCTAACCGAAATGCATTTTATTTTCACCAAAGGGGTAAAGAAAATTCCAAACAATAGCTTACAATTAAATAGGTATATATATAGATGTATGTAAACAGTCGACGACATTGTAGAAAAATTAAAAATAAAGTTTTTTTTTTTTAATATGTTCAGCTTTTGTTAATTTAGTGATCCACTTTAAAGCACCCATATTATTATTATTATATAGTCTTACTAGACAAAAGCAGATTAATTTCAAAAGTATGTTTTGTTTTTATTCATTAAATATATCTTGCAGTCATTATTAGTAACAGAGTATATATATATATATATATATAAGAAAATATAAGTTTTGAATTCAACTGATGGCGAACTGGACATAATTTTATGAATTTTTGTAATTTGTTATTACGCCCAATATCTTCTGTAGATACGATTTAATTGTCTTTGATAAAGCTTTAATTACAAAAATTTATTTTCATAACTAAACAATTAAAATAACATTTTGATTTTAAATTAGGCTGGAAAATACTTTACTTTTTAGAGCTAAGTGTTACGTTTTTACTTCAGTTATAATCAAGTATAAATCATTTCTAAATAACAATTTCAGGTATTAAAATCGGAATACGTAGTCTTAGATCGCAATAGAAATCTAAATTATGAGAAATAGAATAGAAGCTTATTAGCTTATTAACTTATGATATTGACTTAGCAAAGTACGATATTCAAAACGATTTTTGTTGCTATAATTTTGTTGCAACAATTTCGTTGCATTAATTCATTTGATTTGACTTGTCTGACCGCATTTATTAATAGTTTAGAAGTTAATATTTAAAATACAACTTAGAGAAT
Organism: Argyra leucocephala; assembly: GCA_963942445.1. Classification (NCBI taxonomy): domain Eukaryota; kingdom Metazoa; phylum Arthropoda; class Insecta; order Diptera; family Dolichopodidae; genus Argyra; species Argyra leucocephala. Next base: position 25,926,429 of record OZ012677.1, on the reverse strand, counting down.
ATGTTATTTTAATATTTTTATAATTTTCCAGTTTTCTTTATAGCTTTAAATGATTTTGTGTTTTATTTGATTTAGTAGTTACACGAATGTATTATCAAAACATTACAACTGTAGAAATAATCCAGATCTCAGTGGAGCAAACATACATAAAATTAATACTAAATCATCATGTACTTCTTTATTCCAGCTCTAATGTTCCTCAGTCGTATATACAAGACCTGTAAATACTCATTAATAATATATTCTAATACAAAAGGACTAATAAAATTTTTTGATAGAGACCAATGCAGATAAAAATCATGATAAAAACTTGTAACTTTACTAGTACTGATTTCAAATACTATACAAATGTCCTCCTTTTGGTGTTCGTGTAATTTATATTAAATATAAAATTATGTAAAAAGTCGAAGTAAGTCTATGATGTCGTTTAAAATATAATTGTTAAGCAGAGTCTTGTCGTACTGACAATCACTTACATTTTATATTTGGTTTTAGGTATATTCACGTCTTGCAAATTTCTAGATTTCTTTATCTACAGATTATATTTGCAAATCTCTATGTCGGTATTACTTTCTCATGAACTAGAGGCCGCTAGCTCACAACGTTTGGTGAAAAGACTTCATTCTGGAATTATTGAATAATATCTCTTTTACTTTTTTTGCTACATCTCCATAGTCAAGGTAGTGTACTGGGTTCACTTTTATACCTAGTGTATACGTTTGATCTACCGGAAAACATCAGGAATACATTAACATCCACCTGCGCAAACGATACTGCAATCTTAAGCTGTTACACAAATCTACATACAGCATCTATAAATTTACAAGAACATTTGCAGCAGACACAGGAATGGCTTTATAAGTGGAAAATGAAGGTCAATGAGAATAAAAGTGTTCATATAACCTTCTCGCTAAAGAAAGGGTTATATTCTCCAGTTAGCATAAATGGGATAATTATTTCGCAACCCAACGAGGTTAAATACCTGGACTAGACAAAAGGTTGACTTGGAAGAAGTACATCACCGCAAAAAAAGAACAGCTAAAACTCAAGACGAACAGCATTTATTGGATTATTAGAAAAAATTCCACATTAGATCTGTAATATAAAGTGTTGCTATACAAAGCCATTCTGAAACCAATCTGGTCCTATGGGTGTCAGTTATGGAGAACTGCTTCTGATTAATAACATCGAAACAATTCAAAGGATGCAATCAAAATTTTTACGTATGATAACTCAGGCCCCTTGGTACATTAGAAATATCAATCTACATAATGATTTGAATATATACCCTTAGTTAATGAAGAACATGAAAAATGCAAAAACAGATATGCACCCAGAATAATCCAGCACAAAAACATTTCAGACCTACAAAACATTTCAATAACCAGCAGCTTAAAAAAGCTTAAAAAAGTATCTACCATTAATATAAGGCACAACATTGGAATGAACGAGCAAATATGTAGGGTCAAATCAATGGACTAGACCTTCCAAAATTTTTGGATTTTTAAGATTTGAATAAACGATTAAGGTCACGTTTGTTAGAAATTATTGTCATTTTCTTTTAGAAAGATTCAATAAATACAGTTAAGAGAAAAATCCATAGCTGGATGCTATATGACCATACTGGTTTCAGTATTTCTTTATAGAGCAAAAGTTTGTTTTGTATTGTCAAGGTAGAACTCTTACCTATGAGCCAGTTCATTTTTCTATAGCAAGAAGTCGTGAAAAAAGGCTAAAACAAGCAAGTGAATGTCGAGGTAGCTCCTGGACAATAGAAATAGCTCCTGGACAATAGAAATATAGCAACACGATTCAAAAAAGTACAACCCTTTGAGTTCAGTAATAATATGTCAAAGGAAAAATTAGATAGACATCAATGGATCTAGTCTACATTCAAAATTAAAATAAAGCCAAAAAAAATTGCTGATTAGTCCTATAGGGCTAGATTGGAATATATGAAGGGTGTGGTTTAATAGGTAAAAATCTAACACGCAGTGTCAAGCTACGGGGCTCAAAAAAAACTGAAACAAAAACTAAATAAAGGTGGAAAACAGTATCCAATTTAAATGCAAAAAACTACAACTATTTCCACGTCCTAGGCTGGACTCACACTCCAAGATTTTATTTTATTTTCAGAAATATTTTGTATGTGTAATAGCTTGGAAAAGGCTTTAAATGCAAATATATACCAAACAGGATACATCATCATTGTATTAGCATTTTCAATTTAAACCTAAAAACCGATATATTTCTCTATATATATATATATATATATTATTATATACATAGTATATAAACGATTAATTCTACCAAGAAACAAAAAAAATGTGTAAATATCAAATTGAACCTAAGTCTTTTCAGGTCATTCACTATGACCCATTTCTTTTCTATATATATGTACCTACACCTGTAATATTATCTAAGTGAAATAAATGAAGTCACAGTGAAATTTGTTTGAACAAATCAATCGTATATACTTGTATTCTAACCATTTAATTATTACATCCATACTGTTATTTCATCATTTATCTTCTTTAAATATTTTTCTAAAGCAATATATACATTCAATCTCTGACCATTTTTTTCTTATTTTTATTTTTATTTTTCTTTGATTTAATTTAAAACATTTTTACCTTTTTAAATCTAAAATAATACCATGATAATCCAATTTAATGGCAGAACTGGGAAAAGTCAAATGATGTTATCATCGTGATGTGTTGATAATAATATCTGTAACCATCATCATCATATCTTTATACTATATCGCCATATCCTTTTTCTTTTTCTTTTTATTATCCTAGTTTTCAACTCATAGTATTTTATAAAAGTGAATAATTTATGTTTGTAGATAGTAACTCACGTATATACAGATATTTTTGAAAAAAAAAAAGAATAAATAAAATAAAAAAATAAAAAAACAAACGAAAGAAGAGTTTATCCTATTTTTTTTCTTTTTTTTTTTACATACGTTTACATACTTAATATTTACACTGCACGTACACACGTGTACACACGTATAAAAATTGAATTTAATACTTCGTGTCTCGTGAATGTATTTAGTAACTTTTTGATATAAATATAGATATTATATACAAAGTACTCCCTACATACGAGTATATATATATATATATATATATATATATAGATATACATACATACTATAGAAATTGAAATAAAATAATGGTATAAAATATTAAATTGAGTTGTGGAAATGAATAGAAAAAATGGATGAGATTTGAAGAACAAAGTGTTAATATACTTCAAAAAAAAAACAATTAAACAAGTTTTTATGAAAAAGCAACGTGTTCAGAAACCAGTTATTAGTAGCTGATAAAAATGTTAAAGACGTTGTTTGTATTCGGAGTCAAACAATTTTACGGTGCAAAAACTGAAAACAACAGTATGAAAAATGAAGTGCGATATATGTAGAATCAAAATAGGACTCAATCCAATTTATAGTACAATTAAAATTTGTATATGTTAATAAGAAAAACTTATAATTAGTAACAGCCTAACGTATAGAAAAATATTGTACTGAATGGACTTCCTAAAAAGAGTAAAAATAATAAAAGTGGGCTTTTTAAAAACAAAAATAAAAAAAGGCTTATAGGAAAATTGATAAGAGGACAGATAAATAGAGTAAAATAGAATAAGAATATTTAGAATAGAATAGATATTATAGAGTCAGATAAACTATATTTAGAATAGAATCAGATTCTAAATCGGATACCAACAGTGGCCGATTCACACACTAAATATGTATATACAAGAGCTTATATAGCTAAATTGATAAATTTATTATACAAGTACACATCTTTGGAATAGAGTCAGATTTTGTCAAATTTATTTTAAAGTTGAAAATATATCAGAGTGTTCACTTGCCTTTTTTAATATCATAATCTCGGAATGGTTGAATTAATCAAAATACTAGAAAAATAGTTTGGATAAGGAGAAAGAACCTCATGAATATAGTCATAAGAATACAAAGAATGTTCAAATATACATGAAAAATATTTAAAGTTTTTTTTTTTATATAAAGCTTTTTTTTATTCGAATTTGCAACAGTTTTGATATACTTATGTGATATTATCGATACCACACAGTTTGTATCTACAGTTTTAATAATAATCAGTACAACTCAGGTGCCGATATATATAATATTCCGTATCAACGTATTAACAAAATCGCCAAACACATTGTCACATGATCTAAAATTGTAAAAAAAAAGAATTTACATTGTCACATGATCAGTAATTCATTTGACAATGTTTGAATTATTTTAAAAGAGCACTAGCAGTTGAATTGTGTATACGAAAATTTTTTGATATACATATCGTAAAGTTCTGAATATTCCAATAACCCCTTCCAATAAAGTACCACGGATAAATAATCGAAACATTTTTTCCATTTACAGAACCCGGGTACAGTAATTAGATTTTATATTTTTCGAAAATTAATTTCGAACTATTTCGAAATTGGATGTTATCTAATACTAAAATAATTTATCGATCATATATATATGTTGCTTTCGGAATAGTGTACTCGGGTGTAAAAATCCAATTAGAGTACCTGGGTATACCAATTGGATTTATTATTTTTTCAGAATATTGGCATTTTCCAATTAGAGTACCTGGGTATTATATTCACAACTTTACGGTAGTACATTACTGTAGTATTGATAACTCATCGCGAATTGTATAAACAATATTCAAACCGAAATTATTATCAAAAATTAATAAATTTTCGGATACATAATTTAGCAACTGGTGTTGTAAGAATAAGTGACAAATACATTGTCATATGCATTACCGATTATGAGAAAATGTAAAAAAAATGTTTTTGACATTTTTTAGATTATGCGACAATGTGTTGGCAACATTATCGACACATTTCCAATATCAGCGGACTTATTTGCATAATACATGTATATGTATATAATATATGAATATAAGGTTTTGGAATTTGATTTGACATTAAGTCGGATTTAGAATGTTTAGAATGATCGAAATTGTAAAGATGTGTTTCCAACATATTGTAGTCAGTTCAGAAAATTTTACATTTTATATTTATATAATAAATAATAAAAAAAAAATAATAATATTATTTATTATTTATAAAAATAAATTTATTATTATTTATTATTATAATTATTATGTGTACATTGTATCGGGTTGACATTTTTTGGAAACATTTCTTATGTCACTTGCTATGTATACCTTAATTTCCAGCTTTAGGTATTCACACAATGTACTTAACTATTCTGGTTTTACCACATTAAATATACTGTAAATATCTAAGGCATATCAAAATAATATAAGTTATATACTGTAAAATAAAAAATCACTATAATTATGACATGAATACAACTGAGATAAAGTAAAAATAATTGAACAGTAAGTTACAATTGATGATAATTCTGTTTACCGTATATAGAAATTGGAAAACTATTGTTATTCAACGAACTGAATCGAAAATTATCTTAATTCAATTAAAAGTAAAACAGATTGAGACTCACAGATCGATCTTAACAAACACGAAAAGCTTATTTAAATAAATTTCTTCTTCATTCAAATAATATTTGAATGCATTTTTGTGTAAAATTGTAAAATATACCTTGACAATAAATGCAAAACAATTTTTTTTTTTAATTTTGTTTTTAATTTTAATATTCTTTGCACTTTATTTTTTGATACACGTGCACATTCATCATATATATAATATCACTATATACTTATAGATATAATATACATAATTTTTATTACATATTACATTTACGTATTACAGTTTACATTTTTATCGTTTACATAAGACTATATACATATACCTAGTATCTACCTATAGTAGTATCCATATTATTATTCAATTGTCAACTTTCTGAATAAGTAAAACATTATTATTACCTTAGCCAGTCCAGATAACCATTATATTACTATTTCCGAATTGTGTACGTTAAACTGGTGAGGTGTACTAGCTTTACTTTATTCATGTTAATAATATATTCTTTTTATGTATCCTTTTGTAGAGTAAAATAAAAAGGAAAAAAAAAAAAAAAAAAAAACAAGAGACGTGTCACAATTTTCCATAACATTTCATGCGTAACTAATAGATATTCACGGCGCGACGTGGAACTTGACATTTTTGTTGTATTATAGATGATGGGTTGGTAGAAAATATTATGCATGAGTATGTTTTGGTATTTCATTACATTTATTTTGTAAAATAATAAGAGTTAGAATTTTGTTAGTACAATCATATTATTTGTCAGTAGTTACCTAAATAATTTTAAATACTCTGTTGTGAATCATTGTACAGAATATTTTACATTATATTTTGGAATTTTTGTTAAACATACTAAATGGGGCTTTTTTTTTTTGAAAATGATGGAAAATTATTTTCAAAAGCCGTTAATCCAAAAATACCTCAAGTTTGTAAATGACTCACATAAATATAGCGAAAGTATCATTTAAAATTGTAAGCATGAATTTGTAAAATTACAACGAAGAACGAACATATTATATAGAAATACATAGAATAAAATTTGATTTATTGAGATAAATTGAAAAATCTACGTGCAACATACATTTTTGTTAAAAATTTTTAAAATAATGAAAAATTTTAAATTCCAACAAAATTTGTTACGTCCTACTGCATTCAAAACAATGCTAATCAAATTGAAGAATTCAATCAGAAATTTTATATATAGACTTAGATTTAAAGGGATTTATAGTAGAGATGCAGTATCCTGGAAGAGTTATAAAATTATGTAATATTTAAATGATTTCGCATTATGGTAACGTCATTAGATTATAATATCAAAAGTTGTAAGTTCGAATTTTATATTCCAAATACGGGGTTTTTTTTTTTAGAAAAGTTTTCTTTTTGTTTTTAAAGCTGAGAATATTGGTAATTGGTAAAATAAATTGGGACTGTACTATATCAAATTGTGTAAATTTTTAAAAAAATGTATCTACTTTATATCTAAATTAGATCTAAATATAATCGTTCTTAATCGTTTTCTATTGTCTAATTTTTGCAGTGCTTGTTTTTAGTACAAATATGCTATTATTGTCTATTCTAAAAGAGATTGTAGTCCATTCTAATATTTCTAGTATTTTAATATCCCACATAACATTTTACTGTTATAAAAACAAAATTAGTGCTATAAGACTCCTATATAACTCCCGATAAGCACCAAAGGTGTCATAATGATGTTTTTATTGGAATAATGTAATTAATTTTCACATTCAGAATGTGATGTAGAAGTGTTATTATTTTACTGTATTTATATGATGTTTCTAATAAACCTATACTGTAGGTTTTAAATAAAATAATATTTAGAATAAATATTTTGCCACAGCCAATATTTTCTAAAAACATGAAAACATGAAAGCAAAAAAGTTGACCCATCTTTAAGCTTATCGTCACAATAAAAAAGGTTTTGTAGGTAATTATGTACTATGTATCTATAAAAGATTTGATTTTATATCGCATCTACGTTTTTATGGGAATTTATGGGAAAGCGCTAGTACTTCACAAGAAGTTCTGGTTCATTCACAAAAAACCAGAACATATCGAGATGCCATTTTGATGCAAACATTCGTGAGCAAAGTTCTAAAATCAAATACCTGAACTAATGAGCTTTATTGCCTATTGAGAACTAATCTAGTTTATTTGTTGCAAAAATGGGAATACTAATATCTGTTTTTTAACAAATAGTTAGACTTAGTTAATTCTGATCTTATCATTTACAGTGGTTGAAATGAATAAAAACTCACCGTTGAAATGTAGGTATTTATATTTTTAGTCCTTTAGGAATTGTTACAGCTTTAAAGATTTTTTTTTAACAACATGAACAAACAGTACTATAAAATAGATCTAAGGCTGAGATTTTATACAATATGTAATTATTTTCTGAACATTTGATCGCTATCGTCCAATTTTTATACATTGTACCATTGATTACCATTGAAGAAATTCAACCGTACATACAGGTGCCTATTATGTATTTCGATAACGATTACGATTTGATTGAACGAAATGTCAAAATGCAAAATTGCCATTATGTATTTCGATATCGTTCAGAAATTGTCGACGAAATCGATAAAGCTTATCCAAATTATTTCAATTTTGAATTGAAAAGATAAAATAAAAAAGTGACGCTTGGACACACCTGGTGTTTGTTTTATATTTGCGATATTTTTTGGAATAAAAATAAATTTAAAAGTTGAAACGTTAGTATGTATTTTACTTTATTCTTCATAATATTTTGTATTGAAATAAATTTTAATAGGAATGAAAAGCCAGTTACAAATAAACTGCAATATGAAAGTTAGTGTAAATAAATTATTTCACTAATTCTACTTATAATCATAAAAATAATTGTTTGTCTGACTTTTTTTCTTCTAGTGCGTAATGGAATTTGATCCGTTTTGGACATAAGTATAAACTGCAAATTTAATATGAAACTTTCTTAAGCACAAAAGCGACGTGTTACTTATTGGCTATTTTAATTTTTACTCTAATTTTTCTAATAAATCCATAAAAGCAATGTTCTTTAACAGGAAATTTTGATCAAAATTGTTAATAAAATTAAGTCTTGTAGATAATAACTTATCAGTTTCATGTATACGGTATAATCTTCCAAATCCAGTGGATTGGAATATTCCCGACTATATGTTGGCTTGTTTTTTAACTCTCCAATTTGATAGCGTTTTTCAGCACTATCAGAAACTGAAAAATTTAACTCTGCCAAAATCATTTTATTTATAAAAACTTTTAATTTAATAATTTTTATTTTATTTAAACAATTTTAACTTCAACTTAAAAATTTCAAATAGTTATAACACTATTGTTTTGTTTTTTTTTTTCGTATAATTATTTAAATTTGACAGAATCAGATATATGTCATTTTCATCGTAGATTTGAATTTTACAATGGCAGCATTTTAAAACATTTTCGATCATCATCGAAATACATAATGACACTAACGATTACAATCGAATAACTCTAACGATAACGATGAACGATTCGATGAAAGTCGATCGAAATACATAATAGGTACCACAATTCGTAAATGTTTTTCTTTCGAAATTATGTTCTAATAATTCAAAACACCACTGTAACAAACGTCATCAAAGTGTAAACACCCTGTACACATATTTCATAAGAAGTAGAATACAATTTTTTTTGATATATTATCATGTTTGCAAAATATTATACTCTATAGTAAAATGCATACAACACCTATACTATAATACCACACACAGTGATTGGTTTCTTACAGATGCATCACAGTATTATAACGTTAATTTCTGTAATTTCTGTCATCTGTTCATAGTAATAGCAATTATTATTTTTTTTTTGTTTTTATTTTAAATTTAATTTAAATATTGTTTTCATTTTTCAAATCAAAATTAAAATTATTTATATAGATTATTATGTACATAGAGGTATCCCGATTTAAATGATTTGAAAAATTTATGGTATTCACAATACGGATGCATTTTTGTTATAACAATATTTTTTCTATTGAATTAGATTTCAAGGATATAACAATTTTTATAGAATTTCAAGTATATAACTTTAATAATATAGCAAAACAAATATTTACTTTAAAAACAGCAACTAATAATTTTTGCTTTTTAACTTTTCCGATTTATAACGGCTATTTAAAGCTGTTTTATTTACAATATTTAATTTTTTTTTTTTTATTATTATTTTCAAAATATTATTCTATTACTATAATATAAAAAAATAAATAAAAAAACAAAAAGGATTATTCTCGTGCTATTTCGCTTTCGTCAAATCAATTTTTATTTGATTATTTTTTGTTTTTTTTTTTTTTGTTTTGTTTTTAATATTATTTTATTTCAATGAATATAATCGAAATCAATATAAAGAAATTTGTTTACGCTTAAATGATTTTGTATTACCGCCATATTTACTTTATGATGGGATTTTATTATATAAAAAAAAAAAAAAAACTCGCTGTAAACATAATCCAAACATATTTCCGTTTTTAGAAATAACAGAATTAAACTAGAAAGTATAGGAGAAATTTAGTAGGAAATGGGAGGGTATGAGAGAGTAAATTGTTTTTCATTTGAAAATAAACATTTTTATGTTTTAACACAGATAACGTTGTATTGTTTTGAAATAATTTATTGAAATTATCATATATAAGACTATAAAATTTAATTAATTTTTAAATATTTAAATTTTTATTGATAGTAAAAAATGTTGTAAAAATTCATCAAAACAATATCGTAATCGATTATCAAAGAGGTTTAAATATAACTGCGACATAGAATTGTGAAAATATTTCCAAAGAATTCAGATAAGAGTAAAAAAACAAAGCAAAATTCATGAATATTGTAATAATTTCAAAACTTCGGTACTTACCATATGTTCAATGAAAACAAATTTCAACAATGAAGAGAGTAAAAAATAAAACAGTTAATTTTCTTCATTTATGCTTGACGGTTCAAGCTGAGAAATCAACAACTTTATTAATTGCCCACAAAAATGTCGTTGTGGCATCATTTAGTCGTCATACTATGATTTTACTAACACCGTGTATTACAATGATAATGTTTCAGAAACACTTAAATCAATTTTTTTTTAATTGGTAATTTTGGATGGACTGGTTTTGGATAACAACATGGGGCATTATAAATTTGATCTTGTAAATCAACTTATATATAATGTTAGTGAATACTAATCTTATATGTCCTTGATGTCCTTAATGTTAATTTCAGAATTAGGCAATGTGTATTCCTTGGTCGCAAACAAATAGAATACTTAAATGTTTTAGTAGGATTCCTCTTTTTCTAAGCAGAATCTGCATTTGTCTGTGGTCGATCTACCAATTTTGAACAGATGCTTGGTAACTGGGCCATGACTTGTGATAAACCATTACAGCATTCTGATATTCGATCCAGTCTCCCTGATTACCTGATTCTGTCTCTGGATAATTAAAAGGCAAAAAAAGGATATTTAAAAATCAAACAAGAGACGTAGAGGATACAATTTATGAGTGAAGGGAAATTGCAACACGTTTTATAATGCATTTTCGCACAAACGTACAACATACCGTACTACCAATCATACGTATTAGTATACATTTTTATACATAATTTTAAAAAAAATTTCGGATTAGTCCGACGGTCCGAAAATCAGGACCACAGACCCTGAACATAAAAAAAAGTTTTTAATACTTATCTTGATACGTAATGAACATTATTGACATTTTGATTTTTGGACAATTTTTTTGATCAAGGTCTTTAATCCCGACTTTCGGACTTTCGGACCGTCGGACCAATCTGGAAATTTTTAAAAATTATAAATAACCTTTTTTCAGAAAAATACAATTTAAACACATGAGATAAAGTTTCGGCCCCCTTTTCCTTGCACCTCGTGCCTGTTGTCTTCATCACATTTAAGGGCTATTGTACTGATAACAAAAGAAAAAGAAAAAACAGTACAAGGTCTTCGGTTCCAGCACTTGGGACCTCTTGTTTTTATAGTAGAGGGCTGCTGGCGGAGCTGCTCCAAGCCCTCTGCTACTCATTTATTGAATGTTTGTTTTTGCCGACGTAAACGCATTTTTTAATATGAAATTTTGTCCATATGTTATTTTGTCGATATATGATTTTGTCTCTATTTAATTTTGTCCATTTATTTATTTCACATTTCATCTCAAGAGAGCACATTCGCTCGTACACAGTTTTTGATTCCACTATTACTAAAAATTAAAATTAAAGTAACAACAAAATAATTCAATAATTCAGCACAAATTTTCTTATTTTATTTTTTTTTTTTTTTTTTTTTTAAATATATAAGTTACTAAATGCGAAGTTTAGGTCTTATATAATTTAAACTATGAAATATAAAACAATTAAATTTGGCTTAAGTAGTATTCATTTAATTTCCTTTTAAATTTACTTATCTTATTTTCTTCTTTGAATTCATTTGGTAAACTATTGCAGCTTTTATATGCTATGTTGTATATTGTATCCTGTCTATTAAACCTAATTCTAGATGAAACTAACCTAATATGTAATTTTGTCTTATGTAATTTTGTCATGGAAGCATATTTAATATATGCAGAAAATCCCTTTATAGCAACTCCCGATCTTTCTATCTATTCTTATAGCAAGATTAATCACATTATTCACATAAAACCATCATTATAACACTTGTAATGCTTATGGGAGTCATATGGGAGTCTTATAGCACAAATTTTCTTTTTATAATAATTACGTTGTATAAACGACACCACTGTAGGTACTAAGGTGGTGTAACATTTGAGCAGTAACATTTGAGCCTTGATCTACTTTAAATTTGAAATTTTATATTCACATTGAGATTAAATTTATCTTTCTAAACAATAATTCTATCTCATGATTTTTGAATCATTTTGATAATGCCCAAACATATTTTCTCTATCTGTTGGTCTATATTGGCTTGGCAAATTCACAAATATTTTTATATTGTGTACAAAAAAAAATATCGAATAAAAGAACAAATTTCAAAAAGGAGGAAAAGGAAAAAATTATTTAATTTGTGCTACAAAAAAGAAATACTTAATAAAATAAAAAGAGACAGATGCATATACTGATTATCAGAAAGAGAGCTAAAGTGTATAGCATTTATAAGCTTGTAAGATTTTAAATTAGAAATTTTTTTATTATAAGCAGCTGCGTGATATAGATAAGACTTTTAATGCTTAGGTACGTACCGCTTGGCTGAAGTATTAAGAGAAGAGAGAGGAAGAAGGAAATTATTATGTAAATTAAAAGGGAGCTCTTATTAATCACTATGATTTTATTAACGTCATTATTTTACTGATTAAAATTTCTACACTTATAATGTTTCAGTTACACTTTAACAGTTAATACTTGTTTTATTTTACTAAAACGATTAATATTTGTTATAAATTTCTGTAGATGTGATTTTTGGGGCCAATTTTTTGAAATCTTGAGATTTTCACTTATGTCGTGATGGATATTCCCCATTTCTCATTCGATAAAATTCGCTCTTCTTTATTATATTTATAATAACTAAAATGCTATATTATTCTGCTACGAAACATTATTAATTTTTATTAATTTTTATATTTTTAAAAGCCAAAATAATGGTAAGTGCTGCTTACAGTAATATAATATCGCTTAAACTTTACGGAAAGCAGATTTTTTATACAAATGAAAATAATAAAGATAGAATTATAAAAAGAATACCAATTAAATGGAAAACATAGGTTCAACATAGAAAATACAGCCCTAAATGATTTTTTTTTATATTATTAGCCAAAACTCTGGTCAGAGAAATATTTTATACTTTCGTTCCGTTGACTTTTGCAAAAGAAAGGGGTTAGTTAGAGAGAAGAAAAAGAGAGAGAACTATTGTTCCAAATATCTGTTTATGTCTACAAATATTTGCCAATTGTTTGTTTAAAGAAGATGGACAGGATCCGCCCTGGCAAATTTAAAAAAAAAAAACAAAATCTTCACAAACAAAAACAGCAAAAACAAAATTTCATAATTTTGTCTTGAAAATCATGCCTCTTTTGAATAGAAAAACAGAAATTTTCCTATTTCTAGGGTTAGTAAGAAACATTTGTTTCGGGCGATCGCTGTTGGATACAAAAAAATGGAATGACGATTTTGTTTTTGTAGGGTTTTCTCTTTGGGAATTTTTTTTTGTGGATTTTGAAATTACAATCTTGAGATGAAGATTTCGTATCCATCTCTATGTTTTAATAACATTTTTAAAAACATTAAAAGGAAATTTCTTCTGTCGCTTTCAAATTCAGTTAGTTACTAGCGTGTTTAAAACTAATTAGTTGTTATTTTTTATTACAAATTTAGTGATAAAACAAGCGCATTAATATTGATAACAATTTAATATTGGAAATTATAATCAGAAGTGCACATAAGTCATAATTTGAACATACTATATATAATGGAACCCACAAAGCAGAATAGCCTAAGCAGAATTGAATAGAACACAATCCATAGGTATATGGCGCCCAGTAACAACAGATAAAGGCTATTTTGCAAACTTAAATAATTTTAGCAAAAATGTAACAAAATTAAGCTACTCTAATAAATCAAGTAAAATTAAAAATATGTATTAATGCACTTCGCTTTATTTTGTTTAATAAATGTACATATACATTTAATTCAATCCTATATTTACATATGCATATATACAATATTTTATATTGAATTAATGATTTTGTTGTCCAAACATTTTTGATCTATAAAATAATTTGAAAATATTCTCAAAATATACACCTAAAATTCATTAATTGTTATAGCAACCAAATCAAAATGTATGCAAATCCAATTAGCATAATAATTTCAAAAATATAAAAATTAAATCAATATAAAGTGAAAATATTAAAAAAAAAAATGAAAAAACTAAACTAATGATTTTAATTAAAATATTGAAAAAAAAACGAGATTAAATAAAAAATAAATATGTATTTAACTTTAACACTTTAAAACAGCAATAATTATATATAAATGATTGAAATATACGATTGCTACATCGTATATAGATATTAATTACAAATTTCCATTACAAAGAATATTTTAATAAAATTGTCGGCGAGCCTACGTAAATTAAATCGTAGTACTCGTAGAAACACTTATTTAATGTAAATCTTTGCGTGTTCACATAATGCACGCACTCATAAAATAATCATATTATTAAAATATATAAATGCGTACTCGTTATAGTACAGATAGACATAATATTATAACCACCACCCCGTTCTCTACCCTCTCCAAAAACACACCTTTCAATTTCCAATTTATAGGATGTGATAAAAAGCACTTATATAAGTATATTATATCCTCTCTAAATAATTATCAATATAATTTTCTATAACTTTGATCTTTCATCTATTACATATTTAATATTCAAATGATTTTATCCAAACATTTTAATACAATAATATTATATATAATATGTATATTATACATTATATATAATATTATAATGCATATGTATGTACATAATGTATAAAATAAAAAATATTAATATTACTGCTGATTAAATTACCTCGCTTTGATGTCAGAGTAGATAGTTTGTGATTTACAAAATCAAAATTAAAATATAAAAAAAAGAAATAGAAAATAACAACAAAATATATTTTAATTTTAAGGATTATAATTAAATTTTATTAAATGTAAATTTAAATTTGAAAAATAATTATTATTTTTGTATTATAAATTCAAATGTTTTACTGACCGTAACATTCAGCAGAGTGAAAGCAAAAGAGCAAAATTATTGAGTTGTTTTCTTTTTAGCTAAAATTTTGTAATAACCACCACCACAGTTGACCATATTATTTTGTAACAAAAAAATATATAACTTGAGACAAAATAACATGGTGTATTGTAAATGTATAATAATTATATTTGTTTTGAAGTTTGTAAATAATATTATTCAATTTTTTTTTTGTATTAGTTCCATTCTATAGTAATAATTACATATTTACAGCATTAATTGTTATAGCTTAGATCTAATATGTATTTACAACATAGAGAGATTTAATTTTTAAATGGTAATATTTTAGTTTACTATTAATTTACTCTATATTTATATTATTACGGTAATTTATTACTATAGAATAATAATTACGGTAAATTAAAATAAAATTTGTAATAAATAAATTTTAAATAGCTTTTATACTGTTTCTACTGAATAACCGGAAACAAGCATTTTTTGTACCTAATTAAGATACTCTGCTGTGCATACATGATTTCGTAATATTGGGAGAGCAAATAGATACAATGCATAATGCATTAAACAAAATGTTTTTTAATTTAAAAGGCTACCTCCAGTCAATTGGAACATTTACGACTGGAAGCTCGGATTATACCTATTACTTGACAAATTCATAAAGTGGATCAAGCCACATTTAATTGATAGGACCTATAATGTGTTATTTAGGCCGTCTACATCGACAGCATTTGTGACCAACTCTACAGTTCCCATAGGCAGTCACTTGGGGCATCTTCTATTGATTATTTCGGTGAATGATATTGCATCTGTAATTGAAACTTAGTTAACTTAAAATGTATGCAATGATATGAAAATTTTCAAAAAAATAAAATCCATTGATTTGATCTGAACATTTTCTATGTTTGGTATAACAATAATAATTTACTTCTTGATTTTAAAAAATATGATTTAATGAGCTATACGTGTTGTTCCCAATCAGTCTGTTACAATTACACACTTAATGGTGAATTATTGTTAAGAGTAAATTCCATTAAGGATTTAGGGTTGTATTTCGACGATAAGTTAACATTGAATTATAATTTAACTGCATTATAAAAAATTTTCCGATTCGAATACATTGTAAAAATTCTATATACGACTGACTGTACAAGCTCTGTACGCGACACGGCTGATTCGATCTAACTTGGCTGATATAACCTATATTGTTGAAATTGGGAAAGGTAACATTATTTCTCCAACTATTTTATTTCTCCAATAATTTTTGTATTAGGTCCGTACATCTTTTCAGTCTAGTTCACCATAGAACTATTTGTAACTACTTGATCTAAGCTTGAAAAAAATAAAAATAAATAAATAAATCAGCATTCATAGTTTCCAATTGTAAATGTTTCCAAAGACAGATGTAGTTGAAACGACTACTTTCTCGATCAATTTGGTGTTTACATCGAATTCGGTAACTAGAGATATGTTCAGACTGCTTCTTTCTGAAAAGTTCGGCTCTTCTGATGGAGAAGTTGTATCGGAGTCGGACCTAATGACCATATCCCAGAGATAGTTGAAATTGCTAGATTTCTAAAAATATATATCTTTAGTAGCGCGCTTTATCCTTTAAGGACGAAAAAGACATTTGAAAGTATCCATGTTATTTTGATGTTTTTGTATAAAACCCGTTATATCGGTTGATCTATAAATACTGTGGATGTTTTATGGTAAAATCTTGAAATAAGGATTGTATTATTTTTCCAAAACTTTCTACTTTGAACTACAATATCTGCATAACGGCAGCACTGATCATCATCAAATAAATGCTTAAATATGATTTCAAACCGTTGTCTTTCTAGAATATATAACTGAATATATGTATATCTAATAGATCAACCGATATAACGGTTTTTAAAAACATCAAAATAACACTTTCAAATGTCCTTTACGTCCTTAAAGGATAAGATGCGTCACTAAAGATATATTTTTGGAAACCTAGGAATTCAAGCTATCCTTATGATATGGTCATTATATCCTACGCCGATACAACATCTCCCTCAGAATCGCCAAAAGATCTGTAAGACTCTTTGAACTCTAGCAAGTTCATCTGCTTTGCAGTTTCCTGTAACATCACTATGACCGGCACGCAACATAAATAAATGATGAATCAATTCGTTAACTAGTTAAGAGAAATTCGATAGTCCATCGCCACCTTTAAGTTGACGGTTATCGATTCTAATTAATCTAACCTAACTGTCTGTAAAGATAGTTAAAGCTTATATTGTGGCCGTAACTTATGATAGTTCAACATTTATATTTTGAAGAAAAATATTCGAAGAATTATTATTTTTGCTTGTATTGGTAAAATAAAAAAATTATACGATCGTTTTGTGACAAAACTAAAAATAACCCTTTAAAGCCTAAATAATTTCAACCATCATTTTAATAAGTTCTTTAATTTACAAGTGACTATGATGTGAAGTCAAAATATCTTGCATTTATTTATTTTTTTGCACAAACTATTTTTCTTCTTTTGTTAGAACTTTCAAAGTGATTTAACAGTTAGACAATTTAAGACGCCTCACAAAGAAATTTTATAGTATTAATCTACCTTTTTTTTTGCTTTACAGTAAATTATTTTCGCTTTTTCAAGTTTCCTTTTGAACAAAAACAAAACTATAAACTTCAAAAATTATAGAAGTAGGTTGAAATAGTGTCATCATATTTTTCTACTGAATAGGAAAATGGCAAAGAAAAGTTTTCTTCCTTCAAAATTCAACATATTTTTTTTTTGGAGGAAATGTTTTTGAAACCGTTAACATAAAATTTTCGTTTAAGTAAAAAAATGTTGTTTCTTAAAAATGATCAAAAAGAGTATCCTTACTTCTATCACTTTTTTGATTTACCACGTGTTGTAGATAAGAATATAGGGGAAGAAAAAGGAAACAATTTACAAAATAAAAAACTAGGTTAACAACAGTAATAATGTATGTAAGTTGTACAATTTTGTAAGGGGTCCCAAATTTATTTTTCTTTTTGATGAAGAAAGACGCATGCTATTAAAATTAGGTCAGAATAATTCTTTGTATCATTTTAGATTTATACTGAGCTTAATATCTCAGTCAGGTTGTCAGCAATAACTCTAATTACACAGAATTCAATTCAAAGCACCAAAAACCCATTTTTGCTTCATATGGAAGCATTGAGAATTTTTGTCTTATACTCTTTTTGCGTTTATTTGTTTCAATTCAACCCAATTTTTGTTCCGGAACGTTGAAAGGCCACCATTGAATTGGAAACGGTCTACAAAAATGGATATTCAATATTTAGGGTAGTTTATTTATTAATTTGTCATAACGTTCCCCTCTATCGTTTTCCAAGAAATGTTTAGTGCTCTTCTTCGACGTAGATATTACAGTCATTCTTTTTAGATTTATTTATTTGCCTAACTATGGGTTGTTTGTTCGTAAGCAACAAAAGTTCTTCGTTCTGAATTCATCTAAGGTAGAATATTTTACATATTGCTCTGCAGCATTTCTTTTTCTTTGAGGCCAAAATAATGGAATTAGCATTTTAACTGTTTTCGCAGAATTTAAGCCAAGAAGAAAAGAAAAAGAGGGATAGTAAAGAATAATAAGCAAAATTAGAAAAGAATATAATAATCGTCACTTTAATGGATACATATTTATCCGTCACTTGAAAACATCAAAGTTTTATCATGTTTGTAGAAATACATAAGAAAGTAGGATCTTCCATAATTTAGAGGTTCGGTTGATGAAGTAACTTCCCAGCTCTACTACAAACTTGTGAAAAAAGGCTACTATGCGAGTATGACGCTCAAATACTTGTATTTTTGGCATAATATTTTTTGTTGCGTTACAGATATTGATAAATTTACGAGCTATAACCGAACAGATATTTACGGACTGCTGTTTGGTGGTTAACAGATTTACGAATAATATTTCACTTTTATATAGTAAGTATTATGAATCATTCTATATACATCCTGAACATTTATTTTTATGATTCTACTTGGACCCGGAAACTTTCATGATGTTACAGTTTGCTGAATACTATTCTAGCTACTTTTACTCTATTTTTTATGGCTTCATTTACCCTTTCTTTCTATTATTAACTTCAACTATCACTACCGAGATATTCCTTTTATATTAACCTCATCTATTAGCTGCTCTAGCCAACTTATATAGTCTTATTTATTTTTAATTTTCACTCTGATTTTTTGTCCTGTAATATGACTTTATGTGCTGCAGCCTTCAATGCGTTTAATTTGACATGTTCAGTCTATTTGTGGCTTTTATACCAGGCCACAAATTAATACTTGAGTTTGAATTCGTAATTTTTTGTTAAAAAATTTACTTCGCTATTTTGCAGCAAAATTTTGTTTTTTTTTTTGTTATACGCAGGCTGGTGGGAATCTTCAAAAGACTAGCTTGACATTATTTGTGGGATTCTAAATCCCACTAAACCACACCCCTGCTATATTGCGATCTAGTCCTACAGGACTAATGAGCTATTTTTTTCCCGGCTTTATTTTATTTTTCAATGTAGACTACGAAATTCTTCACAAATCCCGTAAAAACAAATCTATTTAAAAATGGAAGCGGGTCAACCTCCAATCACCCACGCGACGAGTCCTCAAGAATTTGGGTGATTGTTGATGCACTAACTCAAAAGGTTTTACTTTTTTGAGCCGTCTGGCTATATTTCTATTATCCAGGAGCTGTACTATCTCGACATTTTCATCAAAATAAATGCCAAATTTCATTTCGATAATAATTTTAACTAAATTAGAAAAATCAGGAATGGTAGAAGTAAGTTATCGATATTTTTGTCTACATAACCAAAAAACACCACCTAGTGTTTTGACTATGTATAAAAAAAAAGCGATAATTTACTTCTACAATAACTTTCGTCCGACCTTTTATACCAATTGATACGTTTGACTATGGTGGGAAAGGACAATTAATAAATAGGAAGATATAGAAGGGAAGGAGCAAAATTACGAATGAATTGACACGTCTTGAGTTTATATAGATCACAAATATAGAATTGATCCTGTTTGGGTAACATAAAAAATGGAATTTGTTTCCATATTCGGGATGTTGAGATTGTAAACAAATTTCCATAACTTGTCTTCTGCCATTTAGAGATTGCTGCTGTGTAGGGATGCCTTTCGTATTTCATGGTACAAACACTTAAGTTGGGGTAATACAGATTTAATTACTACTGATCATGTGCCAGTGCCTGCGAGATATCTATAAAAAAGAGAGAGAGCTTCGACTATACGATGATGTCCAAGAGGAGCAGTGACATTTGAGTCATTGATTAGACGAATAGCCCTTTTTTGCACTTTATCCAAATGTTTTACCGCATTACCAGAAGCAATCACATGTGAGAATTGTACACCGTTTTGGGTCGTATGAAAGTTTTATAGATTTTTAAGAGGTTGAAGGAGGAGAAGTAATCTATACAGCAGCTAAGAAAACATAAACATTTGGTGAACACTTTTTTGCAACATCAAATATATGATCACTTCAAATCAATTTTCAATTTAAGTGCATACCTAATATCCCACGCAACAATTTTATTGCTATAAGACTCTTGGGCACTCTTATAACACTGTTATAAGCACTATAATCTTAATTTGAGTGCTCCACAATTGCTGCGAAACGTTATAAATACGTTATAACACTAAAATGGAGAGTGCTATAAGACACCGGAGCAATTGCTGTAACATTGTTATAGAATTAGTATACACAATATGTATTAGTGTATATGTTTTTATTATGAAATGAAATTCATTTGAAATAATTTATGCTATGCGAGAGTGATATAGGTATTATTATTTTTGATTTTAAATAATTTTATTGAGTTTATATTTATTTCATGAGAAAGGAAGATAGATAGTAATTACATATTTTTGTATTTGTATGTAAATGAATCATAATATAAAATATGTCTTATTAACAAATAATATCTGCGGCTCAGAATATTTCTATTAATATTTAATAATTATTGTGACCAATGCAAAATTTGACTGGAAAGAAATATTATTGACATTTATTATCATAATACTTCGAAAAAATACATTGCCCTTCAAAAATAACCAATTCTTGAATAAATAAAAGAAAATATATTTTTGAATTGCATTTTAAAAATGTTAAATAATATACATTAATTAATGCATAACATCAAATTTGATATTTCAATAATTATTCTTGATATGATGATATTGAATAATGATATTTTTGCTTAAGAGAATGCAAAATAAAGCTTTTTAGTTTTAGTTTATTTACAAAAAAAAATTTTTATACCATAAAATAATGGCCATCGCAAAATATTTATTCTAAATATTTAGACAAGAATATATTAAAATAATAACACTACTATAACATTTCTATTCTTACAATAATACTTTAACTCATGCTATAGGATTACTTACTTTTAGGCTTATAACACTGATGTAGCACTTGCTGAAAATTCCATTATAACAACTTCTGCAATTGCAATAACAGCATTCTTATAGCAATATTAATCACATTTTTCCCATAAAAGCAACATTATAACACCTTTAGTACTTACCGGGAGACAAAATTAGTCTTATAGCACTCACTTTGTTTTTATAACAATAAAATATTGCGTGGAATACTAAAGCTTTCAAACCGCTGATGTTTAGTTTTTTGAAACAAAAGAGTAGGATAAAAAATGGAAATTTTTCTGGAGATTGTACAGCTCTGAGCTTATGAAGTGTTAAATTTGACTATTTTAAGTCCCAATTAGCTATTGCTGAGTGAACTGGCCATGATGTCTCTTTTGGTTGATACGCGATAGATCGTAGCGATAGATGTATTGTAGAGTTTAATTCTTACTTAATCGTTTTATTATTAGTCTTCAAAATAAATCATAATTCAAATTGGATTTACATTTTCAGCCATGATATGAGTACAATTTTACTTTGAATCTAATACTTTGATACATTCACACATACATCAACATAATATTCTAAGTCATATCTAAATTCTAACACTTCATCCTTAGTAATAAATGTTTTTTTTTTTTTTTTAATTATGAAATTGAGATGTTGAACTCTGTAACTTAGATTGTACTCGTAAAATTAAAGACGTATAGCTAATTACACGCGTCTTAAAACTTTTTTAATAATAAATTAAGTTTTCCTAATTTTTGAATTTTTCATTTTCTTAGAATAAAATTTTTAATTTTCATTTAGCTTAACATGCTCGTGTAAACATTTAATTATTTGTAAAGCATAACGTGTCTTTTGTTAAAGTTTATGACTCAATTTGAATTTTACAACACCATCGCTTTACCAAAAAATACTTAATTAGAAAATTTACTTAAACTAAATAAGAAAAATGTAATCAGGTTTTTTCTTCCTGTAATTTTACTATGTACATATATATAGTAAGGATATTCTAGTATCCTTTTTAACAACTAGAAAAAAAATTAACACAAATGAACATATTTTATATTAGTCAACTTTTATATACGACCTATGAACTTATGATGAAAAATAAAATTGGAGACTCTTTTACTATATATGTATACATCCATACTATATATATATATATATATATGTAATAATTGAAATAAGATATAGCTACTATAAAAAAAGGTATTAAAAAATGCAATTCTTTTGTAATAATCGGAGTAAAACTAAATACGATGTGATGCATTTACTCTAAAGTTGAATTAAAAATGACTACATTAAAAAAAATAAATATTTCTATATCTATACTCTCAAGAGAGGTAATTTCCGATTTGAGAGAAATAAAATAAAATACAAATCTAAAACAACATTTACGGATACATGAATTTTTTTTTATATATATATTTTTTTTTTTTACTATTATCATTATTATCATGAGAGGATTACTAAGGACTGGGTCTGGGTATATGATGATGATGGGGAGAAGAGGGAAGAACTTAAAGTTATATAGACAATCAAAACATAAGTAGGTATGCACATGTAACACGTATGCTAGATATTTAACTCTCATTACATTGCTTTGAAATAAACAAAAGGTGCATGATGTACTTATGTTTGTATATGTATTAAATAGGATATCCTTTGGTAATATATATATATATTTCTCATGTTTTAAGAAGTAATATTAAAAAAAAAAAAAAACTAAAGCAAACAAAAAAAAATAAGTTGCTACCAAGGTTTGTTTAAGAATAAAAAGAATAGAAAAAAGATGAACAAATATATTCATACAACTTCATTTAATGGGAAAACTTCAATTTTTTAGAACACTGATGAGATAAAGTTGGCTGAATAACATAAACCCCATTGATTCACTTTTTGCTTTCACGCTAAAATCAAAATGTCATGTTTATCGTCTTAGGTTTTTATAAATTACATCGAGAAAGTTAAGCTAAAATCTGTATAGTAAAAATTTCGGTTTATTTGATAAAACTAATTTGTCGAAATTTCCCGACTTTCAAGAAATTGTCTATATATGAATTAAAAGTAGATACAAAAAATATAATTTTGAAAAAATTTTCTAATAATAAATTTAGCAAAACATTAGGTTTCAAATAGATTTATATATTGAATGCATAGCTTAGAGTATAGTTGAGTATTGGGAAAATAAAAATATCCTTTGTGTGAAAGAGAAACAAAACATTCATAAACTGAAGGAAATTTTAATCCCGGAATAGGATTGGGGAAAGAAAAATGTTCATTATATTTGAAGGAGAAATGTAAAATACAATATTGACAGACCTGAGAGGAATTCGAACTCAGGAACAGGATTGGGGAAAGAAAAATGTCCCTTATATTTGAATGAAAAATAAAAATCGCAACATCCATGACCTGAGCAGAATTCGAATCCGGGATCAGAGTAAAGAGAAATGTCCCTTATATTTGAATTAGAAATGAAAAACACCACATCCATGACCTGACCAGAATTCGAATCCCGGATCAGGGTAAAGAAAAATGTCCCTTATATTTGAATGAAAAATGAAAAACACAACATCCATGTCCTGAGCAGAATTCGAATCCGGGATCAGGGTAAAAAAAAATGTCCCTTATATTTGAATGAAAAATGAAAAACACAACATTCATGACCTGAGCAGAATTCGAATCCGAGATCAGGGTAAAGAGAAATGTCCCTTATATTTGAATTAGAAATGAAAAACACAACATCCATGACCTGAGCAGAATTCGAATCCCGGATCAGGGTAAAGAAAAATGTCCCTTATATTTGAATGAAAAATGAAAAACACAACATCCATGACCTGAGCAGAATTCGAATCCGGGATCAGGGTAAAGAGAAATGTCCCTTATATTTGAATTAAAAAATAAAAAACGCAACATCCATGACCTGAGCAGAATTCGAATCCGAGATCAGGGTAAAGAGAAATGTCCCTTATATTTGAATTAGAAATGAAAAACACCACATCCATGACCTGAGCAGAATTCGAATCCCGGATCAGGGTAAAGAAAAATGTCCGCTATATTTGAATCAAAAATGAAAAACACAACATCCATGACCTGAGCAGAGTTCGAATCCGCGATCAGGGTAAAGAAAAATGTACATTATATCTGAATTAGAAATAAAAAACACAACATTCATGCTTTGAACGAATTCAAATCCTGTATCAAGATTGGGAAAATAAAATTAGCCCTTATATTTTAATTAGAAATGCAAAATACAACAATCAAGACTTGAGCGTAATTCGAATCCGAGATCAGGATTGGGGAAAGCAATGGACCTGAATGACAAATGCAAAATACAACATTGACAAAACTTGAGCGGAACTTGAATCCAATATTTTTTAATTAGTAGTTAAGTGACACAACTACTGTGAGATTCAATCGTAATCAATCACCACCTGTGGGATTATTTGAAAATATTAAATCGAAATAACACACCGTATTATTCAATATTCGAAATGCCGCACAGGTTGTGAAAAACTAAATCATTACTCCTCCTACTCATCTTAAATTCATATTGTGAGTATAATCTAATGAGCGGAAAATAAAATTAATAGCACATAACAAAGGGAACTAATATTTGAAATCTAAATCTAATAATCTCACCTTTCAAAATGTTATTTTAAAAAAATATGTATAGCCAAAACATTTTGGGTATGCGATGGAATAAAAAAAAAATATTTAAAAATTTTTTTTGGGCATTGCTAATGAAACTACAAAGTGTTTGGGTTATCTCAGTCAATGTACGGTTGTCTTTTAATCTTTGGAATCTCTTAATGTGTACAAATTATTTTTACGTCCCAAAATTTACTGATAGAATTGGGCTGGTGCATCCTTTACAGCCTCAGGCTGCCTTAAATGCATTTAAAATCATGCTATTCGTCTAATTGTTTCGTAACAAATGTAACTTCATCCTTGGCTTCTCTAGTGCATCGACGTATATTTGGAGCACTTTATCTATTTTATAAATGTTTCATATGGGTGAACACATGTTCGGAGGAAATACAAGTACTGCTCCTAACACAAAATGTGATGGAAAACTCAAGATGGCATAAAATAGATTATATATATTCATTTATAGTGTTTTCTAGCTTAAAAAATAATATTTGAAGCTCCTTCCAATTTTAGTATACAATTCTCAGAAATTTAAAGAAAATATTAATATGTACAATGTACATTTATTTTTCAATTCCCTACTAATCTAATTCATATCATACTTCGGATCTTATTTTATACTGCCTATATCAACTAAGCGGTGTACGTTTCTATTGTTATGTTCTTGACAGTAGCTTAAGTAGAATTACCTTTGTTCGTGCATTATCTACAGTACTATAATTGCCATACTATTTCTGGCGTATCAACTCATTAACTGTAGAAAACTACTACTATTATCAGTAACTAAGCCTTCTTAAATAGCGTACTTCCACTTTGCTTAATTTGTTACCAAATCATAAGTGCTAAACAATAATATATTCTAACGTTTTGGATAACCTAAAGAAAGTATCCCAACTCTATTGTTTTGTTAATCTCCTAAAAATTCTAACATCGCATAAAATTACATTTCTATTCAAAGTCCAACTAACCGCAAAAGAGCAGTTATAAAAATAAAAAATTATTTACTTCAAAAATAATTCGGGCAATTTTACAGTTAACTTCAAATTTCTACATGTTTTGATTCAAATACAAAATTAAATTTAATTTCTCGTGTATACATGATGTAAAAAAAATCTTACAGCACAAAACAAAAAAAAACAGAAATAAACATCCTTCCTACATTATACTTTAGTATATTCGAAAACAAGAATAAAAATAAAAAAAAAAAAAATTTACTTACAAAATCTAAAAAACTTCCTTTCCTTAATAATTTTATTAAAAATTCAAAGAAAATATTTATATTATAACTGTTGATATCGTCAGATTCAACAATCTTCATTTTAAAATTAATATTTTAATGATATTATAAAATACCTGCAACAGAATGCTAATAAACTTGTGTCTCTATCGGCTGTTGGCTTAAATTCTTTCTACACATGCACATCGTGTATACTCGCAAAGTGAATAAACTTACATAGTGTTTCATTATTAACACTAAGTGTTTATACAAAAACACGTAAAACGACGTTATATAAAGTGAAGATATTTTTTTTTGTTTTTTTTTTGCCTTTACTTATTCGTGCAATAGGTATGTCTAAACTGACCGGTATGAACTTGTAATATAATTTTCTGGTATATTAACTGATGTAATAAATGTGGAAAACTCTTATTAAGAAGTTTGGACATTACTCAAACCTGGCATGAGGGACTTCTGCACAAACTAAAAAACATTGTCCCTCACCACTACTATCAACATTTTGTCATAATATTTGTCAAAGAGTAAAATCTTTGTTAAGTACAATTATGAACAAACTACACTAATTCAAATTCAATCTGGTGTTTTTCAGGGAAGTGTCTTAGCAGCCTTGTTATACCACATTTTCACTTCATCAGCCTTCCAATATCACCCAGTGTTGTAACCGCTACTTTTGCCGATGCCACAGCTGTTCTGGCGTCGTATTCTGATGTACGTTTTGCTTCCGAAAGACTTCAGAATAACCTACTAGATATACAAAACTGGTTGAAAACTTCAAAGAGAATCAACGCGAATGAATCCAAATCACTCCATATTAATTTTACCAACCATAAAGAATATTGTCCTCCCGTTCTATTCAACAACAGAGAGTTGGTAAGAACGGGAAGAGTACTTAGGTAGGCAGTTGGAGAGCTTATACATTATCAGCAAAAACAATCAGTTAAGAGTTAAGCTCAATCAGCTTTACGGATTGATATAGGACGCCAGTCCAAGATGTCTTTAGAGTGTAAATTAGCAGTATATAAAGCGATCGTCAAACCGATCTGCAGTTATGGGACGGAGCTTTCGGGAACCTCTAGTAATTTGAATATCGAGATAATTGAACTGTTTTAACGATAATTGAACCCATATTTAACGATAATTAACTCCATTGACGACAATTAAGTTCATCGTCAATGCTTCCTGGTATGTGCGCAACGACAAAATAAGATTGGATTTAAATATTTCATCTGCTGCAATAACACAATAAAAAAGAAAGCTGTAAAATATTCATATCGCCTATAGGTTCACCAAAGTTCATTTGCGACTCAACTAATTAATAACGAAAGCAATCGCAGATTGAAACGTTTCAAACCACTGGCCATAAATAGCAAAAATTTAATTTAAGATAAGAGTGCTTGTACTTTTTCCGTACAAACATGTCAATTACTCTCAATAATTGTAATTTGTTTAAGGTTAAGATAGTCTTATTGTGCATGATAAATACACAGAACAAAAAAAAATTAGAAAATAGACCTTTTTTAAACAGCATCCATCATATTATATTTGCTTTAAAGTATTTAATTATACTCACAACCTTATTTTATAAAATTTAATTATTTTAGAATGCAATGAGTCAAATTAAAACCTCTTTATTAGTAGTTAGATGACATAACCGAAACAATATATCAGTCTGTTATGATTTAGACCATAGAGTGCACAGCTGAAACGTCAATTACGAAGCAAAAAATTATAGCAATTTAAATTATATGTTTGAGACAAATAATAAATAACAACCTAAGGGTTATTACTGCATTTATATGACACTTTCAAGCGTATTTAAAGGCTACTTAAAGCTGATATAGACACAGATTGACATGAAGCCGGCTTCACTGCAGCCAATCAACAAATTTTCTGTGATTGACTAGAAATTTTAATGTAAAAACGCTACTTGAAAATGACAACATGACAGAATAATTCTTTTATCTATCATTTTCGTGTTTAGTTTTTTACATCATATTTGATCAGTGATCATATCAAAGTAAAATCTTGTTTCAAATATTATACAAATTATACTTTTTTCACAAATAATGTAAGAAATATTTTAAAATAATTTTTATCCAACAAACACAATTTAAAGTCCAACTTTCTTCTTAATTCACTTCTTTATTTAATTCACTTTCTTTAGTTAACACTGTGTAAAATTAAAATAAACTCGGAAATAGCCCTTTAGGTTATTTTTATTATTTGTCTCAATCTCAAACATATAATTTAAATTTTTCTCATTTTTTCTTAGTCTATATCCTAATAGGCGCATTTATTTTTTTGGTTATGTCATCTGACAACTAAAATTGTTCAAAAGCTGTCAAGCTCAAATTGATTTGAAGCTAAATGTCATTTTTAAGCTTTTGACCTGACATACTCAAAACGATCCATGAAATGCGATCTGATTTAAGTCAAGTGCTCAAACCGCCATATAATATGTTCGATGCGAGTAGATAAGCAAAGCATATGATATTGAGGATGTTGTTACACAATGATGGAGGAATAAAAGAGAATGCAGGACCACTTCAGTAACTATAATTAGAACACGAATGTAGAACCGAACACAAAAATTGCCATTCAGGCTGTACCAAGTGGTTTTCGATTACCAAGACAACCACCGAAAACATGAAAACAATGCTAGAGATTGTTGAAGACAAAATATATCATAAATTTAATAGATTTAAATTTTTTTCGAAATATATATTTAAAATTGGTAGATTTAAATTTGAAAAAAAAAATTACCAGAAAAAGGAGATATTAACTTTAATAATCAATGTTGTATCAAAATGAAACACCCAATATACCATATAAGCAAAAACCAAAAGCTAACCTATAGAGAATTTACTCTTACAACATTTAAATAGCATGAAGGGAAACATCGATTTTTTATTGAATTTTTTTTTTTTATTCTTTGAAAATTATCTTTACGATATTTATGTCTATTATGTCTATTCGAAAATCTAGAAAAGACTGCATACAGATATTATTGACCTGGGTGTAAAAAACTAACAGGAAAATTTCATATCTGAATAAAGGTAAAAATGATGATCGGTATTGAAAGTTATTATAATGATATTGCAATGTTGTTAATACCGTGTGATTTAATAAAAAAAAAAAAATAAATAAAAATCTTTTCAACATAGAACAACACTGTATATATATATACAACATTATAATATATATAGTTAATTTATATTGAAGTGGAAGTATATAATATAAATCCATATTATATTTATACATACCTACACATTATAGATATACCAAAAATTATATGAAAATATTTATTGTAATATTATTTTTATATTTTTGCATTTTATAATAGAAAGCTGAGGTTAGGAAAATTGTATATGCATATATTATATATCTAATATATATAGTAATATTAAACTAATTCTAATGTAAATACAATGAAGTGTGAATTTACCCTTAAGATATAAAATAAGTATACCTATGTTTGTATATAATATATATTTTAAGAACAATTTTATTTTTATCAACATTTTTATAAGTGGTGCTTTGTCACACCGCATTAAATTAAATCAGATAAATTTATTTATGTGAAAAAAAAAAGAAAAATTCGATTGAACATTTTCTATCGAGATATGCGAGTTTCAATCCGGTTGAAGTTTTCTTGTAGTTTTTTTTTTTTTAATAATGCATAAAAAACAATAAAGTATGAAAATATGTGTGGGGGAGGAAGAAAATTTACTGCAAAAATATAATTTAAAAATAATATGAGGTAACTATAGTTTAACCCTATATTGCTGGTTGTAATATTTAGAGTACAGTGCATTATTTGTTATTCCTATTAGTTTTTATTAATTTATTTATTTTTTTACTCAACAAATTATACGAGTAAGACAAGGATTTTAAAAATATGTACAAGCTTTTTACAACAAAATTTATAAAGAAAAATGTGTATGGAAAACCAATGAAATTCTGAAAACAATAAATCAAAAACATTTAGCTATGTAAAAAATAATAAAAAAATAATAACAACAATGATATTGGTAATAATATTGATAGTAAAGAGAAAAATGTAAGAATTGAGTAAACTTATCTTTTGGGATAACAGTATGCCTAACTATTTAATTTAATTTTAAAACTGCTACAATTAAATGAAATAGTTAGTACAAATTGCATAAAATGAAATAAAAAATTATTATTATTATTATTATTACTATTTATATTATTAATATTATTATTATTATTATTATTATTATTATTATTATTATTATTATTATTAAATATTATTATTATTATTATTATTATTATTATTTTATTATTATTGTTATTGTTATTGTTATTATTATTATTATTATTATTATTATTATTATTATTATTATTTTTATTATTGTGTTTATGATTATTATATTTATTATTATTATTATTGTTACTATTATTATTATTACCTATTATTTTTATTATTGTGATAATTATTATTATTATATTAGTTAAGTTAAATACATCATTATTCGATCTATTCAACAATAGCTTTGAAAATGTCCTTGTTCAATATATTGTTGAATATGGTATACAGAACTGAATTGCGTATTGAAGTTGGAAGGTAATTTCAGAATTAGATTATAGCAATACAAAATAGACTCTTCTTGATTAAATATTTGTATTGAGGTATTAGTAAAAAACACACGCAATTATTCAAATAAAGGGGTAATAAAACAAAAAAATCGAATTAAAGGGTAACTTCAGTTTTATATAGACTAAAAAGTAAGATATGACTTATAGCCTATCTTTTAGCGTACGTTGATTTTAAAAAGCAGATTTTTTATATGTAAGTACGTCTTACAGTGGCTTTGATTGTAATATATATTCAAAATAAAAGTATTCCAGATATTATTATTATTATTATTAATTAGCACTACGAAAATGTTTAGGTCTTTGCGATCTGGCTAATCTGCAATTTGTAAAAGTATTGAAGTTGACTTTTTCTTTATTATTATATTGAAATTTTATATTAAATAAAAATAATCAAAAATAAATATTTTAATTCAATTTACAAAAAATTTTTATTCAAATATTTCATAATTTAATATTTATAATTATTTTTAAAAAAATATAAAAAATTATTATTTAATTTTATTAGTTAATTTTTTATATTTGTTCTAATTTCAGGAACATTAAAAAAAAAAAATATAATCAAAATGATGTCTTCAGATATAATATATAGGAATTCATTTCCAATATACCATCCTGGTCAACGTTTACAACAACAGCAACAACAGCAACAACAACAACAGCAACATGACAGTGCAATGTCTGTAAATCCATTAGCATTGGATTTAATATCAACACAAAAAAGAAATTTAGAAAATATTGGACCACCACCGCCACCACCAACACCACCACCTAGGTAAGAATTCGACGTATAATAACTAATTTTCAACATTCAACACATATTAAAAATGGGAATTAGTATAATATATAATAAAATTCTTCAATCAACATTTTGTATCAGCAATATTTTGAGACATATCTTCAATCAACATTTTTTTACTTTTTTATTGCTTTTCATTATATAATATTCCTCATATTAATGAAATTTAATAATATTGAAAAAGCATTTTTACTTTAGAAATGAAATTTTATTAATTTCTATTTTTATATAATGAAATTATAATTTTAAATTAAGCTTTGCTATTTTACATATTACTATTTTTTTAGTAATTTGAGAAAAAAAATAATAAAATGAAAATCATTTTAAAATATTTTAATATTATTCTGTTACGTTTTTTATTTTATTTTCATTTAAAAACATTTTCTTCTTACCAATTTATATAATATAATAAATTAAAAACACCTAATAATATTCAATGAGTGAGAATTTATTTATAATCATCTTTATATATTATTACCTATAAACTAAAATATATAATTGAATTATTTTTTTAACTAACAACAAAAGTCAAATATATTAAAAAAAAAAAAATTAAATTAAAAAATTATATACACAAAATGATTGTAAGTCAAAACGCCAATATCGTAAGCAAATATTCTAAATTTTTCATAAAAAAATAAAACCAAAAAAAAAAAAAATAACAAAAAAAGATAAATCAAAAAATTTAAAATATTTAAAATTAACTATATATACTCTATATTAATATTATCTTTACAATATTATTAAATACCATTTATAATAATTAATAGAAATTAAAAATTATTAACAATTACAAAAATATATAATAAAATATTTTACAATAATCAATTTATCATATCATAAAAAAAAAAAAAAATTTTTAAATATTATTATAGTAATAGCATTTACTCAGTCATTGTTTTTTTCTTGCGTTTTGTTTTTGTTATTTACAAAATGAATTTAATGAATGCTACAGGAGATAAAGTCTATAAAATTAGCTTTTAAATTAATTAAATAAATAAAAATAAAATTTAATCAATATTATTATTACAAATAATATAACTAATACCATATAAAATATCGTAGAAACAGATTTTTCTCTTTACTAATACATATTGCTATATATAAATAAACAAAATTAATCAACATTGCTTTTTTACATTAAATTAAAAATACTTAATAAAATTATTCACTATAATTAAATAATAATTAGAAAATAAAATAATTGATCATTAGGGAATCACAAACAAAAAAAAATGTAAATTTTAATAGGAACCTAAAAAGGACATTCCTTCCATCATTATAAAATAAGGCAATGAATAATACACGACCAAATGTAGTTTTTCTTCACAATTTTTATTAAAAATATTACATACATATAAATATATACTATATACATAAATGTATAAATAAAACTAAAAAAAAACTATTAAAAATAAATATTTACTTTTAATATTAAAATAAATAAAATAAATTAAATTTATTTTTAATAACAACCTATTTCATGTATTAATATTTCGGTGATAATTTAAATTCGCTGTAATATTTTTTTGTAAATAAAACTATCGAATGAAAAAAAAGGATCACTTCACAAAGTATGCATTATTAATTCCAAAAAAAATATATATATATAATACTCAAATAATGATATTTGGAAAAAAAAAACTCGAATTTTAAATGTAAATATTAATATAGTATATATATATATATATATATATATGTTATAGTAGTAAAATTAAACTATACAAAAACAATTTATTAAAACATATAATAATGTATACTATTAGTTTATAATAATAAATATTTAAATTTATAAATTTTGTTTTTTTTTCTAAAATTTTAATTTAAACAATTTAAATGTAATACGATGCAATAAAGCGAATGTGATAAAGGATAAAGGATAAGTTATGCAATTGTTAATATTGTTGTAAATCTTTTTGATTTTGTAATTAAAAATAAAACTAATAATATAGTAATAATTTGAATTTTTAAATATTTAAACTCAAATAATTTATAACATATTATGTGTATATAATATAAATAATAATTAAAAAAAAAAACTATAATTTTAAAACTATTTTTAATTTTTTAATTAAATCATATAAAAATCTCTGGCTTATTTCAACTATATTAATTTCTTTTAATCAAAAATTATTTTTAATTATTAATTTCCAAAATTAAAAATCACAAAACAAACAAAATTTGCATATAAAATTGAAGTTAACAAAAATAATAATATAAAAAAAATGACTTTTTTGAGCCATAAAATCAAAATTATAATGTTCAGATATAACAAATAATGATAATAAATTTCAAAATTCACCAAATTTCGGATCACAAACCATTACATTATAATTAACGCAATTATAATTTAAACATGTTCAATATTTATAATATTATGTATACAGATTTTTTTTTAAATTTAAGTTTGAAAAAAAAATGAATACCTCAAAACATTACATTAGATATTTAACTCTACTATAAGAAATATTTAAAAAATTTAAAATAAATTCTACAATAATAAAAAAAAAAAAAAACATTCTAAGAAAATTATAAAATTTTCAAAATTTAACTAACAACTATACAATATTGAAAGTAATTTTCTTCTTCCTAATGGATTGATGTATGTATATGTATAGAAAATAATGAGCACACTACAACTACAAATACAAAATAGAAATAGTTTTAAAAAAAAAATTAAAAAAAAAAAAACCAAAGAACCCATTAATGTATATGAACTATAAATTTCCTAATACAAAATCGAATAAAATTAATAATTTTAATAAAAGAAACATTACTAATAAACTTTACTTACTAAATTATATAACAATATATATCACACCAAAAAATATATATATATATATATATATATATACAAAATGGTTCCTATGCTAGAAACATTTATATAATATATAATTTATTTTCTAAATTACATAAAAACAAATACATATTTAAAAATCTGCGATAAATAAACTAACATATTTATTAGAATTATTTTCTTAATTAAAAATAGTAATTTTATATATATATATATATATTTATATATAAATATATATCAAAATTTAAAGCAAAAATATAATAATCAATATCAACCAAAAGAACAACGTAATAGCTAAATAGGCATATATAAATTTTAATCATATAATTTTTAATATAGCTAACTCACAATAATCTACAATAAAAATAACATTTTGAATAAAATATTGTTCCTAAAAATACAATATCCAACAAAATTTAAAATGAAACAATAACACTGCTTATATTATTATTATGATTTACATCAAACCAATATCAAATTTTAACAAATTATTATTTAGCTATAATTTCTAGCATAGGGTATTTCATAACAAACCTAAATTCACATTTAAATAAATAAAAATAACAGTATATAAAATTAACTAATTAATAGAAACAATAATTAATAAAAAAAAAATAATATTTTTTTTTTTTTGAATAATAACAGTTTATACATATATAAAAGAAGTGTATATAAAAGGGAGAATAAGCTAAATATAACGCTTTTTTGAAAAAGAAACAACAACAACAACATAATTATTAAAATAAAAATACATATAAAAAAAAACTTCCACAATTTAGAAAAAGGTTAGTGTTACATAATATAATTAATAAATAATTTTTTTTTTTTTTAATAACAAAAATATAAATTATTTATAACTTTAAAAATGATTTAAAAAATATATATTAAACTATAATATAATAATCGTAATTTAATTAAGCAAAAAAAAAATTTTATTCCGAAATTTAACATTAAAATTTATTACATAATTCCATTTCAATTTATCATAATATATTAATAATAATATTAATTACATAAATATATTAAATAAATAATTTTAAAATTTTCAATATTTATACTATTAATAATATAATAAATAATTAAATATTATAAATGAATCACATACTAAAAACAAAATGTTAGGAACTATAATAGTATATATTAATGTGCTAAATCCTAGTATAAATAATTAATTAAATTAAATACTAAAAACAATAGTAATATATTAAAATCAATATAATAATTACATAGTAGAATATCAAATTAAATTCACTAACAATACATATAATAAATAAAAATAATGTAGTTTTTTTCCTTTTTTTAATTAAATTTTATATAATATCCCTACTAAATGAATTTTTTCATAAATTATCTAATAAAAATTAATTAAAATATCACTGCTTTAATAATAATAATTAATAATAATAATAATAATAATAAATAATATTTATATTAATTAATTTAAAACATTTATTTTCTCAAACATTAATAAAATAAATTCCATAATCAATATTCCTTCAATATTCCGATTATTTTTCCGATTACCATAAATACAATATTTCAATAAAATAATAATTTAACAAACAAAATAAACAACAACAACAAACTTTATTTGATATTAATTAATAACAGTTAAAGCCGCTCCATATTCTTATAATACCGCATAGAAATAATATATTATAATAATTATTTATATTATATATATTATTGTTTTTTGGAGAATGTAAAGCTGTTTTAATTTCAGTGTAAAAACAACAAAAAAATTATGTATAACGAAATATTGTAAAATACCGAAAGTACAAAATAATAGAAAAATTAAATTAAAAAAATATATATACATATATATATAAATAAAGATAAAAATTAAACAAACTAATAACATAAAAAAATAATAATTAATAATTTAATGATCGAAATAAATAAAAACAAAAAAAAATACTTAAAATAAACAATTTAAAATAAGAAGAAAATGTTTATGAAATAAAATATTTGTAATTAGAGCGTACAGAATACAAAAAAAAAAAAAATAATCAATAACAATTTAAATATAAAAAATTATAGTAATGCATGTAGAAAGATTAAAATTTTACTTCATAACATATAGACATTATCTACATAGTTTTACAAATTTTTTTCAAAATTATAAATATTACTAAATATAAAAATTTTTAATAAAATTTAATATTAAAAGTTGAATTTAAAAAACTGTAAATAATAAGAAAGAAAATCATTCATTCTCTTAAAGAATTTTTTTTAATTTTTTTTTTTGCCAAAATGATAAACAATAGTTTAATTAGTTAAATTAAGTTTTTTTTTCGTATTTGTAATATTCTTCAATTAACGTTTTATTATTACTACAATCAACACAATAATATTCTTAGTATAAACTATGATTACACTGTTCATAGAATTAAGGTAAGTGATATTGTTTCATTATGTATATTTTGCCCTTAAATATTTCAAAATCTATATTGAAAACGAATAAAGAAATAAATAAGGTAATTAATAGGATTAAAATGTTGTGATATAGGGATTATAAGTAAAAAAAAAAAAAATGCAATTTAATTAAAGTAACTACATATATAATTTTGTTCAGAAAAAAATAATAATTAAATCAAATAAATATTGAATTTACTGCCTTTAGAATAAATGAAATTTCTAATGAATTAAAGAGTTTAGTCAACTGAATACAACGTAAGTCCTACAACCTAGCTAAAACTACCTAACTCAACTCTATTTGATTATAATAATAATGTTTATTGAACTAAAAAAGTCATGTTTAGATGACCAAAACAAACAATACAATTCTGAAGAATAGTCACACCGTTTTTAAAGCGTTGGATTTGTACACAATCTGCTTTAAGATGATGGAACAATGCCAACGAATTTACAGATTAGTTTGTCATTTTTCGATTTATCTGTTCTAAGATTCTGCTCACAGTAGAATAGAGGGAATCGAGAAAGACGATGAGTTGGCTAAGCAAAATTCCAACTCTGAAATGCCCCTCTACGTAAAGTGATATCGATAAATCAAAACATTAAAATAAACATGTATGAGCTCTATACTATTTTTAACAATAGGTAACGAATTCGTGATAAAAATTATAATTTTTCACATACATTCAAACTAATTGTTGTAAATTTAATAAAAATGTATAAAAAAAAAAAATTTAATAGAAATATAAAAAAAAAAAAATTAATAAAAATATAAAAAAAAAATTAAATTTAATAAAAATATAGGTCACTTGAATTTTCAAAATAAATCCTGATATCGTATGTAATATATGAGAAATAGTTTCCAACCAGTTATTGGCAATGGTCACTATTTTGTTTAATCTTCAAATAATACTTTAACATTCAAAGTAACTGCTGTTGTAATATTTGTCTTCGATATCAAAACAAAAAACTGTACTTACTTCAATATTTTAATAGAGTTCTAAAATTTATTCAAAACAAACAATGAATTTTTTAAACCAAATATTTGGTTTAATTTGAAATTTGATTTTGAGATAATCAAAACTTTAAATTTTAAAGAAAAAATCAAAATCAAAAAATTAAAATATAATTTTTATTTCAAATTCTAAGCAATTTTCCAGCATTAACGAATTATTTTACATGACCATCATTTTTATTGAAAATCAAATTCAAAATAAACTTAGTTTATACATTTTTTAAATTATCACTTTTTTTCACTCATTTTATTGGATTTATTTTTTGAATGAGCAAAAAGTTTTCAACATTTTCATTGTTAAAGTTGTAATTTAATTTTAATAAAATTTTTACTTTTTTTTTTAAAAAAAAAAAACTCTATTCTAATATTTAAATTTAATTAAATTAAAAAAAAAAAAAAAATAGATGTATAAAAGTATAAAACAAATATTGTATACATTTTGATAAAAGTTTTATTTTCGAACTTATAATAACTAGGTGACAAAATATACAAAACAAAAAATAAACAAAAAAAAAATAAAAAAACAAAAACAAAACATTGTGTCATTTAAAAAATAAACAAAAAATTATATAAGTTTCAACAAAAAAAAAAAAAATTAAAAACGGATACTTGATACTAACGGATACTCATACTTGAAAAGAAATTAAAACATGGAAACTGTTTTATTTCCGGTTAACTCTAGGATACTAATAAATATTAAAATTCAATCTTTTATAATTTGAGAGTATATTTTACCATCTTTTCGTGTTTTAATGCTTATAATTTAACGAATTTTATTTTGTATTTATATCAGGCAGAGGTTTGAAACCTTTTGGAACACACGTTTTTAGTGTTTTGTTTCTTTACATTTTGTCTGTATCTGTACATTATTTTTTTTATATTATTATCTACACTTGTCATTGACTTATTGTAATTACCTCTCTGATCGACGAACCATTAACTATTGTTTATTTCAAGCGTATCTGGCTCTTATATTGAGATTTATTTTCCATTTAAGTCCTTATGTTAGTAA
The DNA here is from genome assembly GCA_963942445.1 of Argyra leucocephala. Classification (NCBI taxonomy): domain Eukaryota; kingdom Metazoa; phylum Arthropoda; class Insecta; order Diptera; family Dolichopodidae; genus Argyra; species Argyra leucocephala. The sequence goes on along the minus strand of OZ012677.1, from coordinate 25,887,204 downwards.
TTAAGTAGAACAGTTGTTTTCGATAGTTCCAGTTTACTGAAGTTACTTTCAAATTATATCAACAAATTCTATAATATTTTATTATTTAATTAAAATTGAAAGAAAATTTCTACACAAAGGGATTTAGAGCGCAGAAAATTCAGATTAGTAGTCAGTTGAAATATTATATACCCTTGTAACGAGAATTATCTATCTCATTAAATATTAGTACCTACTTGAAATAAATTAATAAAATAGCTCCTACACAATGTATAAACCAAAAATTTGTTATTGTTATTTTGTTAGTTATTCGCATTACATATTTCCGTTTGTTCAAAGTATTTTATTCAAATTAAAAAAATAATTAAGTAAGAGAATGGTTGGACAGTTAAGCTTAGAACTAAATTGTTAATGTTTATTTTTTTGCAAGTCAAATAGATACGTAAAAACAGTGTTTTGTACTGACGATTCCACAATCAGTTTTCAACCATCTTGGTATTTCAACGGGAAGGCATTTGTAACATTTCACGTTCTGCGACAGAATTACTTTAGAACTGGAAATAGTGATTTTAGTTATTCCAAGCATGTGTTAACTCCTACGATATATCTATATACAATTAATTTATTAAATGAAGCACTTGTAAAGTTGTATTAACAAAAATTAGTATAAATTATTTTATAAATATAAACTATGGATAAATTTATTATAATCGAACTAAAATTATTATAAACGGAATATTAAATTTAAAATACCCTATATTATCGATAAATTGTATATCAAAAATAAACTGTTAAATTTTTATTTCTTTATAGTTAACTTTTAAACTGTTATTATAACAAATTGTTCAATTCACAAAGAAACTCAGGTTCAACTTAATGTTTACATACCTATAAACTGTGATATAAAAACTCTAGATTATAAATTGTCCAATTAACCATTTTAATTTAATTAAGATTACAAAATCTATATATAGTTCAACTTAGACTCAGCTTAATAATGTTTGTCGAAATTTAGGCTTAGCAAATTTTTTTTGTTGTAACATTTTAATGGAGTTTTGAAGATTTGACATTTTTCATTTGTTTTAAAAATTATATTTTTGTTAAAATAGATAGCATTTAATTTATTAATGAATTATAGTAAAAATGCATTAATCTCGTCATGTGTTCATAAATGATTTATACATTTTTTTACAGTTCAGTTCGTAAACTACATTGCAACAATCTTAATGACACAAAATTTATTTGCAAAACAAAGTCAGCTACGCATTATGAAATTTCATACTGCACAAAAATTTTTCTCTTGTCAGTTTTGTTTGTTAAAAACAGATTTGTTTTTAAAATGGCTGAGAGTGAAGGACAATAAGGTATTATCAAAATAAATTGTAGGGTGTATGGATTATTTATTTACATATTTTTAATTTGTTAAAAAAAATTAATTTGAAATTTTAAACAAAATTAAAGCCAGTGAAAAATAAATTTTAAAATGTGTGTTCATAAACGTCTCTAAATTATTGTAGTGTGAATGTCATAAACTAAAATCATATGATTATAAGTCAGCCATGTATAATGCAATTGTCACGTTATACTGCGTTTATGAAAAAGCATTATGTGTGTATGTATAAACATGTACATCAAAAAAACAACTAAAAACATAGTTATTTATACGAAATAAACCCAAAACAATGTTACAATAGTTAAATAATAAAGAAATAATTCGTATTGATAAGGAAAATATAATAAAAATCATGTCAAAATGCCAAAAACCCAATAAAACTTGTAAAATTCGATTAATTTTGTTTAGAATACCATCACAGAATATTTTTGTATGTTTTTAAAGTTCAATTTATTCAGATAATGTTCTATATTGTCTGGAGTTTATAAATTTGTGCCTATCGAGAAAATAAGCACTCTGGTACTATAGAAATAGATTTATTCACATTTGAGTTGGACCAACGAAATAATTTTAAAAAATTTAAAAGTTGATACAAAATTTGATCAGCGGAGTAAATCAACAGAGTCTTCTTATCATAAGTCTGAATAAACTTAAACATAAGTAAATTATTAAACTCATAAAAAAGTGTTGATTAATAACAATTGCTAAAACTGCATTATCTTAAATTTTATTTGATAATTTTTACCACCTTTTTTATACTAAAATTTTCAATATTTTAATTTTAATTTTAAAGATTCATTTATTAACTATTTTTTTTATTAATTATTAATTTATTTTAAATACGTTTAATTATTCTATTATTATTCTCTTTCATACAATTGTTATTTTAATTTTGTACTCAAACAGGTTGAATATATTTTTAATTTAAAATTTTTTACACAATAATATTTCTACAATAGCAAATAGGTTTTTAATACCTTCTAATGTATTAAAATTAATTAAGTAGAATTTAAAAACATAAGCAAAGTTTTCTGATCAAGTCGAAAATGTAATTCTTAGAATACTGATCCAATAGCCATATTCATGACTTTTTTATTTAAATTTCTAGATAGACAGGAAAAATCACACTTGCTACTCCATGTAATCGATCCACAATAATTATAGGTTATAAATCTAATAAACTAAAACATCCAGGTGTAATTGGAAATGTCAAACTAAGATCAAATGAACAGTATAATCTCTAATCTATTCATTTCGGTTTGATTAACGTTATGTAATTTGTAATGTTTAAAAGAATATTTTTGCTAGAAAATAAGTGATCTGTAACATGTAGAATATATCATAAAATAAAACTTAGTATTGAATTAAATTGGTAAAAATATTGCTACAATTGTCAACAGCAATTGTCAAAAAAAAAGAACTACCACAATCACTTAAAATGCAATTTTGAGACGAAAACATTTTTGTCAATATTGTTAAACTAAATATTATATATATTAAAATGTCAATGTATTTGATTTTAGTTTGAACTTTTTCAGATTTTAGTTTCCACACTATAGCGTTAATATTGACTAATCGACAAGGTTAGCTTATACCAACGAAACAAAATTCATAACGATAATTTTACACAAGAACCGCATTTGTTTGTTAACTCTATTTTTGTGTTGTTTGTAATTGCCAGTAACTAAAATCAGTATAATATTATAGTTCAGTACGGTATTGCAATTTATTGTATAAACTGGAATTAATAATGTTTTATGAGTATTAGTTTATCAATTTTATTATTAAGGTAAAATGTATTATTAATCAAATATTGAAACCTATAAAGTAGTATCAGCAACTTATCATTATCTTCATTGTCCATATGTGTATAATTTAGATTAGATTAGATTTAGATTAGACTAGATTTAAATTGAAAACATATTTAATTTTTTATTAAATGGCAGTTGGATATAAGATATGTAATACAGAGATAGCTTAAATCCTATTTGAAAAAGGGTCCTAAATTTTGACTGTGCATTTATGTGCATTTGAAATAATAAAATAGAATTAAGTCTTCATTGTCCTGTAATCATATACATGTGACATATGACGAAATAACAATTTATATCTGAGCAGTTTATTAGGAACTATTATAGGTTTTCTTTAATACCATACTTCAACTTTACTTTAAAAAATTAAAAATGCAATCAAACATCCATGATCCAGATGACATATAACCGCTACACCATATTTTACGGTCATGTCTTTTATTTTGAAGAATGAACTTTTTAAAGGTAGATAGTCTTGATTTTTCATCAATTTGTCTTAAATTACAATTATGAATAATATTTCTTCTAAAATTGTCATCTGCAATCTGTGTAACTAGAAAATCTGCTACTCAGCAGTCCTGAAAAAAAAATGAAAGGTTCTGAAAATAAAATAAAAAAGATTAAATTAAAAATATTTTTCAAAAAATAAAAATTACATTTCTTTAATAAACTTAATGAACTACATTTTAATTGCAATAACAATATTTTAAGAACACTTCATTGAATTAAATTGCTTGGGTAGCACTAGTTACAAGTTCTGAATACCAATACAAAAATTATTATAAGTTGTAGTTTTTAATATTTATTTTTCATTTTCTTTATTTTTTATTTTTTTTTTTATTTTTACTTTTATAACATTTTTTGTTTTGTTTTTTTTTACACAACAACAGGAGTAGATTGTTAAAAGTTTTATTTGTTTATAATATAGTAGTTAGTTACTTTACTATAAGATAACAAAAAAAAAAAAAAATGAAAAAAAGTACAAAACGATTATATTTTCAATAAATTGGTATTATTTTTATTTTTCTTATTTTCTTCATTTTATTGCTGTTCTTTTTAATTTTATTATATAAAAATAATAACGATATTTCTAAATAACTGTAAATTCTCAAGGATTATAATAGAAAGAGAAGTACAATTTACAAAACAACTGTGAAAGATAAACTTTAAATAAAATAAATTTTTCGATTCAATACTCTTCTTACTATATTCACTATACGTATCTAAATATATATAATATATATATTATGTACATAAATAATATATTATATAAATATACATAATGTTATGTACATGGATTGGGGAAAAAAAAACAAAACCTAAACGATTTAAACGTTGCTGAGTGGAACCAATTTATTATAGGTTGCTGAGGTTTACATTCATAAATGTTCTACTAATATTTGATGTAGTGGTACCTCATTAGTTATTAGATGTAAAGTACAGGGTTTCTTTAATAATTTGTATATAAATAGAAATATATTCTGGATATAAGAACAAATTAATAGTTGTAAAATTTTTAACAAATCAAACTGTTATATAGCTTAGTATAACAAAAGGTTATATAACTGTTATATAGCTTTTATATAACTGTTATTTTATATACTATATACAGTATAACGGATTATCACAAAACAAAATATTAAAATGTTGATGTTTAACCTTCCTTTTTATTACTCAACCTCAAACTTCACAGAAGGGCCAGCTTGAATACTATAGAGAGTAAAATATCAACATTAAGGGAGCAATTTAACTTCAAACTGCAGTTTTCTGAGAACATGATTGTCTAAAATATGTACCGATCATAAATATAAATTGTGTCTAGCACACCAATTTTTTAAAATAGTATTAGTATAGTTTTAAGTGTAGTTATAAGTTTATTTCTCAAAAGGTTTTTCCACTTTTCCTTGTAAATAATTTATTTCTAAATAGCTTTTAAAATCATAATTTATAAATATTTCAGCTGTAAAGACAACATTTCTTTAGTCTAACATCTGTAAAAATAATAAATAATTAGTATAGTAACAGAAACATTGTATATTTTGGATTAAATACTCTAATTTCTCTAATAATAATATACTTAGTATTTTTCGTTATCTGAGTTGATAAGCCAGAAATTTTATAAATAAATACTCGAAAAACATTGTGCTAAAATATTTGGCAAATGCATGAAAACATAAAATAAAAAAAAAATAGCTACAAATTTATTTTTTGGAAGGGCAAATTACTGTTATAATAATTTTCCTGATGAAAATCAGAATTTTCTTTTTTAATCATAAATAAAGGTTCGTGAAATTTTATTCTATTAAGTCGATATTAAGAACATAATTTTTTTAGATTCACATGAGTTTTCACATACTGCTCTTGGTTTTCAACTTCGCAGTTTCTTCTGTGGCTGTTAACTTGCGAGTTACCGTACGTTCAAACAGAATTAAATATTTGCTTATATCTTACAATTTTATTCTATACTGCACAACTTCGAATTATATTTAAGTAACCCAGTAAAATATTATGTACTTGCTAATTACAAAATTCAAATAATAGTATGAAATATTCTATAAATAATGGCTAACTAGCATCAGTCACTATTTCAGAATATCAAAATTACTCGAAATTTATATTCGTTTATTTACTTTTTGAAATATTGTATTTAAATATTTAATTTTTTAAAAATTGGATTTAACAAAAAAAAACTTGTTTTTGCCAAATTAACATAAGTAACCCTTCCTAAGCCCCTTTATTTTTATTTCGGTTAGCAATTGAACGAGACGGTAAAAATATTCAAATATTTGAACATGACGACACAATATTTGACCATACAAGCAAATTCACTCTATCTAGGCATCTAAGGGAAATTCGTTATAATTTTGTTAAGATAGACTAGTTTAATTTAAGTTCTATAAATCCAATATGAAAAAGCTGAAAAGACATTTGAATGAAGTCCAAACTCTGTAAAAATTGCTTATGAAAACTATGAATGTTGATGAAATGAATGTTATCATCAATATTACCATTATATTGGTAAATTAAATTTTTAGTTTTATATCAATAAAAAAATTTGAATACCTAAAATTATGATATAAATTCAAATATTTATAATTCACCCTGTATTACAGCATGGTCAATTAAACAAATATTGTAGAAATGAAGGTGAGAAATAAAATAAAATATTGCTTTTACAATTAATTTTTATTTTATCTTTCCAACGTTTCTGTTTAAAATATATTGTAAACATAATATATATTAATATATAAATATTATATATACTATGTATATATAATAAATAATTAAGGTAAATAAAATTAGATTATACTTTTCAATCTCGTACATTGAAAATTTCCATCTGTTTATCTTAATCGTTTGCAACTGAATCGTTACCAACATGTAAACAAAAAATTGTCGAAATCTTTGTTTACTACAATTTCATTTAAAACTATTTACTAGCATATGCGGTCTATAAACGGTGGTAAAGACGATAGTAAAATATCTATGATATAAAAACTGTTTCTATAAATTAAAACAAATAACAAAAGACTTGAAATATATTATTATACATCCCACTGTGCCATTATTATTTCCCTTTCAAAAATATATGTTAAGAGATAATGTGAAGGATACTTCTTCCTCCAAAAAAATAATTATTAGTAGGAGAAAACAGTTCAAATGGTTGTATAACAGGTGGCATCTAAGGATTATGATCAAAATTATGAGATTTTGGATTTGATTATGGTGACTATTTGATTTTGTTTTTTGTGTTAATAAAAATCATTCAACTTACAAATTGAAATGTATTAGCTGCCTAAAATCTCGAATACTATTAGAATTAATCATATATTATAATAGAGTTAGTTGTCAACATTTCATCTCAAAATTATTCAATCTATTCACCAAAAATGAGAGAAAATAAATCAACAAACCAGGGTCACACTTACACCAGTACACTATCCTATTTGTACAAATTCGAAGAGTGCATAGACAGGTAGCAAATGAGTTTTATTTTCATCATTAAATATAGGTAGGTACTTAGGTATAGTCAATGTAATGTGTATCGTAGTAAGTTGTAAATAAAATGATTATTGTCTTTTTTTTATACTTAGTTATTGATAGTGAAAAATATCAGTATATATTTAAATTCCTGTTCTGTTAAAAATGTTAAATTTGGCTTTAACTCGAATTATATTTAATAAATAGGGGTCTCTAGTAATAATATAATGTGATGAAATGTATATAGGAAACATTTTTTTTAATAATTGTCTTATTTGACAAGTTTGTAATCAACCCGTGTAATATGAGTGGAGCACTACGTCCGCATAACTTTTATATTCAATATTTGACCATTTAATTTATTTTAACAAAGTACAAGAAATAATTCAGATTAATTAGTGTAGAACAAATTATGAATTATTTCTTAGTATAAGGACAAACAATATAAAAAATAGATGAATAGAAATGGTCAAAGTAAAAATTTATATTCGTGGTGGTGAATGGAATAAATTGTATTCCTTTTTTTGTCATTTCAAATCACTGTAATTCTACTAAATTAATACACGCAAATTAATTATCGCATTTCAATAAAATCTTGAGTTGTTGTAATTAAACGTAATATTATGTAAAATAATAAAATAATAATATATTTTAAAATTTACAGTTCAGAAGTACATAGGTATAACTTATACATACAAAGAAATAATGCAAAACAAGATATAGGGATAAGAGCCATTAATTTGCCAATTCGCAGAATGTCCTTTTTGACAAAAAATATTTTCAACACATTGACGTTATAAGTAGAGTACTCCTTTGACAGGCCAAAATCTGCGTCTACTTCCGATTTACGGTACGATGACATTAAAAAATTATATGGACGAGAATATAATCTACTTTAAATATTATAATCTAATTTATTTATTCGAAGTATGTATATATATTTTGTGCTATGTATGTTCCTTTACCGTTCATTTTTCCCATTAAAAGTCATAACTGAAATAGCCAACGTGCTGTTCAATCTTTGGTTCCACCTTATACTACCAGATTTTTCATTTTATTTATTTGCACGTGCTCAAAATATTTCACATAGAACTGGCTTATTTTTCCAAAAATCTATATTTTACATTTCTACTAAAATGCAAATCCAAAAATTACTTAACAAATTATTGACCATTTATCGTCTGAAAGCAGGAAAACAAAAAAGTATAGATTACAAATTAATATTTGTAAATGGAGAGAGTAGAATTTCTAAAAGTCATTATGCAAAATATTACTAAATAATTATACAATTTTTCTTTTTATATTTATTCATTTAAATTACAAAATTTTCATTGCAAATTATAAAAAAAAAAAATTAAAAAACCTCAAACAAATTAGAACCAGCTAACGCACAAAAAAAAAAAGTAAATACAATTTAATTTAAACCAACCTAATATTCACCAAAATGATGCAATTTTTATTAACTTTTTATTGAATAACGAGTAAGTAAATTCGGACATTACCATTTATGCGCATCACATATATATATAATATATATATATATAATATCTAAATATACTTATTATATATGGAAAATAACAAAATTTATTTTATACATGACATTAAAATAATTAAATAATTTCAATATTTTAATTATTACTAGTAATTTGAAAATTTTAAATATTTAAATGTAAATTTCATAGAAAACACAAACCATAGATACAAATAATTCTCTATCTATTACAAAAAAACAGAAAAATAATAAAAAAAAACATCCCCATGAACAAAAACCAAATCAAAACCAAATCCTGTAAAATACTAAATACAAAATTACAATATAATATTATGTCATATGTCATAACTTTCAATAATATTGATTTCAAATATAATAAATACCATCGCTCAAACACCACATATACAATTTTATTTTAAATTACATTGTTTGTACAATATATAATAATATGTACATATATACCTACATAGGTATTTTAATATAAGTACATTTAAATGTAATAATATATCGTGTAATAGGAGAATTGTTTCAAAAAAAAAAAAAAAACAAACAAAACAAAAAAGAAATTACCTACAAGTATCTACACATTATTTTATACATATTACATATATTATAAATTTACATTTACATACATACTACATATATTTTTATAGTATGGTGTTAAATTTTAAATGCCTTAACAATTAAAATTTTAATTGTTCTATTACACCTTCCAGGTGAAAATAATAATAATAATAACAATAATGATAATACTTCACATCAATGATTTTCAGATAATATTCTTTACATTTTTCAATATCGATGTAGGTGTATGTATAAAACTATAATAATATTTTTAATATATATTAATATATATATAATATATTATGTATATATAATATACATATTATGAATTCCAATAAATTATTTAAAATGATCTTTTCATGTCATGTATTAAAATAAAAGCTCATATCCTCAAGCTAAACTTATTTAAAAATCTCTATTCTATATATTGTATTGTATATTAATATGTACCTATGTGTACATATACCCGTAAATGAGATGAGAAATTTACTTACAATAAAATGATGATACACAATCAATGTATAATAATAGTATAATGTACAATTATATAGTATTTGATATACTCTACGTACATCATGTACACTTATGTATATTAATGCGTGTATAAAAAAAAATATTTTTTTTTTATATTTGAATGTAAAAATATAATTTGATTATTATCAAATAATTTGAAATATTCACATTGGACAATTTTGTATATCTATTGTAGGAAGATAATTCACTACTCTGATTCAAAAGAATTGGATTAAATCAATATTTTTTTTTTCTGACAAGATAAACAAGGTAAAATTACATGACATAATTTTTGGTATAACCAAAATCAAATTGATATCAAAGGATGTGAGAAAATATTTTATCAGATCGAATATGCATGTTAGAAAAATGTATCTACATATAGAAATGTCAATGATAAAAAATTTTTTTTTTGATATAATGGGTAAAATAAGTATATACAAAAAAATGTAAAAATAATGTTGTAATCAAATTAACATTCACTTATATAATAAATAATATCAAACATTTTATGAAAATAAAATTCCTCTGCTTCATGCCGACCCCGACTATCATAGTAGTATATGATAGCCTCGTTACACGATTGATAACACGAAGGTTATAGATTTAAATCGAAAGCATGGATGTTTTCGTAAAAATTAATTTTTTTTTAAATATGTTTGGTAAACTAATAAAAACATGTAGTTTATGAATCCACAATTATACGAGTGGGGTTTATCATCCTCCGTTATAGGCTATAAAATGTTTATACATACCGTAAATGGATTTAACATACCGCAAAAAAAAATTAATTACCAATTTTAAAGGTATTCTATGCCGTTCTTTAATCAATAAATCAAAGGTAATGTAAAATTAATTTTTAATATATGAATATTGAAATGACTATGAGAACGTCTTCTATAAATGATTATTGTCTTTATTGTTATATTCTATTTATAAAAAAAAATGTTGATACAAATTTACCAATAAATAATTAATATCAGAGCTGTAAAATCTTACATTACCTATACATAATGTATTATTGAAATAATTATTAATACAAAAAATGCAGAATAAATAATTACCATTATAATTACTTCTACTTGTAATGCTACTTCAAAATGAAAATCATAATCAGTTAAATAATATATTTTTGAAGTATTAGTCATCATTACTTTCCATTACTTTAAATTACATACTTGGTATTATTTTATTATTTTGCATTCTTTAATTTTTTTGTCTAACAATATTTATCATAAATTCTTTCAAGCAAATTAAAAAACAATGCCAATTAATCCGAATCAATGCTGATCTATACATAAGTAATTTAAAAGTAATTGAATAAATAATGCACTATTTTAATCGTAATGGTAAGTCATTTATTTTTTCATTATATTCTAATACTACATCAATTTTAATGTTAATGCTTTTTTTTTAATTATGTTTAGCAAATAATGTAAATTTACTTATTCACATATTTAGAATGGAATAGGTAATTACATTGTAATAAGAATGTAAAAGGATAATAGTTTAATATTAGAAGTGACTTCATTGTATTAAGAATGTAATAAGATAATATTAAATAAATATTATCTTATAACATTCTCGTTACAAAGTAATTACTTATTACATTCACACATTTAAATATACATTACTTATCAGTTAATCAATAACCTAGATCAGTTTAATAAAATATACAATTTTATTTGTCATACGATTGTATAATATGCTTCTGCAAAAATAAAAATTAAAAGAAATCAGTTTTTAAACCGTCATAAAGCTAATTTTGAGATGGCTCCACCTGAAAATTTTTAAAATAATATAAGAATCTATGTTTGAGTATGAATTGATAAACGTGGGTGCTTAAATCGATGAAATTTCGAATTATATTAAGTAAAAGTATAAGACACATAAATTCTCAGTTAATTTTAGGTAGCTTGTGTATTATGTAGTACTAATCTAATTAAAATAAATATCCATATAGAAGTATGAAATTGTAACCATAAGTGAAAACATATGATACTATTCTTTCCATCTGCTATACGATAGATCAAATGAATTAGATATAAAGCATCTTGCCAATTAAATCTAGATAGGTACGATTGGAAAAACATATACTGTTATTCTAGTTAACGAAATATTACACTAAATTTTAGTACCGTTAAATTGTTATTTTCATATTTAACGCAGCATGAGCATCGACTACAATGCTTAGAGTCAATTTGAATCGTTTCTTTAGCAATTTCATTTACTTGAATTTCAGCTATTAGACAATTTAAAATTAAGTTAGACATTAAATATTTATAAATTTTATAATATATAAAGTTCAAAAAGTTTATTTAAAACTTTTCTATATATAATATTGAAATCCATGTTACCGATAGTCAATTCAATTGTTACCAACACTTTTAATGTTGCGTGTAGAATTACGAATTTTCTATAATAATAAGTCTAATAGGTTTTGAACGTTAGTTCTATTCAAGATTATTTTGTTAAACCCACAAAATTATATTAAGTAAGCTAATCAGGATTTCAATATTTAACTAGATTTACTGACGTTTAAGCTTATTTTGATAATCAGGATTTCAATATTTAACTAGATTTAGTGACGTTTACTATATAGTTTTTATAGTATGTAGACTAGCTTTCAATCATGTTCAGAGTTTCATAACATACAAAATAATATCAAAACAATAAATTAATCCAATTCTTTTGAACCAGACTAGTTACATGTTATGTGTGAAAATATATTTTATACTGTAAATTACACTTGTTTTTATTTTATATTTATTTATTTTTTTGTTTACTTATATTTTATTGTAACTATTTATTATCCTTTGGGATATACATGCAAACCATATTATGCAATTTTTGATGCAATCAACAAAAATCAGAAATTTTTTCGTTTTTTGTTTTTGTTTGAATAATCATTAATTGACATGAAACAAACAAACATAAATGGTTGTTTCACTGTACGCAAAAAATTTTTATTGATGAATTTTTCAAATAATTCGAAATTGAAGTTCTTTTCTATGTCATTTATTTTTCGTTTTAATTATTTTTTTGCGTTCGTACTGCAAAGTATTCTGTAATAAAACCAAACTATATGTTTCAATTGAGTTTAAAACTTACAATAAATACAATAACAACTCCTATTATTTAAAAAGCTTCCTTATAATAAATATCTAACACCCTCGATGTCTTCAGTGCTGCTCGTAATATTGGCAGGCATAATGTAGAAATAAATTTTAGTTAATGCCTGATTTAGAGATCCAACAAAGAACATGATCGCACCTGAAGAGGTTAGCTCCAGATAAAAGACGATGGAAGTATTTTATTAGCGCTCTATGCCCAACCGATGATGTTGCAGGATAATTTTAGTTGGGGCGTTTGTACAGTCCTATCTTTAAATCATAATCTCATTACCAAATTGGATTTTTATGTTTCCAAAACAATTAGAAAATTCAAAACAAACATGAACATTCAGACAGGGATATTTCAACCCTAATACAGACAAAAAAAAAACCTGTTCGTTAAAAAGTTGACATGGAATATCATTTTTTGTCTATATCTTTTATTTTTAGTTTAATTTGAACTTCCTGTGGTGATTAAAAAAATATTGGTAGGTTTTAAACCAATTCTATACAAGCTAATACAAACCAGGGGCTATACCACAAAATTATATTCAGTATAGCATTTTTTGCATGAAATTGCAATGAAGATTACCCCATTATGAATTCTGGGGAATATAATAACAGTGTTGAAAATTTTTATTTGTTTTTAATTTTTTTTTGTATACAAACTGGAATTTAATGTTGTAGAAATATCCTAAGGTATTATATTGTTCAGTACTAATGAAATTTTTTATAAATACAATTTTAAAAATTACATTCGATTTTTTTTTTTTTTTTTACCTTTATCAATTAAATTCGAAAAAAAAAAAATGTTTTTTTGATACTACGGCTTATACAAATAATAGAGTATTTTTCTCAATTTTAACAAAAATGATTTCTTTGGATTGTGGATTGTGGGTCGATCTTTATTTCAATCTTCAAGCACTCAGCTCCATAGACTTGCTTGAATGTGGTTGCAATCTTACATTGATTGTTTGAAAGTAAGATTTGGGTACTCGAATAGTTTGAATTATTAAATTAATTATATTAAAATTATCATTGACCCAATGAAGTGGCATGTAAGTAGTAAAGGTCTTTAGCACGTAGCTGTTTACAAAACGAAAATTCAATACTCATTATTGATAATTTGAATCACTTCTGTACAAAATTTCTTATTAAAATAAAAATTTGAAGGTAAGATAAGATAATATCCGAAAATATTTAACAAGATAACATATCCTATAAATCTACAAAACTCGAATGGCTGTTAATCGATCGATATAATGTTTTCTACTAAATCGAACGCACAACCATACTGTATATGTAACAACGCGTTTGAATAACCAATCATGTACAATTTTTCCATCTAAAAAACCCTCATAATTTCTGGGTTCATTTTAAACCAAATATCCTAATACACATATCTAGCAAAAGAGTACTACCTACATTTATTTTTTAATTACAATATATTGAATATTTCCCTTCTTTACACCTATCAGGTAATTGTAAAGCTTAATTTTATACAGTTCCCTTTTAATCTTTTTTAATTTCGATGTAAAATTTTATTTATACATGTATACAATTACCGTTATAGATTTACAAAGCATGAATTATTGTTAATTATGTAAATTTTTTTATATTAAAAATTTCCTTTTTGTAAACGTTAGCTTTAGTACCTTCGAAATAATTCATAAAAAGTAAAGTAATAGCAAAAAGTATAAATAAATAAATAAATAAATAAAAATATACCCAATTTTTACCACCAGACACAGACCTCTTAACCTAAAATTTATAAAACAAAACAAAGTGTTGGTAGATACTAAACAAAAAAGTAAAAAAGTCCAACAAAGCATAAAGGATGTGAAAATATTAAAGGAGAGATAGATAGAGACAGAGAAAAATAAAAATGTAATAAAAATAACAGTAATATTTTACTTTTTTTTTAAATTGAAGATTATCTCTTTCTCTCTGTCTCACTATGTATTATAACGTTATTGTTACACGACTACGCTAGATATAAAATAATATTGCACACTTACTGTTATCATAACCATGGAAGTGGTTTCTTAAATTTTTTACATTACTGTTTGGAATCACCTCTTTTAATATGAGTGCAATAATTTTGTTGAATTAAATTTATCAAAAAAAAAAAAAAAAAAAAAAAAAAAACAATAACAAACGTTCATGTCTTTTTCCTATCAATCAAATTTATTATCAAATTAACTTCAAAGTTAAACACTACAATTTATAGTTTACACACATGTACATAATGTATATATACATATTTGTACATCATACAGTCTATATTATTCGCATTCGTGCAACCTCTTAACGATAAAATGATTTTATGTTATACTTTTCGATTCATTTTTCATTTTTTTTTTAAATTATAGTGTAAGAATTAGGTGGTATAATGAAATTTAATGAAACAATGTAATTTCTACGGATGAATTTAAATTTGATATTTCCTATAGGGATGAACGAACAAAAAATTTTACAAGAAATAATAATTACCTCATTTGGAAATATAAAATAAATTTTCTAAGGAATATGAAAACATAAAGAGAATTCGATTTATGATAATATGAGATATACGTTTATTTACTTTAGAAAGCAAAAATTAGTGTGTTTGTGGTATTCAGTATATATGGTGATTCATGGCAGTCAAAATTAATATGACCATCTATATTTGAAGTATATCAATTTTATTACAAGACGTTGTAATTTGAATAATGTATTCTATTAAATAGTACATTACGTACATTTTGTTACGTACATTTCCATTTTTAAAAATTTAATTTATTGACCAAAATAATGACTTGACCTATCAATGCCATACAAGTTCTATAATAGTCAATCTAGAAGTTCTATAATTACCGAAATGTATTATAGAAAATTTCATATTTTAATAGTATGAAAAATATTATGATCTATTTTAGTTGTAATACTTTCCATATATGTGTCTATTAAAAGCAAAACATGCTCTTGTACATCATAAGTAATTTTGAGAAAAAGCCAAATTTGATTTTCATATGGATAAGATATGGTTTTGCTTTTAATAGCATTATTATTTTAATTTTTAAATAGTGATAAAATATTGTTTTGCATTTATTTTTCCGTTCATAATGTACAGTTTTAAATTACGAATCTAACGGTATCAATATGTCAAATCAAGTTTTTTTGGTTGGACAGTATGTTTTGCTTTTAATAGACACATATATAACTGTATAATATTATTCTTTAAAATAACAGCACAATCACATTTTCCTAATTTAAAATTTACTTATAGAAAGTGCTTATCCATAATCAATACTATTACAGCCCAACCCAGAAAAATAAGCAATATTCAACCAACTGAGCATGTTAACCTAAGTCAAGGCAATTTCGTCATATGTAAAAGTTGTTACCCATATATTCATAGGCACATAAAAATATATTACAACGCTTAATAAATGAACCTTTGCAAATTGTGTATAGTAATAGCAAATGTAGAATTAAAATAAAATCAAAGATAAATAAAGTTAAAATTAGATATTATTATCTTGGCTTGCAATATTTATGTTGTACCAACTTTTCCAATAACCATTTATCTCACTGATTTCCTCTTCTATTATATACGTTAAATAAATGTTTATATATTATAGTAGATACAGATAATATTGTCAGATTTACTGTTTATAGCGACCTAACCAGGCGAATTAGAGACAACAGTTTGCTACATTTTTGAATATATTTTCATTAGGACTAGTGAATCCCCTGTGCAATTGCACAGAAGCAGTTCTTTCAGGCACGATTTTATATAAAAAAAAATATTTATTTTGGTATAATTGTTGTTGGTTTCTTAGTCGCTTGATTCTTGAATATTATATACTTTATGATTAAATCAAAATTTCACCTATACTTTACAACGAAATGAATACTAATCTCATTATAGCTTAACACAATAAAATCCCATTACTCTGAACGTAGTATTTGACAAACCCATGGTTCAATGCCGTAAAATATGCAATTGTATATGAGTTATTACTTCCATTTTTTATTTTGAGTATATTGGTATTTAATATTAAATGTTTCCAGTATTCACAACAGGTTTGCATATTTTTATTTTCGACTTAAGACTTGCTAAAATTTTAATATTTTTTGTGGAGTAATTTACTATTTAACTATTTTTGCTTTTATACTCACCACATCGGTCATTTTGTGTATTTTATATAAGATTTAATGTTACAGTAGTAGTATTTGGTAGAACCCAACAGTGTTAGAAACTTAAATAAAAACATACTATATTAATATACTACAGTTATATATATATATATATTTTTATATTAGTCCAAAATAATGGGCCAAAATAATAAAAAAAGAGTAATAAAAAAAATTTAGAAACGAATTAGAATAGAATAGAGTTAGTACAAAACTTGACGGACAGGTTATAAGATTTATATTTACACGTCTCTTGAAAACTTCTAAGTTCTAAGTAATATGTTTGTGATTATTATACTGTTAAATATTATACTGTCAGTAGATTATATAAGACGAACTGATGACTAAATTCAAAACACTTAAATTTAGTAAAAAGCTATGTTATTAGGTAAAATAATAACTATAAAGTGAAAAAAATATAAGAAAGAAATGCATTTACCTAATTAGCTTTGCGTACATTTTTCATTACGCTTTCTACTTTTAGCAGTTAAAACGTTTACATGGTGGTCATAACTGATTGAATTAGTTGATTTAGAATTGACTTTAAGAATAATTCTAGTAATTCACTCAAAACTGCCATATTTTCTAAAGTTAAATGAAATGTGGAACATTCCACAAAGTGTGGAACATATCAACAATTTTAAAATAATTCTATTTGGTTCTGTCAACCAGAAAATTTGAAATTTTTGAAGTAAACATTTTACCCAAGAGTATCTGCTGTAAAAAAGAGCCACCTAAAATTATCCAAAGGTCAGATAATAGCTCAGGGAAGTCTCAGTAGTTCATTCCACGATAAAAATTTAATTACGAAATGTAATGCTGAACAGATTTCAACCGATTAATATAAGTTAAGTAATAAGGGTACAAAACTTGAATGGGTTATTCATGGCCTCACATATGTAGCATAAAAATGTTAAGTAAGGTATGTAGGGGTTAGATAATTCTTTTGATTAACGTTTGATTGAACCTGAAAACAATTTTTTTTTAGCTTTAAGCTTTACTATCCTATTTTGGGTCATAATATATTTTATTAGTTTGATCCCGAGATTGTAATAAAATGAAATTATTCTATTTAAGAAGGCTTACTTCCTTACAGTAGGACTAGTTTTTCCACATTTAATGAGTAGATAAGCCAGTAATTTTTTTAAATAAATACTCAAAATGTTGTAGATATTGTAGTGTAAAATTGCAGTACTGTACTTAATTAAGCACGAAAAGGTAATTCTACCTTAGTTACTATCAAGAGTCAAAAAAACCAAAAATACACTCTCGTAAGCGAACATTTATTTAATTTGTAAGTGCAACTATAACTGTAAAGATATTATGTAACAAACAAAAATACTATAAAATGTTAACACATGTGCAATTACTTTATCAGTTTTCTGATGATGGTGTAATAATCGAAATCGACTAGGATATTTAATAAATTTATGAAACATACCTAGTCTTTTAATCTTTATTTAACCCATTTAATTGGTAGTTTTAACAAATTAATTAGCAGACATTATCCTGGAAAATAAAATTAAATTCCAGACCATTATTCGAACACCAAGAAGCTAAATGGTTTACAACACTTTCTATAAATTCATTCAAAACCAGAAAAATTTTAATCGAATCAATTTAAACTATCATTCTTCAAAACTACTTATAATAATAAAAATAGTCTTTATTTCAACAGAATTACAAAGCTAGTAACAAATTTTGAATACATACAAATTAAATTCATTTTTTGTACAATGTATCCTTAATCAAATTAATAATTAATTCAAATTAAAAATTAGTATTTAAAATAATTCAGATTACATTTTTATACTAAATAACATTTAATTTATACACTATTAAAAAAAAAAAATATTTGAATTAAGAATTAATATAAGAATTAATAGTAGAAGATTACTACAATTATTATAAACTAGAATTGTATATATACATATTAGAAAATCTTCAAGTTCTGAATGTACGAATATAAATGTAATACACTGTAACTACTCCTACGTATTTTCGTATACCTACTGTGAAAATAAAATATTCAATCACATCATTTCTTCGATGCATTACAAAAAATATTTCTATAAAACATCAAAATGATTCTGTAACAAAGCTGCTCTAACTCTATTCTATACCACTCTTCGCCATAATATTCAATAATTTTGAATATGTTAGACATTACCTTATATCCTTTTATTATCCTTTACCTTATACTGATGAAGACGAACATAAAAAAAAAACAAAAATTTAAAATGAAAAGCAAAAACACAAATTATGAATATCATTTCATCATAATCATAATCCTTGTGTTCAACTCAATTCGACTTAACTTAAACTCTCAAATCCACGTCAACGTGTGTGGCGGATACCAAAATAATAATAATAAAATAAAAAAATTTAAGCAAAAAATAAAAATATTAAAAAAAAAAAATAGAAAATTCATTGGTGGATATGTGAAAAAAAAAAATCTCCCTATAACTCTCCCGTTATGCTTTTTTTTTTTATTTATTTTTAGTTTTGGTTTACAGGATAAAAATAAAATAAATAGGTAATATAGAGAAAAAACTTGAACAACAAAAAATAAATACATATTTTAGTAGTGGTAGTGAAGATAGTAGCGATTGTATATAGTACTAATGTTGATTGTAATAACAGAAAATTTAGTAAAAATAGTGAATGAGAGAAAAAGGGTCGTCGGTCGGTAGAAAATAGTGTTATTATGCATAACATGAATATATATGTAGCATGTAGCTGCTTACACAACACAACTCTTGGTTAAGAGTACCCTTGAGAACCTGTTGTTAAATTTCTGGTGTATGTCTTGTTATTGTTTTGTTTGTTTTTTTTTTTTTTTGTTTTGTTTAAGGGACCATTAAAATGCTTGTAAACATGAAACCTTTTGGAATGGAAACGTTTTTGTTTTTAAATTTTTGTAATTTTTTTTTGTGTTAATTTTCTGTTTTCTGTTTTTTTTTTCTTCCTTATATGTTGTTTTTGATGTGTAACAAAAATATTTCTGAATTTAATGTGGGATACTAGAGTATGTAGTAAGTTTACTCCATACTATTTGGAGTAAATTATATTAGAAATTATTTATAATAAAGTATATTTTCATTTTCATTTTTTATTTGTTTTCTCTTGCAACAATAACGTTTTTTTTTTCTAGAATTTAAAATGGATTATGACTGAAACCTATAAAAAATTAAATTCTTTAGGGGAAGAAAGAGTAATAGAGAAAGTATATTATATATATAGAAAAAAGAAAATAAAAAAAAAAAAAAACAAAATTAAAATTATTAAAAACTAAAAATATGAAGAAATTATTTGAAACGGAAAGTAATTGGTATTTTCATACAGGCTTTTTATGATAAACAGCAACTGTAGGGTATTTATTTTTTTCTTTGTTTTTTAATGTGATATTGCTCATACAATTCATTTATTATGTAATATTGCAATTTAAATTTATAATAATACTTAAAAAAATGTTTACATTCTAAATCTAAATATTAATTTTATAGTGACTGTAGCATAAGCTGTCTGGTCTGAAAAATTTTTGACTATTAGTTGGCTATTTATTTTTTATAAAGTATAAAGAGTGCCTGAGCTAAGTAAGTGTGTCATTGGGTTGGTTCAGTGATATTAACTGGTAGATCTGGAATCCATTTTGGTCCATGTACCATGAATTTATTCACTGAACGCAATTCACCACAAAAAATTTTTTTATCTCAATTCTAACGCCATCGCCGAAAAATAGAATAAGTATACTTTTAAAAATAAATTAAATTTTAATGAAATAATATTTATTTTCATATACATATAATTTATTTTTTATAACTAATACCATTGAAGGCAACCATTGACAATAACATATCATCCTCAGCATAGGTGAAATCATAATAAATTTAAGTACAAACAATATTTTCGTTTAAATAATTGGGGTTAAAATAACGGTTTAAAGTCTTTTTAAAATATAAATGTTAAATAAAAATTTGGTACTGATCATGTTTATTTAGATACTCATAAAAATTGTCAAATGACTAAAAACATGAAAATGAATCATAATTACCTATATACACTCTTTTACACCAGTTGTGAATGCTACAATTTTTTGTATACACTTTCAAAATAAAAAGCGATAAATGTTGAGTCTCCACTTTTTTAATTCTATGCCATGCTATACACAAGTATTTTGACTGATACAGTAACCCTAATAAAATATTTTGGACTTTTTCTATGTGTTGCACATTTTTCAATTTGTTTTGATTATTTTTAATTATTTATTTATCCATATTATAGCTATTATAACATATTTTTGTTTATATAGTTAATATTTCTTCTTCGAAATATTTTTTCTTAACTTGTATAGTTATTATTATAGTGATTAATACTCTTGTTGATTCATTTTCCACAAATTTTATTTATTAAATAATTTTAAAATGTTTTATTAATTTTTATTTACACAGATTACATTTATTTATTTTTATTTTATAACTATTTTTAAGAATGTACACAACTATGTTTTATGTGTCAAAAATTGCATACACTTCAAATAAAAAAAATTAAAATTTGAAGACAAAATTTAGAATAACTGAAAATAAGATAAAAAAATATCATATCAGATTAACAAATCAACAAAAAAAAATAATTAAAAATAAATAAGCAAAAATGTGAAAACAAAGATATTTCAGTTAATACAAAAACAAAATATACTGTAAAATATATCAATAAAAATATCTAAATCATAAAATATCAGTTAAATCTAATCAAAAGAAAAATCTAATAAAATAGGGTGCATCAAAGTTACAATTAAGATGGCATTGTTTATTAATTTTAATAATTAAAAGCATTATAAACTCTGATCTGTTCAGCTAACTAGATTATACAAATGACACAATGTAACAGTACAGCAGAAAGATAATGAAAGTTAATTTTGAGGCTTACTATTGCAACGATATCTTATCTACATATTATTATTGTATTATGTGATAATATTCATTTAAAATTTTTCAATATTATAAACTGAAATTGAATTTTCATAAACACATTCTCATTAGAACACATCTAAGTCAGTCATATAATTATATAGGTACTAACACAACAAAACATGAAGTACATTTTCATTCATTTAAATGATATTACATAAAATAATGTTATAATAATAAAAATAATAAAAATAACAAAAAAAGTAGTATATATATATATAAATATAGTAGTTATAATAATGCATGGTGAGTTTAAGCGAAAAGATGTTAAATTTTGATAAAAAAAAAAAAAATAAAACAAAAAGTTGTACTTTTTATTCCTGTGGAAATGAAAATTTGATTAAGACAGGCTTTAAAAATGGATCTTCCGTTTATAACATCATTATAATAAGCTAATAAATTATACCTTATTTTTCGAATATGAAAAGTTATACAGAACTGGGTTGCTGTAAGACAATATAGTTTTCAAAAATGATTATAATGCTGATGATAATTAATTTTGGTCTGGGCTAAGCGATTTTCCACATATTTTAACCATTATTAATGTGGTTTGAAATAAGTATTGGATTATTTTGTCCCTTTATTCTGCAAAAAAATCATAAATTAATTTATTTATACCAAATTATAATAAATGTTATATTAGATGATGCATTATAGGGCCATTTATACCAAATTATAATAAATGTTATATGATGCATTATAGCTTTTAGGGCCATAACTCTCTCAGGTAGTTATAATCTATAAAAACAGTTTTTACTCGTTGTATTATTGTTACACTGAAGCATAAATCCGGAAGTTATACAACAATCCGCACTCTATGTGTTCAGTCCAATAATTAACAGCAGTTTAGTAGCTAACAAAATTTGGAATCATGTAATTTATTACTAAAATTTCATTTAAAAAAATAATCCACTATTGAGGCTATAACTATACCTATTATAATGACATAGCCTATATATCTATTTTTTATTCATCTGTTTACGCAATTCTAAAGTACAAGAACCAAATATTTTCTATCAAATATTATTTATATTTCTAGACTAGTTTATTTTTAAGGTTGGTTCTCGTATTACGTGCTTGTAACGATACAATTTAAATCTAAAAAAAAATAAACAACGTGAAAACGTCTTTGATATTAAAAAGAAAGAAAAACGCATAATTCCTTTTATTTTACTAAAAACTTTATTTGTCTATTTTACAAATATCGATATTTCGGCAATAATATGTTGCCTTTTTCAGTGTATTGGCGTAATTTGATATGTTAATATGAAAGATCTAAAAATTTTATAATGAAAAAATGAAATAAAAAAATATGCGGCACGTTATAAAACAAGTCTGATTAAAAATATCAATATACCAGACCTTCTACCTTAATGGACAATCAAAATGCTGTAGAACGATTAAAATAAACAAGCTGACTTGCATTTTAGACTAATATCACAACCTAATTTTATTTTGGCAGATCAAAAGGTATCTAAGTTTTTTGTGTTATGGACAATTATAGGTCTTAAAACTAGTTTTATATTAAGTACTCAACACTAGCAGCTCTAAATAGCTCTTATGAGATCATGAATAAATTAAAAAATAAATAAATAAACATTTACTTATTTCATATGATAATGATAGAATTCACACAGCTATTTTAATTGCTCTCTCGGGTAAGAATAAGTTCATGAAACCTCTTTTGATGGTTCAATTACTACCTGTAAAGATCAAGTACATTCTATAATAATACACAAGAAGGCAATTTTCATCTTCAATTGATTTTTTCAATTAAGTTAAATGTGCTTTATTTTTAGTCAAGCGAATACAAAATTAAGCATTCTATAATTGTTCTATTTTGTGAAACAGACTCTATCGACTTTTTTGATTAATACATTAAAAAAATAACCAAAATTTATTCAAATCTACATTAACAATTTGAAAAAATAAATGACTTCATTGATTTTTTACTTTGATTGATTTAAACGAATTTAGTCACTGTCAAATTTTTTTTTATTAATACCAGTGTTTAGAGTGTTTAACAATGTACTTCGAATTCAACAAAATTCTGAAATATTGCAAAACATTCATTTTATTGAAGTTTTAGCCTTCAATTAATTTTTGTACTATTCTTCTTCAATTAAATTTTGTAAATTACATTAAGTAAGTAGTAGGTCCAGTCCATACTGCTGAACCGAATATAACTTTTGAAGATAAGAAATAAAAATTTTACTGCCTGCGAATAGACCATTATAAGATATTCTGTCACTTTCTATATGTTAAATTCAATCCTCAATCATTACAGTACCTACATGTAATTATGATTTCATATTTGTTCTACATTAGTTTTCAACCTCACATTCATTTTCAACAATATTTTTAATTATTTAAAATCGCAAATACATGCAGTAAATCTAACTTAATTTTAAATATTTCCTTGAAACTGCACCCTATACAACCTATTTACTACTATTGCTACAATCTATTAACAAATGTACCTACAACTTAGGAATTAAATTTTTAATACAGGGTAGTTGATTTAAGTTCTCAAGATGATTAACGCAAGAAAAAACAAAACAAAAAAAAATAGAAAAATATTTATGGGTATTATTTTACATCCAAGTTAATATTTAAGAACATAAGAAGTTAACATTAGAGTACTTTAACAATTAAATTATAAATTCTTATTTAAGGTAATCTGGGTAATTTTAATAAATGTGTAGAATTCTTTAAAATAATTTTCAACTTTCAACATATTATACATGAACAAATTTATTTATTGCTTTACACCTACATACATATATTTTATAATAATGATGTATACTTTAGGGTATCGTGTAGATATATGGAATGACGAGGAAGTAGATTTGGATGATTCAAGCAAAACAACTTTTTAAGAGTCAAAATGTAGACATAACTTTTGATGGTGGTAAGAAGGAAGTAGAATTGAAGGATGATTTAAGCAAAACCATTTTTTAAACGTCAAAATATAGTCCCAACTATTACTGGTGCTGACATAGAAGTAGATTGACATGATTTAAGCAAAATAATTTTATATGATGGGTCAACTAGGTGATGGTGACGGGGAAGTAGAATGGGATGACTTAAGCCAAAAATTTTATTCATGGTTAAAATAAAGGGTCAGCTTTTGATGGGATGACAGGGAAGTATATTGGGATGTTTTAAGCAAAACAATTTTATATGGGTCAAAATATAAGACTAACTATTGGTGGTGATGAAACTAAATTTTTGTAACCTTATATTAGACCTTATAAAGACTAATGGCATATACCCAAGACAGGGGCATACCCAACTAAACTTATTGAACTTTTACAAATTAGTATTTAAATGTGAAAAATGTTTAGGCCATGAATTTTTCTTATATTAATTTTCAAATTAAAAGTTTTGTCAGTGTTTTGACAGTGAATTTTCTAAGTGAGTGGAAATAGTTTTTTCAATGAGTGAGAAATTCCAAAAACAAAGTACATATTAGATAATTTAGATAAATAAATTTTATTTTTCGAAAACGAATGTTATTTAGCACAAATAAATTTATTAGACTGTAGTTAACAACTCCTAATTTTATAGCTTAATCCTAAACTTCATATTAAACAAAATATAATAATTTAAAAATAATTTTTTTCACGATGAAGTAAAAGCTGTAGCCAACTAAAAGGACTGATCCTAAACTAGCTTGGTTAAAAATAACATGTCAAAATATGGGTTTTTCTTCCATGGAAAGCTCATACAATCGTATTTTAGTCTAAGACTATTTGCTATTTAAAACAATAAAAAATTAGTGACACATATTGAAGACTGTGGGCCATAGAAGAATTTGAACATTTTAAAACTGAGAATTTACTCAAATCTCAACAATTTACAGAAATTACTCAAAAAACTTAGATCATAGGCCTACATAGGTTTCCATAGAAATTTTTTTAAGCAATTTGACCACACCGAAAAGAATATTACCATATGGGAAAACATTCTATATAATATTATATAATATATATTATAATACATACACCTCTATGTATATAGATTGATATTATAAGCATATGAAAATTTTATTTCATTATTTCATAAAATAGGCGTTATGATTTATTCTTGCTTCAAGGCATTTTCAATTACCTACATATCGTTATTATTGTTTATTCGCCTTTTATTATTATTTTTTTTTTTGTTATTTTTATTATAATTAAATCCCATGTTTTATTAATGTATGTGGAAATTATTAACATATTTATATAACATATTAAAACAAAAACAAAAAAAAAATTATTATAAATTAAATACTTGGAAAATTAAAAAATTATTTTGTTTTTATTTAAAGTGGTAAAAAAAAAATGTAGAGGAATAATAAATTATAAAGTGTAAAAATTTTATTGCTACAGAAATAAAAAAAAAAATCAAAAAAAAAATAATAATTAATGTAATTCTTTACAAAATTAAAACAAAATGCACACCATTAAAAATAAATTGCATAATTGTATTTTATTTGCATGTGAAATTTACTCAAAACTGACCAGTTGTGAAATTTCTCGGTAAACTGGTCTCTATCGCGTAAATTACAAAAAAAAACTTTCTTATTTTCCTTATTTTTGTGCAGTGACTATCAATGAATGATGATAACGACAATTAATATGATTTGCTGATTATCAATTGCATCACTTATTACTCAATTTATTTCACTTGTCATAAAACCTAATGATAAATTCATTCAACTAGGATTTTAGTTTTCTTGAGCATTCAAATATATGGGGTTGGATCTAAAATAAATTTATTAAGACAAAATTATATTAGACAAAATTACATATAGATAACGTTATATAAGACAAAATTAATATGTAATTATACCTCTATGTAATTTTGTCTATATGCAATTTTGTGCATATGTAATATTGTCTTATGTAATTTTGTCCTATGTAATTTCATCATATGTAATTTTGCTCGATGTAATTTTGTCTTAACTAATTTTGTACATATGTCATATTGTGTTATGTAATTTTATCCTATGTAATTTCGTCATATTATGTAATTTTTTCCTATGTCATTTTGTCTTATGTAATTTTGTCTGATGTAATTTTGTGCATATATAATATTGTCTTATGTAATTTCGCCATATGTAATTTTGTCCTATGTAGTTTCATCATATTATGTAATTTTCTCCTATGTAATATTGTCTTATGTAATTTCGCCATATGTAATTTTGTCCTATGTATTTTTGTCTTATGTAATTTTTCCTATGTAATTTCATCAAGTTATGTAATTTTTTCCTATGTAATTTTGTTTTATGTAATTTGGTTTGATGTAATTTTATCCTATGTAATTTCGTCATAATATGTAATTTCATCATGTAACCGAAATATATATACATAATCTACATGAAATGAGTGAACATTACGAGGGGAGTTTTGTTAAGAATTTATAACTCACATAGTCACACATGAATTTATTTTAAATCCAAATAATGTAAGTTCATAAACTAGTACGAATCAAACGAGAAGTTATATAGGTAGTTCAACATTCCAATCTCTACTGTTGAGTTTAAGTAATGTTGGTAAACGAAACACTTCTTTAATTAAAATGAAAATATTATTATAGAAAATATATTATATAACATAGAAAATATTTTGTAATTTAATAAACATCAAAATTCAAATAAAAAAATTAATTTTTTTTTTATCAAATTCTTAAAAAATAAAAATAAAAAAATAACCTTTTTAATTATAGAATTTAGTTATAAATTTTAAAATAAGTTAATTTAAAGAAACTTATACACACATTATGCCATGGGCAGAAATATTACAACAAAACAAACAGAATTATTACACCAAAGGTATCTCCAGAGTACATATCGTGAGTTTCCAAGATGATGCAATTTCGAATAAAAATTTCCAAGATAATGTAAATTTCAAAGTAAAAAATAATAACTGTAATATAAAGGTATAGCTATAAAAACAAGATTATGTTTAACAGTCTACATATAGTTATTTCAAAAATATTGATTACATATATATCCTTTCAAAAAAATAAATTTCCCTTAAATAAATAGATTTTTTAAAATAAAATAAACATTTTTACGGTTTTAATTCAAATCTTGTTCGATTTCTGTTATTACACCATAATCATAAAACTTGTAAAATACTTACCCATGTAACATTCTGAGATAAATATTGTATGGGTAAATAATAATTTTCATTTCTTATAAAATTGCTGGCATCAAAATTAATTTTAACCAAGGCCATTTAATTATGATTCCTCAAGGACTCATTAACTTTTTTCTAAATCCTACAGGATATTTTATTAATTTGAAATCTATTTTAAACATCTTATCAACTATCAAAGTTTACAAAATTTAATAATAATCTTTAAAAAAGGTTAAAATCAATTATTAAAACATTTTAAGCTGTTTCCAAAAAAAAAAAAAAAAATTAAATCCTAGTAAAAATTTCTTAAGATATAAAAAATTAATAATAAAACAATTGAAGTATTAAAAGTAGATTGTTTAGATGAAAAAGGACCTAATTGGGCTGTTAATTTAATTGAAAAGTGTTTTTTTTTTATATTAATTTTTTATGTTTGTGAATTGTTATAATTAATAAAGTTAGAAATATTTTAATTTCATAAAACTTTCTAATACAATACCAATTCTATATTTTTGTAAGTTTTTAAGAGAAAATATTTTATTTTTTTGCATTGTTAAAATTTAATCGAGAATACCTGATACAATTTATTTCAAGTTTGTATTGATTGAGTATTTGAAATAAATTTGAATATAAGTAGGTACTATTAAGTAGTTGTTCAATTTAATTTTTATAATTCAAATTTAGTAGGGATGATGTGGTTTTTATTTTTATAAAAATAATTTTTTTTTAATCAGAGTCTTGAAAAATAAAAATTGCACTAACAATGAAGTGGCGTAAATTTTACATATTTTTCTTTTAATAAAATGGAAAATCTGACTATTCTAAAAAATATATGGAATGATAATAAAGTTTGTTAATAACAATAATTAATAAAAAAAATTATTTATTTTTCTATTGAATGAATGAAGCTGTATGTGACAGACTCATAAAAAGTGTGTTGTATTTTCAAAATTAACTTTGATCATAAAAAATTAAATTATGTTCAAAAAGTAAACACCTGCAAATAGTTATAATAAAAGGCAAATGTACTTTTCGGTTAAAGGCATCGGCAAAAATATTCGGAGTAGTTAAGGGGGTGGAAAAATTAAGCAAACCCGTTTATTTGCCTCAAAGGGGTAATTATCAAAAAACAGTAAATTTCATTGACGTAGACTTTTCCACCTGATAATATTTTAATATATCGGCTTTTGTTTTTATTTTTGATTTTAGGTCTTCTATTATTTTAATTTTTTCTTTAATAGATAATTTTACTGATTTTTTTCTATGCATTTCTGAAATATGTCAGTTCAATCCACAATTCGAATACAAAAATGCCTACAAAAGAATACATACCTAATAGACCCCATTTATTTAATTTGGTTTCGGAACTACACCATACACGTTTAAACAATTTCAGAAACGTGTAACTCCGCCCATTAAAAATCAAAAAAATTTGATTCTATTAACTGTTTAAGAAATTGTTTCGAAACAACCCCACCCACGATTAAATTTCACAAAGTTCGAAACAAGTTTTTAAACAGATTTAAACGTGTACGGGGCCTATAATATACCCTTTTAAATTTAGTTTTTGAAAACTTAACTTCGTTTCCAAACAAAACTGAACTCTGAAATACAATGCAAATGTGTATGGGTATGCCAATTGTCATATTCAAATTATATTTGCAACAAATCCAACAGATGTCTTTTTTGGAGATTTTTGGAGTATAGGTGCAAACTTTTCATTGTTACTATTTTCTGGTAATAAAAAGGGAAAAGTACTTAACAGGGGGTATTGTGTTTAACGGAAAAGTACGTAAAGCTGCCCAAATTCTAGGAGTCTCAATCGCACATACATTTTTTTTCTACGTAACCTCATAGTAAAATTTACGTAACACGTTCTTGGTATTGTTTTGTTTTTTTACGTAGCCCCATAGTAAAATTTACATAACACGTTTTTGGTATTGTTTTTGTTTGAAAAAGATCCTACAAATTAGAACAAGATTTTAATCAAATATAATGTTTAATTAAAATAGCTACAGCTACTCAATGTAGGCTGTACTTGTGACCACTTGAAAATATATTTAGCATAGTACTTACATTGTTCGGTTGCAATACAGTTATTATCAAAATTAGCGTTTGTTTAAATTCAGTCAAAAATAATTACGATCTAAATTATATAATTTGTATTATGTATCAGAATTTTATATAGGGTGCGAACCTTATAACATTTAGAGAAATACTTTTTTCAACTACTGTATTTCACGTAACTGTATTTAAAAATAATTTGTAAGTACTGAATTGTTTTATCTTAGTCTAAATATCGTCTAAATATCGTTAAAAGTGTTGATATCATTATTGGACCTATTATTTTTATTACTATAATTATTATCTATAATATTAATGTTTTTGTTAATATAATATACTATTTACTAATTAAATTATCATTATCATCATTTTTTTTTTTTGATACTCGGATCTTGTTTTAATACATCAATAAAAATACATCACTAAAAGTGTTTTATATGTTGTAATAAAAGGCTTTGTTTCCTTTTACCAAATTTTTATTAAATATATTTTTTACACATATATCATTTTTTTAGAAACAATATACGTACCTACTTCATCAATACTTGTGACTAATTATTATGTTTTTATCAATTTTATCATTATCGTCTTTTTCACCATAAGAATCATACTCTTGCTCAGTACCTTTGTCGTGTTCAAATGGTGAAAGTTAGTACCTGTTATAATAACATCATTCGAAAAATTAGATTAAATGCCACAAATTATATTTTATTTTGTAAATTCATGTGTTCAACAATTATATTATTTATTCTAGTTTCAAGCTGCTTTGGAACTATTAGAAGTCGCTTTTCATCTAAATTTTATGAAATCTATTTTTATTAATGGTTTATCAGTAATATATATCTGACCTGAAGTATCCTGCTTAGAAATTCTCTAATTCTGCTCTTCTTTAAGACACGCTAGATCTTACTTAGACTGCGAATACAATTATATAGATGTATATGATAAAGCTATGTTCAAAGAAATTTTAAATTACTTATGGCTCTACTTATCCACTTATGTTCTAGCAATAAACAAATTTTATTATTAAAAAAAAAAAATAACTTACATAATTTCTATTGTATTTCATTAGATTAAAAATTATTATTAAATTAGTCTTTGACGGCTGTAATTCGCTTAATATTGCTCCTACAGGGTCAATTTTTGCATTAAAATTTACTTTTTGAGATTATTTTAAAGACTAATTCCACAATTAAAAAATATAACTTTTTGAAAAAGTAAATTTAAGTAAAATTAAGAATGATTTAAATGACTATACATCACTAGTGTGAATTCACTACTGTATAGTTTAAATTTTATTTGTATATATATATATAAGTAGCTATATTTCTTATCTTTTTTTATAATTCAAACTTCAAGTTGAAAAAATTATTTTAAATTCTGAGACAAATTTTAACTATTTTTTAGAATAAAAATCACACATGACGTATATATGCCTCTCAAAACACTTACAGTTTTGCAAACCTGGCAATGTTCCACATTTAAAAAAATTGAGTAACAGATATAACGTATTTCTTACATCAATTGTCGATATTCTTGACAGTTCTTGACAAAAAGGTTATTGATGAATGATAACTCATAATCTACAGAGGAAATTGAAATATTAGATTACAAACAATTTTCATAGCTAACTGTAATATTTGCATTCAAACTTTTTTAAAATGAAATTTCATCGACGTATATTTTATGTCACTTTTGTGATTAACGTTTTTAAATAGGTTTATAGTGTGTTTGGCTCATATATAAATATCATATCATATATAAATTGATAATTAAATTAGAATTGACTGATTTGAAATTTTCCTGATGGTTTGTGTCTTTGAATGAGCCAAGCCAACTCGATCGAAATGTATCAATATTTAAAACATATAAAATCAAAGATCAAATTTTCGTATATTATTTTAATTTTCCATTAAGTGACTAGGAAAATTAGAACTAGAATTAGTGATTGATTAAGCCCTTAGAATAAATTAAAATTAAATCTATACATAGACTTGACAATCATTTATAGGATCTGACTTGATTATTTGTGATTTAAGTTCTGTTAAATAAATCAGTTTTTTCCATCAATTCTATATTCAAAAGTTTGCAAGTATTTTGATATTACATTAAATCCAACCGGTTAAACTTACTAAATTTTTCTACAAATATTCACAATTTACAATTTCGTCTTTCTACTACAAAAATATTTGCAATTTACAATTTCGTCCTAAATTCAGTACCCCCAGTAAAAATGATTGTAAAATAAATTTATCCCATATAAACTTTTATATTGCAATATAACACTTAAAATGTAAATATTATTCTGGGTAATCAAAACTAAAAATATTCTTTGAGTTCAAAATTAATAACAAATCATAAATTTTCATCTCTTCAAAAAGTTTAACAGCATTACTATAATTGTCTATGTTTGATTTAAAGAATTCAAAATAGGATAAACCGGAATTTTCGACAATTATATTACCCCCCTATATGACATAAAAAATAACAATGATGAGAAAAACAAATAAAATAATTAGGACTAATTTTTAAGATAATGTGTCTATTAGCTGTTTCCTCTTCTTCCCTTTTTATTATGATATAAACTATACTGTAACAGAACGATGAGTTCTCTCTCAGTCATAATGAAATAATAATCCCATAGCATTAACTTTTTGTAATAATTATTATTTTTGACATAGATCGCGATAAAAGTAAATAAATCTAAAAGTTATTTAAATATGGTGTACACTCGATATCAAAAATATGAGTATGTAAAAGTTTTTCCCTTGTTTCAGTGGTTTATGGTTGAATTTGAAGTTTTGAAAAAAAAAACCGAAAATAAAAACGTCTTTAAGTATATTGGAAGGATATAATTTGTATGTGTACACCAAAATTTGTTTTACTAAAAAACATAATTTTGGATTGATTTTGGAAGACTAAAAAACTCACATTTTTAAAAAATATTTTATGCACGATTTCAATCACACATAATTCAAAATCAACAAATTAAATATCATAAAAATACAATTGAAACCCAATTAAAATAACAATTTTTTTAGTTGATTCAAAATTAACAAAAAAGATATATTATAATACTATGCAGGTCCTATAATTGCTTTTATATCGGTCTATGGTGGTCTCATTAGTGTTGAAGATTCGTAAAACAGTGTAATTTACCCGTAAGGTTTACACTTTACTATTTCTGTTCATGGCATGTTTTCGCTATTGATTTATCGCCGTATTTGACTTTATTCATGACAGCCCGAATATAATATGTACTATTATTATATGTTTTGGATCAAGTTGTTTCCTGGTGTTTTTTGAAGTATAATTTTTAAAATTATTTTAGATAATCGGATTAGTTTTAAATGATACATATAAAGTCTGAATTTCCTTTGATTAACAAATCATTGTAAATTCAAAAAAGTATGATACCAATATCTATTATATTCTTTTAAATGATAGGTATTTAGAAGGAGACGTAGCGAAACTAAAAAGTTTCCAAATTTTTTTTATTTTTCAATTATAAATTTCAATTTAAAATATTACCCCCCTGTATACACATATATTCCCCAAATTCACCAAAGTATAGAGTTCACCAAATGCCTTCACAAAACTACAGAGTTTCTACTTTTTCTCGCCAGAATTAAATTTAAGTTTGATTTTTTTTTTAAAATTTGTCTAAGTGAAGTCAATAAAAAAAAATTATATAGTGTCAAGTATAAATTGAAATGATGAAAAAACAATTTAAAATGAGACATAGCGAAACTAAACATTTTTTTCAAAATTTCAATAGTAAACATGAGTATAAATCATTTTAACATACAGAAATTTTAATTTATCAAATTGCAGCAACTCACCCATCGCCAGAATTAAATTTAATTATTTTTTTTAAATAAATTATTAGGTACGTATTCGGTTGTTGTCTAAGAGAAATCAATAAAAAAAAATTATATAGTGCCAAGAATAAATTGAAATGATGAAAAACAATTTAAAATGAGACATAGCGAAACTAAATATTTTTTTAAAATTTCAGTATAGTAAACATTGGTATAAATAATCATTTTAACATATACAAATTTTAATTTATCAAATTGCAACAACTCATCCAACGCCATTATTAAATATATATGTTTTAATTAAATTATTTATATACGTATTCGGTTGTTGTCTAAGATAAATCAATAAAAAAAATAAAATAGAGTACCAAATATAAATTAAAATGATGGAAAACAATTCATAATGAAACTAAGAATGATTTTTTATCAAACTTCTTCGAATTTCAAGAAGCGAGCGAATTATAATTTATTTTTTTTGTACAAATATCTATTATCGATACTAATTTTTATCAGTCACTTTCATGTGTCTAATCAAGGAATTAAGTTCTAATGAAGGAAGTAAGTAACTTCTGAACTATCGAAATTATTACAAAATTAAAATTAATTTATTAGTAGGAAATTTGACTTTGAATTGCTAGAATTTTTGCTTTAATTAGGCGGCAACAATCATATCTTCATTCTGCAGATGTTTTTTAACTAATTTTTACATCAATTAACTTCTGCAATAAAATTTGAGGTCTCTCAGCTTCATTTACCATTTCCTAGTCATATTTTTCCCCAGTTATAAATCATTTCTATAATTTCTTTTAAAGATATCTTACATCTCTGACCTCTATATACTGAAATATACTGTGCCTCTTTGTATAGTCTTCAATATAGTACACTATTCTTTGTAGTGTCTAATTTCATCATTATTAGTGACCTGCAACCTCATTAGTGGAACTTACGCTATGCTGAAATGTCCAGAGCACCTTATTTAATATTCAAATTCAATTATTATATTTTAAAGACTACCTCGATTTAATTTTTTTTTTTTTTGTGTAAATAATTTCGCAATCAACTGTACATATTGTAATGTAATTTACAATTAATGCAAATTCAAAATAGCTGCTTTTAAATAATACAATTTTTCATTGTTAATTTTTTTGTTTTCATATCTATAGACTTAGTCCTAAAAATTTATTCAATTAACTTGACATTTAAAAAAAAAAAAGGATACAATAAAGGACACAACGCAGACAATAATATCCGAAGTATTTTAGAAATTTGTTTATGGTTATAAATCTTTAATTTCTATACAAAAAAAAAAATAAACTTTAGGGTATTTACTCCATATGTTGAATGTACTGATAGATTCACATAATATAATATACGATAGAAATAATAATAATAATAATAATAATAACAATAATAATAATGGTTAAGATGAATGTACTTCCTATTGTTATTTAAATTATTTGTACTAGTATTTTTGACTATTTGTTTTTTGAAAAATGTTCAAGACAAATTGGTTGGAAAGTTATAATTTAGTAGAGTAGTGTCCTTAGTCACATTTTGTACTTATGTGTATATGAAAAGTAGATACAATAAATTTTATTCAATAAAATTTATTTACGGGAATAGAGTAAATTTTTCTAAATTTCATCAAAAAAATATATAAATATATAATTTTGTTTAAGATAGATAGAGATAGAATACAGTTATAATTAATTACCTAAATTTAAAAGGAATTTAAGAGATTTGGATAAAATTAATTAGTTTTGGTCTAGTTGTAGAAATAGAAAATTTACTTAAGTCTTTTAGATGTATATAAGGTTATAAGTTAAAATCGGTTATTTATTACATTTATATAAATTAATTTTTTATGTACAGGGTGTTTCACATATAAAATATATATTTTTTTATATTTTTTAATCAGAATTTTTTTATTTTTTAGTGATATTTTTAATTAAATAATTTAATTCGATTGTCAGGTTTTCGTTCACAAATAATAAATTTTATTTCATTTTTATTTTTTAATCAATAAAATATAAGACTTAATTTAGATATAAAACGTATATAAATTTTGTACAAGATAATAATAATAATAATAAAAAAGACCATCAAAACCAAAATATAGTTTACATTGAATATTTAAGACTTAACTTAAAAACTTAAACACTACTGCTACTGCAAATATTATTCAGTGTTTTGTATTCGACTGAGGTTAACAATTAAACAATTTGTATGATATTTTAAATTTAAAAACTAAATAATTTAATTTATTTTATTCTGTAATTGATTAATAATAACAATAATGGCTTTTTTTTAGATTAGATAAGTTTATTAATTTTACAAAAATAATTTTGCTTAATGATCTTAGTCTTAACTGTTTAATCAAACAATAAATATTATCAAATCAGCCTAATTTAATTTACAATTCGATACAGAGACTAAATGTAAAAAAAATGTATTCAGACCCAACTGTCAAACATTATCAAATTTTAAAAATATTTTATTTTTGTTTTATTTATTTCAACTAGCTACCTTTGTCTAAAGAGATTTATTTCTTAATTATTTGTAAATTGTGTTAACAAAAAAATATTATTCGTTTCATACAAATTAATTTTATCTAAATTTATTTCTATTTTGGCATTGAATCCTTTATTTTATCTTTGTTTTTAGAAGTGCATTTTAACGTAACACTTAATTTATTTTGTAAAACTGCAACTCTTATCTTATACCAATGCTCAAAATATTCGAAAGCTCATATTATTTAAATTTTTATATCTTGGATTTTGATTGTTATGTTGCTACATACTGTAAAGGATGGCTCGTTTTGGTTATGATCAGAGATATTGCATTTATTATATTGTATAATATGCAATGTTGATTTTATTATTAACGACCATACTATTTATAAATCTCTTATACAAACAATTCCAAGTAAATAAAAGAAATATGAAATATTATGTGAAAAATTAGTTACACTTTAAGAAGAGTATTTTAAGCCACCACGTTATATTATAGATATTACTAAACTGATTTATATTCGACCCTATTAATAAAAGACATTAAGAAGTAATCTTAAATAGTCAGCTTGTTCTAGGTTCAATGATTTGAATGAGAGGTAGAGTTTAGTTTTATAAATGACTAAAATCAATTTATTATGATTTGTGGGGCTTTTAATCGTTCGGTACCAGTTGCAGTTCTCTTATGTACTCATGACTTAAACTAATCTTGTATGTTTTTGTTTTTGGATTCATTACACTGTTACCTAAATAATACTTTTTGTTAATTAAATTGAATATTATAATGTAATAACAGGTAATACTATCAATGCAAATGTCATTCATTATTAGTATATATTTATTTCACTAATATATATGTGTATTGTATATATATATAATGAGTAAACAATAAAGAAAGAGTTATTCTGTTTGAATAAGTAAACCAACACTTTTGTGTGTAATTATTACAATCAAAATTTTGAAAAAATTTCAATAGCTCGAGATACATCATCATCATCGTCATTATCATGTAATCCCATCCGTGGCTCATAGGGCGGAAACATATACATCATACATATAATAAATAACATATTTGGAGTAAGAAATATTTTCCCTTTTTGTTACAGCTTTATTTTGTGATTACCCCATATTTGCTTCATAATATTTATTGTGTTTCATTTGATAATTTTAGAAATAGAAATTGATGCGAAATTATGCTTCAGATTAGATCGATTGATATTCTATATCTGTATCGGTCTAAAATTCTATACAAATATATACCAACATTTATTTATTTTTTGTAATTATTTTGACAAGTTATCGAATAATAATTGTTTTTTTAAACATTATTTTATGTATAAGTATTAATGCAAGTGTAACAAGATTGTACAAAAACTGATTTATTCATAAAATTCAAGTTCTGCAAAAACAACATCTTTAATATGATATTAAATTTTCCACTTTATTACTTTACAGTAAAATTACACAAAAGAGCAATAATATTGTACCTAGACAATTGCTAAAAGATCCAGAAATAAATTTTGAGTCAATAATGTGCATTCCATTAACCCTCTTATAAGGGAGTAATGATGTAATATACAGTTTATATATTGGCCATATATAAACAACCAAATTTCTAATAAGAAATCTAGATTTTTTCTAGATTTTTTAAATCTAGAACAAAAGTAGTTATTAAGATAGGATTAAGTTTTTAGTTAAATAAAACAATAATGTCAAATTAAGGTTTTTCGCTAAAATGACTTTTTATAAATATTAAGACATAGATTAAACAAACTCTCATTAAAATAAAATTAATATGTTCTTAGCTATAAACACCTACTTTTATTATAGCTATTGTAGGTATACGTATTATATTAGTTATAGCTCTTATATGGTATGGGATGCATTTATTACAGCCATTATAGGGTATAGTCGTAATAAGTCTAAACACTTACTTATATAGCTACAACATGCACTGTATAGCTAAAACCTATAAAATAATATTATGAATAAAGCACTCTACTATACTACGTTAATTAAAGCCTAACAGTGACTTTTATTTTACTTAAAATCAATAAAGACTTAGATAGCACTTAGATTACATACCTAACAACGACTTAAATTTGACTTAAGATCAATAAAAAAATAGCCATGATGGATAATACAAAACTGACAAATAAATAATTATATAGATGTAAACGTAAGTTCCGTAAACAGCTTTTGTTTTACATCACTCTTAATTTGATTATCATTTCATAAGAGTAGATAATAATTATTCACAACCCTACTTCAATAAAATTGTAAAATATGCAACAACAATAATGCATTAAAAATTAGAACAAAAATTCAAAATTTTCCAACTCCTAAAAAATTACAGGTTTTTCAAAAAACAAAAAAAGCCCGACATTTTCAAAATATTCTATATACGAGTATAGATTAAGTTTTTCAATAAAAATAAATTACAAAACTTGAATCAACTTAAAACCTTAAAAACTTCCTTAAAAAAGATTAAAACTTCTATAATTTTCTTCAACTCAATGTTCATATTGTACAATTATGAATCCATAGGATTTTATACTTGAATTTAACTATAAATTGTGATAATATATTCATATTACAAAACAACAACAAAAACGAAAAAACAAAAAAAAAATTAAAAGTCCCTACTCAAACTCGATGAACACCTTTTTTTCCTATTACCTTTGTTTTGTGTGTGCTGTGAGATACAATTAAAATCTAGAACACTTTACAGTCATGGATCCTTGAGTTTTCCATGCTTACTTGATGAGAACAAAACAAACAATTACTAAATGATAACAATGATGACGTGAAATCCTTATAAGTTATAATTTATCCTTTTTATTTTTTTTTTGGTTTTGTTTGTTTTATTTTTTTGTTTTTTTTACTCTCTTATTGAAAATCATAAATTTCAGACTGAAAATTTTTGAAAAATTTTAAATGGTTGCATTTTTATTTTATTTTTCTTCACTTTTCAAATTTTTTGGAAATGCTATGCTTAGTAATTTTTTATTTTCAAATGTTTTCTATATATATATAGGTATATATATATATATGTATATGCATACATTTATAATACAAATATTATCTATGCAGAAGTTAAGTATTATTGAATAATATTCTCAAGAATGGTAAAACCAAGGATGAAATGATGAAATCTTGAAAGGAAAATGCAATGATAATAACTAATTAGAAAAGTTAAAATTTTAAATTAGGAATAATATACTTTTATTTATTTAAAGTAAAAGAAAATTCATTCAATACAATTCTACATATACATTTATCATATACAGTGAGTGATAAAAGTATGTAAACATAATGAAAATGAAAAAAAAAATTTAATATTGAAATTAATTTCAATTTGAAATACTGGTCGTTTTCATAAAGTAAATCGGAGCAGAGCACGATCTATCAAAATAAAAATTTATATTCATTTTGTAGCTCGGAGCACTCAGAGTGTAAAAATTATGTTCATTTTTTCAATCAATAACAGAACCTACATGGAAAAAATGGAGAAAAAACATAATAGACGAGCTTGAAAATCACCTTAAAGACAAAACATCAAACGAACAATACGGACAATGACACAAACAAATAAAACAAAAACACCTAAATGCAATAAACATATACACGGACGCCTCAAAGGACGAAAATGAAGTAGGCATTTCCATAATAACAAAACAAAAAACACTGACAACAACACATATGGACAATGCCTGGTCCATATACACGACCGAACTGACAGCGCTCTACATGAAAATACAACTAGCTGACAAACAAAACAAACAAACACTTATATACACAGACAGCCTAAGCACAATACGAACAATACAAAACATTGACAACACAGAACATATAATAAATACAATAAGGGACATAATAATAAGAAACAGAGGGAAAATAAAAATAATATGAGTACCAGAACCTGCAGGGATAGCAGGAAACGAACTAACAGATAAAGAAGCCAAATTAGCAACCAGAAGACCACTACTAACGATCACATCACTAACTTACGGACAGGAAAAACCAGACATATACAACTTCAACACAGAAAGGAGATAAGAAGCATGTGACATACGCATGGTACGCGACAGACTAACATTACATGGACTATGGCACGACATTTGACCTTGACCAGGACAGTATAGAATTTTTAATGTATATTTTTATTATTTTCAGTATCCTCACATTTCAAGGTTTCTATATGTATCACATCTAGATTTATGTATTTTTATATAATATTTTATTTTTGCATGTAATACTTTGAATTTCTTATTTTGATTTTAGCTTTATTTTATTAACTTTAATACTTTGAATTTTGATTTATGACTTTGTTTATTTTCTATTATTCTTTATTTTGAATCTCTTTTTTTTTGTTAATTTATCTCTTTCAATCTCTTTAATCTCTTTATATAATTTTCTCTAACATTGAATTAATTTTTATTTTTATAATCTAATATAGCCTTAAGAGACTTAATTTAAGCATGTTGTGTTGACCCACATCCGAAAAGAAAAGGGTTCTAATTTTTGAAGGGAAGATAAATAATTTAAATTAAATTAAATTCAATTATTTGAATCAAAGTGCGCTCAGAGCGTAATCTCCATGCTCGTTATAAAATTGCCGAGCATGTAGAGCAAATTACTATCTGTCAAAATTGAATCATCGTTGAAATTGATAAAAATTGTTGAATTATTGGCGTTTGTCAATTTAAAAAAAAATGTTTTGTTTTTTGTTAATTAATTTATTTTTGTGATGGCTGGATGTGAAGGTAAATAACATACTAATGGGCCTATTACAGGTGTCACACCACTTTTCCAGTCATTTTTCCCAGTCACCCGAATGAAATTTACTTTCGTATTACAAGTCTCATCCGACAGCAACAAATTTCTGAACGTATTTTTTATGTACTTTGACAGAAAAACTCATTTGAAAACTCACATGGTTGATTTTTTTTTTTGTTTTTTTTTGAAACTGTGTTTTTGTTGTTTTTTTCAAACTAAAATAAACAAAAATGTTTATCATTCAATTTTTGAATTAATATATTCAAATATATATTATATAATATAAATTCAAATTCAAATATATATTATATATATAAATTATTTCAATAAATTTGTAAATATTTACATACCGTTTCTTTTCAGAATCCATTTCTTAAATTTATATAGACACAAAAAATTACAAAATTACAGGCAAACGGAATCCTGTCACATATAAATTGCAAGTGACAATTGAGTCGCATTTTTCGGTCGGCGCGTGACAGTTGCAATAGTAATTAGTGTTGTCGCCTGAAATTACTCGGATCCGACAAAAAAAGTGATACCTGTAATAGGCACATACATTTTTAGATAAAAATGATAATTGAAATAATTTCCATTTTAGCATTTAAGTGGAGTAAAGATGTTGTAATACATTTGATAGACTTAATAAAAGATAATTTTGTAAATTTAGGAAAATGGATTAAAATAATGGGGTATAAAGAAGTAGGAAAGCAAATTAATATAACGCATAATATTAATATATCCGCTGATAATATAATATGTTAATGACATTTTTGAAAACTTTAACTCTGTGTTGTTCATTTATTAAATCAGAGTGCTCTGAGTACGCTCTGATCAGATTACACTCTGTATACTCTCTAGTAGTGCTCGGAGCATATGCTCCGATTTACCTTATGTGAAAACGCCCACTGTAGCAGTTAAATTATATTTTATTTTATTTATTTTACTTTATTTTGAGCTTAAATCAAGCAAGTTACAATACATATTATTTATTTATTACAATTTAGGTTAAGTTAAGTTAGTAAAAGATTACAAGTTCAGAAAAAAAATAACCGCTATTAAACACTGTCGCAGTGTATATTTTTTTATTTAACTGTAGATATATTTGGTCCCTAAGTCACCAAAACTTTATTTTTACACATCTAAACAATATACTGCAATTAGTTCTACAATAAGGCTTTTTGCAAAATTCTAGATCACTTGTGTATGTACTGTAATTATGTAATGTTTATGTACTTGTGAAATATAAAAGACAAAATTCTAGATTAACTCAATAATATATACTAATACCGAAACACTTGAACATCATCAATATACCACCCAATTTTAATTTTACATAACATATTCATTTTTTAATGTTTAATTGTTTTCGAAAATCACTGTATATGCCAGCTGTATATAGATGTGCAAATCAAAAAACAATATTTACACCAATTCTACACCATAGATAATATTTTATGGATACCAAGAGAACAAAGTTCTGATGATGTTTTTATTCAGCTAAACTATTTCCCAAAA
The DNA here is from genome assembly GCA_963942445.1 of Argyra leucocephala. Lineage (NCBI taxonomy): Eukaryota > Metazoa > Arthropoda > Insecta > Diptera > Dolichopodidae > Argyra > Argyra leucocephala. The sequence continues at coordinate 25,844,386 of OZ012677.1, read as the reverse complement.
AAAATATATATATATAATATACAAATGACATCTGAGGAATTAATGATGATGGGTTTGTTTTCAAAAACGGATGATAGTGATTATTATATAATATTATGATGATGATTATGATGATGAAAGGAAGTAGATTATAAACTAATGTGATGTACAATTAAGTTTTAACTAATTATTATGAAAATTTCTTAAGATTCTTTAGAAGTTATGAAGGATGATATTGAATTAATATTTGTTTGTTTTCTGTCTTTTTTTATTGAAATTGTGACTCTTTTTTAAAACAATTATAGTATATTTGGAACAGAAGACTCAATTGAATTTTGTTACATAAAGTATGTGGAAGAAAAATTTACCAACCACACAGTTTGACAATTTATTTATTTCAAAGAATTACTATACTTATACATATATGTCAAAATTTCATGAACTGACAACATTGTATTGGCGACACAATGTACTTTGCTTACAATTCCGATCACTCTAAACACATTGTCTCTGAAATAAACGTCAAATCAAATGTCAAAATATTATATACTCTTGTGGATACCTATTTGGTGGATAAATTTTTAAAACATTTGAATTGAATATATTTGTGAAAGACTATATATGGAGATTTAATATGGACAATTTCGTAAAAAAATTTTTTTTGTTTTTTTGAACCAAAATCTTCTTTATGCTTTAGCATTATATATAATAAAAGCACCTTTCTTTTGTGAGTCCATTTCCTATTAAAATTAAAGTAAATTAAAATAAAAAAAAAATATTTTAAATTTATTTTTAAAACACGAAGTAAAATTTATACCTATTTTTCTTTAATTTTTAAACTTATTGTTTGATTAATAATAAAAAAATCAATATAACTGTACCAAACTATAATATCAACAAATTTTCGGATACATAATTTAACGGCCTGTGTCGTGAAAATGAGTCGCGGATACACTGTAAACTTAATTACCGATCATACAACAATGTAAACATTTCTTTTTGACATTTCAGATCATACGTCAATATGTTGGCGAAGTTGTCGATACATTAACGATGACATGGTGTACATTTTATTTAATTTTGCAACCATTCACACCACCTTCCAAGCCAATATAAACATTCTAATATTGTTGCAGACAATACATACAAAGTTTGTACAGATAGCCTGAATGTAAGGTAGTATTTAACAACCCATTTTAATTAAACTGCTAGCCACAATAAACAATTTATTCAGAAATTGCATTTTAAATTTACAAACATTTCATTTTCAATAATTCAAATCAATTTTTTTAATAGGATTTACATAAAATATAAATTTTAAATTTTCATTCAAAAAATCAAAAAAAAAAAAAAAATAATAAACAAATTTTTTTTTTTCCTATTTCGGTAATTGGTCAGCAGTTTAATAAAGTAAAAAAAAAAACTAGAAAATAAAATTGAAACCATTACAAACTAATGGAATTACAAAAATAAAAATAACAACAACTACAAATTCCTATATTTACACAAAAATAGTTAAATTCCATTTGGAGTCCATTTGAAGACTGAAAAACAAAAAATTTAAAATAATTTTTTTCTTCTTTTTTTTTTGTGAAAATGCCTTTGGAAATTTAAAAAAAAAATTTCATTAATTTTTAAATATTTAAAAAAAAAACAAATTTCTAATCAAATCTTTCATTAACATTTAAAGAACCTTCCGAAATATAATATACATATACACAATATACCATTCGATACGTGTACATTAGTATTTTGTGTTTAAGTTTTTAAAAATAATTTCTAACACAACAAAGAGTAAAAATCAGACACAAAAAAAAATACCAACAACAAAATTAAATTCATGTCTGGACATAACGGCTTTTCCGAAGAAAACATAAAAATTTTTTATTCTAAATCGTATATGCTAAATAGTGTATAATATTAGAAAAATTGAAATGAAAATGAAAATGAAAATCTACATATGTTTAAGGATACCTAAGAAGTGGTGAAAATTTATATATTTAAGATTTCTTTAAATGATACGATTTACAATGCTTACCCTGACCCATGAAACAAACTAAATTGCGTTTTGGATACGAAATACATTTTTTATATATTTAAAATTTTAACGTTACATGAGTTGCCAAAAAAAGAATTGAAACCATAACGAAAATATTTGTTGAAAGCATATATCCATCGTACTCGATTGGTAACTGCTAATGTCGCCACTTTATATTCACTTTTTCTATATACGCTCTTTTTCTTTGGACGATCGGGTTTTCTTGTAAATTATGAATTTTAAATGTTGTACAGTTTTGACGGCCTTCTGAATGTATGGCCTCTATCTATGTACATTTCCTCTTTCTGATTTATTTGATATAGATTATTCGGTGGTTAGTATCCAGATGTCCTTGTTGCTTATTATGTTTGGCCAAATATTCCGCATATTATCCTTAGACATTTATTAATACAGTCTTGTAACTTTTGGTTGATGATGTTTGATATTAGCCAAGTTTTACCGCAATATGTCAATATTGATTTTACAGAAGACCGGAATATTATAAGTTTATTTGGTGTGGATATTTTGTTGTCCCTCCATATCGGTTGCAATCTTGCAAATGCTGCTCATTCTTTCTTTTGGTCTGTACCCAGAAGGTTTCAGAATATTTCGCCCAATATATATATATATCATCATATCTCATCATATTATAAATTATTTAACAAATTGTCGTAACCCATATATATATATCACTTCCTTCTATAGGATCGATTCATTTTCTATGTCTTTTGAAGTCCCACCACTGATTATTATGGTACTGCTCAAGAAGTAGAAATTGTTTACAAATAGACAGTTAAGGCGTTATTTAATCTTATTAGGTTTATGTTATCTTATTAGGTTTATCTGATATATCTTACCTTTGTTTTACTAATGTTCGATATTGAATTATTTTATAATAAGTGAATGTTACTGGTACTGTTATTGTTTTTCTATTATCCTACACTATTTTACATTGAATTATATTAGTATTTTCTATATTTTGAATATTAGTTTACACTGATCTATTTTATTAGAATATATTATTATAAATTCTGTACGAGCAAATGTGCTCATTTGAGAATTCTTAAATAAATAAATAAAATCTCATAGCTTTCGGTTTTTTCCAGGTTGATTTCTAGTCCGTTTGGAAAATTATTCTAATTATTCCAGATAATCTAATTTGTTCTACATGTCCCTGAAATTATGTGAAGACAGATATCATCTGCATAGTCGAGAGGTCTTTTGAGAGGATTATTGTGTGAGATGCCAAGTTATTCTTATCTTTTTCTAGCAAGCAATTTCTAGTATATTATCTAGGCCGATTGTGAAGAGGATTGGTAAAACCGAACATTCTTGTTTGACTACTGCTGTGGTGATGAGGAAATTACTTTTTTGTCCTTTGTGTATTACTGAGAGTTCGGCTTTTTAATATAATAATTGGATTAGACGGACTATTTTTTCTGATGTTCCTTTGTCCCTTAGTGCTTTGAATATTCCAAAGAAAGTATAAATAATCAAAATTTCTTAAACATGATTAAAAATATGGCAGCTTATAATTGAAATGATTTAAGGAATACTGAATTTTTTATTGATTCTGATTAAATTGAATTCCAGTTTAAACTAATCAACTCGGTATATTCAAATAATCTTCTTAAGTTCAATTATATTGTTTTTAACAATACAGTACCAGTATATTAGAGTTCTAGTCAAAATTAGTCAATCCGATTACGACATATTTAAAAAAATGTTCTTAAATTCAGTTTCATTGTCTTTAGAAATGAGGGTAGTGCTTGGAAATATATGAAGCAAAATATTCATGTTTGGTGTGGATATTTTGTTGTCCCTCCATATCGGTTGACAGGAAAAATGCTTATATATCTAAATACTTAATACAATTGTAACGATAGCATCATTGATGGGTTAATATTTATATTAATTCAAACTCATCACCATACCATCATCATCAGATATAAATAATTAACTGTAAAATTAAATAAAAACAAAAATTTTTAGATTTCGACCTTATATTGGGGCTGAAGTGCCGAAGAAGGAAAATATTTTGGCCTTAAAAAAATTGTATATATGACATGCTTCTAGGGCTTAGAAAGGTAATCATATCCTTTAATTAGGTTGTTAAATTTTATTTCGATAATTCTAATGTATAGTTGTAGGTACTTGATTAGTCTGTTTTTATTCAATATTGTCATACCCCTATTATGATTAACTTATCTTTCGATTACACTTCTCAATGAGTACTTGTTCTAGGAATATTTTGACCAAGGGTTTAATTTTTGATTAAGGTTTCAATTTTTATGCTTCTAAACTCATTTAAATTTTATTAGAGCAAAGAATAAAAATTATTAAATTATATTAAAATGAACAGTTAGTTTTTTTTATACATCAGATATAATATCAAATAACTGTTTAATAAATGCGTAGAGCATAAGCGATTCTATGACTAAAAAAATTGTTCAATTGGTTACGCAAAATACAATTGATTACGCTTGCTGCACTTGATTACGAATATATCATTATCCAGTAGGTCTAGTAAAACATCGTCTTACTTAATATTATGTATCTACTTATACTCAAGTCCTTTTCTATACAAATAAAAATAAAATTAAAATTATACAAAAATCAATTTTAAAAATATGCCAATTGATCCTATATGCTACCACCTACATTTATACATATTCATTATAATTGAAACTTTATACTATAAACATTTGAAGCAAAATGTGGATCACAAACATTTGGAAATTTTAAAGCTCTGAAAATATTTTTAGTCAAATATTGTGGTCGAACTAGTTCTCAACTAAATAAAAAAATTTTAAGGACCTTTGAAAACACACAAAATTCACCATCTACCTCAATATCTTTGTTTACTATTCATTGTTTTCATATTACAATCTAGGCCGATTCTTATAAGTTTTACTAATACCCTACAAATAACACTCAATATGTTTTCTCAAAACAATATACACAATCAGAACAGAGATCAGACTTTATCTCAAAGACGATAGTTACAAAAAAGACAAAAACAAAAAAAACTTTGACGAACAAATCAAAAGTATTTTCATTATGGATCCTGATGTAAAAGGAAGAAAATTTCAAATTTTCTTTTTTCTTTCTTTGAAAATTTTTAAAATTTTTTAAATATCCAAAAAAATAACATAAATTTTACTTAAAATTACCTACAGTAGTACTAATGTAATGACCAGTTCATCTGAAAGTAGATATGGCCATGAATTGGTAAAAAAAAAATTGTTTCTATTTTGTTTTTGTTTTTTCTTTCTTTTTTTTTCTTTTACTCTTTGAATATTAGAGAATTGTAAAAATGTTGTGATGGAAATTTAAAATTAGTTTTTGTATTTTGAATAAGAAAGGACATATTAGATATATATATATATATATCTATAAAGGATTTAGTTAAAAGTTTCTTAGAAAAATTTCATTTTAAAGAAAAATAATACAGCGTATAGCAAAATAAAAAACCTTGACTCCAATATTAGCAATTTTTTATTTTTGGATTATTATGTTAAAAGTCTAGAGATTTTATTTACTTAATATAATGCCAATCGAATATCAGTGTTTAGTAATATTTGATTTAGTAACAATAGTTTTCGAAATTCGTCACCCATTTCAAAATTCATCACCCATCTTAGACACATACAGTCTAACTGAACATGTAATTCCGTAAGATAATGTAAGATGAGTGATTGAAAACTTTACTATTTCGGTAGGTTCATTAGGGAATATTTTTTCTTATCATGTCAATTATAAACTGTAAGATATGCCCTTAACAGAATAGTAAAATATTACTTAACACATTGACTTCTAAATGAATTTTTACAAAATGTTCAAACAAACAAACAAAATGTCCAATGTGATTTTCGCATGAATTTTGTTTTGCAGTGCCACGGCCATCATTTATGAATGACAGTTTTTGTGTTTTTATTTGAAAATTATTTTTGTCATTTATTATATCCCAATGACAAAGGGTACTAGACCAGCTTGAAAAACCAATGAAGCATTTTTTTTTGCTTCATCGGGAATCGAACCCGAGACCTTTCGGTTGAAAGGCAGGCGCTCTACCTACTGCGCCACCCAGCGTGTAATAAAGATATAAAGATGTGATATAAAGATATTCAAATCCTACTCAAGTGAAGGTAATGAATATTGTCCTTAAAAGTTTATGCGGAAAAATCAAAGTTTATGAAATGGTATTAGTCCAGTCTGTATTTCTTACATTCAATCAAAGGACTTTCAAATGAATCAAATAACCTCATACACTATAGATTTGAGAAAGGGAATCAAGTAGTACCGCAAACTTACAGCTAATGAACTTTTGTTAGGAACAGCAGCATTAAACGCTTTGATTATTTACAAGCAAGTAAGAAATTCAAATTCGAACCTTTCAGCGTTCGTAGCAAAATTATTAAACATTGAAGATAAAGATCAAATAAGCCAGAAAGTAAATATTAATAAGCACTAATTCGCAAACAGAATAGACAACACTAGAAAACCTTTAAGAAGAAAATGTGCTGAATATTTCGCAAAACTTAAAAAGGAAGAAGGCCTGGCTAGAATATGTCAGAAAACGTACCCAAAAGGGTACACACTTTTTGTGGTAGTGTCCTGACTTTATGAAGCAATAAATGTTTAACAGGTTTAAAATCATTACAGATAATAAAAAAAAACAAATTTTCCAAGCTTTTTCTTACTAATTTCCATACATTTCCAATATATATATACAATAATTTTTCTATTGGAATTCTGATCTAAAGTCATACAAATTGGAATGACAATGTTTTTTATTCCTGAATTACCCGGTCTATTGGCAAACATTATTACTGTCACTCGAATAAGTATGACATGGCAGTAAATGTGTTAAGTAGTATTTTCATACGATAAATCTAGGACAATATTGGGAATGTTGTAAAATATTACAGTCTGTAGTAATCGAAATATACTACTTTAGTTATCTAAAAAAATATTTTGTTTTAAGTACACCAGTACAGTTAGCGAGTATACTATGAAATTTTAATCGTATACAATTAATTTTTCATTATTTGATTGACAGTTGCGGTCCCAAGCTATACCGCATAACATAAATCTACTATCAAGACAGTACACAAATAAATACACAACATTTTTGCCAATATACAATTTAAACTTTTTTGTACTGTTTTGATAACTATTTTTTTTTGTCAGTAAATTAGCGAACAAATTGCGATATGTATCGATTTCTATAAATAATCTCGAGACTGCTACATTCCGCTTACATTATATCGATTTTTAACCCCTTTATTTTTGTTACTGATGTTTTAGTACATCGCAATGTTTTAGTACATTATTTGACTGTATCAATTTTTTTAATACAGGGAATATTTAATATTTTTACATAATTTTAATATTTTTTTGTACTTTTAAAAATTTTTGACATTTTGACAAAAAAATAAATTTACATTATGATGTAGATTGCTAAAAAGTTAAAAATAATTTCATACATTATTTAATATTTTCGAAAATAATTTTGATGAAAAGTAATAAAATTAATATTAAAATTTATATATGAAAATCAATTTAGTTAAGTTGATTAATTTTACTTCACTATTGTCTTTTTCAGGAAATCACATACTTACATATCTATATCTGAATCCTGAAAATTAGTCAATTTAGAATTTTCCCGATTTAAGATTTAAATTGATATTTCGATTTATTTGGTTCGAAATTTTGTAGGTATCGATACATTTTCTTCTGATGCGTATCGGTCGATATATAGATAGACCGATTGTTAGATAGATTGTGAGCTACGGAAGGAAATCTGTCTCCCATATCACCGCAGCCGCAAATAAGCTTATTATAATAAGTCGTTTTTATTAGTTATAGTTTTTGAGTCATTAAGTATACTTGATTTATTTATTTATTTATTCTGAGTTTAAGCCGGTTCAGTTAGATTCATTTCATTTTAAAGGTGTGTGTTTTTTATTAGTCAGTGGCCTGTTATTATCCCTGCCAAGATAGTACCTGCTTCCTATTGAAACCTAGAACAGTTTGGATTTTTTTTGAGCGAGCGTTTAGGCTTGAGCATTTTTGTTTGACCTGGCATCTTAGTTATGCTCAGGGGAATCCCACAAAACGAACTTGACCCTATGAAAGGCGTATCCGATACTTTTCTTACTAAATAATCTGCAGCTTTGTTTTCTGATATGCTAGAATGCCCTGGTACCAACATTATTATGACTTTATTTGTTTTTTTCAGGGTTTTAAGTATTTCTAAACAATTCCATACTAGCTTTGATGGGTGTACAAATTTTTCTGGGTGTACCGTTTTTTTTATTTTGCGCATCATAACCACTTTTCAATGCATTTTGTAGGTGTGAATCATTCCTTCTTTTTGTATAAAGAAATGAAGGTGTTCTAGGTGAAGCAGAATTTCTAATCATGCAGTGGATATTGTGCGCCTATATATCGGTCGATGTATAAATCTATTTTTGGATATCGAACATCACTAACTTCGTATAATTCAAAATAATGAAAAATTAAAAATGTATGCTTTTGTATATCGTGTCGGTTTTAAGTGTTGTTTTATTTTTTTACCTTTGTTTTGTGTTTTGATAGCATTATATATTAGCTATCTTCCAAGTGAAAATGCCAGCATGTTACCCCAGACAGTTTTTTTTTTTTTTTTTTATTTCCCAATGAAACATTACAATCTGTCTCTGAAGAAGACATTCAGTAGTTTGTATGACATTGTTTAAGCAGGTAAATTGCACTGACTAGCGGATGAGATAATCCAGTGGTCAACCACCCATGATGCCATTATTATACTCCATTGTATTTCTTGGCCCCCATTTGATTATTTTATATTGTCTACTGGGTAGTTGCAGGATGCTAGGACGCTTAAGGCTACTTACATCACTTGCAACCAACAAGCTGCTTGCCAGTCTGTTTGGATATGCAGCTAATCTTATCTGGTACTTTCCGCTTATATTTCTAATCTCCTCCTTAATGATTCTCACCTGCAAATCACAATGTATGACATCATTATTGACAAACCAAGACGCGCCAACTATCAATCTTAATAGCTTTGACTGGAAACGCTGCAATATTGTAATATTTGAGTTGGATTCCTTAGGTCCATATCGATTTCAAAACAGTAATTAACCACAGACAGTAATTTGATATTTTGTTATACATACTCCGAATACTTCTATGGCCAAATAGATAAAGGCTTTTAAAAACGAATGTTTCAATATTTTTTTCATAATTAAATAATCCAGTCTCGTCATATACAAAAATTGAGTACAAATTAAAAATGAAGAAAAAGCAATTGTTTTAAGATAATAATTGTGACATTAAAAATAATGGCAAACATTATTACTATTACAACAGTAAAAAATTAATACAATCAGCATATTGTTTCAAGTTCAAAATTTTCTATAATTCTACAGAATAATTGAGGTTACCTGTTCAGAATACAGTGATGCTAGATCAAAAAGTTTTTCCTCAAAAGCCATTACACCCACAATTAAAATTTAATTTTGTTTAACTGAATTCAACCAAAATATATATTCATATATAGATTCCAATAGATTCTTTGCAACAGTAACAAAAATATTTTATTAAGTTTTCCCTAAAGAACGAATACAAATTTATCGAAAATTGCAACAGTTTTTCCTAATAAATTTGTGTGTAAAATACATGTGGTGGGTGGGAAGCTAGGTGTGTGTACTAACTTGTACTTATCCTTATGTTCAGATTTTAATTTTCTAAGAAAAATTTAAAACTTGAAATTTATTTTATTTAAAATCAAATCACGTTTTGAGCGTGAAAATTGATTTGCAATTTTTAGAACACACTCTCAATCTAATCTTTAATTCAGTCAGTCGGTATCTAAGTGGATTTTTTAATTTTTTTTTTTTGTTTTTGGTTTTGAACAAAAAAAAAAACAATTTTTGTTTTTTTATTCACCAATTTTTCCTTATTAAATTTCTTCAGTTTTCCTTTACAGTTATAATCTGTATCATACTTATTGGATTAGAAAACGTGAACGTATCCAGATCAATTTTGTTTCGTTTTTTTTTTGTTTGCAATAATTTTGAATTTCTTCTCTGAATCTAAAATGGTTTTTTTTAATATGAAAGAGTCTCTCTCAACCACTGATAATTGATTATGCATATGTTGTTGTTATTGTTGTTGTTATAGTTATTGTTTTTGTATGATGCAACCAGTGAATTTTCAATATTTTTTTTTAGAATTAAATATTGTTTTTTTGTTGTTTTTTATTATTTTAAGGAAATGATAAAGAAAACAAAAACTATAACAAAAATAATCAAAACAAAAAAAGTAGGTAGACAGAAAGGCGATATGATTTTGTTTTTTGAAATTTTTTAAATCGAAAACATTGAATTTAATGAAAAATTAAACGTAAATAATTCTATTGTGGGCGTTCAAAGGTTTTTAAAGTCATTTTATGCCAAAAATGAAATTAAAATTAAATTCATAAATATAGAATGTAAAATTCAGAGTTATTCTCCTGTAACAATATAATGAGTCTATTCCATTTAAAAAGCATTGGTAATAGCTATATTGCTCTGTAAAGTTGGGCGATGAATATAAGACAGCATATAGCTACTCTACTTATATTGTGATGGTCGAAATAGAAATTAATTTAAATTAAAAAAATTAATATTGAAAAGTTGATTGGTAATAACTGTAAATGCTCTCTAAAGTTAGGCGATAAGACAGTATATAACTACGATTTATATTATGATGTTCAAAATAGAAATTAATTTAAGTTAAAAAAGTTAATATTGAATATGAATTAATTAATTTTGAAATTGAATTAATTTTACTTGTACAAGTCTGAACGCCCTCCAATTTGAAATAGGTAGTTGTTTCATTCTATATGGTATGGATTTATATTTCTTAACTTTAAAACTAACTCTGACTTTAATATTAGTTCTTGTTTGCTTATTTTGTTAATACTTTAATATCAGTTCTTGTAACTCTATAATAAAATAAAACTGAGTAAAATTAAACTGCGTTGTTGAATAAAAATGCTGTGTATTTTTTGCTCAACATAGTTTGTCATATTTCAGTATCATGTCCATATGTTTCTGTATTATATGCCCCAACTAGACGTGCTAATTAAACCTATACTGTCAGCAATAATAACCTAACTAAGTGTTCTGTACTAATATCTAATCTTGTTAATTATAGTAGGGTAATCCACTGTTTATTGTCCAGTACTGACCATATATGTTTGGAAAGATTGGAGTTAGGTAGAAGCTTATATGATAAAAAGCATTTTTCTGGTATATTTGGCTATAAGTTAGTGTCCCTGTACTAATACCTAATTCAGCTCAATTATAGTAGATCAATCGAATGTTTACTGTCCAGTATGCTGATCGTATACGATTGCCAAGGATATAGTCAGATCTATTGAACCATTTCCGATTGAAAGTTATCTATTGCAAGCTATCTATACCATAATATTTTATATACATAGTTATATTACATAACAGATTCTATTTTAATATCACAATGTACTACTGTTAGAGAATCTATTTGACTGTAGTGTAATACAGTCTACAACACAATAATTAAAAAAATGAATCAACTACACAAATAACAGAATAATTAAAACCAAACTATTCGTATCCACAAGGATATTAAATAAAAAGTTTATGAATTAGAATTATTTTTCTGCATCGCGGGCTTAAGGTATTTGTATTTATAGAAAAATACAACAGAAAAAGTCACCGGAACATTTCAAAATTTAATAAATATGAACTTGATTAGATTGAAAAGACATATTAATAATCAAATAGTTATTGTGATATATAGTAATTGTTAGGTTGCATAACCTCGTGCGTTACACTATATTTGTATTAAATGTTATAACAGTAATATAACACATGATCATTAGCTGTAAGTAAATGTTAATGTATTGATGAAAGCATGGTAGTTTTTAAGAGATGAGTTCAGTTGTAATATTGGTACAAACACACAAACCAGCATAACATTGAAGAATATCCTGAGTGTGATCACAAAACCAAGTTTGCTTGAAGACTCAGAGGACTAGCTAGCGCTAATAAAAACGGATAGTCACAATAAGCTTATTTGCAGCTTCAATGATATAGGGGACTTATCTCGAGATACGAAATTACATAATCTAATAATCTATACAACCAAATTAAAGGATATTTATGTATTGGTAAAATTAATTCCATCTTAAAACCGGTATCCAAAATTAGAATATATTTATTTATTTATTTATAACAGTGATAAACATGCGTCCAACTTCAGGTCATTTTCCTTTTCGAAATGTGGGATAAAATTTATAATTTAATTTTCTAACTCTGAAGTTATTATTTTAAAATACGAATAGCTTTCAAAATTCTGAATATACTAATTTTTAAGTTTCAAGACTTTATATTCATTGAATTTATATGTATCCTTCCAAGATACTGCATTTAACATATTTATATTATTCATTTTGTATTCTAAATTATTTTCAATGAAATATCACAAATTATTGAATTATTTCTAAAATATTTTTTTTATTTTATTTAACTATCTAAGATAATAATCATATTTAATCTTATGTTATTTAAATAAATTTCGAATTTAAATACATTTTAATCAAAATTTATTATCTACTGGTAGTTTTTTATATTTTGTAAATATACAGTCAATAAATTTTATTTTAAATTAAACTTAAATTATTAAATATTTTAATATTCAATTTTTAAAAAATATTAAAATTATTTCAATTTAATTTTGTTTTATTGCTACGAATGAACGTGTGAAAAATTATTATCTGTGTTGTATGAAAATCGGTTTTAAATTTGATCGAAAACTAAATTAGGATAATTTGTTGATTGCAAATCGACTTTGTGTCAATGTGTTAGATTAATATTACTTCATTGTTCATCAACACAGGTCTATAGAATACTCAATCTTCAACACAATGTTTTATAAAATCTGAATTTATTTATTTCAATTCTTACTTATCTGTTAACTTACTTATATCTAAAATATTTACAAAAGTAATATATATATATATAATTATAAATTATTCATAAGTTGTGAATTTATAGGGCTTGGCTTTTAGCCGTCCGGCCCTATAAAGTATTAAAATTACAATTTAATTAATTATTTTATTTATTTATGTATATATTTGTTAAGTGGGTGTGGATATAAATCTACAGGCAAACTTCAGGACGAAATGTGGGACTATGATTATTTTTTCTATAAAAAGATATAAATATAAATTGGTTAAAATGGTTTAGTAAATATATCTCTTTATTGTAAAATGCAGTTGGTCATAAACCGAATTTAATCGATTAAAGAAGAGGAATTGAAAATTCCAGAAATAATATACCTATAAATACAACAACTTTAACTATATTTCGTATGAAAACAACACATCATTTCACTAAGTTTAAACCAAAAATTGCTGTCACAACACTAGCTATATTAGATATATTCATGAAAATACATACAATTACAGTATTAAATTCAAAAATAGTAACATCAGTTATGATAATAAAAGTCATTATTATACCATGTATAAGTTCTATTATTGAAGCACAGAGTGGAAACAATCCTCCAGCATTTTCAACCATTATTCCCTATCAGAAGATATAGTATATAGTCTCTTAAATTTCTCTGTCAGATTTTATGTTGAGTAGTTGTTTCGGCTAAGAATATTATCCTCCAAGTTTTCATTGCTATTCCAAATGTTGCAATTTTATGATGACATCATGGCAAGCAAAAAGTTATTTAAGATGAAGAATATTAATCTGTTTTTATGCTTTCGTCAATATATTCTCCAAATTGGAATCGTATATTATATTTATAAATACCGTATAATGCAAGTACTGAAGGCTAAAACCTTTTAAATGAAAATTCATATTTTTGTTTAAAATTAATAAGATAATTTCCAGTTTTTTTATACATATATTACAATAATCCCTTCTAATTTAACCGAAATAAAAAAATCCAAACATTCTGTAGATAATCGACATAATCTAGATGTACATCAGAAAATTGCAAAGACTTAAATCGACACAAAACGTCATTTTATTCAATACATTTTTTTTCCTACCCCAACCAGTCATGTTTGAACATCAAAACAACCAAATTTTTAAATTATACAATCATGAGCGGTTTTTCATTTTATTTTTTTATTTATTTCTCTATTTTTAAAGCTCGTACAGAATGTATTAAAATTATTTGAATGCAATTCATAGCTCAGTAAGGCAATTTAATAACATTTACAAGAAACATTAATCTTAATAACTAAATTTGTTCTTCGGTATCTTTTTTTTTTCGTTTGTAATTTAGGCCAAAATAATGGCATAAGCACCCTAACTGCCTGAATCGTAGAATTTTATCCATTTAAAAATGAAAGAAAGAAAAAAGCAGATGATAAATTTTTTTTTTATTTTTTTTAGTTTTTTATTTCTTTATTTATATCTGATATTACAGCCTACAAAAAAAATTACAAAAATATCGGTTAAATTCTTATATTCTATAATTAATCTTAAGAACTAATCTTGTTTTCTTATTTTATTAATTTAAAATATTATTTTATGTTATTTGAAAGCTTTGTCATGTGACTTAATGTTTATATACTTATATTTTATTACACGTTTTGGTAAAAATATTTTATTTGAAAAAAAAAAAAAACCAAATTATTACCTTTTTTAATTATATTAACTTATATTAACCTAATCTAAGCTAATCTACCTTATTCTACCTATCCTAAGTAATGATCTAATTTTAATCTAATGTGAGTAGGTGTTTTCTAACCACCAATAATTTCTATTTACTCTTTTGTCTCTCTCTCTCTGGTATATGTCTACCAAATTTTAGTATAGTATAATCTAAATTTCTAGGGTTTTAATCAATTATCTTGCATGTAGCCCGTCTATTATAGTGAAATAATATGGGGACATGATTTTGATCTTATATATAAAAAAGTATAGTAAAGTATATAAAAAATTCAGGAGCAACGAATCCTGTACTTAAACTATTTTTTATATATTCGTAATTATGATAGTAGATTTTTGACACAAGACTATTTTGAGAGCTTTATCTAGGTGATTGCGTATTATGAAAATGATATCAAATCTAATTATGTTAGCCTCATTATATATAGTATTTTGTTGGAATAAAAATGTTGAAAATTACATTCTGGTTTTCTTGTTCTGTTGATGTAGACTCTAATGCATTTTCTTTCGAATTTTCTAATAAGCTCCATTGTGCTGGCGCTTATATTAAACCAAACAGGAGCAGCATATGACATTATTGGTCTAATAAGTGCTTGATACGCTATTATTTTAACTCTAGAGTTTATTCTTTTATCATAGAAGAGGTTTCTGACGGCTATAAATGCTTTATTGCTTTTACTTAAAATGCACTTAACATGGTCTTTGAATTTTTGATGTTGGTAAACTTGTACTCCTAAATATTTGATTATTTTTGTTTGTTTTAATTTTATCATACTAGTAGTCTTAATATTTAAGTGTTTTTTATATTATAATTAACTTTATCTACTGTGTTTCGGAAGAGTATTGTTTCACATTTATCGGTATTTATTTTAAGCTGTCAAACTTTACAATAATCTAAGTTTAAATTAAACATTTTTTGCAATTTATATTCTATGTGTTCTATTGTTTTACCTGCCACATAAAGAATTATGTCGTTAGCAAATGCTAATGAGTAGTTATCTATAATATGCTAATGAGAATAGTATTGGCGAATTGATCGTTCCTTGTAATAAGCCGTCTTTTATTTTGAATGATTTACTGACTGTATTTGGGCCATTTGCTATTATGAACTCGTTGTCCAAGGTCATATCACATATTAAACTTAGTAATTTGTTATTATTTGCTTTTTTTAGTTTATATATAAGTCCCTTTATCCACACTTTATTAAAGGCTTTTTCCAGATCGATAAAACATGCTCCGATACTTTCCTCTTTGTTATTGCTTGTAAAGATGGTAAAGAACAATAAAAATTATTAAATAAATACTCTAAATATTGTAGATATTGTAGTGTAAAATTGCAGTACCTTACTTAATTAAGCACGAAAAAGTGATTCTACCTTTGTTCTACCGCAGTTACTGTCAAAGCGTATTAAAAAAAAATTAAACAAAATTAGAAAAATTATAAAAAAGTTATGTACACATTTTTATAATAATAAACTATACAAAATTAATCAACACCAGAACCAGAATTGGACCAATCAGATTAGCTAGAAAAATCTGCAATACTCACTCTACCTATACACAATTCTTTAATTAATTATCAATATTTTAAAATCCTTTTTTGAATCAATTTCACTTTTGTATTAAAATGATAAAAAATTAAAATGTTGACACCTCATCTCAGGTGAATTTTCATTTCTGATTTTCAGAAATAAATAATAAAAAAAAAAAAAAAATTGTTTATTAATATTTATCCAATTGAAAAGGATTTAAGATTTAACGCAACTGATTTCTTTTGATTATATTTTTAATATCCATAAAAATGCATATACACAAACAAGTATCCTTTACTCTTTAAAAATCACTTAACTGATACTTAACTTTGTTTTTGCTTTTCTTTTTTTTTTTTAATAATTTTTTTGTTTCTCTGGATTTTAATTTCAATTTCAAATTGAATTGTTTTCTTTTTAAAGATTAAATTTACAGATGAACACATACTGGAATATTTTTATATCCTTTGTTTCCTCATAGTCTCACCAACAAAAAAAAAAAAAAAAAAAAAAAAAAAAAAAAATATATATAAAAATTATAACAAAAACAAAAACAATAAAATAAAATACAATATGATAAAAATGAAAAATTTTAAATTATCCTTTAATAGACCTGGGTTTGATTCATTCCTCCTTCGTTTCACATTACTTTTTCATTATTTTATTTTTTTGTTGTTTTTTTTTTATCGGTGGATGGTGTTTGTTTTTTGTTTTTTTTGTTTTTTTTTTATTATGTCCTTGTTGGACCATAAATCATTCGAAATTCAAAAAAATTTTATACGCTCTTCTATTATTCTTTTTTGTTTTTTTTTTTTGTTTTTTGATACTTTTACACTTTTGCAGTAACAATTTCAGATTTATTTCCGTCTGCAGTTATATAAATCAGAAAAATATTTAACGGAAAATATTTTGAAAATGATTGAAAATAAAATGAAAATAAGAAAATGAAATTTTTTGTGATTAAAAGGCATCATTTCAGTTTAAAGTAATTTTTGAAGTAATAATAAATTTACTACAATTGAAATTGAAATATGACCTACCGTTTGTCGGTTGTTGATTTTGAAAATTTAATGAATTTATATTTGATTGCGTGGCGCTTTACTTATTTTTTTCTTAGTATTAGAAATTGGAGAGTATTGACAATTTATGTTATAGAAGTGAATAGAAAATAACATGTCAATTTCGAATATTTGACAGTAAAGCTTTATTATTGACAACACTATGTTTGTATTTTCGTAAATTTCTCAAATGTCCTATTAGTGTACTTTATTGAAAATAAAGTTTCACCAATGTCTATAGTTTATTTGTACACTTTTCTGCTTACAATCTGATGATTTTATATACCTTTATATTAACTTGCCAGTGTCTATTTATATGTATGTTTATATATATGTTTATAATATGTTATAATATTCCAGCAAAATTCATTTTTTATTTTTGTGTTTTATTTTATGGTAGTACTAGATGCTGAACATCCACCATTAGTTTTATTTTTTACTTTTCAGGGGGCTAGTTTGGTTTCTATAAAAGTATATTTAATGATTTACTTGAGTTAAATTTCAAGATTCGATAAAAGTTGACATTATAAAAAATTTATCAAAGCATTTTTGTATAAGCTTAAATTATGTAACTCTTTCAAGCTTACTGGTACCGTGGGAATACCACAGTTTAAAATTTATATGGTTAAAAATATGTTTAATGATATCCTAACAATACCTCCGAGTTATTGCAGTAGTTGATAGCCATCTGCTGGACTTTAAAGTAATTAAAGACTACTAAAATTCAAATTTGAAATTTTATATAAGATTTTTTTTTATTTACCGCCAAAATTTTAAAAAAATTTTATTTTAATTTTTTCGGTGAGTTTAGTTTAGGTTAATTTTTTCTTATTATAGAAAGATAAAAGTAAGTAAGATGTTATATTTTTTTAGTGTTTTGGTATCGTTTACAAATATTTTATATAGATCAGATAAAAAAAAATTTGTGGTTGTAAAAGAAACAAATATATGTGGTATCTCAGACCACTAAGAATCAAATGTACCTAAAACAAATATTAGCCCATATTATAATTACTTGGGCTATGTAGACCAAGTCGATATGTTAAAAAGCGTATACGAAATAGATAGGAAAAGTCTCAAATGGTGGCCTAGAATATTTTGCCATTTCACTGATGTTGTTGTAGTTAATTCTTATATTATTTACAAAGCTAGAATAGAAGAAAAAACCATGAACTTAAAGACTTTCCGGCTTCCCATTTCAACCGGTCTAAAAGACGCTGTATCAAACATTCATAAAAAAGGACGTTCTTCAACTGAGCAATCAACTAACCACAACAAGCCATATGTTTTGCTAGAAAAAATATGGGATTGATCAGCTCATATGCCCACTTATGGAACGTCAATACGATGTGGGCTTTGCAGTTAGTCTGTTAAAGTACATAGAACACGTTGGTCATGTACAGTATGCCAAGTTGGTCTCGTCTATCTGACAAAAGAATTTGTTTCTTAAAATAATATAAAAAATATTAAAATTATATTTTGTACGATTCTGCTTAGTGGTATCATAGGATAACCACCTTAAAACTCTACTTTTGAAATTAAAATTAAAAAAAAAAAAATTATTTTACTTATTTAAAGACGTTTGAGGTACCTAGCTCTACAACAAAAACAAGTTGAAAAATATTAAAAATGAAAATGCTGCCTTGAAAGGGTTAAAGAATATTTGTATAAAAACCAATGGGGCCATTTTCAACTAATTAAAACAGTACATATTGACACACAATTTACACGGAAATGATAAAGACTTATTAAAAATATTATTTACTACGAATATATAGAAATTGATAGTTGAATTTAATTAATGGGTTTTATTAGGGTTTTGTGTAAAGCACGATATCTAATAATTAACGAATCCGTTTTTAGTTGTAATAAATTCAGCTGGAATTGTTAGAACTGCCAAATGATTTGTTAGTGTAGCAGGAATTTTCAGATAATAGAAGCAATTCTGATTGACTGAAACTGATTATCCAAATATATATAATAATTATTCTCAAATACTTTACTCCAGATTATATTCTATATTATGCTTTATTCGGTACAATATATAAATGCGAACAAATTTTTTTCGGAATTAAAATATACTAACAATTTTTACAGAAGCAGATTAACTGACAACAATTTAAGAAATGAATTAAGAATTTCAAATATGCGATTAGATTATAATGTAATATAAATTAATTTAAATAAAAAAATTCAATTAAAAATTATGTTTTTGTTGTGAGGCCATCAATTTTCTTTTTTTCTAAAATTTGCCTATGATATTTGAGCTCTCCTGAGATTTATTGTAATTGAATTAAACTAAAGGCTTCTAAAGGCTATGATCTGTTAGTATCCTAGTTCATATTCATTTATTTTATTTTATGGTAAAAATATTTTTATAATTTATTATTATTTTTTTTTTATTCACTATAGTTTAAATTATACACATGCACTAGGTTGTACCATGCACTAGCTACCATGGCTATTGGCTTAATATTATTATTTTTTTTTTAAATTTGTCTAATTTTTATTCATTTTTTTTCTATTTATAGATATTTGTACAAAAAAACACTTAAACCAAATTATTCTATTTCTCGTTTTCATCTTTAATGTCCTACTAAGAAAGGTACCCTAAGATTTTAAATTTCTTAAATTTATTAATTTATTTAATCAGCTGTTAGCTATCTATTATTATTTTATTCCTTCGTATTTTATACATTTTTTTCCTTTTATTATTCAATTGGAAAAGAAAAATGTTTTTGATCAAAAAACCAATTTTTATTTTGTATTTTTTTTTAAACCTACATTAATTATTCTAACATACCGGCTAATTATATCTAGTTTACAATTATCTAATTTACCCTATATTTATCCTAACTATTCTTATATACTATATTTTCCTGTTTTAACTCATTTTTCTGTTCTTCTATTCTTTCCACCAATACTTACCCACGTTTATTAAATTTCTATTCGTTACATACCTATCGTACCTAAACATTTCACTATTACCTTCGAATTTAAGATTTTGTTGGTTTTTTTTGGTCTGTAGCTCTCCGAAATATTTTGGTCTGCGCTCTCCGGCAGTTTGTTTTCATTTTAAATATATTTATTTTTATCCAGGTAAACCCATCCTTCTGGAGGTATATAACCGGAGCTCATTGTCTTCTCAATGAACCTACTATCATCTGGATATATTGAGTGAGCAATCAGAATATTTTTTGTCACCGAGTCTACCCTAGAATAATGTTTTCTTATTAGATTAATTATGAATTGGTAGATTTTTTTTATCTTGCTAACCTCATAGAGCGTTTTGTTCGATGTATTCTGTTTCCGGTTTTCTGAATTCACTTGTGCCTTATACACTTTCTCTCAAGTTTTCTCAATAACTTCATACATGATGGACTTATATTATACCATATTGGGCAAGTATATGTAAAAATAAGTCTTATCAATGCTTGGTATCTTATGATTTTTACTTTGTTTGGCTTAATATTATTATGGATAATTATTGTTTCACTATTTTGACGTCTAGCTCAAGAAGTTTAGGTGTAGGTTTCTAAAGTTACAAAGTTATAAGATAAAATTCCCTCAATATGTTCACATGGATTTGTTGCAAGGGCATTTAACGTTTAGTGGAATTTTGATTTAATTGCTTTTGCTTTTAAATACCGACTCTGTATTATATAGAGCGTATAAAGAGTAGAATAGCAATTTTTGTGTTAAAATATTTTGTTAATGCAAAATTTCTCATATAAAAGTAATAAATAATCAGAGTTGGAAAGTATCGTATTACATAAATATTTTAACCCAAAACAATTGGGTCCTCAAAATATTTTAATAACAATATGTTTTAGTATGATAGGGTTTAAACTCCTAACTCAAATTTGTACAACAGCTTAATCTGATTTCTAATAAATTTAATAATTATGACATATACATATAATAGCTTGAGTATACCTGACTTAAATTCTTCCTGAAATTTCAAGCTGAACATGGCTTGATTGGTTTGCTTGAGTGGTTGTCAGCTCGAAAATAGATTGAGTTTGACATGTGTATTTTTGATGACATAAATTTTGACGCCTGTATAACTGTCTATAACTTTTGACATTAAACATAAAATATAAAATATATATAGAGTATATATAACTGATAACAAATTAGATACAATGAAACTATTCTATTTAAGAAGGCTTAGTTCCTTACAATAGCAGTAGTTTTCCACATTTAATGAGTAGATAAGCCAGTAATTTGTTAAATAAAAATACTCGAAATATTGTAGATATTGTAGTGTAAAATTGCAGTATCGTACTTAATTAAGCACGAAAAGGTGATTCTAACTAAGTTAAGAGCGTAAAAAAAAACAAAAAAACAAATAAAAAAAATTGTATTTACTTACTCTTTTAATTCGTCTACTTCGTAAATTCACTCTAAACATTTAGACAAAATTGCATAAATTTTTGACATTTTTTTGACAATTTTGTCAACTTAAGCTCTCAAGCTTTCAAACTTCGTATTAAAATGTCCAAGTCAAGTAAATAAATTTTTGTAATTGGCTTGAATGAAGCTGATTAAAGAAATTTGCTAATATACATTATGTACTTGAAGCGTACTTGAAGCGTACTTGAAACTTTCTTGAAGCAATACGTGTAGTGAATGATAAAAAAATTTAAAAAAAAATATTTATTATTAAAACAAATTTTTTTTTATCAGTCTCTTCGTGTGTGTGTGTCCTGGAAATGACAAATATTCTTATATATTATTTTTTACTAAGGCGATCATAAAATATTTCTTACTTCAAATCTGCACAACCACAGTACCAAAATATTATCATATTAATTTTTAAGACAATTTGTACAACGTATCAATTTTTTGTTATTTATAAAAACCTATCAAGAGTTTGACCAGAGAACTCCACGGTCATTTTATATGATTTCTTTTTCATTTTTTTTTTTTTTTTATATAAATATTCTGTTTTTTTTTTGTACTTTTGACTGAAAATATTTTTTTAAAAACAATTGTTGGTTTTCATATTAAAATTAAAACATTTTTAGGAAATTGATATCGAGCATATTTAAATTGCAATAAACTGGAAAATAAAACAGAACACAAACAAAAAAAAAAGTAAAATAGTCTTTGAAAGGACTTTTCATTGATGTTTTATTTGTTTTCTGTTTTTTGTTTGGTTTATTTTCTTTTTGTTTTATTTTTTGTTTTTTATTATTTTTATTATTGTTATTATTATTATTATTATTCTTATTATTATTAATAATAGTATTGGAATGAATCGTAAAGTTTTTTGTTGAAAAAATATTATATATATATATATATATATATATATATATATATGTATATATTTTACAAGGGTCAATTGACAGGAAAATGCAAAGGAAATGAAAATATAATGAAGGTCAAATTAAATTATAAAATTCATTTACATTTACATTCATTCGTTTAAATTTGTGTAGGAGTTTTTGTGTTTTTGTTTTGTGTATGTGTTTAAAAATGTCAGGTTGAATAGTTTTCTGTTTAATTAATTTTTTAATATTTTGAAATTTTCAATTGTAATAATACCAATAATATTTAATTATATTAAAATGCTTTTATTTGCAAATATATATATATACAGAAGAATTGGTTTGCATTCAATTTTAATTATTCTTACAAATTATATTAAATGAAAAAAAAAAATAATTAAAAATGATAATAACTATCTTAATACAAGAATAACCATTCAAAAAGGTCTTATCTAGCATTTTAAAATTAATAATTAAATAGTTAAGTGTACGTTAAATTTAAATAGGTTTTATACAAAAAGAAAAATTGAGAAGGTTTTGTCTATGTCATTTTATCTTTAAAACTCAATATTAAAATAAAATATCGGAAACATCTAAAATTATCTTAAATTGTATAAAGGTCTAACAAATTAATAAATTAAAAAAAGGTAAACAAATTAAAATAACTTTTAATAAAAAAGCCCACATTTCGAAAGGGAAAAGGACCTATAAAGTTGGCCTACAAATTTATCTGTAGGCTCAACTGTTAAAATAAATAAATTAAAATAACTTAATTAAGGCGAAATAAATAAAAATAAACAAAGCAATATGTGTTTACAAAAAATTATGTATCTAAATTCCACTATATTAAATGAATTATAAGTCAACCTACAATAATTTTGCATAAATAATTCTCTCCTAACCTTGACCTTTCTACACATAATCCTCACATAACATCTGTGTATGTGACCAGTGTATAAAAAATTAAGAAATTTCATCGGTTAAGTTCTGCAAGGCTCCATACGCCAATTTTTTGGCTATGGGTCAGTTTTATATGAAATTTGACGTCAAGATTGACTTATTTCTGGAATACCCGATATCCACATGACTAACACATTTGCCCAACAAATGATCAAAACTATCTAAAAGCATTATTAAAAATAAAATATTTGTGATTGAAATTGTAAGCTTTTATTATGGCGGGAATAAGCATTGATGTCAAAAACGTATGGTTATTCTAGCCATAATTGAACCGTACTTCTTTAATAGTGTTTAGGTATACCTAGGTAAGGTAATTAATAAATAATTTTAAGTTCTTTATTTTTTTACTAATTGAATTATTGTTTTATGTTATATTGTTTTTGTTTTAGATTATAATATTGTTATAACAGACTTTTTGATCTCAATGAAATAAACTGATTTTTAGTTTTGTAATTTTTTAATACCATAAACATTTTTTAGTATGTAGTGGACCATACATTTATTTGTAAGGTTTAGTGATAAAACGACTTATATTCAGATAAATTTGACCCATGCGTATGGACTAATATCAACTTGTTCAAAAAAGTGGATATGAGTCGTTTGGGAATAGATTTTGAAAAACAAAAATGTCTATAACTTATAAATTAAAGGCGTAGGCGTAATTAAAATAACAAAATAAGTAGTAATTTATTGTGAAAGTTACAAAAAATTATATCGTACAGTTTTTTTTTTTTTAAGTAACTTTAAACTTCATATCGCATTTACTCGAAACCGAGTTGATGGCATATGGAGCCTTTCAGACCTCAACTGACGATTTATTCTGCTTTTGACATTTCAATAAGATTTGACAGTACTATAGTTATTTTTAATGTTCAAGCCAGCTGATATGTTTTTTTTTGATTGCACCCATTTTTAAAAAAAAATGTAATATTTCAGTTGCGTAGATGTAAATACATCTAAACTATGTATATAAATGTAATAAAACTCAAATGTAAATGTAAAAATTAAATTGAGTAAAAATTGAAATAATGAAAAATAATTGTACCCACTAAAATTTACTTTATTATGATTATGTCGTTGAATAGAATAAATGGAAAGGGAGAACAAAAATTTAAAACAAAATTTAATTGTGAAACAGTTTATTTTAAAATTTAGGTTTTTGATATTTAAAAACATTTTGTTTTTTAACCCATACATACCCCAAAATTTTCTTACCAAAAAAATAATCGATTTCGAGTTAGTTTTCCTACACTGTGATATTACACGTTAATCAATATATGTAATAATGGCTCTATTACTAAGTCTTAACTCAAAAAACTGACTTAAACACAGTGTAATACGTATAGAACAGCTGCTCAGATACCTAGTTCGAATGGTTGAAAATGATCCAGCCAAGATAAACTTTTAAACCCTAAGCTACATTTAAAAAATTTTAACACTAAAAACCAAGTTGCTTAACTTTTTGAATAAGATTGTAATTATAAAATTTGTATTTAACTCGTTTGAAATAATAAAGAAAAAAAAGCTTAAAATAATCAGAATATTGTATCTACCTCTCAAAAACCTAAAAGATGTTATCTTTACAAAATAATGACGGAATATAATTCATTATCATTCTACTTTAAAGTATAGATACAAAACAAAACATTCCCAGCACATATTAAAAATTCTATATCAGACCAGACCACTATATTATAGACATTTAAAATATTTTGCAATTTTTTCATTTTAAATCTGATAACCGTAAATCAAAGAAAATAATTAGAATTTAATAAAACTTTTCAAATTAGCCTCGTTTTAATCTTTCAACCAACATAGACAGATTTTGTTGGAAAATTAAAACGAGGATGAAAAGTGAAATGATTCGTATAAAAGTTTTGACAATTGAATCAGACGTCACACTATTGTTTAGCATTGAGAATAATTTTAAAATCGCAAAAATAAAAAAAAAAATGTTATGTTATTACTTTTGAATAGTTTTTTTTTTTGCTTATTTTTTTTTTTTTTTTAATTATTGTTGGTTTTTATTTACAAAACAATTATTTTGTATATGGACTGTCGCAATAAAAATAAATTTAGAAAAACTAATAAAATTTAAAAAATTAAACAGATTTTTTTGGTTTTTTTTTTCATAAATCAGTAAAATTTTTCAGATCTGAATTTAAAGTAAAAAAAAAAATCATGTTTTGAATTTCTAAGTAACATAACTAGAATATTCGGGTTTAATTGAAGAATTTATAAAGATTCAATTTTAGTATGAAATAAAATTTGATATTCAAAAAATCTAGATTAGAAAGCTTAGAAAAATCCTTATTATCCTTTAAGGACAGTAAAAAAGTCTCATATTATACGTATTATATATAGTAATGAAATAAATTTTTTTTAAATTATTTTAGAAATTGTAAAAAAATTGTAATTATTGATTATATTTGACTAATTGTATTACTTTAAATAATATTACTATAGTTCATTTATTACTGTAAATAACACTACTATGGATAGTTGATTGTTTGTATGACTTGCAAAATTTCTTAAGTAAGTCCTTACAAATTTCATCGCAATATTCAAAATTTTAATTCTTCTTAATATACCGTTATGGCTTAATATAATATTATGTAAATAATTTTTTTTTATTGCTTTATCTTAGACAACAACCGCATATGTATTAATTTATACATTGGGTGATATTTTAAATTGTAAAATAGTTTCGCTACGTCTCCTTTTAAATATCTATCAGTTGAAAGAATAATAATGAAATCAGTTGTGAAATGGTTCAGGTATTTGTACAGTACATTTTTCAATTTTCAGATTAAATATAATGATTTTGAAGTGCAATTCCGATATTTTTTTAGTTAAATACACCAAATAATTTAACATTTTCTAAAACAAAAAATGAAAAATCAAACTGACCGAATAAATAAATACATTATTTTAATTATTAAATTTTAAAGTTGACTAAATTGTCATGCGAAGAAAATTGTAAAATATATTTGCTCAATACGTTATTTGAAAAAACCGTGTACATTTCTGAAACAGTTAATTTAGTGATTGTAGGATATGAACAATACAGCACCTTTATTAGAAATATCCTGACCCAACCGTATTATTTTTTTTTTTTCAAACCCCATTTTTATTTACATCTGTCTTAATACAAGACACCTAGTAACTTACCTTACATTTTGAGTAGAGTATAACTATACAATCATTTTGTTATGGTAATTTTTTCTAATATTGATTTACATTATATTTTTTTTTTTAAACCGTATTATATTATATTTTTAATGAGATAAGAAATTTGTCTTCAGAAATTAATGAAAAAAACATGATTGAGCAGGACGTCGTGTTATATTAATTTTTAACTATTTTTTACAATTCAAGTTCAAGAATAATATTTATGTAATTTTCTTTAAAATATAAAAGCACAAGGGGCTTATCTAAAAATCTATAAAATTATTTAATTTTTATCACCTTATTCAAAACTGTTCACATATCATTTTATATTTATTTAAAGTGTATATAATGTAATTAAAAAGCAAAAAAAAAAAATGAATCAAAATTAAAATATTTAAAGTTAATAAATAAAAACCGAAAATCAAATTAATGAGTATTATATTTACCATAAGTTAAGTCTTTCACATTTTCAATTTGTCGTTTTGTTTTTAAATAGAATTTCTAAAAAAACTTATCCTAAAAAACAACGTTAGTGTAGTACACGTAATTAATATTTTGAAGAAACCTAAATATTAGAATAGTATAATTTTATTAATAATTAAAATATTATTAAAATATCTATATAGCTTTTACTTCATTTAAGTCTCTGTAAGCAAACTATATCCATGAGTGTATTAAATATAATGTTATAATGTTATAATGTATATTATAACACAAGCACTCCATCAATGTTTTAAAAATTAACCGATTTGTTATGTCTGCATTTTGCAATTGCAATCTGTAATGGAATGTAACTTATATAATAACAGTTCTTAAACCTCGAATAAACAATAACAGAATGTAACATTAACTAATAAGTCATTTGGCTTGCTGCAAAATATTTACAATAATGTCTTCAAACAAAAATATACATTGAGAGACTGATAATGAAAATAATTAATGTAAAAAAATTTAATTATTACAGAATAATATAATAATAATTGTTGAGCTGTCTTTTTTCCCATTAATAAGGCTATTGAAAATTTAATATATCGTGGACTTGAATCAAAGCTTAAAACATATCAAAATCCACATTTAAATTTTCGTTCTAAAATGAAATCCTACTTTACCAACCAATTTTATCGTATACAATTATGGAGGTATACAATTATGGAGCTTAATTCAATCATTAAACAAATCCAAAATTTTCAATAGCATACTATCCATACTGTTATGAATAATAATTTTTTTTTATTTTTTTCTAGAATATGAACTAGGGTTTATATTAATTTAGAGTATATTTTCAATTTATATCTGATTTCTTTACAAATTTGTTCATATTTTATTTAACATTTATACTATATTTAATTAATTAACGAATACAAATAAAATAATAATGAATGATAAAAACAATGCTAAGCTTTCGAACTTGAATTAAATATGTAATAAATAAATAAAAAATACTGAGATCAAAACCCGCTAGTATATGTGAATAGTATTAGCCAATCATCAGAAAATGACCATTTTTCGAATATTTAAAAAAAATATATATAGAAAATAATTGAAAATTAAAATTTACGATACAAACAATATTATTAAATAATAAAATTTTAAATTTATTTAATAATTGTTACCTTTCTAGTTATTATATATATACTAGTCTTGTAACCTAGTTTTTGATCAATGGTTCACAAATTATGAACAGTTTTGTAAATACCTAATTATTTGCAGTACATTTTTTTATTTTAATTTTTTCTCCAACACGAGTTTTTATTTTATTCATCAAAATAAATATTATGTGTACCTACAATATTATTATTTTTTTATATTTACAATTTTATTTATTTTTGTTTTTAAAATTGTTTTCGTTCAAAGTTGTGGCTCATTATAAAATATTATTTGTTCGCTATACACTTTGACACTCAGCTTACGCAGCGAATGTTATTGAATGTTAACAGGATTAACTTAATTCTGAATTATATGATAAATTATCAATGTTGGCAAAAAGAATGACGCTAAAATTATCGAGTAAATGACCCTTAGGGAATAGAAAATTTTGCACATTTTAAGTAAAATAATACAAAAATAAAGGTATGATAAATTAGTAAGCAAATACGTATTTTTCTTAAATTTGAAATGAAAACTCTAATGAAGGAAAGAAATGCTAGAATTTATTTTGCTTCCTTCATTTATGGCGGGTTACCAAGCTAGTCTACTTATATACACATACATAAAACATAATATAACACATAATATTATAATACATAAACATACAATCAACTCAAGATTTATTAAATACAATTAACTTCAAATAAAGACTAAAAAACGTGTTCCATAAATAATAAAATAAAATAAAATAGATTTAAGCTTTTTTAGTGTATAATCAGAGACTATAATATAGTCTTAGACTATTATAGACTATTATATATAGACTATATTGACTATTATAGTCTCTGGTATAATATTTATAATACATTAGTAACTCTGTTTTGGTTTGGTAAGAGTCATGAATTAATGTTCCACTGTATGTCAAGTTAAAATCTATTTAATAACAGATTACACAAGACTGTAGACAAGTCTACTTGTTTAATTTTTAAAAAATATATTTTATATTATAATCTCATGTTAAAATAAATCCAAAACACATAACATGTAAAAACAAACCGAAATCCTAAAATGAAAAAAATAATGTTTTAAGACACAAGACTGATTTACACTCACCCCGATATCTAATTGGAATTACATTGATAATTCCAATTTAAATCTTTAACTTTGAAAATATCTATTCAATATGTAATTTTTTTTTTTCAATTTTCCTTTTATCCAAGTAAAAGTATTGTGTAATCCATAATTAAGCAGGCAATGTAGTAATATGTAAAAAAATGTAAATTGTAGTTGATAAGATGACTTAATCTAAGCTCTAAATTAATATAAGTCGATAATGCAGTATATGTTAATTATATTTTGTAATGAATAAACAAAAATTAAAATTAAAAATATTCAATATGTAATAAAATGTATAAGTATGCAAATTATACATCCACTCTTTGAAATACATCGATAAATAACATTTTTGTTTTGTTTTTGGAAAATTGTGTCAATTTAATTTTTCCCCAAAAATTTATTCAAATTAACAAACGAACAGACAATTATTGTCCTTAGGGTTGATTTTTAAATAATAGTAAATCAAATTATTTTTTTAAATAATTTATTTTGTGGGTATATAAAATGAAAATAATAAACAAATTATTTTTTTTTCTATAATTGTTATAATATTAAAATATAATATCTATAAAGTAAATCCTTTTCAATTTTATATTTTTCGGTCTAAAATTCAAAGACTTTCATAGTGTATAGTACCTACCTACAAATATGAATTTAAAGTCAATATTTATTTTTGAAATGAAAGAGAAATTATTTAATTTTAATGAAATATTATTTTGGTATTTTAAAACATTAATTTTTAATGGGTTAAAAATTATAAAATATGAAATATTAATTTTATTGAATTTAAATCAGTGTTTCTCAATTTTAAATCAGTTTTGTGAAATTTTTATTTATAATTTTTAGAATGTGGAATATTGAATATTAAATTTAATGTTTTTCTGTATTTTTTGAATAAATACTCCATGATTTAAGTACGTATTATGTATATTATTTTATAAAATATGGCAAAACAGAAAAAAGTTGTAATGAGAATTGGGAAAAATAGTGGAAATTGATGCAAATGATAAGAATTAATATTATGTAATTTTAAATTACTAACGAGCAAGTATTTTTAACTATTAAGGTATCGTAATAAATTGCTTCTTTCTAAATCTTAGTCTATAGTTCTAAAATATATTCATAACGTAAAAGCAACATAAAGACAAATCATCATTTTGTTCAAAATAAAAATAATTATAACAATTATTTTGTGTCAAAAAATTAGATAGGTAGCGAGCGCTCAGTGAAATTAACCGATGGATCTGAAATCCACAGATCCATGGATCTGTTCACTGAACCGTGTGGTAAATGTATCGGTTAATGTGTCGCGGTTAATAAAAATGGATCTGAAAAAATTCTAGATACATTTCATGGATTTGACTTTTTATATGTAAAAATAACAACAACAACATCGACAACATGTGACATCTACAGTAAGAAACATGAAATGTTCATATTTTTTATGAAAGTTGTTAAATTTAAATCGTCATTATTTTTTGAATTAGTATGAAAATTTAAATTCTTAAGGAAGACTTATGTACATAAAATTTAAATTAAGAGTTATAAAAAATAAATTATATGTATGATAACAAATATTATTCCATTCAAATTTAATTTTTTTTTTAAAAGCACTCATTATATTTTCCGGTGGTGGCACCAGTATTGCGGTAAGTTTTTGTGATGAATTACGTTCAGTGACCAGATATATGGTACATGAATCCAAAATGGATTCAAGATCCATCGGTTAATTTTACTGAACCCACCCATTGTTTGTTAAACTTTGAACTGGGTTTTGAAGAATTAAGAATGTTTTTGTGCAACTACACAATCAATATTTTCTAGAATTGTTTTTTTTTTGTTACTATACCGTGTGTTTCATGAGCATGTTTTTCGTATCAGCTTTTTAACAAGGGAATAGAGTTGTTATTTTTAAATCGGTTTCGATTCGATATCAACTGGTGATATTTTCAACTACCAATTGGTTTTTTAGCTCCCGAAATTCGCCGAAATTTGCCGAAATCGAGATTTTCAAATGGGAAGAGGTACTTTTAAGATAGTTAAATAACCAATAGTTTTAAATTATATCTATAGTATATAAGTCTGAATTTATACTCATTTTAATATTTTTTATTTGGTTTTTAATTATTTATAAGTCTTTTCTCTAGTAATATTCATTTCCAATTGATTAATGACAAATATTGCCATTTTTTCTTCAAAATTGCCGTAATTTATTAAAAATTAGAGAAACTTGGAATAATTTTAAGCAAGTACAAAAAATCCATTATTCTGTTTATGCTTGCAATTTCTTTAATAAATAAATCGTCGACTGAGTATCATTATGCTGTATATACTCAAAACTACATGTTGAGAAATCAATGTTAAAGTTTGAATGATTGAAAAAAAAAGAACTGGTCGATAGAATCCCCTGAAATATATAATGGAATAAAATTATTATATAATGGGAAAATGGGAATATTACTGTATATATATTGTAATCAGTAAAGACTAGAGTTGTTTAGTAATGATTGTAATATATGTTTGCCGTATAAGCCAATGAAAAATGTAAATACTCTATACACATACAGCCAATATGACTAACGTACGGTAAGCCAAGCCCATAAAATAATAGTTTTTATTTATTGTTGAAATATCCAAATAAGTAGGAAATTTTTAACAAATTAATTTATTATTTAAATACTATATTTAATAATAATTTGTATATTATATAAGAAAAGAAAATCTAACTTTTGATTCCCAGCCTTTAAAAATAATTTTAGGAAATGAAAAAAAACATTTTTCATTTGTAATATTATTAGAGAAATTTTTTTCGAGAACATATTTTCCAGAAGACGAACGAAATTTAGAAGATATGAATCGGACCAAATTATAATATGATCAATATTTGGATAAACTATTAAACATTGTTTTAAAATTCTGTATGCAGGATTTGTGCAGTATAAGTAGTTTTAGATATTTCGTAAGCTATAGTGCCTGTAAAATTATATAAGTACAATTGAAACATTGTATATAACACATAATTCGAAAATGTGCGGTATATTTGAACATTTATAAACATAAAGTAGAACAAAAAAAACAATTTTTTTTTAAGCGTATATGCCTAGACAAATGCTTTGAACACTAAATAAAACCAATTGATATACGGCAACAAAGATAAAAGAAAACAAATAATATTTATTTATTTATTTATTTACTATTTAATTCAAACAGTCTACAAAAAATAATATAATTTAATTAATTCACATAAATAAAAAAATTCTCAATTAACAAGATTTATGACTTAAAATTTAAATTACTTTGAAATTTAAAACAACATAGTTTTTACAAAACAAAAACAAAACAAAATGAAATAAAATAAATTTAATGAGCAAAAAAAGACAGGAGATATAAAGTTAATTTTATCACTACAAATTAGTTAATATTAGTAGCTATGAAAAAACGGAAAAACAAGATTAGTAGGAGGACTAAATGTGGATTTCCTCTTCATGGACGAACGCCCGGACAATTTTGTTTTACACTATAATTGAAACACAAATGCAATCAAAGAAAGTTATATGATTTCCTCTCAAAGCACGAAGGACTAACATTTGTTATGGCTTGACATTTAAAAAATTGTTTACATGCGCGGATTTTATTTTTATTAAAAAAAAATTTAAAATTTTGTTAATCTTAAAATATAAATAATTTGTTAGAAACAAAATAATCTTATACTAAAAAATAAAAAACAAAAAAAATTACAATTCATGTGTTTTTCTTAAAAAACATTTGAAATTCTATATGGGAATACGTTCATATATAAATCGAGATTGCAATAAATATTTATCAAATAATTATGTACCTATCCTTTTCTTTTACTTCAGCCTTCAGCCAAAAGTTAAAAAAATTGAGATGGAGCCAAACTGAGAAATTGATTAAAGTAAATTGTCCGGAGAAATTATTTTGTGTATGTGTTAGTAAAATAAAAGATTTTGACTGGTTAAAAAATTTTTTTCGGACGTCCGTTCATCAAGAGAAAATCTAATCACCATAAGGGAGCAAGTGAAACAAGGTTTTCTTTAAATTGGTCTTGTTCAAACAAAAGTCTACACTGTTTTTGTATTGATTAACTGCCATTAACATTCTATTAATTTGCTCAAATTTTTCATAATTAGTTCTATGGAAAGGAAGATTAAAAAGATTTTCTATACAAAAACGCGTACTGGTGTTAATATACGAGTAAATCTGATCGTTTATAATTATGGAATCAATTTCACCATTATATACTTGAGATATGAATAAGATATCCGCAATAACACTTCTTGATTGCAATGTATTCATCTGAAGAAACTTAAGATATTTATTTATAGAGGTAGGATTATTGGGTTAGACCAGGGAAGATTACGTAAAGTATATCGCAGAATTTTTTTTTGAATAGATTCAATTCTATTAATATGGGTGGAGTAGTGAGGGGATCAGACAGGGCATTGGTTGAGAATGGTAAGAAAACATGCAAAATACATGAATTATTTGCCGTATGAACAGGAACCACCGAATATACGGCATACTAAAGTTAAAGTAATCGATAATTGAGGTTAGGTTATGCGGCAAGGCAATACTAAATATCTCGGAAAATTGCGATATTGCTTATCAAAGAATACATTTTTAAGTCCGAAAATGCAAAGATAGCGGATATGGCATACCAATACTCAGTCGACGAAATTTAAAATAAGCTTCAATTACAAAAATTTTAATATTCATTCTATAGAACTTATTGCTTACTTTGATGGAATTTTATTTGTGATATAATAAATATAACACATAACGTCTGTAATAAAAATTATATTACATTTGATAGAACGTGTCTCAGGAATAAAAAAAAATATAATATTTTAGTAAAAACGATATTATTGAAAGTCTGTTAAAACAAGTCTGTCTCGTCAAGTCTGTCTACAAATTATAAAGTCAAGTCTGTCTATAAATACAAAGTCAGGTCTGTCTACAAATTTATTATAAAATTAAATATCAAACCACTTGTTTTTATAAAAAATTGTAAATGTCTGAATTTCAGAATTGTCACTTTTTTTGGTGTAATTAGTTTTGTGTAGGAGAAATGTTTTCATATCTATTGTACTTGGACTTGTCACTTGACGAATAATTAAATAATAGTTTTTATATTTCTACAAAATTTCCTGTTCAACAATAACTGTCCCCACTCGATTAAATTTTTCCATAAAAAATGCACGTGTAATTAGAATTTTATTTTTTTACACTACTCTACTACTCCTTCGAAACACAATACTTCGAAAAAAAATTTATATTTAATTCTGTTCCAAACTATTTTTGTTGTGTCTTCAATATTTCGACAATATCAGCAAATAATTAAATTAATTTAATTATTGATAATATTATTGGTAATATTATGTTGTCCAATACTTCCACAAAAATATCTTGCAACAGTCCCAAATATATACATCTGAACAATTCAGTTTTAATTATTATGAACTACAATCAATCAATTTTGTTAATCATCGGTGTTAGATCAGTTTACATTAATATTCACAGAAAACCGATTATTTTAATTGTAAAAAAAATTCTTCAAGCCATTTCTGAAAACACTCCATTATTTCAACATTATGTAATATAACACTAACCTTTGATTACATAATAAATAATAATATAGTCTATTATAATAATTTATAATATTCTTAAATGATATTTTTTTTAATACAAAAATTTTTTTTTATTACATTTGTTTTTTTTTTCTTCTTGACATTTTATTTTGCAACCTTGAAAATATCATTTAGAAAACTCTGATTTAATTTTAAAATAATAAAAACAACAACAACAACAAAAACATACAATAAAACAATTCAACATACTAATATTTACTTTAATAATAAGATTTATGGGAACATTTATCAAAAAATACCATACATTTATAAACTATCCTTTTTACTATCCTTTTAATTAAATTTCCGAGATTATTTCAATTCAAGTACAAAGTACACACACACATACAGCTATGATATATGAGTATATTAAATAGTAAAGTTACAATAAAAAGGATCAGATTTTCTTTCTTTTTATATTTTCTTAATTAAATGTAGATAAAAAAGAAAAAAAAAAACCAAAAATGAATGTAGGTAGGTACTGTTAAATAGTTGAGAAAATTTATTTAAAAAGAGAAGAATTTTATTACCGTTTCCAGCAGCTATATTATTACATAGGTCCTTTGATTCTCTTTTAATGTAAAAAGAAAATTCTTCTTTAATTTATTACTTTGACATGTTAAAGGACTTTTCAGCACTTCTTTTATATCTTCTCTACTATTATATAAAATTTAGATAATATGTTATACGTATATACATATAAATAATAGAAATAATATATATGTATATAAATTTAACTTTAGGGATGTTAATCGAAATTCTCAAGATATTTTATATGAATTTGAGATAATTAAGAACCCAATGAATTTGAAAATAATTTTATAACTCTTTTCTAATGATTTTAAATTCTAAGATTTATTTGACTTACTAATTGTTCACAAATTTGTATATACATACATGTACATATAAAAATACAATGAGTAGCAAAAGTGAAAATATATTGTATTAGGACATCGGTTATTAATTTTACAACGTTTTTTTAAAAGTTTTTTATTCAATAGAAGTTTTTTTATTTAATTATATTAAAAAAAAAAATAATTTAATATTTTATATTCATTTGTGACCTTATTGATTATTATTATGTTAAAATGTAATTTATTGATTTTAATTTAATTTAATATTAATAAAATTTAATTTGTTATGCGTTATTTAATAATTTGACAAATACTTCAATTAAATTAATGACTTTTATAAAAAAAAGTTTTAATATTTATAATGATTTTACATCACAATACGTTGGTAAATAAAGTGGACTGCGGTTAATCTTAAATCAAATAATTAATTTATTGAGTAATAAATCATATGTTACATACACATATTATATGTTTGCTATATGTATACTATTTCAGTCAATAGCGAACATTCATTTTACTAAAAATATTGATATATATTTACTGATGAGTGTAAAAATATAATTAAACTATAAATATTATTACTTGTTAGTAAAAATATAATTAAAAAGTAGAAAATACATAATAAAAGGTAGAGAAACATAATGCCTACCTTAAAGGACAATATATTGACAACTACTCTAATGGGCTATAGATATTTTTATATTATATTAACATGTTTTTAGATTTTTTTTGATAATCGCATCCTTTTTTTTCTATTCCATCTATTTTTCATATTCTAATCTATTTTCTGTAATATTTTGTTAAATAACAGTTTTGGTTTGCTTTCACTAATTTTTTATTGTATATTTTACATATATGGATATTTTTGATTTCCGTAGCAACATACCTCTTTCATTAGGACGTGCTTGTGACTAATTTAACTTATTTATCACCGGTATTTATATTAATTTTATTATTGATTCTTCATTAGTATAATTTTACTCTTCTTAACAACTAATTTTTTTAAATTATTTTTAATATAATTAACAACATTTTTTTAAAGATATTCAAATTATTTTCAATTTTTAATTCATTTGGTAAATTATTATACAAATTCAATCCTTTATATAGTAGTGAAAAATATCAGTATATTTAAATCCCTGTTCTGTTAAAAATGCTAAATTTAGCTTTAACTTGAATTATAATTAGTAAATAGGGGCTGTCTCTAGTCAATTAATATTCTACATTGGTATACCAAATGTAAAATTCAGAAAAACAGTAGTACGCAATTACTCATCTTATATTAAATTAAATAGTTTAATTGTTGTTTTCTTTCACTAATAAATTTTTATATTTTATTGCAAATATCGATATTTCGAAAGCATAATAATTCTTTCATCAATGCTTGTGACTAACTAATCATTATATTTAATCTGAAAACTGAAAAAAGTATGGTAAAAATATTTAAACGTTTTCACAGCTGATTTGTAATATAATTTTTTTAAATTTTACAAATGCATTTAAAAGAAAACGTAGCGAAACTATTTGAATTCAAAATGTCACCCCATGTATGAGTATATACATACATTTTAACTTAGAATACATTTAATTTACTAAATTTTCACAAATCACCAATGTAGAGTTTCATCTTTTCCTCGCCAGAGTTAAATTTAATTTTGTTTTTAAATAAATTATTATGTATGCGGTTGTAGTCTAAGATAAATCACTAAAAAAATTATATATAGTGTATAATTAATTACTATAAAATAAATTTATTAAAATTTTAAAATTTATAAATTTACTTAGAGGTTATATTAAAAATTCTATCGGATTTTACTTTTAAATAAATAAACAACAACAAATTCTATTTATTTATTACATTTATACATAAATATAATCAATGTCAAAAATAAGTTAAAATGATGGAAAATAATTCATAATAAAATTGAGTATTTCTCTATTATTCTTCTTTTTATATTCTAGTGCCTATCAATTATATATATTTTACCTGTACTACTGCAATTTAGTTTAAATTGATTTAAATAACGTGAATATCATTACGTTATACCTCATTCATTGATGATAAATTGGTTTTATAAATTTTATTATATGGTCTTCAATTATTATGCTTAGCAATTGCCGAACTAAAACTAGTGTATCATTTTTTTTGCTTACTATTTCAGCTTCCATTAAATACTATTAGAATCCACTGTATAATTTTTTTTTCTCCTATTACTCCGCGTGGTAGCATAGAGCTTCAATAGTGAACCTCCATTCCTCTCTGTTGAGTACTACTTCCTTAATATCGTCCCAGGTATAATTGTTGATTGTTAATTCTTGATCGATTGCTGTATAATTAGTCTGATATAATTCTGTGTATCAGTTTATCATATTCTCTGTATTAGTCTGATATAAATCACTGTATAATTTAATTGTCCTCTATTAAATTTGGAACAATCTTAATATATCATTTTTTATATGCTGTTAACTTCTACCATGTTCTTTTTATCTATTTTGCTGATCCCAGTTACCCTACCTACCTACTTACTTATTAACTAAATCACTTACTATTCCTGAAAACTACTCATTAATTAAATTCTTTACTATTCTATGTTTTCCTGATCACAGTGTGAAATATTTCAGAATTTCTCGACTGTCCTAGATTCAATTTAATTTTATTTTATTTTAATATTTCAACTGCACATAAATGAACAGCAAAGCTTAGGACACTTTTCCGGGTACGATGTGGGTCGTAGATTTAAAATATATATTTCGAAAGAACTCAAGGTTATATGGTAGTCATTATAAAATCAGTACAAAATCCTACAGTGCCTATAACACATCAAGGATTTCAATCTGTTAATTTCAGTCAATTAACGGACAAGACAGAATGATGGAAAATTAATTGAAGATGGTTCTATTTTCATATATTCACACTAATTTTCAAACAAATCATTTAGCACGTGACTATAATATATAAAAAAAAAATTAAAGTACTCAGTAAAAAAAAATAAAAATACTCTGTACGAAGGACTGTGCTCTCTTGAGATGATTAATAAATGAATAAAAAAAAATTTACTTATTAAAGTATGAAGACGATACTACTACGCAATGGATCTAGTATATTAACTCGAGAACAAGTTAACATTATTTATAAAAAATAAATTGACAAAACTTATTCACTCATTTTTGACACACTCTCTTTGTAATTAAATATTTATTTATTTATTAAAGTAAACTTATCCATAAAATACATTGTAGTATATAGAAGATCATAAATCTATTTTACAGATAATATTTATGTACTTACTTTTACATATATGCTTTTCTATCATAAATATGAAATGTGATGAAAAGATGAAACAATATTTTTTAAGGTAGCTATTATTTTACTAAACAAAGTATAAATCCAAAGTTTATAGGTGTAACAGAAATAAATCAGTGATGAATAATAATTCAGTTGATTTGATATAATTTCCTTAACAAAATTGTACATTTTATAGTGGTAACCGCACCGGTAATATTCTAGAAACTATTATTATAGTTAATCATTATTTTTCTTTGTCTGCATTAAGTTATAATTAATACTTTTTGTTCTCTCGAATATAGATTTTTATAGAAGGTCAAATGTTAATATACACAAGAATTTAATATTCATTTTTGATTTTCTAAACTGTTTTCAAAATTGATATAGAAATTATGGAAAATTTATAAACATTTTAATATTTTGATCCACCTTATATTCAGCATTGAAAATTGAAGTAAAATGGATCAAATAATATGTATTGCAGAAATTAGAAAATTTATTTATTTTATTTATTTAATTATTTTCATTATGTATTACACTATATATTACATTATATTACAAAATGACAAAACAAGATGAATTATTTTATAGATAACTTAAAAAGCAAGGAAGTTATCAAATACTATATAATTATAAAATACATTTCAAGAGAGAAAATGAAAGTTAAAGCTCAAGAGATATTCTCGTATAGCAGTAGTTATGTTTAAAATGACACTAGTCTTAAAAATATATTGATAAATTGATATTATGTAACATTTTATAACCAACAAAGTCTTACAAAAGTTGATTATGGGTCAATCTGGCACTGAATATCTTTGAAACGGTAAGATATAGCAAAAAACGGTTCAGACCATAAGAAAGAGCGTTGCACAAAATCTAAGAATCTGTTCATAAGTTTAAAAAATGGCTTATGGGGTCTTTTAGAACTCAGCCAACTATCTTACAACAACGTGAGCGTTTTTTTTGGATTTCAAATGCTTACATAATTTAAGCGATTTTAAAAAACAAAAAAAATGGCATCCGTTACTAAATTTTTAAATTTTAAAATTGATCTAACTCAAATAAGAGTATTATTATCGCTTTATTCAAATTTACAATTCAACCAATTTTTTTCTTTATGTGTAATAATAAGCAATAATAAAATAATTTATTACATTAAGCACGTCAAATTATAGCTCAATTTGTTTTTGTAATAAAAGCTTGATGTCACCTTTCGGTATACCAATTCTGAACACCTTATCACGATATCCAAAATATAACTAACTGTATAATTTACTGTGAATATGACTAATTAACTATAACTATATGAATATAAATCAATTATTTTCAAACATTTTTATTTAAAATGGATCCACGTGTACTATATACCAACACTACAAAGATATACCTACATAACACTACTAGAACACATCAGTAGGTATTTATTGTGTTAGACTACCTGTACAACTATTTTTATTGATTTTATAATTTATTAGTTATATTATTTGTTGTATAGGTTGTCTAACACTTTGATGAAAGAAACAATTCTTAAAATCAATTTTTCAAGTAATATTTATAGATACAATAGTGATATAAATTAATATCTATGTACGAATGTTCAAATATCGATTCAATGTGAAATGCTATGAGAATTTTAATAATTTCTAATTAAATTTATAATTATATAACTTTATTTTATAGTTATAATAGTTTATTTTACGGTGAAATTTTGGTCGATTTTTATAACTCACAGATGTACTAATGACATCTTATAATAAGTTATAAAATCAATAAAAATAAAAATCAGGAGCTGTATAGGTAGTCTAACACTATAACTGATTAGTTCTAGTAGTATTATAATGAACGATACAATCC
Source organism: Argyra leucocephala (assembly GCA_963942445.1). Classification (NCBI taxonomy): domain Eukaryota; kingdom Metazoa; phylum Arthropoda; class Insecta; order Diptera; family Dolichopodidae; genus Argyra; species Argyra leucocephala. Next base: position 25,803,305 of record OZ012677.1, on the reverse strand, counting down.
CTAAAAATGATTTGTTTATTATTAACCAAAATAATTAATAATGATCATTTTAATAAATAAATTCGTTTTTCATATTAGCATATTCTTATCTCAGTTTTGGGTACCAACAAAGTTTACACTAAAAAAAAAAACAGAATTTTTACTTTACAAAAGTTTCTTATTTTTTGACGTAAAATCCGAATTGGCATAAAAAAGTTACTCTTCCCATTTGAAAATATCGATTTAGGCCAATTTCGGAGATTTATGGTCTTAAAAAACCCTTTTACGGTCCTTCCCGGAAGTTGAAAATATCACCAATCGATAGAGCACCTTCGATTTAGTTAATCAATTTTTTATTTCATTTTAAAATAACAGCTCCTTCTCCTCTTAAAAAGCTGATACGCATGCTCTGCTGATAACACCCGGTATATAATGAATTGATATAGATCAGAGCAGAACTAATATAAAACTACATTTTTATTTATCTTATTTATTTTAGAAATATCTTTGCACGTGCATCAATGGAGTATTCAAAATAATTTTTTTATATTATGACCCATGTCTCATGAGAATGTTCTTGGAACGAATTAGTATATTATTTTATTACCATCAAAATATATGGAATTTTGATTTATACGCCACCGGTTTAGAGCATGTATCAAAATGCATTTCAAATTGCTCAAAAAAAAGCATTTCAAATTGATCAAACTAACATCTAAATTCATTTCAAAATGCATTTCAAATTGATCAAGCTAACATCTAAATATATCTTGAACCAAGAAAGACACGTGTGTCATTCGATAGAACAGCCTCCAAAACCTAGAAAGCAATCTCGAATAGTTTTCCTTATGAAATCAATGCCATTTTCTATTTTTCAAATTTATGAATACCTTTTGGATTAAACAAAATGTCAAACAAATGATAAAAATCAAAAACAGAAATGTCAAAATAAAAAATAAAAATAACAACAACAAGAAAAAAAATATATTTTCAATTGAATAAGCAATATTAAATCAAGAATAGTAAATATCTAATGAAAATTTAATTTTCTTCAATATTCACTATTAATTTCCAAAAAACATATCTCCTGTTGCTATGTGAATTATTTCCGTTTTGGTTTTTTTTTTTTTTTTTTTTTAATATATTTACTAACTTTATGCTCTAGTTCTCAACCTCTCCAAATACAAAACGAAAAAATAATAAAATTCTTAAGTAAATTTTCATCGTTTCATATAAAACACTACACCACTATACTAACTAAAATTTCAAAGCAGAGAGAATACTAGAAAGCACACTACTAGAGAAAGGTAAGAAAAAAATGTCAAAAAATCAAAAACAAAACAAAAAAAAACAAATCACAAAAATTTTCAAAAAAAAAAAAATTTTAAAATTAAAAGTTGCTGGAAAAGTTGTTAAAAAAGAATAAAAACTGAAAATGCACTGAAAGTTACACCGAAGAAGAAAATTGAACCACTTATCAGAAAATTTCACGATCAAAATATATATATATATATATTATATATATATGTAAAAAATTCAAACGTAAAGTACTATCCTTTAATATAATACACTGACTTTTATAGTTGAAGACATTTCTACATCAGAGCACTTTGAAACACAAATACAAAAAAAAAACAAAATTTGTTCATATCCTAGTTCTTATTATAGTTGTTGTTGTGTTTTTTATATCGTTTTTGTTGCTTCATCTTAAGAATAAGGACACTAAAAAGGAAGAAAACAAAAAGAAAAATAATACCTAAACATCTAAAGTATTTATCCTTTCTATACTTTTTTTTTATTTTTGTTAATTTTTTTTTTGTTTTTTATTTTTCGTATTTACCCCATAATTCACCATGATTGTGCGGAAAAAACCATCAACACATATGGTTTAAGATTCCAAAATCAGTTTTTTTTGTTTTTTGAAACAGAATAAGCATGAACATGTATACCATATTACATCCCAGGGGAGTGATGAAATTGGATGTTTTGATTATTTTTCTTATTACAAGCTTCTTATCAAGAATTACCTTAGTGTTTGTTTTTGTTATTTGTATTTTTGACATTTCTTTTGTCCTTAATGCACTTTTTTAACTTCACTGACGCTATGCTATCCTTAAATAGTGTTCAGAGAGTTCAGAAATTTTTGTATTTTTTTTTTTTTTAATTCATGATAACTACTGTCTTGTTTCTACTATCATTGTTGGTTTTTTATTTTTCCAATTCTTAGTTCTGAAGACTTCCAGGATAAATTTGACTTGTTTTGTTTGTTGTTTTTAATTTTTTTTTTTTTTTTTTTTTTGGATTGTAAATAGAATGGTGGTGAAAATGTGAATATAGGGAAATCTTTAAAAAAAAAACGATGATTTTTTTTTTTTTGAAGTACCAAAAGAGGAAAAGGTAAAATCATAATCAGGTGAAATTGTTTCACACTTAATACATTATGTACCTAAACGATTAAATATGCATGCAAAAAAAAAAAATCATTTTTTTCACTATTCTTAACGTTGTTTGCCTAGTTTTTTTTTTTGTTTTTCTTTTATTAAATTTTTGTATTTTATTTTACAAGGATAATTCAATTTAATTTTTATCTTTCGTTCTTTTTTAGTTTTTTATTTTTTTTTTTTTTTATTTGTAATTCTTGTCAAAAGATCTGAAAGTTATCCTTCTGCAATGAAAAACAAAAAATGCTTTTTCTTGTCTAGCTTAACCTAATCGCTTGTTTGATTTGTTGACTTGAGTTTGCATATAAAATTTTTGATCAGTGACGTGTCTTGGTGCATAAATGAGAGTGAAATAAAATTATTTTTTGAGTTTTTAAAACTAGATTATATTAAATTAGATGAAGAAGATGAAGTCTTAAAACGACTAGAAGAATTGAATATTCTCGCAATACAAGTAAATTAACCCTTATGTCCCTAATAAAGTACAGGCATTTATTGTCGTTCCACATCTAAATTAAAATTTAGTTATTCATCAAACCACCCTTTTAAAAATACTAAATTATTTTGACTTAATATAGGAGGAAAAATGTAAAAAGGCATGGTAATTTAGAAACATTTAGATTTTTTCAAACCTTGCCAATTTCGATTTTTTTTAAAAAAACATGAGTCCTTTCGAGTTGATAGTGAAAAGTCTATATTAGTCCATGCAAATCCCTATTATATTAAAAATGTTAAATTAAGCTTGAATTATAATTATTCAATAGGGGCTCCTAGTCATTATTTAACAAAGTAACTGTTGAAATATGAACAAATTTCTACTACATAATACTACTACATGTCCTAACACTGTTTATAAATAATGTCAAATTATTATAATGACAAACATTTGTTAATAAATTTTTTCCCTCTTCTGTTTTGTACTTGAAAGACATAACATGCATTTCATTTAGTTCTGCTAACAGTAATATAAATCAATTTTTTTTAAATTGCATTATAATTTCGGTAGTTCAAGGGTTAAAATATCCTCTGGATTATATATATTCATTATTTCAAAAACGCCACTAAATGTTTTAGTTTTTTTTATCCGACTTAAGGCATATATTTATTATCTAAAGATCTATTTAATATCTATTATAGAGCCTACATACGACTCAAGATGGAGTATAATTTGTATTTATGGGCTTGCATCTATGCTTTGCATCTATCTATGTCACTTGAAAGACTGTTCTAAAATTTTGCACTTTGTGACAGAGTCATTTGTTCGTTTGTCAAACGTATAAAAATTCGTTATCATAGTCAGAACTTCTATAATGTAGAATCACTTTCCACTATACAGATTACAGACATTCTCAAGTAGAGACAGTTTGTTATATGTTGACAATTTATAGTCAATATTAATAACATAGGTCACAACTCCTCACCTAACTTTTATCATTCTTCTTTCTATTTTCCCCCCAAACAATTCGTTCTATTTTTCAAATTGTATGAAAAGGTTTCACTGACTTAAGTTTTGACTAATAATAGAAAAAGATATATTTGTAACGGCTACGAGACATGTCCAAAATAAAAGTGATTTATTTATAAAGTGAAGTTAACAAGGAGCCAAACTGAGAACTTAAATAAATTAATTAAAGTAATTATCGTAAGTGGATCAAGTATTTACCATATTATCAGTTTCCTTTAAAAATGTCTATTGAATGCCTAATCATTGTATCTAATACAAATTTTTCAATTTTATTTGTAAAATCGATTTTTGAAGATAGAAAATTTATTTACATTAGTTTTCTAATGTATCCCGAGTTTTTAAAATTTTTTAATTACATATTATAAGCAATAGTGAACAATACGATGATAACAATCCTTACGTTTAAAGCGAAGTTTTAAGCGAATCCGAAAATGTTGTTATATTAAAACAAAAAAATATAATTTATTATAGTAACAATTACGGTTGAATTGAATAATCAAAACTAACAAAAAGTCAATATATTTCCACTATTATTCACATAATTATACGTTTTGAGAGTGTGAATGTCAAACGAGGAAGCAATCATATCGGTATTATGAATATATTAACTTAAATGTGTATATTAAATCAACATATTTCTAATGCATATAAAATTAAATTGAAGATGTCCTATGAAGTGAAGTTCATGATATATTTTTTTTTTCGAAGTTTGACTTAACAAATATTAGAGTTCAAACGTACACGAATTGCGGTTATACATGAATGCACAGTCAGGACATTTCGAATAAATTTGTTAATATTACTCTTGAACTTTTGTATAGTTTATATGTACCTATATATATTTTTGAATTTGGGTATCACATTTGCTGGATTGAATATGATTCCAATTTCGAGTAATTTTTTACTGCAAACGTTGTAGTTTTGAGCCATCTAGGAGTTTGCACTGTATAAATTAGGCAGTTTATACATTTTTGCATTAGTTCATGAATAAAAATTTCGCACAATAAGAAATTTGTCTATTATTTTTTGGATGCCTTTCGTTTCGAACCAAAAGCAATTCGTCATAACTTTATTAACTGACTGGAGAGAGTGAAAAAAATTTGAAGATATTTTTATGAATTTATATGAAGTTTACAGGATGATATACAAAACATGTTTTTACATACAATGGAACGTATTATTGTTTTTATTATTATTTTAGGTTTGGTTGTAATGCATACGGTAATGAATATATTGGGATCTAAACAAAATTAGTTCATAATAGTAACAAAGTAAAGCTCCAAAGATGACGAGTCATAGCTTCCATTGACTATATATATCTTGCCAGTGATAGAACATAACTCTTAAAATAAATTGATAGACAAATTGTTTCACCATTGAAGGTAGTAGTGATAAATACACTATCAAACATCACTATCCCATTATTCAAACTATATTGTAATGAATGTACAAAATTTCACTTATTTGAAATCATAAGCTAAACCCAACAATATATTTAATAGTATACTTAATTACTTTAAATTTTGAAATTATTATGACAAATAATACATAAAAGCCATGAATTTTGAAATTGCTTTACAATAAAATATTTCGTAATTAAATTGAATAAATTTTTAGTACTTAATCAAAATATTTTAATATTAATTATATTAAATTGTAAATTGATTTTAATTTTAAACAATTAGTTTAAGATTCAAAATAAAATGTTTAGTAATAGCTCGCAAAGGACATAAATATTCCCAAGCGTTAACATCGCTCAATTTGACATTAAGATAATATTCAGCAAGGACATACATATTATATCCCGACCGATAAATTTAAACAATTAAACGGACAAAAAGACATAGAACTGCCCACCATTTCCAAACAAAAAAATATAAAAATTTATATAAACAGAAAGAAATCTGTTGAAAATAAATCAATTAACTTCAAATAAAGACTTTTAATAATAAAAGACAGAGTTCAAAGAAATTTATTTACAAGGACATACGACGGAATATCTTTAAGAGTTAAATATATTCTTAAAAGAGCTGTACACATCGCCGGGTGAGTTCTTAAGTGTCCAATATCATACATTAAGCACTTTTTGATTTTTTCATTGATCTAAACTAAACTTGACGCGCTCTTTCTAAATTTTTAATCAATTTTGTTCTATCTATAATAGTTTTTGGGATATTTAATTTTGCTTTTGTTCAATATCATACAAAGTGATTTTTTTTTTTTTTACATTTATAGTGCTTAAGTGTCCAATCTGCAATTAATATAATATTGGACAAAAAATGTCAAAAAATATTTTACGCTTGAGTGAGTAATTAAATTTTGTGCTTAAGTGTTCTATTTCAAATGAAGTTTTTGTATAGATCGATCGATCGATTTGCTACGATCTTCAAAAAGTTTTTATGCTACCAACAGGAAAAGCAGGAAATTTTTATTATAAAATAAAATTCAACACATATAATTTAACTGGTCATTGTAGTATTAACAATAAAACGTATTGTGCCATTTGGTACGAAACACAGAGTGGTCGCAGCGCAAGTGACCTGGCCAGTGCGTTAATTAAAATTTTACAAGTCATTCTTTTTGATATTCCTGATATTTAGAACTTTATTTTATGGTCAGACGCTTGTGTTCCACAGAATAAAAACCGAATAATATTATTAGCAATTTTAAAATTTATAGAAAAAAATAAAGAAATAAAAACTGTAGTTCAAAAGTTTTCTGAACCTGGACACTCTAGAATCCAGGAAATAGATGCTGTTCACTCAGTTATAGATTGCCATTTGTAGTCCAACCGCGTTACTTAAACAACTGATCTCAATGAATTATCCAAAGGTGAAATGAAGAGTTTTACAATATGTTCCGGAAGATTTTTAGAACTATAATGCAGCCAGTGTAGGGCTAAATTTTTCAGCTGTTAAATATAACTCTGCAAAAGAAATAATTTACAATAGGAATCTTTTTCATATAATATTTCAAGAAGATTATGGAGAATATGCGGAAAAAACTACCGTTCCAGTATTTAAACAAAATACTCTAAAGAAAGGTTTGGTAAGACAAATTCCTAAAGTAATACATTTAAAAACTACAAGTTCCATTACACAAGAAAAAATAAAAGATATTGTGTCCATGTTTGATTACATGCCACCTGAGGACGTGTTATTTTATAAGACTATTTTCAAAATAAAATAAAAATAATATTATCACAACGAAAATTTTAGAGGCTAGATTTTGTCATAACATAAAGCAAGACTGTTTAGGTTTATTTTTTATAATTTCTTTAATAATTTTTTTAATACACATTTTGATTTGTTTTTTAGTTTTAGCACTTTAGTTTCGACTGTTTTGTTTTATTTTTATATTATTTAATTAAATGTGTTTGAATGAATAAAATAATGTTTCTCCTTAATATTGAAAGTCTTTGTTAGTTTTATTTTTTGTTTCCAAATCTTGAGAAAAATGTTTAGTTTAAGTTCTTAAATTTCCAATATCAAATGAAGTTTTGTTAACTGTGTTAATTCCCCATAAGATATTGGACATTGAAAAAAATATTTTTTTCAAAATATTTGTCACCCTTACGTTTTTGTCCAATATACATTTGGGCTTTTTTTTTCAAATTTCGAATATCAACAGAAATATATAATTTTTTTAAGAAATCTAAACATAGTATTTTAAAGCTAACAAATTACAGATTATGTCACAAAAAGTTTGATTTTCTATATCCTTAAAAAAATACGTAAAAATTGCTTTGAAGCTTAAAATGCGTTTTTTTCCCATTTCATTTTTCGGTATATTGGACACTTGAGAACTCACCCGGCGACATCGTAAATATATTAATAGAACTGAATATATATAATATTCTACGTATACATGTTATTATATATATATATATATATATATATATATAAATATATATAATGTATAATAACATAAATAAAATATCATGTATGTTTATTTAGGAAAACAAATAGAATATACTAAATAAAAAATTACATTATTGGTATACTAAATATCGACAAAGCAAGAATTTTTTCATTAGTTCGAACCTAATCTACTCCCCTGTGAAAAAAATACTATCCTGAAGATCATAGAATATTTTATATTTTTGCAAATGAATGCTTTCGAATTTAATAAAACTAACTTCTATATTAATAAAGTATTGATGCATTTAATTTGTATATAGTTTTAAAATCAGTTCCAACTTTGTCAATAAAAATTGTTCCATATTATAATTTTTTATTAATACCGCATTCATTTTCCAGATGTTTATAATAATAGTTTAGTTATAAACTTAAATAAAATCTTAATTTAAAATTTTTTATTTAATAATAATAAAAAAATGTTTAATATTTTATGCTCTTCGTTGGAAAAATGAAAAATAAAATAAAAATAATCAAAATCGACCATAATGATTCGACCATAAAATTCACTATCATAAATCAACATTTTGTTAAACCCAATCAATATTAAGTACTTAACTAACAACTAGCTATTTAAAAATTTTCCATAAAATTTCATTCATCTAAATTTCATTGTCAAAATGTTATTAAAAAAATTTAAATAAATCCTGAACATCCCTGAATATTTGACCAAAAAATCTTAAATCTTCATAAAACAAAACTTTTCGAATTTTAAAGTATTTTTAAATTTATTTTTGCTTAAGTTAAATATTTAATTTTACAATAATCTTGTGCTAAGATTTAAATTATAACTGTACATAACTAGTTGAAACTATAAAGGACATTGATTTAATTTTTTATTTTTTTTTTTTATTTTATTCTTGCCCAACAACAACAACTTTTGACGTTTTGACCCTATGAGAGACTCTTGTATTCTTCGGAATGAATATTCTAATACACACTGCGATATGTGTATGTGTGTGTAGAATTGAATGTGATCTAAATAATATATAAAATGTATTCATTGAATTTATTGAAAAAGTTAATACAGTAAAGTTTTTTTTTTTTTTTTTTTAAAGTAAAATTTCAGGGGAAGAAACTTTTTTCTACTTTTTTGTTTTATGTAAAAAAAAAACTTGGTATTACTTTGAAATTAATTCTACTTTTTGTTTTGTGTTCACTGATACTAGAGTCCAAATTAAATTTTGAGCCTCAGTTCATTTTCAATTATTATTTTTGTTTTTCAATTATGTCGTGATGGTGTTGTATTTGGAGTGGTATTTTATGTAGTGACATGTTTTATAGTAATGTAAGAATGATAGGGAGGACATTTTTCAAATAGGGAAACAAAATGAAGTTCCTGAGTTTGGAAAATGTCAAAGAAATTTTTTTTCAAAACATTAATGAATAAAAATGGCGAATTAAGAGAATGAACATTTTGGTTCTATACAAAAATTTTGATTAATCGTGTCGTAGCGCCTTTAGTAGTTCAAAAAAGGAAGAAGACTCACCCAGAGGACTAAAAGTATGATGTATAAGTGACAAAAGTCTAACTTAGACTATATCACAGCAATGAAGAAGAAAATCAGTTATTATAGGTTAAGTAAGGAACTACTCTAGATTAGTATAATAGATTAAGATTTAAGTGTGAAAAATTTGTGTATTTGGGTAAATTTTATTATTTAAATTTATTTACTTGTATTTTAAAAACTTTGTCAAAAGTCAAATTTTTATGCCCATTTTGATCTAAATAAACTTAAATGGTCAGATAGACCAGACTACAACATCACAAATCAAATCTGGCCTATGCTGAACTGGAAGCGATCCCTTAACCTACTAACTCTAAAAAGGTGTGACAATAGTCCTATGGTAGGTGTCATTACGGGTCATTAGGTAAATATGGTAAATATTCCAGAAGACTCGGACTCTCTCAAACGACTTTTGCAGAACGGTCAGATGAGAGGATGAATATGAAACTGTCCAAAACCATATCTGTTCCAGCAGTGATGTATATCGTAAAAGGAAAACCGTTATTTGTGACTCGCTGGGTGTCCTTGAAAGCACTAAAATCAAAGATTTCCACAGCTTTGTAAAAAGCTCAAATTAGTTTAACTAGTAGAATCTTATGCGAGGAAAGTTTCCGTGGTATCACAATGGATCTTGCTAAGTGTGTCAGCCACTACTACCTACCTACCTACCCATCTAAATAAAATGAAGAAATTATTGAAACCGGTTCTACCGGTTTTTACTATTTTAATAAATATACAGCTTAAAAATACGGCTACAAATACGCGAATGCGAACATAATTTAGTTTATAACTGGTGTTTAATATAGGGCTTAACTTGCTTTTATTGAGTTCTTGTATTAAACTGAACTATATAAATCTACTCTTAATATACTAATCTAAACGTTTAGTTGATAATAATTATTCTATTCCAACTACTTAATTAAACTATTATTTCATTATCTTAAGACCAGAATTCCACTTAGTTTTAATCCTAACAACAGGTTTTATATATTTATTAATTTTAATTGATTCTTATAACTCACAGATATTTTTATAACATCTTGATATATAAATTATAGAATTAGATTTGAAAATCAGGAGTTATGGACAATTTAACATTAAAAACCTACTAATGAGTTCCATTAGTAGTATAAGATGAATGAAAAACACTGATAATAATTGCATAAACAATTTTATACAGTTCAAAGTTTTTGTTCAAAGAGGCTTGACTACAAATATGCGAATGCGAATATAATCGATTGAAATGTTTGAACTTTTAATTTCCAGCAGATATTTATATTGCCATGTTGACTTAACATTGTCTTACACAAAACATATAAAACATGTTAGTACTGGTAACTGTCAAATCTGTAAGAGACTTGATGCGTTGATGTGTAGCAGGACATTAACCATATTTTCAGCAACTCTCCAGGTCAAGCGAAAACTATAATAAAACTAATTAGGATGATATGATATGGAGCAGGAGCCGATGTTCGACATTTACACATTTGTAATAACTATAACTTCAGGATATACGTATTGGTCCAGTTAATGTTGCATGAAATATCTGTTGACGGCATATTTGTTTTAACTGCGATTAATTACTGACTTTTAAGCTAACTTTCTAACTAACTAATAATATTTCAGCTGTTAAACAAAAATGGCTTAGCTATGTTTGATATTAAGGTAGGTAGTGTAGAAGTCAAACATCCCCTCCCTTAATGTCAGAATACTCTAATTTACATTAGATCAGCCTGATTTCTTCTCTCAAATTTATGATTCGTGAGTGGAGTGAGATCATTGTCGTAATTATATTTTACGTAAAATGTATGAATTACATCACCAGCTTGTGCAGTGCAATCCTCAAACAACTGAAACAAAATTTGAATAAATTTTTTAAAATTAAAATTTTTTTTTTATTTCTACGAAGGTAAATTTCCAAAAGATGGAAAGGACTTTTTCTTTCAAATCAAATTTTTTGAATGTAAAACATTTGATGTTTGCTTAATTTATATTGTTTCAAAGTAACTTTATAAAAACCAAAACTTCTGGAATTTTATTCATTTTTGGTAAAATGTACCACATAAAATTCTTCCACCTAGAATTTTTTGATCTAGTTTTCATACATATACATACATACATACATATAATATACATCTATTGTTTTTCCACACTTTTTAACATATACATACATACATACATATAATATACATCTATTGTTTTTCCACACTTTTTAAGTACCCCCCCCCCCCCCTCATTATCAGCTTTTTCAATTTTAAGACATTCGATATTTTGATGTTTATTTATAAAAATCCATCAATTCAACACAATAATGGGACTATGAAAAGAATGTTCTACATTTAGGCATAAATTTTTCAAGCAAAGTATTCAAAAAGTGGGAATAAAAAAATTATGTTTTAATTTTTTGTTTTTGTTTTTTTTTTTTATTTTTTATCTATTGAAAAATTTTCTCTTTACTGTTACAAAATAGTTTCAAGGAAATTTGAAAAAAAAAAAAAAAATAATGATAATAAGAAAAGAAAACCGCCTGCATATTTCAAGATTAAAAAGGGTTCACCTTACACATTTCTGAAATTTTAGATACTAAAGTTTAACTTTAAATATTTATGAGAATGTTTGGAATTCGATTTTGGTGCACTTAAAATAGTGTAGGTATACAAGTATAGAAGTTTTATTGTAGTTTAATGTACGCTCTAAATAAAATTTCAAGGATATAAGGTAGTATTTTTTTTTTTTTTATTTTTTCTTTTTTTTAGCAACTTTTTGCTCTTTAAAATATTTTACATGAAAATTTTATTTAAAATTTTTTATAATATTATAAGGTTTAAGTACAACATTATTACATTATTTAGTTTAGTAAATTTCGTTTAAAAAAGTTGATTTGTTGTCAAAGTTATTCGAAGTAAAAAAAATGAAAAAAATATTTCGATTGATGTAATAAGGTTGTACGTACATACGTACTCAATTTGAATATAATAAAAAAAATCTATTAGTTTTTCAACAGGAACCAATCTGGAGTTATGTATATCTTGTATTTATTACACTATAGGAAATTTAGGTATTATAAAACCTAATTTTTTAAAATTAAATTTCGCTTATTGTATAGAATGTATGTAACTAATGTTTTACTCGCATATTGACATACTTTGGTAAAAAAAAATTGTATACATAGCCAAAACACTAGGATATTACACAAATACTAGGATGAGTACGTTTGACTAGTGTTGAAATGGAAAGTTAGGAAAGGAGAGGGTAGAAGTGAGTCTAATAACTCCTCTAAAAACTTACATCTTGAACTTATCTTATTGCAGAACGTAGGACTGGTCAATTTCATTTATTATAACTAATTAATTAAATTACAGATTTTTAAAATATATTAAATACACTTATACTAACTATTTGTAATTTCCAGAGACTAAAATAGAACAGATAAGAACTAGACTAAACTAAATAAACCTGAAGATTAATTTGTAGTCAATGTTGGCAATGTAAATTACGTCTAGTTTTTTACACAATTATTTACATGTAAATAAGTTAGTAATTTACTGGGATTTTTTCTTCTTGTAAGTGTGTAAACAATGTAAATAATGTAAATAACTCAAAATAGGTAATTTAGCTGCAACATTTATTTGTATATTTAATAAATTAAAACTTAGGAATATGTAGTGATTATGTTTAAAAAATAATTAAAATCACAATTTGCTAAGAACCTACCTTACAATTTAGATATCCAATCTTACAATCTATATTATATATACATCAATAATTGCCAAAACCATCAATCATGGCATATAGATATAATAAATATAGATTTGCAGCTTTCTCTTTCTCTCTAATACATTAACTTATCATAATCATTATGTGATTTTCAGCCGAAAATGAACATATCTTTTGCGAAATTTGAAGTCAGTATATACATATTTTATTAAGTAAAGTAAAGCTTATGATACAGAAACTGAACAAATGAAAAAAGAAGGGAGCAGAGTCATTTAAAAAAATTGCTATGTAAAAATTCATTGTATTAACATTATTTAATTTTCAGCCGAAGAATATGTTATCAGTTGAGCCCCCTTTTTTTATAATCCATTACAACTAGGTTATAACTTTTTATAAAAGATTAGATTGAAATATTTTCAAAAATTTTGTCGAACTGTCAAAAACAAATGATTTTACAGAAATTTACAGTGTGGTTTACCGTTGTTTACAGTTGTTTACATTTATTGACAGTTATTTACAGTTGTTTACTTGTATTTTACACTTCCTTACATCAAATATGTAAAGAATCATAAAAACGTTAATTTACGCGTAAAATACCATCACTGTTTCTAATACTGACACGCGTCTGTGAGACGAAATAAAATTTTTGTTTTCAAATATCTATTATTTTTCAATACTTATAATATTGTATGTTTCTATACCTTCAAATTATTTGCATACTAACATCAAACGTGTCAAGACATTTTAATACGGTGAGTAATTTTGAAATTAATTGTGTTTAATGTTTTCAAAATGTCTCTGAGACGTAGTGTCAGCATAAACGTGATTATATTTTTGAATTAAATAAACGTTTCAAAGAAATCGAATTAAGTCTGTATAATAATGGTGGTCTCTTCCATGCATCAATACATCATAGAATTCATACAGATTTATTAAATAATTTCCCAGAAATTAGACGTGGATTCGTTTACAGAAATACGTGCAAACTAATCTTGTGGTCGACAAACTCGAAGGTTGTCGTTGACGATTTTCTGTCGTTTCCTGGATGTCTGCAGCGTAAATACCTTTATTTTGTTCAACCACAATTATACAAAGAACATATCGATATGAAATTTTATGAACCAGTTAGCAAAAGACTTAATCACACCACACCATATAATCAATGTTGTATGTAATCCAATCTGCAAAAATTATGGTAAATTTGCAAAATGTGTAATAAATTTTAGCTTGTCAGTTTTTACACAATATGAATTAAAATATAAATTTTTTGTATGTTAAGTAGAATATAAATGTTTTAAGCAACATGTGGTTAAAGTTAATTCCATACCACGTTATATTTGTTGTAAGTTTACTACTTTTTTATTTTTACAAATTTATTAATTTTTCAGTTATGAAAGATCAATGATAAAACTATAGGCTTCCTTTTTAATTTAAACATCAAAATGTCTTGACTATTGAAATCTGTGTGCATTCAATCAATATGATATGATTTCATGTTAATGCATAAATACAAATATATATTCATTTGTAGTTATCGATCAACAAAATTAAAGGCATAAAATCCATATTCAAAATTAGACAAAAAAAAAATAAGTCCTGAGAAGCTTTAAAAACGTTTTGTCGTAGTATTGAACAAATTCTCAAAGTTGCAATTAAAGAACAATATTATACAGATAATACACATTTAAATATATATATATGGAGATAATATTAAGTGTATTATCTTTATTAATGCGAAAAATAATTAATAAATTCTTCTAAAGTAGGGTAAAAATAAAAACTTCTAGGGAAATCGCTAAGCTTTACTATACAAATTGTTAATTTTTAAAATTCGAATTTTTGTTTGCATATATTTTGGCGGAAATATATTCTAAATAAAGGAAAAAACTAAATATTTTTTCGCCTAAATATATGCAAAGGTTTGATTATATTAAACTTTTTTTAAATTTCAAACTGATTTGTAAAGATTATTATAAGTATATTAAGTCGTATTTTATTATTGTACAACAATTAAAAGTTATGCCATCAAAAATATTGTTTTGTGAGAGAAAGCTGTTTGAAAAATCAGAAAAATAGTTGGAAATTGGTGGGAATTTCTTTAAATGCATATTTAGGATTGAAAAAATTAAATCAAAAAAAAAATTTTGTTACTAGAATTTTAATGCCCTCCTTGATCCAATAATGGAAAAAAGATTTGTATTTGACTATAACCACTATAACTATAATTTCCCATAAGACTGCGTGTAAATTCGTAGCATTTTTAAGCTTTTTTTTTTTTGCTTGAATGGCTATTTAAAATGTAGTTGGTGGTTCAGAACTATAGAATGACTGTTTTTACACAAACAATTGGTATGCACAAACACATACAATATATATTTTAATGTATCTGATCTTTTAATATATTTTTAGTTTTATATACTTATTGTAAACTTCCATTTCATAATAGGATTGTTCTATTACATTTTAAGTTATGCCAAAACCAATAATTGTATACCAAATTAAGTTATTTACAACATTTATAACTAAAGATTGAGCCGGATTCGACTTCCTGACTACTATTCAAATGACACCTACATCATATCGGTCGGCTAGAGTTTGTATCATAAATCAGTTCATTATTAATAATTTACTGTTATATTATCAGAACTATTATGAGTTCAGAATTTTGGTTCTGTATTAGATATAAAATGATATCTAATGTAATTTGGTATTTGAAACGAAATAAAATATACTATGATTTGTACTAAATATAGCTACATTTTATTGACAATATTAAAAACCAATCAATGATAAAATAAAATATGTACATAAACCTTTCCATTCCATTTACAATTAAACCAAAATTTACAATAAAACAATTTTACAATAATAAAATATAAAACGAATACAATTAGTAATTTAAAATAGAGATTATAAAAATTATACAATTAGTTTAAAAACACAAAATTCCTAATGAAATTTCTTTGATTTGCTAATGAGGATTTCTTTACAACATCTTTACTCATATCAAAATTTATTGTTGTGTTGTATTGGTTTGTGTTTATCAGCGTTCTGTTAATAGGCTTATATTTCCCGTAGTTAGTCCTGTGAAATGTAATAGAAAATATGTTTTCATAAAAACAATACCTAACACAGTTCTCCTACCTTCCAAAGTATACATATTAAGTCATATAACTCAATGTTCGCACAGAGTTCATTAGAAAAATGTATGTAATATTTTGTTAATTTTACATTATTTTCAGCTCAACCATCATTTTTAATCTATCTATATCAGGCAACTCATTAGATCTACAATTTAGATACACAAAATAAATTAATATTTTTTATTGTACCATTTTATTGAACGAACTGAAGAAATTATAAGAACATTTCGTATGACAATACAATCAACTAACAATACTATTATAGGACTAAACACTGCTAGAACACTTATCAACTTTTAAAAAAATTTTTAATTCCAATATAAAACAAATATTAAGTATATATTATATACATATGACAATATATACATACTGACTCCGTGGTCAAGCACTTATAAAAATGCCATTTTAACATGGAATTAAAATTAATTGAAATTTCTTAATCTACCAGTAAATTGATATTTATTGAGAAAAGAAAGAGATCTCAAAGGTTATATACAGAAGTATCTTGTATCTCATAATATCTAAAAATTTTATTATTATATTTTTAAAATTAAAAAATTAAAAAAAAAAAAAAACAATTTTTTAGGAAATCTAGGTAATTCTTTTTTCTTTCCCTGGGAAATACTTCTTTTGACTTTCATGTTGAATATCTCCACACAATTTTAATTTAATCACAGGCATATTTATTGTAAACCAGTTTTTTTGTACATCATGCAACATCTAAATAATAAAATCTTTAAATAGTGCTAACACATCTGTTCACCTATAAATAGCGACATTCCATTCAAAGAATTAAATTATTCGAAAGTATAAATGAAATAGAGTTGATATTGTAATTGTATAGTTCTCATGAGAGGTGTAGGATTAGATACATTTCAGTAGATGAGATTGAAATTAATATGATGCTGATGATTATAATTCCGGATGAATCCATACATACATTTTATTATATGCCTGAGTCTTTTGACTGGTTATATTACTTACATAGTTTGTCAATATCATTTATTAATAAATGAAATAGTCTGTAAGGCGAATATATGAGTTATTTGTTACAGAATGAATGCTCACACAAAATTATATAACATGTATACCACTCTTCTACATTATAAATTATTATGTCAAGTTAGATTTGTTTGTCAAATTTCAATAATGCTTTTAAAATTTTTTTTTAATTTTGTTACTACTAATTATTATACTCCTTACAGACTCTTTAGTGTTTTGTGTCCAACAACGTTTTCAACAATTATACAAATTTTAATTTACTCCAACGTTAAAGAATATTTTTTAAATATATTTTTGATCAATTAAAATTAATATCAACATTTAAATTAGTATGTCCTATGTACTTTCAAAACAAAAATTTCAAATCAAAATTTGAAGTTAAATATGGTCGAATAAAACCTATTAACTATAATTAGATTTTAGACAATAAGGCGACTTGATAATATACTACATAAACAGTTAATAATGATTTAGGAACAGATTGTTCATCGTTATTATATTAATCGAATTGTTAAACTTTGAAATAACCCTTTCCCGCCGGCTACCCTTTTCCGTTGTCTAAAACGAATAATATTTTAAAGTCAGAGTAATGTTTGGCTAGATAAGTGATTTGTTATTTTGTGGTCTACTGTTGAGGAAGTATTTGTTTTAAAAAATTCTTGCTTCTTGGAGATATTTTCAAAATATAGAACATTGATAGCTGCGATGTGTTGAAATGATTCCTCTGATGATACAAAGTATAAATTCCAAACGTTTACAACTGCCAGATCAATTAGATAAATAAAAATCACCGACTACAATTTATTACCTTTTAACACGATTCTGAACTTATTGATATTTTGATCAGTTCTATCACCACTTATATAAGCGTTAAAATTTGCAAAATTTTCTAATCTCTATGCGTTTAGCTATCCAACGTTTTGCCGAATGTATTAGGATTTATAAAATCAAAATTAATTATCATTGCAGAAACACTATTACTCACACATTTAACAACCTGTTTATCAATTATGGATCACAAATACACATATTTTTATCTTGAGTTAACAACAAAAACAAATTAACATCAGTATCTTCAATTTTATCATTTTCGTTCCAAATTTTTACTTCTATTGCACCTTAAGCACCTCTTGGCATTTTCAAAGAGATTTTGATGATAAAAAATTTCACAATCCGTCAATTTATTTAATTATGGTGGGAAAATGTTTATGTTTATGACATTATCATTTTAAAAATTAGTTTGAACTCTCAATAAAGACCCTTGGACAAAGAACTGAAGACCCTAGAACTCACTTTTACTTGTGTCATAATTACGCTTTACAAATTTTGAAAATATAACTGCAACGAAATAACTTCTGTCGGTTGGACTATATGTATAGAACACCAATTTTAAAGAAAAAAATAATTAATATTTTCAACTAAAATCCCATATTTAATAATTGTCGAAGCTTCTATAATGCTTAAACAATTAATTTTTGGTAATTTGAACACAATTAAATATTTTTAGGTATATATTTTTTAGCACTTCATATTTTCACCTCTACTATTTTTAACTTTTTGAAAAAATTACATTTTGAATTGATAATTTATAAATTGACAGGGTACTTTTACCAGAGCTAAGTTAATTTTAATGAAAGTTACACATATGTTTAGGACCTCTTGTTTTTTGTCCTATATATATAGGTCAATCGGCGGGAATGGGTTAATTTAAGTAATTGAAATTTTCAATTAACGATAACAGCCCAAAAACATATAATAATAACTTTCTATAAATTGAAAACACGCATGTTAAAACACAACCTGGTTATATATTTATTTATTTATTTATGCTTAATTCAAACATATTACAATCTAATAAAACAACTTAATAAAAAATATGATTATGCTATTATACATATATCTTATATATACTAATTTTGTTTTTGTCTGAAGCCTTTTATAACAACAACAATAATAATGGAAAAACAGTCTAGAAAAGGAATTGAGAGAATAAATCAATTGTTTTTTTAAATTGTTATGGAAGTAAGAGTAGGTAGAACTAAAATGTAGAAAGAAAATAATATTAATGCATTATATGATGAAATATGACAAATATATTAATACTTTACATTGTTGTTGATGTTTTAAGTTGTTATGTGCACACTTTTTCAAAAACTTTACTAGATTAGCAATGGACATTATACTAGTATTGTTATATTACATTATATTATTTTGGTAGATGTAAATACAACTTTTTGTTTTAAATAACAAAATTTTATCTTATTCCACATCAAACCGTTACAAATTTGAAACAAATAAAAATAATCTGAAAATAATATAAAATCTTCCAAAAATATTCCTGACCATTTTATTTGGTTTTAAAAAATTCAATAAAATGTATTTTTAAAAATTACTTAATCAAATGTACATATATAGAGTTCTCAAGTAACAAGTGTGTACCTCTATCTACTCCCATAAATTGAATGAAACAAGTCTAATGTAATACATTGTATCAAAATTTAATTTACAATGTAACAACCTCCAGCACTTTTCTATATATACAATTTAATACAATTTATCATATTTTTATTTTCTTTTCATATTAGTTTTTTATACATGTTTTTTTTTTTCTTGTTTAGAATTTCAGGTTGTAATAACCTATGACTGCGGATCTGCCTATAAAGTGTTTATTACAGCAATGTACATAACATTAATAAACTTATCAAAAAAAAAAAAAAAATATATATATATATATATATATGTATTTAAAATACTATTAATTAATTGAAATCATGTATAGTGATAACGTTTGAGCTCAACATAAAGATTATAAATACGAGTTTAGATAAGTTTGTTTGCATTTTGTCAATTTTATTAATGTTATAAAATTATGTTTCTGGACAAGTAAATTCAATGCAAAATATTGTATTAAATAAAAATTTAAAATATAGATTATTTCTGTCATTGCTCTAATTTAATGAAATTATAATTAATTAAAATTAAATTTAGAAAATTATAAAAGAAGAATAATAATTGTTTTGGAAAGTGGTAACAATTTTGAAAATTATACATAAATGCAGATTTTTTGATTTAGTTTATTTAATTTGAAATTAATTTGGTGAGATGGAAATTGAAGTTGGATTGAAGGTTGTTGTATCTTGATTGATAATAAATAAATAAAATTAGTATATTAAACTATAATAAATCAATAATAATAATATTGTTTTTTGGTTTGTTCTCATTGCATCATCATTTTATTTTTTAATTTAAGTTAAATTTAATAATAATCCTCTAATAAGAGCAATTTTAGAATAGGTTTTAATTTAGGTATATTTCTTAGTATGTATAAGTAGTGGTAATTTTTATGAAAAACCACAAATATTCAAAAAGGTTTTTTGTCGCCATTTTTCCTTTAAATAATAAATTAAATAATAAATAAATTAGTCAGCTAGCCTAAGTAATAATTAAGATAGGTGTCATAGGTGTAAATACAATAGTATAATACAATAGTATAAGCTCTAAAAAATTTAATATTGTTAAAAAAAATTATGAACATGTATATCATGGCAATAAATAAATAAATAAATAAAAAATAAATAAATTTTATTAACAACGGTAGGAATAAATCCAAACTGCCAATATTATACCACGATATGGGCATTTGTGGCAATTATAATTTTATGAAACAAAATAGTTAATTACAAAAAAAAAGAAAAAATAACAAAAATTAACAATTATTACAAAATTATAATATTAAACTGATATATTGACTTACTCTAAATAAGATGTCCTGAAACTCAGTTTTACTCTTTCTATGCTTTTCTTCGACGCAGAGGTTATCTGATAGATTTAGTATTGAAATAAGTTTTATATATTGAAATATTTTGTCTAGGGTATATAACACACCCAAATTATTGCACCAATGCATTATGAATAGTGTTCATTAGTGGCCTTATTCCAAAAAGCGAATTAATTTTCAAATAAATATTAAAATTCTAGGTATGTTTCACAATTTTATTAAATATTTTAATCAATTTCGGTTATTACGCCATCATCAGAAGACTCAGTCTTTTAATAAAATTGTGAAACATACCTAGAGTTTTAATATTTATTTAATTTTAATAATGTTTCATCTAGAGCCTATAGTATATTCTATAAATTATATTAGAATCAATTTTTCACTTCATATCGGTAGAACATCACATTGCATCACATCACAAATAAATTTGTATTCTAAGAAATGAATTTTATGTTTTATAAGACTAACAGGATAAAAATTTTCTCTAACTGTAACATTTTTTTGTCACGTGTCAAAAATATACTTGTAAACCCAATATAAATGAAGGAATTGAACTTAATAAGAATAAATAAATTGTAATTTTCTTTTATCTATTTATTCTTCGAACAAATAATGAAGAATAAATAGATAAAAGAAAATTACAATTTATTTATTCTTATTAAGTTCAAGTGCGAAAATTTACAATAAAAATCCATTTACTAAAATAAAAGGAAATTCTGAGGGAGATGTTGTATCGGCGTAGGACCTAATGACCATTTCCCAATGATAGGTGGAATTCTCAGTTTTCTAAAAATATATATCCTTAGTGGCGCATCTTATCCTTTAAGGACGAAAATGACATTTGAAAGCATCCTTGTTGTTTTGATGTTTTTGTATAAAAACCTTTATATTTATTGATCTATTAGATATATATATATTCTAAAAAGATAACGGTCTGGAGCATATTTTAACATTTATTTGATGATGATTGATGCGGCCGTTATGGAGATATTGTAGTTCAAAGTAGAAAATTAAAAAAAAAAAAACAATCTTTATTTTCTTTCATAAAAAACCAAATACTTAAAGATTTTACTATTAAACTACCCCAATATTTATATAGTTTTGGAAAGGTATCGTTTTTTTCTATAACTCGTACATATATACTTTACATTTACGTCGAATAGTTTAGAAGATATAAGCATTTATTACAAAAATCATTAATCATTAGGTCCTAGGCCGATACAACATCTCCCTCAGAAGAGCCAAATAAAACATAAAACATAATACAATCAGTTAACTTATAGCTAAATAGAGATTCTAAAAAATGTACAATTAAATTAAAAACTCAATTCAGAAGAATAGTCTTATAAAATTAGAAAATTACTCTGAATAAGGATTTTTTTGCAAAACTCATATCTAAATTTAAATTGTTCTGTTGTATTGTTTTGTGTTTATCAACACTCTGTTAGTAGGTTCATATTTCCCATAGTGAGTCCTATTAAATATGATAGAATATATATTTGTGTCTAAATCGTGCTCTTCTGATAATTTAATTTTTTTAAAATGTTGTCAATATAGTGTGAACCAATATGTTTATAAATAATACTCGATACAGTTCTTCTATTTAAAAGCTTTACAAAATTTTCTTTTCCCCCTCAAGATGAGAATAAGAGAATGATAACAACTAATAACAACAAATTTCGAGTCGTGAAATCAAAAAGGTTCAATTAAATGCTAATAGGAGTTCTGGAAGCAACTGGAATGACCACTTCTACCTACTTAACTACCTACCCCCTCAAGATGTTATTTTTATTTATTTACTGCTAAAAAAAATAATATTAAGGGCGTTTTCGTACTTCTCGTACTTGCACTTGATACTTGTACTAAACCTATCAATATTTTCACTTTTAATAAATTTAATTTTGCGATATTTAGTATACTTGAGACTACAGTAAAATTTTGACAGCAAATCAAGTGCGATTTGACAGGTTTAGTGCGAGTATCAAGTGCAAGTGCGAGAGGTTCGGAAACGCCCTAAATCCTATAACATATACCAAAAATAAAAATTTTATTCATTTGTACACCTTTGTAAGTTCCAGTATTTGAATAACATTGATGTTCGCTTGCGAAAAATAAAAAAAATATAAGATCTATGTTGGTGCAATTGCCTTTTATTCTATCGTAAAGAATTTAATTTTCTCTCTTTCGTAGAAGCAGATTAACAAGTAACAAAGGCGAGCATTATTAACCAAGGTCTGTACATTTTCCATTGAAAATGTTCGTAGGAAAACAATGAACTTGTATGAATCCACTTGCCAATAATATAACATTTTATTTGTCATATTGAATGTTTCAAATAATATTCAGAAGTTCAGTGAATATTGAACTGAAAACAACAGAAAATAATAGAACAAAGTAATTTTCAGTATTCAATTGTCGTCAATTTCTAATTATAGATATATATAGTCAGAATACAAAAAAGAAGAAATTCTTAGTAATCAAGTAAAGTGCAAAAACATCAACCTTCAATAAAATATACTTGAACAACTATACTGATTATGTCTTTTTTCATATTTAATTTTTAATATTTTTTTGTTTTAATTGCCATTGTTATTGCCATTATTTTTTCCACCATAATAATTCTATATAATATAAAAGTATTAAATTTAAATTTTGATCAGAGCTATTTGTATTATTATTCTAATTTAATAATTAAATATTATATTTATATAAAATTAGAAAATATATCACAACGATGACAAAATCTTGATAAAATAAATAACATAATTTAATTTTCTAGATTTATCTGTATATCCTGTTATATCCTTTTATAATAAACACCTGTATGTATATAAAAAAAAATTGTATTTATATATAAGTATTATATATAACTATATATGTACATACATACACAGGAATCAAATCAAATTCTATTGGGATTAGTATTTTAATATACAATATAATAATTTAACACGCATATTTTCAAATAAATTTTATTCAAGTTAGAACGCATTATTACAAAAATTTTGTTTGTTCTACTGACTGTTAGAGTTTCGAATTAAAAAAAAAATAATCGCAAATAATGTTATTTAAATTAGACAAGTTAAGATTAGTGTTGTTTGATTTACAATTTATTTTAATTGATACAAGGAAAAATGGTGGAAAATTACAAAAACCCTGTGACTACTTGTATTTTTAAAAATTTTATTTAAAAACTTATGACTAGACTTAAACTAATTTATAGCTAAACAAAGACATCGAGAAAAAAAAAATAGATAAAAAAGAAATAATTAAAGCAAGCAATCACAATTTATTTACATTTAGTAATTATTAAAATGTTTTCGGAGTTTATAAAATGCCTTATTAAAATGTTTTCGGAGCTGGAGCAGTTGGCAATAAATTTGTTAGCTCTAATAGTAATTTTGTCTGTTGTCGTTGTTAATTTAAAAATAAATATTATTGAAAAAGAGTTTGATTAGGTATATATTTTCTCTTTGAATCTTGTCCTTACAAATATCTGGAAATAGGTATTCTTAGATTTTAATTTAATTTATGTAATATGTGTAATTTCTATTTATCATTATTTAGAACGAACAATAGAGATAATAATTGTTTATATAGGTGTCTCAAACAATTTAACGACTTACCAAACGCGCTTAAAGAAATAAACAAATCAAAAAATATATTTTAAATCCATAATAAACAATAATAGTAATAATTGTACTTAATAATAATAAAAAAAATTAGTAATAATAGTAATAATAATAATAATAAAAATAATAATAATAATAATAATAACAATAATAATAATAATAATAATAGTAATAATAATAATAATAAAATAAATAATAATAATAATAATAAAAATAATAATAATAGGCTATAAATATAATTATTTTATAAGTCTGTAAAAATTCTTGTAATAAATAATTCTTGTAAACCTAATAATTTGATCACACAGCAATCGCTAAGATCAATAAATTTAATTTATTTTAAGAAATTGTAAACAATTTGAAATCTAATATTATAATTGAAATTAATAAAGAGAAAAAAAAATATTACAAGCTATCTCATATTATATTATTCAAGCTTGTCTTTTGGCATAAAACAAATTTTATTTTACGTTAAAATTTATTTCGAAATGTATCTAACTGTTTTTTCCCAATTCATTAAATATCAAATATAAAAAATAAATATTTGTATTAATTTCGTTATAAAGTAGAAAATTCTTGAATCAAAATTGATATTATTCAGAAAACAAAAACAATATCAAATTAAATATTTTTATTTCATATAAAGTCATGTTTGCAATTCAATCTGTAGTAAAAACTAGATTTTTCACAAATTAATCAACCGTTAATATATGCTGCCATGAAGTATTTAAATGATGATGTGTTGACCAGTAAGTTCAGTTGTACAGTTGTTGACCAGTATAAATAAAAAAAATTCTGTGCAATTGCATAATGGATCCACTAGTTATATTTATTATTAATATCGAATATAAAGGATATGTTTTTTTAACCTTAGGAACATTTATCTCACCGTATTCACGTTAAACTAATCTGATGATCACCATTGTCCTGAGATTCTATTATTTAATTATAGGTCGGTAACAAACACTTTGCATTGGTTCCTATCTCGACTCGACTAGCCTCTTCAGTTTTTGTAATGTTCTCTAATGAGTATAAGAAAAAAATTGAATTAGTTTAGTCAAATTTTAAAGGAGTAGTAGCCACAGTAATTCATTATTCCAGAACACTAGACCTCAAGCCCTAGACCACAAGCACTAGACCACTAGACCCAGAACAATATCTTAGCTCAAACATATTTATTTTTTACTTCGTTAACGTACTTCGAATAAAAAAATTTTTAGAAATGGAGTAAAAACTGTTTTTAAACATTTAAATTTTCAAGTCTTCAAACTTTTTAGCTCAAAATTCACATCGAACATAATATTCAAAAAATTATTTAAATTTAATAAATCTATGTACATGTATCTTAAATGTCTCAATAATAATCTTTACAAACTGAATGATATTCCAAAATTTATTTTATATAAATAGACAATTCAAATTACATTTTAATATTTTACATTTTAAAATTATATAACTGAAAATTTGATTAAAATGTTACCCATTTAGCAAGGACATCTTTTCAAAAAAAAAAAAAAAAAACAAATAAAATTATCAGATAATATTAAAAACTATAAATTTATTTCCACGGTCGGGATCGCTGTAATAAAATCAAAAAATTTCTTTTAATAACATCACTGACGCTAAAAATCCACTTTTTCTCACTATATACATACACTAGGTGCATATATATATATATATATATCTGTATTCTAAACTATCTAAAGTAATTTAAAAAATTAAATTTAAAATTACTTATATATAGTATATTTTATAATATAAAAAAAAAATTATAAATATAAAATAAATTATACAAAATAGGTATGCGTTGTTGAAAAAGGATAAATTCTCAATAGAATTTTCCCATCTAAATAATTTTCATTCAAAATTTCATTCAATTTTCAAAAAATGGCAGTGATTCAATGATGATGAAAAATGTTTTTGTTTTCTATTTTTTTTTTTTGTTTTTTTATTGTTTTTTTTTTTTTGGTTTTGTCTTATTATTTTTTATTATTTTTTTCCAAATATCTCGAAAATCTGTGTTATCACAAAATGAGATTATCAGCGCTTATATTATATAAAATAGATTATACTTTAAATCCTGTCAGCTTTTTTAACAACCTAATATACAATATATATATATATTATGTACACATCCAAATACATATATATTTGTATAGAGTGAAAATTTCACTAAAATTAGTTTAGGTTTACATGATGTATCAAAAATATTTTAATTTTAATAATATTTTAAATGATAGGGTTTTTATCTTTACATAATTTTTGTGGTTTTAAGTATGTACTTATCCGCATGTATACATTATGTATATATAAATATAAAATATACATATACACGCATATAACAACCACATATTAATACTACGTGAAGGATAATATTTATAATATTGTGTAATTTTTGGAAATTAAAAGGATTCTTTATGGAATTTTATTTTAGAAAATAGACTAATTTAAATTTATTTATAAAATATGTAAGAAATAAAATTATATCAATAGTTGAAAATTTTACAGTTGTACTAGACAACTATAAGTAATTGATATAATATATTTTTCAGTAAGTTGTATTATGTGTTTTAAATTTCACATATTGGTAATTTATTTGAAATTTTAAAATGGTAACAAGTGTTGACATTTGTGTTTAGTATACTCAAAAAATTGTTTTTTTATAGATTCTAATAGGATTCAACATAAACTGAAGTAAATGAAGATTATTATCCTTTAGTATAATCTTTAACTGTATTTTACATTAAAATCATTATATTTAAACTGATGTAAATTGAAAAAAGTACGGTAAAAATATCTGAACCATTTCACAACCGATTTTCATTATTAGTCTTTAAAATGATAGATATTATTTAAAAGGAGACGTAGCGAAATTAAATATTTTTTCAATAAGAAATTTCAATTTGAAATTTCACTCCATGTAAAGCGCATCATAAACATACTGTTACAGCGACATTCTCTTTTGCACAATCCTCAAATAACTCAAGCTCAGCATTTGTGAATTTTGAAAACCCTAATGTTTAGCTAAACTGAAAAAAATTTACTATATTATGTCGTTCAAGTATCTATAGCCTCTCGACATTTTATTCATTTTGTAAATATTATCTGAATTTTGGTTTTGCGTAAAGGAAACCTTTATATGCGTTGAAGTGTTTGTTTTTTTAATATTTTCTAATAGGATTTATTTCTTATAAATTGTTTTAATAATATAATTTAGCTTAACGCAAACAAATAAGCTTCAACTAATGCAAAGCATATAAGCTTCAACTTCTCAAAGTTTATTGATCTTTGTTCACTACTTGTTGAACTACCGCGATTATGTTTACTGATGTGAATTGATTCTTACTTCTTCAGAGTCTTTAAAAAAAAAACTTCATTCCTGATGCATCATATAAGCAATTACAAGTATGCTTCCGATTCCGCTACATTCATACCTCCTAGTATTATTATATTGAATTCATTTTGTATTATGGCTATTTAAATTTGCAGATATTCGTAGATTAGATATTATCTCATTTCCCATTTCCCTTTTGTTGGTTTTTGATGCATAGAACACAGAATTTCCGATTATGCCCTTCCATTGAAAACGCGGTTATCTCCCATATCTTATAATTGTTTTCGAATATACCAGTTCCTACTGAAATACACTCAGTTTTATTTTGCACTTTATTTAGGTAATATTTGGAATAAATGGAATCACCCTTACGCTTTGTCCATCAAGCAAAATGTATAGCTTAAATAGTCAAGCAGGACTTCTGCCACACATAACTGGGATCGCTACTAAATAAATTCGGTATTCGGTAAAATCTTGAATACCGAATACCGAAATCCACAAGGTTTAGCTCAGCATCTTAACATAGAAAAATTTTATTTTATCAACTGGGCCACAACTCACTCATTAACAGAGTTTTTTTTTCTCGCCAGAATTAAATTTAAATTTAATTTTTTTCTTTAAATAAATTATTACGCGGTTGCGGTTGTTGTCTAAGATAGATCAATATAAAGAAAATATGAAAATATAATTTTTGATTATACCAAGAATAAATTAAAGTGAAGCAAAACAATTTAGTAATACTAGACTAGCGAATACTAGCTAGTCTTTATTATGTAGATTAACCATTAAATTTTCATTATTCAAAATACCAAATACGGTACAACATTGCTTGAAGATCATTTTTGTTTTATTTATTTTTATGGTTTATATTAAATATTGCTCTTTTTTTTTGCTCAATTTATAAATGATTCATATGTTAAACAACTTTTAGTGATACTAATGGGGCGATTATCGAAATTGTAAAATACCAGGTTCTCACAGTCAATATTAGTCAACATTAATTTACCAATATATTATAATTTATGGCATATAATGTTAAAAAAAAAATAACAATACCAGAAAGATTGTTTATTAGTCGTATAGTTTCAAAGTGTTAAATTTTAGAACACTAATGTCTAGTAGAAGTTTAATCATTACGGCTTAGGAGCAGTTCCAAATGAATTTGTAATAAATGAACATTAATTTACAATTTTAATAATTATCTCTACTTAGAAAGGGACTTAAAAAAGTAGTAGAAAATATTTGGGATGTCTATTGAATGAACAATGGGATTTTTTTAACAAATATTAAACTTATATGATGAAATGGTACGATATTTACAAATATTGAAAATTGCTCTGAGCTCACGATTCAAAAAAACTAGAGTCCTTCGAATAGCTGGGTTACCTACGAGTATCAAAAATCAGTTAAACGGTTGGAATAACTAATTAAACAGTATTGTTGCGGATATTAAAAAACCAATTAACCATAAATATTATCAAATTCAAATATTTAAAATCTTTCCGGCATATAATTCGGCTTCCAGCTAAATATGATTTGATTAAATTATTCTCGAAGGCTTTTAAAGCATCCGTAACCGATAAAGTACAGAAATTTTAGTATAGCCAAAAAAAATATAAGACAAAAAAAAATGTAGAACTATACATCAACACCATATCATTTTTCAGAATCAATTGACAACATTAAGAAAACTAATTCATCAGACTGATATGTAAATGGCTTAAATTGTATTAAGAAAATATATTAACAAACATATTATGTTCAACACTTTTAGTTCATAAATAAAACAACAATTTTTTAAATTCATAACCAACTTCGAATCAAATTGATCAAAGAATTGTATATATGATATTATGTATTTCTATTTCGAATATGATATTATGTAAATCTTGTCATTTTAAAGGTTAAAAAAGCTAAAGGATTAAATTTTGTATTATGTATACTCATTTGAACTAATTCCCGCAGATATCTACGAATTGAATACAATATTTACAAAGTTGTCTTCTAAAATATAATACCATTATATAAGAATATTTGTTTTTGTTGTTGTTGTTGTTGTCGTTATTATTGCTATTATAAGTACACACTATGTATAGCAGCTATATGGAAAATATGACCAGTAGCACATTTTATTGAAATTTTTGTTTTTTAGTTTTTCTATTACTGAACATTTTATTAATACCATCACAACCGCCACCACCATCACTTTGTATAATATTAAAAAGTGTGAGAATGTAATTATTTGATTCAGATTCCCGGAAGGAAGGATACATAATATTAAAATGTTCATTTGTATTATGATGTTTACATATAAAATTTTCCGGGGAAAATATTTTTACTCTGGTTTTTTTGTTGTTCTTATTGTTGTTTTCCTTTTACAACTTAATTTTATTTAGTAAAATTTGAAATATTTTATATAATATATTTTATATTATATACTATGACGACAATATAATCTAAATAGAATAGACTTACAGTTTGTTTATACTATTACGAAAATTTTCTAAATCATTTTTGCATCAATATGGCAATTCTTTTATAATAACAAATAGTTCTGATAGCGTATTCATTGAGAATAGAATAAATCGAAGATGAGAATAGAATAAATTGAAAGTTGGATTTAAAAATTAATTATTTGAAAA
Organism: Argyra leucocephala; assembly: GCA_963942445.1. NCBI lineage: Eukaryota > Metazoa > Arthropoda > Insecta > Diptera > Dolichopodidae > Argyra > Argyra leucocephala. The sequence goes on along the minus strand of OZ012677.1, from coordinate 25,772,747 downwards.
TGTAAAGTTTTTATTTTCAGTATTTTGAAACAAAGAATTAATTTACATGATTAATTATTAACAAATAGCTATACTAATAAACGTAAAACCATCTAAAATGGTTCATTCTATATTATTTCATACTGTATATCCACTACAGGATGCCTGTATATCGAATACAGGATGCCTGTATATCCACTACTGGATGCCTGTATATATCCACTACTGGATGCTTGCGTTCACATTTCTGAAGCTATCTCTATCCTGAGCTACGTGCATTCGTTCTCCCACCGTTTGGATGTCCGTCCATTCCCTAATGTTTCTTAGCCATGATATTTGTTTTCTGCCCTTAATTTTAACTTACAGAATCAGTTGCCCATTATAACATTTGTCATTTCGCATAATATAAGCCAGATGCATTTTTCTGCGTTTCTTTGTTAATAATTCAAATCACGGTCTTTACCTATTCTACTTAGAACCTCACTATTGTTCACTCGATCTACCCATCATATCTTCAGTATTCTACGCCTACGGTATATCCACATTTTAAATGCTTCAAGCTTATTCATGGTCATTATTTTCAGTGTCGACACTTCTATACCATAGAGAAGTATCGACCACACGTAGCATTTAACGAACCGGTTTTTGGTTCGAGATTAATATTACGGTTACACACAACTTTTTTGTATTTTTCAAAACTGCTACGAGCGTATTCTATTCGGCATTTTATTTCCATATCTAAGTACCAGTGGAGACGGGTTCAAATCTAGTATATTATTTTGAAAGTTTTGGTCCTAGAAATAACCATAAATTTGGTTTTAGGTACTTATATTAATATTTAAGCCGAAAAGTTTGCTGCGATCATTTATCGAATTTAAAAGTTGTTAAACATCAGTTATATTATGGACAATTAAATATTGAATAATCTGCGTTGATATTAACCCCATTTACTTTTACTCCAATATTTATGTTTTGTATTGTTTCCTCAAATATTGCTTCGGAGTGCATATTAAACAGTAAAGATGACAATACGCAACCTTTTCGTACATGCTCTTCTAATATCAATATATTTTGTGATAAACTACATTATACGTTTTTTGGTTCCAATACAAGTACTTGATACACCGAATTATTTATTTTTAATCTATATTCATCTTACTTAATCTTACTTGCATCATAAGAACTGAGTCAATCGTTTTTTCTACGAAGCAGAGAAAATTATCCTTATGAACATCTCGACAATCTTGAATCAAATTTTGTAGGCCAAGGCCTGAGTATTAAAGACGAAATGTGTACTTTCATATTTCTTATAGATTCGGAAGTGAATAATTTTGAAAAATATCTTTAATGTGTAACTCATAAAGGTTATAAGTCGATGATTGTTACATGTTTTATGCACTGGATTTTTTAGGCATTTTAATAAATGTTGATTTTAGCCATCATTCTTCTTGGTATATTTCAATTTTGTCTCCAATGTGATATCACCAACATAACAAAATTTTGTAAGCTGAAAGCGTAGAGTTTGGAATAACCATGTTGCCAGAAACAGAAATAAATAATAATCTTATAGAAATATCAATGGATAATATCAAAGCTATTGGAAAAACGGATACCATATAAAACCTTCAATGCTTTGCAACTATCGTTTTAAAAGTTTATTCGCTGTAAAATTTAATAGCAATCTAGTTTCATATCATTATTATTATGTTGTATTCCGATAATGATTCAAAAACTTTTAAACTTTATATGCTCAAAATAAATATCAAAAAGAATAGAAAAATTTGTATTTTTTAAATTTTACTGCCCACATGATATACATAATCTCGTCGTTGTATCAACTGACTATACTAAACAGAAGATCTCGGTTTCGAATCCCGCTTATGGAATTGACTTTTATTTATTCTTTTATAATTTCTGAAATAATGAAATTTTATTAATACAATCACAACCGCTATCACCATCACCATCAAAATTGTAATCATAGTTTGGCAAATATTTAATAAAGTGGAACTATGAGGTTTAAGAAATCTTAACTTATAAGACAATATTTATAGTTTTCTCCATTTAATTGTAGTTGATCTACTTACTTAGGTGGCCAATAGACAATATAAATCCTGGCTCTGACTCATCAGCGTGATCCATTTTTGGTCATAATGGTCGGCTTCTTGACAATTGAAGATTCAAAAATCTACGTTGTTGATATATAGGTAATCATTGAAATACCAAAATATATATGGTTATACCGCTTGAAACAACAGACGGTGTGAGGTAGTCAAAATGGTAGGAAAAGTCATCGTGTGTGGCACATGTAGTGCTACGTGGAACTAAATTGATCCACGTAACTATAGCGTGTTTCCGCCATTGATTGTTAAGCTACATTATATAAAAGGTATGTAAAGAGGTGTAAAGCTCTCTTTCTTCATAACCTTCTAAGAGAACAGTATTTGACTGTTACTGAAATTAATGTAATTAATATAACTGATAGTGGATAACTAAAATAAATAATTAGAAGAAATAATAATAAATAAAACTATTATCTTTGAATATAATTAGCTCTATCACATATAACCATATCATTTTTTTTATTTATTAATCCGATTTTTATTTTTAGTGATAATTTAAATAAAATCTATTTTTTTTTTGTTTTGACAACCTTTAGGTTATTATAGTACAATCTTATTACATATTACAATAAATTATTACTACATTTAAACAGTACTTAAAAAGCAAGACTCGTGTGGGCTTATAGGAATCAATATTTCTGCCCCCCTTTATTTTATCCCACTAAATCGTGGGGTTCCAGCTTTTTCAGCTTTCTTATATCTTCTGTTCTATTTAATATCTCAATCGCCTTTGAATTGATGTATTGAACCAATCTGTGTTCGTACTTCAGAGTATGGTTCTTAATGACTTCATTGATTGTTTTCACCTTGAGATCTCTGTGGATATCATCATTTGAATCATACCGGTATGCGTTTGTTATAGTTCTAAGAAATTTATTTTGACAGCGTTGTATAATTAATAAGTTAGATTTCTTAGTGCAACCCCAAAACTGGCTACCATGAGTCCAAATGGGCTTAGTTATATTATTATATATTTTCAACTTGAAGTAAATTAGGCTTAGTTTGGACTGTCTTCCTATTAACCAATACATATCCCTTGTCTTTTGCTTTATTTGTATTGCTTTTTGTCTGACATGATGATTCCAGTTGGGGCGCGAATCAAGGTGTAATCCAAGGTATTTTACTATTTCCGTCTTTGAAACTTCAGAACTATACACGCAAAGTTGAGGTGATTTCCGCCTTAGTGCGTAGGTAACCGATTTTCCCTCGTTCAGTTTTATTTTCCAATATTGTGTTCATTTACTGATTTTATCTATCCCTATAACTCCCTATTTGGAGTTACTCAACCGCTTGTCGCTCCGATGTGTTTGTGGCCATTAGAGCCGTATCATCTGCAAAATACTGCCATGTCAATTTTTGGTATTTAAATAAAATAATTTAATTATTGTTGTCAGCTTTTCGCCCAATTTTTAATATTTTATTGTAGTCGAAAATAACATAGATAGGTACTTCCTTCATCAGTGCTATACTGACTAACCTAGTAAAAACAATTAATCTAAATAAGCACTATTAAAAACTAATTTTTCATCCTATTTTATATCTAAAGTCTAGTATCGTACTGAATATGCAATAACTTAGTTCTACATAAATTACTGACAATATTATATTTATAGTCTTAGGTAGATATATATATCCTACAAATCAACACTATATAGCCATCGAAACAAGTTCGGAAAATATTTTCAGACAGCAGTTTTTTCCCCAAAACAATTTCACTAATACTATTAAAAATAGACTCTATTTTATATCAATCCATTTCCAATCAAAAATAACTTCCATATGCATATACGTTACAATCTATTTGTCATTTAACATTGATTTAATTAAATAAGTAGTTGCTTATGATTACATCGTTCGTTATTTTGTGAACATTCAAATTAAATATTTATTCAATTGTGTGATCAGGAAGTTGGTGTTCTTTTCACTTCTAATTTATATATTTTAAATTGTTTAATAAAAAACAAAAAATATAGATATCTATTTATCTTTATTATAAATAAACATAGAATTAATTCTACATTGCACAACAGCAACAAAAAAAACAAAAAAAAAAAAAAACATAAATAAAATAATATTATATCCAATTATTCCTCATAGAAACATGAAATTACAACTCATTTTAAACCAGTTGAAATAAATTAATTAAAATGATAGCCATGAAACAAACGAACTCTATTTCTTGCAAAAAGGATATAATATCCTTCGTGTCGAAAGAAATGTTTATTAAAAAACATTTTTTTTTTATTTTATATTTTTCTTCTTTTTCTTTTTTTTTTGGAAGTTAATTTTTGCGGTTTTATGGAGTGTGATGCCAAAATAATAATGGTTAAATTTTAACTTGTGTATATATATAATGTATATAATACACTTATTATAGTACTATTGTGTGAGAATTTCATTAAAATTTCACATATTTCTGATTTTTTATATAAATATATATTCATGTATACGTTTACAACTATATAGGTCCTACGTAATATATTTTATTTTTTTCCCCTTTTTTTTATTATTTTATCACTGGTTTAAATTTTATTCCGGTATTTTGTAACTAATTATAAATTTTTTTTATTACCTTAATATAAGCACACAAATATGTGTATCTGAATCATGAATATGTGAAAAGTTAATTGGATTTAATTGGAAAGTAAATTCTATCTGATTAAATAATAATTTTGAAAAATATATTTTTTATTTTTATATTTTTATATTTTTTTATTTTTTTTATAGTTTATAGAAATGGATTTATTCTGTCCGTTGGTCGACTAGCGTTAATAGTAATAATAATAATAATATAAAATATGAAAAGTAAGAATATTAAAAAAAAAAAAAAAATAAGATGATTAAGCAATTTTGAATTTTAATTTTTTCTTTTTATAACCATTAATTTTAACGGTTTTTTTTTCATATATATATATATATAATAATTGTGTTATGTAGGTGGTCCACTTCCGTTTTAATTTTCAAACTTTAATTTCACATTTTTTCTGTTCCATCGAAAAAAATAAAATGTATAAAATGAAGGGTAAAAAATATTAAGGACAATATTAAAGAGATAAGTTTTTACTCAATTTTCACCGTTAGAGTAACTGTTTTAATAATATTGTAAATTAATTTTATGCATCTGATAGATTTTATGTGAAGAACAAGTCCATCTATTGTAGTCGTATATTCTTTATTTCATTAATTTAAGCTGTAAGTCTGTATCTATTATTATTATTTAATATAATTTATTATATTTATTATATTATTATTTAATATAATATTTTACATAATAAAATTTAATATTATATAAAAATAATAATAATTTATTGAAAATAATTTATATGAGGTACCCACAATAGTGATTTGTTAGGTGATGAATGATATTTCATCAATCAAAAATAGTTAAACCTTAGTAGTCTTAATATTAGTTACTATAGCTTAAATTAAAAATAGTTAGACAATATGACAGTTGGTAATTAAATTAAAGATTTGAGTCGAATCTGTAGTTTCTAATTAAAATAAAAAATAACAATTCCTATACCAGAAAGTTAATATTATCATTACAGAAATACAGTGATTTTATAACACTACTATTCTGCTGTAACATTTCCATAACTGGATAATATATAGGATAAAAAAAATGTAATCCTATATATTATCCAGTTTAATGTTTTATATGAATTTAGCAATTAGTGATAATCACTTTATAACATACAACTCCCACAAGTACTTTAACAACAGTTTTGTATCAATATTTACCTCGATATAGGAACAAAATATTAGGATTAGTCAATTTCTGAGAAGCCTTATGTGAGTTGTGTAGGTATCAAAAATTTTCTAATAACTCAAATTATGCACAATAAATTGTTTGGTGAATTTCCCGGTATATAAATTATTCTGTAGTAAGCTTCTTGTTATAAGTAAGTACAAAAATATTCAACAAAAATAAGTAGGTGGACAATACAGCTATTTTTTAATCCAAATGTCCAAATATCCCAATCCAATGCTAAATTTAAAAGTTTCCATTTAGTATTGAGAATCCATCTTCCTCAGATCAATTATAATTCATTTATTCACATAATCTAATAAGTCGTGAGCAAACAAAACCTTTTCTGAAATATTATGGGCAATTATAGAAATTTATAAAAAAATTTGAAATATTTTAAATGTCATGTGTGGATCAGTGTAACTATGTATGATGTAAAATTGGTTAGATTTGAAAGAGAAAAATATCTCGCAAATGTTGATCTACACAAAAATCATGTAAATTTCATTAACTGATCACATTTCAAATTTACAAGTTTTCAGGAAAATATTATTGTAAATCAAGCATTTAAAATGTGATCTGCTATTCAAAATACGAACTGTTGTAACATATTGTGCTAGAAAAAATAGAAAGAAAATATCATATCTTTGTAACATTTAAGACCAGATCGCGTAATATCAAATATTGAAAAACTAACAAAACTAGATGGATATAATTTTCAATATTATTATAAAACCATATTCGGGCCTTTTATAAACACATACTGCAAAAACAAAATACTGCAGAAAAATTTTTTTATTTTGGCAGATTTGTTAAAATTTGAATTTTCTACATTTACAGTTTTATGTTATAAATATATTAAAAATCATAATAGGGTCTCTTATAAACACCTACTGCAAAAACAAAATAAGTACTGCAGAAAAAATTTTTTTTTTGTGGCAGAATTGTTAAAATTTGAATTTTCTACATTTGCAGCTTTATGTTATAGGTATAAACAGCAGCAAACAGCTCAGCATAGCCTACTAAGTTAAACATCATAATAGGGTCATTTATAAACACATACTGCAAAAAAAAAATGCTGCAAGAAATTTTTTTTTGTGGCAGAATTGTTAAAATTTGAATTTTTTACATTTACAGTTTCATGTTATAAATATAAACATCAGGACAACAGCAGCAGCACAGCCTGCTAAGTTAAAAATGTTTATGAACAAACTTCATTTGCAGCATTCTGTTTACGAACAAAATATTTGTCAATATTGTTTGTTTATGAAAACCACTATAATGACCGAAGTAAAAGAAGAAAAATAATTAAGCTTAATATTGGTTTTGTTTTCTTCATCTCCTTCTCATGATAAGCAATATTTTCTGTTTATTTCCAACTATACTCGTTCCATTTTCATCTAAATGTGTTGATGACAATTCAACATTAATGTCAATTTCAACCTAATATTCCAACTTCTTTCAAATTTTTAAAAATGAATTAGCTTAAATTTCTCTGTCCAAGATCTACTATTATCCTTACAGTTATTTCCATCCTCAAATTCACATACAGTTTTTCTAATTAGAAAATTTGTTTAACATTGAAGGCAATTCCTACCAAATTTCAAAATTTTACTTTTAAACAATTTTTTATATCTGAATTTGTTGAAAATTTTCATTGTTAATTTTATTATTATTAATTTTATAAAAATAAAATATATATATATATATATATATATATATATTATATATATATTTTTTAATTAAAATTACATTCTTGTATTTAAAGCAATATGGAAATAATTAATTTAAAATTAAATTAAAAATAATAACACACTCCATATTATTATATGATATAAAAATTAACGCCAGAATTGATTTAAATCGTGGTTAAGTCATAGTCAATTAAGTTGTTATCAAATAATTATGCAATAAAAAACAATTTTTTTTTTTTTTGAATTTATGTTTTTTTGTTTTATTTTTGAATTTTATTAATTCACTGCAATTTATTTCGCAAAATTTAGGTATAGAGAGAGGTATACGTGTTATTTTCAAATTGTTGTTTAATAAAATCTCCAAAACTACTGTACATAATTTTTGAATAAATTAAATTATATTAATATAAAATATTTTTGATATATACGAGTATGTGCATAATAATACATATTTCAATGTCTATTAGATTGTCTTTATTGATGATCCAGTTATATAATTGGTATCTATATCTACCTATACGTATATAGTTGAAAAATCAAAATAAAAATAAAATAATTTAATTATTAAATTTTATTTCAAGTGATTTATATGGAATTGTAGACTCTTAATTTCTGTATAAGTCGCAAATAATAATTTTTTAATTACATAATGTATCTCAACTTTTAATAAATTTAATAAATAATTAAAAAATAATTTTTTTTTTATTTTTGAAGTTATTTCAAATAACCATTTTCAATTAACTATTCAATTACAAAAACAAAACAAAACCCCTGTATATAATAATAAATTGTTCCATTTTAATCACACCTAAATCCCAATATCCCAATTCTTTGTTATATACAATTGTGTGCAACTACTTATATTGTATATAGTTATTATTATATACCTGATATGGAAGAAAGAAAATTCCCTTGGCTCATCTTTCAAAATGATAATATCATTTTCAAATTATTCACTTAATAAGCACTATACATATACATTAAAGAGTATCCTTTTAGGAAAAGCATCAAGTAGGATTCGTAATCGTCTATTGGAATTTTATTCAGTATCATAGTAATTTATGATCATAAATGAAATTTAACGTAATTTTATGTTATTTATTTTATTTTTTTTAAGTTAAGTACAATAGTAGGACTCAAAATATTTTAAGCAAATTAGAAGTTATCATTCACCAGTTGGTCACATAATAATTGAGGTAAAACAAAAAAGAAAATTAAAATCTACTATAATAACCCTTTTTTACCCTTTTCTACCGTTTGCATCAGTTTGAACTATTGTTCTCTTGATTTAAAAAAAAAATGAATAAGAAAAAAAATTGTATTTAATTTTTTTTTTGTAATTGCTGTTAATTAATTTGTGTCCTGTACCATCTTCTTATGCTGTAATTTACCTTACCTACATAAAAATGCTACTTTCACACATTTCTGAATTTCAGTTACTGTTCTAGTTTTTTTGTTTTTTTTTTTTGTTTTACCTAACGTGTATAATTTGTAATTAAACCCATTAGTTTTGTAAACCACATATTACTCTGTTTTTTTTAGATATATATATATACGTATATACACATACATATGTATGTGTAATAAAAACTTACAATAGAAAATGTATCTTGCACTGGAATTTTGAGCTGAGGATAGTGAAAGTATCAAAAATAATAGTGTCACTATGTTCTGAACAGGACAAAAGGAAGAAGAAGATCAAATAGTAATAATAAAAAAAAAACCATTAACAGTTAGGAAAAGTTACATAAAAAAGTTTTTATTTTCAATTTTCCATTTAATGTTTTAATAGGTTCAGTTAATCTTAGCGTCTTATAGTCAACATAAAATTTCAGTTAATAGAATTCATCATTTATCGTATTAAGTAACTTGTTTGAATAAAACATGTATCTATATATATATATATATATATATACGTTACGTATACACATATGAAAATTCAAAGAAAAACAAAAAGAAAAACCAAAAGAAAAATAATATTAGGAAATAGTTAATACACATGACATTTAGTCAATTAAAGTTTTGTAAGTAAACCTTTGTTTTTTGTTGTGTATTTAACAATTATTTGCATCTGTGCCAAAATTAAACTTTGCTCTGGTATAGACATACAATAACAATAATTAGTTTGAAATTTCGGTATAAAATTTTTTTTGCTTGCTTATATAAAATTCTGCAATTAGTTTGGATGCATAGGGATCTCTAATTTTTCTTGAAATAATTTCTTCATCTTTGTCCACTTTTTATCCGGATGAAATTTTTCACATGACAAATTAATCTGTAAAAATAACTCGAATAAAATTGAATCTCTAGATCACTAAGCCATACAAAGTTTTACCATATTTATTTTTGCGTATTGTACAGTTATTCGAGTTTCAAATTGCGAAACACCATTTTGCCTAATGTTCTTTGGCAGAATATACATTTTGCAATTTTCTATTTGATAGAATTGATCATTTTTTATAGTTGAAAAATTAATTAGAAGTTGTTATATTGATAAAAATAACAATTGTGAAATGATTATTATTGGAATTTATGAAATAAAAATTATATATATATTTTTTTTTCTTTTTATTTTCTTTTTCTAAAATGAGCTCAGTCGCTCGTATAGAGTGTATAATATAATAAGATAAGTATACATATTATGTGCAAACAAATACATATTCATATTTAATTTAACAATGTAACAATATAATAAAAGTAGTATTTAGTACAGTGGTGAGTTGTATAAGCAAATTTAAAATTTAAAAATATTTAATAACAACAAATTTTTTTTTGTTTTTTAATTCATTAATCTATAATCTAAAGTAAGCCTAAACTATATTAGAGACATTTTTTTTTTTAATTCATTAATTAATTATTAACATAAATTAAATATAGCTATATTAATGACAAATAGTATTCATTAATTTTTCTTTTAAACTCATGAAAGTCATTAATATCTTTTATACACTTAGGTAGTTTATTGTAGTATTTATATGCTAAATTCTAGATGGTATTATGATTATTGAATCTGGCTTATGATGATGAAATAATCTTGATATTATCAGCTGTTCTGGTGTTTTAATTGTGATTATCATTAATTGATTGTGCAGTGATGATTGTGTTTATATTTTTTTTAATTATCAAATGTGCCTGGGTTTCCAATTTGTATTTAACGATAAGGTTAATTGGTAATAGCTTATGATTGCATTATATAAGTTTTGTGGAAGTTCTCACTTTGGAATCGTAAAGATTTTTTATTGCTTTGTTTTGTAGTTTTTGTATATAATTTATGTCTTTGAGATACACGTTTCCCCATATCTGAATAGCGTATGTAATAATTGTGCTATGGAACATACTGAAATATATCGATCGCTTATAGTTTTGAGGTACTCTTTGATTTATTAGTCTGAAACTTTCAGCAATTCTTCTTCCTTTTCTATTTTATTCATCAATTTGTAGACCACAGCTTAAGTAACTATCGATTATGACAATTAGATATTTATATTGATCAACCATTTCAATATTGCAATTTTCATACTTGGCATGGATTGTATTTTCTATTTTATTTTTTAATAACATAAATTTTGTTTTACTTGTGTTAATTCTTAATTTATGTTTATTCATCCATTTACTTATCTTTACCATCATATCTTGATCAATGTTATCTTTAAGTTTATCCAGTTCATCTTCTGAGATGACTTTGGCTAAGTCATCAGTAAATAACAATGGTTGTATGTGTAATTCAATATCAAGTAAACTGCTGATAAAGCTCAATAAGCCATTTTCACTTTTTTTTACTTAGGAACAGATTCTTAAGTTTTGCGACACGCTGTTTCTTTTGGCCCGAACCGTTTTTCGCTATCTTTTACCGCTTCGGAGATATTTAGTTTCGGATTGACCCATATCCACTTTTATAATATTTTGTTATTTATAAAATGACCATTTGAATGAATGTTCATTTTTGTATGAAGTTTGACGTCAGAATTGGCTTATTTCTGAAATGCCCCGTATCCATATGCTTGACACATATGCCCGACACATATGCCCAACAAATGATCAAAACTATTTAAAAGCATTATTAAAAATAAAATAATTGTGATTGAAATCGTAAGCTTTTATTATGGGGGGAATAACCGTTGATGTCAAAAATGTATGGTTATTCTATTCTCGCCATAATAGAACCGTACGTCTTCCATAGTTTTAAGTTAAGGTATATAATAAATAATTTTAAGTTCTTTATTTTTTTACTAATTGAATTATTGTTTTATGTTATATTGTTTTAGTTTTATATTATAATATTGTTATAACAGACTTTTTGATCTCAATGAAATAAACTGATTTTTAATTTTGAAATATTTTAATACGACCCATATTTAATTTTAAAACGACCCATATCCAGATAAATTTGACCCACGTGCATGGACTAAAATCAACTTGTTAAAAAAAGTGGATATGGGTCGTTTGGGAATCGATTTTAAAAAAACAAAAATACCTATAACTAATAAACTAAAAGGCGTAGGCACTTGAAATTTTGTAATTAAAATAACAAAATAAGTATTAACTTATATTGTGAATGTTACAAAAAATTGTATCGCACAGTTTTTTTTTTGTTAAGTAACTTTAAACTTCAAATCGCATTTACTCGAAACCGAGTTGATGGCATATGGAGCCTTTCAGAACTCAGCCGACAACATGTAATATCGATATTATGACACTAATTATATATATATTATTCTGCATTTATCTGGATGTTTGTAAGTTCGACGGAACGCTCCAACACATATACAAATTGCATATGTATACAAATGCATATATATACAAATTGCTTTGGTGCTTTTTTTTTAACCCCTGTCTACCATGCTGAACCTTTGCAGGAAAAATTGATTGCATGAACTATATTTTTTTAATTTAATGTTAGTCTTCTTCGCAAATAATAAGGAAAAATAAAAAATAATAATAATAATATAAATAAAACAAACAATTTTTTTGATTTATAATAATAAGGACTAATAGAAATTTAATCAATAGTTTAATATGGTATAATAACCAAAAGGCAAACAGCATTTAACACAAAAAAAAACATAATTCACTCAAAGGTTATTCTTATTACTTAAAATTATACACAATAATAGACATGTGTATTAGCATATTTGTATTGTATAATATTATACATTATAGTATACTACTTTATTGCTTATACCTTTTATTTTTGTCATTATTGTGTGCAACTCACTTCACTCAAAAAATTTATTTTTGTCTTTTTTTTGTTTTTTTTTATTATTTGTTGTATCTGTATTCTGTATGTTCTGTATGCTCCATTCCAAAAATATTATTTTATTTTCAGTGTTAAGTGTTCACTGTTCACTTCACTGTTCAGGTTCATTGTTCAATCAATAGAACTTGATAGAAGTAGAGTAGGATAATAAACTCTACTTCTACGTCGGATAATAAAACATTGTTTTTTTTAAATTGAAAATTATTGATGAAAATGTTTTTGTATTTTTTGTAAATTTTACCAATTTAGATACAAAATTTTGGAAATTTTTTTTAAAAATAACACAATACCATAATAACAGTTTATTCATATAGCAAAATAAGATCCATATACAGTATATAAAAGACAAAATTTATATGAAAATAAGATCCCATTTTTAAATTTGCTCTCCCAGAGGCCTCAATAACGCTAATACGGTATAATTTATACTAAATGGAACCCAACTAACGAATTATAACTAAATGGAAGTGAGTACGAGTATACCATACAAAAATACAAACATTTTATACAAATTTGTTGGTATGGTACTTCTTTTTCTGTTATATAAAAAAAAAAAAGATTAGTGTTAGGCCAATATAGTTTTTTTAAATAGAAAATTAGTAAAATCTTTGTGTATGAATAAAATAAAAGGAATCAAAATAATCTTAATAAAAATAACAATGTTTTTTCAATTTAAACTTTCTTTTACTTTATTACCGTATTCTATTATTACACAGAAAAGTATTGTTGTTAAATTATTTGAAAAAAAACAATAATTATTCATGTTTCTGAAATATTGAAAATGTAGCAGTAGTTTGTAATATATGAATATATGAAATTTTCAAAAAGTACTAACACTAGCAATCAAAATAATTTCCATTAAAAAGAGAGAGAATATATTGAACGAATATATTCATCTATTAATAATATACATGTGTATCAGCATATTTGAATTGTATAATATTATACATTATACTACTTATATCTGCTTATACCTTTTATTTTTGTCATTATTGTGTGCGTAACTCACTTCATTCAGAAAAAAATATTTTTTTAAGGAAGGGTGTGGTTTAGTAGGTAAGAATCCTACATACAGTGTCAAGCTACGGGGCTCATTGTATCTTTCTGAAGATTCCCACCAGCCTACGAAAAATAAAAAAAAAAATTGGCAAAGTTTTGACTACAAAAAAAATATTTCTTTTATGTGTTTTAGAAAATTAAAAAGTGATATAAACATAAGTGCTGTAATTTCGGAATAAAGAATCTAATGAAAGAAAAAAATAAACTAGGATTTATTTTGCTTCCGTCATTTATGACGGGTTACAAAACTAATATTCTAATATTCTCTATATCATAATATCAAAAGTACTATGGCAGACATAAATGTGGTATTCATATTTTGTGGTATTACTCTGATGAACAACAATGCCGTGATGATTCATAATATTATGCCTTTTTTTTTGTAATATCAATACAACGTTTATATTGCAATAATATTTATTAATATAATGATATTAAGTGACACATATATGTAGTGGTATCATGATATCAGCAATATTACAATATCGATATTACATGTCTGTCAGTAGTATTATACCTTTATTTACCCTATTTAAAATTATAATAATAAAAACAAAGCAAAAAAGAGAGCTAGCATTGAAGTTTGTCTATTTTAATTCTCCATATATTTGTAATTTATATACCCCCTCTGTAAAACTTTGTCATCTCGATAAATTTTTAATAAGTATATTTATTTCATTACTCTTCGGTTATGGGTATGGATAGCAGCGAATTTTCATTTCTTAGCTTCCAGAACGATTTTAATCCAGTTCGATCAGTTTATTATTCATTAATTATTATTATTTATATATCTTTATTTACTATAATTAAAATTATAATAAAACTAAGCATTAGCGTCCTACTAGGCTATCGGCATTTATTATACATTAAATAAAATTAAACTTAATAAATAACTGACAATATTATTTTTACTTAGTATGAAAACTAAATTGAAACACAAGTGGCATAATTTCATTATAATTTCATGTTATATTTTTCACATTAAATTGAAACTCTTACTGACCACCCTATTATAATTTCATTCACAATATTTTACATAAAATTGAAAATTTATAGAATCAAATCAAAGAAGAAACCTTAATTAGTAGAGTATAGTATTCTGAGAATCAAAATGATTGTAGGTCGAGAGAACTTGAAGAAATATTAACATTCATATACCTTTTTCTTCAAAATAATTAAAACGAAATACCTAAGTATAGTTATGAGAAGCAATGCAAAATTGCTATTTGTAAACCTCTCATAATTTATTTATTTTTTTTTTTTTGTTTTTATTTTTAATATAATTATCTCGAGCTAATTTATTCTACAAAACTGACCACAAATCTCTGCAAATTGTTTATTTTTGTTTTGTTTTTTTCAAAAATTTTAATAAAATTCAGTAAATAACTTTGAACGTGAAAAAAAAAATAATTCTTAAAGAATAGAATAGAACACACTAAAATGTCATATTCAAAGAAAAATTCATTTTCTGTCAGACTTTAACAAAATGTATTTTAAATGTCAAACAAAAAAAAAAAAACAAAAAAAAAATAAATAAATAAACATTTTCACATTTTCAAATATTATTTTTCCATTGTTTTTTGTTTATTTTTTTATCTTTTTATTTTTTTTTTTTTTGTAAAAATTTAATTGCTTGTGACTCTTTCATTTTGTCATATTCCCTGCGGAGAAATTTGTTATAGTCTCTTATTTACACCGTGTTTGAAAAACAAAAACTAAAAATATTTAAAAAAAAAATGTGATGAAGCAAATAAGTTTTACTGGACATTCATGGGATAAATTAATTTATGAAATATTTGTTTTATTTTTTTTTTTATTTTTTATTTTAAAAAATAAATCCGAGTAATAAATCGGAAATAAAATAATCCAAATAAATAAATTATTACAATTTTTAAAATTTTCTAATAATTTGTATGAATTTTTTTTTGCCATTTATTGAAATAAAAAAAAAATTGATTTGTGATTCCAAAGCAATACCCAATAGGTTTAGCTATTATTGAATTGAATAGTAACAGTAATTATTAGTCACAGGTACTATAACGGAAATATTCAAAACCAATTATTTCTCATATCTTAAAAACTGCTAAATGTGAAAACACAAATCCAAAATTCACCTTAAATTTTAATTAATTTTGGATCAAGGTGATCTTTTGAAAAAAAATTTGTTAATACAAGAGTAGCAAATTTTTTGAATCATTGATTTATTTCCTCTGGTCATAAATCTTGTACAGAAAATGTGCTACAGTTTTGGCCAAGAAAGAGATTTTGATAAATTTGACATGACAATGGGAACTTACAGTCGAAACATCATTATGTATTAGTTTACTTCTAACTTTAATTTTGAAACAAATTTTTCATGCCTAACTTACTAGATGGCATACAAATTACAAACTAACTAATGTTTAGCATTTACATTTAGCGTATAAAAATTTTAGTATTGGGACTTATATTTGGTAATTTAATCTAGCTATAGTTTAAGCACTTTATACTCTTACATTTTAACATTTTTCATTGTTATTTTCTAATATGTTTAGTTTTGTTAGTTTTAAATTATGAATTCTAGTTACATGCTAAAAAGACTAATCGTCTTATATGTAGCAGAATAAATGAAAAATATTTCACTATACCAATGGTACAACGTTAATCATCATTCTGTTTCCTTTTACCTGTGTTTACCTGATTATACCTATATTTCACCTGTTTATTTGTAAGAATATTACTACATTTAATAAGATTTCATGTATGTAAAAATAAAATAATAATGTAAAAAACTATAAAACGTTGACAATGTGTCTGAGTGCTGAGTAAGTACTTGTATATGTTTTCAAATCTAATTCGCACTATTAATGTGTTTGAATATCAATCTGCTTCCATTTCTGAGGCTTATTTCGATTTTTCTAAATTTATTTTAGAAACCAATCTATCAATTTTCTATTAAACGGTTTAATTTTATTTAATCCAATTTTTCGGTATATGCATAATCAAAATTGACACAGCCGATCTATTTCTACAAATAATATTTTAATTTTCTATCTCTAAATTAATACATACCTTCATGATGACTATATTTAAAATTAAAAAAAAATATATATATAAATTGTTTTATTTGTGAAAAAATAAATAGTAAATAGAAAAAAATAGAACTAAAATAATAAATAGTGTTACAAATGGTAAATGAATTTAATGTTTTAAAAAAATATCATCTGATTTAAAAAATAAAGTAAATATTTAAATTTTTTCAAAATATTTCAGAATTCTGAATATCTTTTCAGCCTAATTGACTTAAGGTTTAACCACGTTTTTTTGAATTTTGTTGTACATGGTGTCTATGTTTGTAATAATTAATAGATTATTATTGGATAAAACTAACAAACATTTTTTTCATCTATTCTAATATGATAAATGTAATATGAATGTAAAAATTATAATGGTTAAAAAAACTGTCACCTGAATGATGATAACAAAACAATGTAGACTCTGTTAATATAAAATTAACATCACTTATCATTTTTATGTAATTTTTAATTAAATTATTTTTGATAATCAGATTTTGGTTTTAATAATTTAATTCATTCAAGAAAATTCAGCATTTCGAAGAATATCATATTTTACAATATAAAGTCGAATCGCTTTACACCAATAAATAAATTTTTATTTTAGAAATTTCAATATTTTCATAGCCGCAAGCACTGATGCAGGATATAAATTACATCTAAAATATCGACATTTGTTTAAATAAAAATTAATTAGTATTCGCCCCACACCTCACTCCAATTCGAGGAAGTTTGACAAAGTATCGTACTTAATATTCCGTTATGAATTGTTTTCCATCAATTTGAATTTATCGTGGACACTAAGTTTCTTATTGATTTAACTCAGACAACAACCTCATACGTTTAATAATTTATTTTAAAAAATTAAATTAAAATCATGCGTGTTACTGCAGCAATTTGATAAACTAAAATTAATTTTTTTATTTTAAAATTACTTATACATGGGGTGAAAATTCTAATTGAAAATGAGAAAACTTTTGAAAAAATATTTATATTCGCCACGTCTCCTTTTAAATATCTATTATTTAAAAATGGTCAAGATATTTGTATCGTTGTCATTTTAATTTACAGATTAAATATAATAATTTATTAGTAAAAGCAAATCCGACTTTTAATTATAAATTTGTATATTATTCCGTTTTTTAATCCGTTGTTATTTAAAAACAAAGCCGCATAAAAACAAATTTTCTTTCGAAATGTCAGTACAATTATAATGTCATTTGTGCAGAGTTTTAGATCTCTGCTATTACTTGTTGTGTTCAACAGTCATAACATTGTATAAACAATATCAAAGCTTTTATAAATTTAAGTATACAAAACTATTATAGTATTGTGGATAATTTTAAGTAAATAAATTACTTATTGATTTTCTTTCATTTTCCACTATTGCCAATAGTTCAGGTGTACAATTGCACTTTCGAACAGTATATGCAATATAAGCAGTTTTCCACATTTAAATTATTAGATATACCATAAAAATTCTACATAAAATCTACTATATGTGATTGTGTATTCCAAACCTTTCCAGCAGTTAGGATGTTCATCCTATGGACTTGGAATTATATAAAAATATATATATGTATATATATAATATATTACTGTATAAGAACTATCAGGGACTATCCATTCGTTCTTCAGCAGCATAGCTAGCTCCATTTAATTTAAATTATTATCAAATTTATAAATTTTATATTTTTTTATTATATACATCAACTTTATTACGCAATTAGGTCTAGGATATATTATTCTTAAAGAATATTGATTAATTTTATTCCCAATGTTTCTGCATGCTTACTATAACGTGACAATTTATTTTTCTTCGACTTTAAAATTTCTTACATAAATTTATTCATTGTATAATTTTTTGATTACATAAATTTTTGATTTACAAAAATCTAAATTTTTAAATTTATTCACAAATTAATTTAATTTTAGTATTCTGTATCAAAATCCACTTTCATAATTCTTTGAATATATATAAAAAATATCTGATTATTTTGTCACATGTCTGAATTAGGAGAAAATGTTTTAAAACATTTCTGTCTGTGATAACTTTTTTCACTCTCTCTTAATCTCTCTCTGTTTTTGTTTTTCTCTCAAATTTATATTCAAAATATTTTTATAAATTCGTCCATCGTTTGTTTGTTTTTCGTAATTTTTATTTTCTCTTTTCTCAGAATTTTCTTTTTTATTTTCTTTTATATTATAATAGCAATAATTATCCATATACAAAAAAACAAAAAAAAAACAAAAACTAAAAAGTAGAAAGAAACAAAAACATAATTTCCATCTAAGGTTAGACTAATTTTTTTTTTTTTTATGTTAACTTATTTTTTACGCTTCCGTTGTTAACACTTTATTTAATCATAATTTGATTTTCCAAAGCAATTAATTTTATTGCACTAGAGGAAAAAAAAACAAAAAAAAAACAAAACAAAATAAACGTTTAATAAAGGGAAATAAACCCTTGTTGATTTGTTGTTGCTGTTTTTGTTGTTGTTGTTTTGTTGTTAAATAAATAATTTTGAAGAAATGCAGAGTTAGAAAAACGTATAACATGTTGAATTTTTATATTCCAGAATATTTTGGGAATAAAGTATATTAATGAACTTCATAATACCTTTAATTAACAATGTACTATAACGTATTCTAGACTGCACATTTAATAATTATTTACATTTCAAATATGTCTGTTTAATATTATTTATAATTATTAATAATAATTATATATTAATTATTTATAATATATTAATAATAATTATATATTAACAATAATTATATATAATATTATTAATAATTATTTACATTTTAAATATGTCTGTTTTTTGTTTGAATGTAATATCTACTAGTCTTCCTTCTTATATTTATAATAAACTCGATTTTGGTAGATCCCCGAGATCTCTCTCAATTAATATTCCTGGCCATTAAAGTATAGATTATGGCATCTATCTTTTTTTGTTAAGATAATATATTTGTGGAATTCGCTGTCATTGCTGTAATGCAGCTGTGGCCAGACTTTTCTTGATGAAAATCGACCCAATCTGAAAATTAGAATGCAAGATCGACTAGAAATTAAAGTAAATTTTTCGGAATATTTATAATTTATTCATTTGATAACCATAAATATTAAATAATAATTTTTAATGTGAATTTAATATTTGTCCTTAGATGTTGACGCATAACATTGCATGTTGTCAGCAGGCTGGTCAAACTATGGCACGTCACTGCTAAGTGTAGACACATTTTTAAATGTTCATCTGTAAATGTGCTGCGGTATTTCGATTGTATTATTTTCATGATGCCGATTCACATAGATAGGTGGAACCAAAGTGTGTGGTCAATTGCAAGGCAATACCTCTTAAGCATTGAATAATTATCTTCATGTAGAAACGACCAATAATTATTTTCAGAAGCTCTTGCTTTTATAAAAAGGTCAGAATTAAGGGCTTTAATTTCATTTGCTATTTTTGAAGAATCAATATCATTAGTGTAGTCTTGTATGATAGTATGATATATAAGCATTAGCTACCGAACTGTCCTTATTTTATATCTTGATGACAAGACTTCTGGGTACCCAAGTACCGTTAGAATTTTAATTTTTTTCATGTACCTACTGACGATGTTGTACGTTTCAGGTCCACAAATTTTATTGCTTAGACTTAGACTCTTGACTCATCAGATTTGAAGCACCGACGTTAAGACTTTAACTCACGAAATTGATTCTGTTTTACATGTATGTGAAAATATTTTTTTATATGTGAGGTAAGATTTTAAGAAAAAATATAATTGCGGTCAGCGGAATATTTTTATTTTCAATGGTTTTGTATTTTATCACATCGCAATTAGTTTAAAAATATAAAAAATTATATTTAAAAAAATATACATTTACTTAATTTTAATTATTCCTTCAGTTATTTAAGCAGACATTATAAATATTTTTTGTCATACACAATTTAAAATTATAAAAGACAAAAAAAAAACTTTTATGTTTGTCACAAAAATAATTCAAACCCAAAATATTTTATTGCACATTTCTATGGTTAGTAAAAACATCAGGTTCCACAAAAATAATTTTGTCGAAAATTCTCTCTCTCGTGAGTCAACAAAATCCCCTCCAATAAATTAATTTATAGGTAAAGGTGTATGAACCCACGAGTCAAAGTCTAAACACAAGCATTGAAATAAAGACTAAGTATACCGCATCGGTCAGTGATAATCGGAGATGACAATTTATGGAGTTGACTTTTTTTAAAAAAAGTTCGATTTATCCTTGAAATTCGATTTTAAAAGTCGTTTTTCCTATTCTATTTTTATTTCTTTTATTTTTTTATATTATTTAATTTACTGTTGATTAAATAAAATTTTCCAGAAATTTATATCGGACTGAATCCTACTGTTATGATTGATGTAAAAATTTAAACGTTATCACGTCCATTAAGTTTATTACTAACTAATACTCCTCTTTTCTACATTAATAATTTGTATTCATTTTGATTGACTACATTTCAAAATTATAAGGGGCTTGTGAATTATTCTATACTAGAATTAAAGATTAAGCTGAAATATACCATTGCACACTGATAATAAAATAAAGACTATAGATAATGGTTATGTCTAGGATGGTCACCGTTTTATCGTAATCATAGCGATAGATTAGAATCAATTCAAAGAAAAATGTTCTTTGTTTTACCCTTCGTACAGCTTACTTTGATCTAATCCTATTATTCTCACTCCGTATACAAACCGACTAAAGCTGATACAATTAAATTAGAATATGTCAGTCAGGTATGGTGTCCATGTTATGAAATTCACATACATAGGATTGAAGCAAAAAAAAATCTTAAGATTTGTACTACGTCATTTTCCGTGGTCTGACCCCTTAATTTTGTCACCATAATTAATATAGATTTAACTTAACTTCCGATGTCATCTTCATCACTGAAATAATTAAAGGATATATTAACTTCTGTTATATTTCAAACTTAGCCCAGATTAATACTACTAATCGCTTCCGCTCTTCTAAACTATATATCCGTACATTTCATTGAACCAACTATGGAATGAATGAACATATCCATAGAATAATCATTATGGGTAGCAAATATAAGAACCGTATTGGTTTCTCTCTATCTCCACAGAAGATTTTATATTCCTTTTAGTTAATTTCTGATCTCATCTCTCTGTTTTCAATAATCTTATTGTTGCTAATTTTTTTTAAAGTAGAAATTTAGATATATATATATACATATAAAAAATAATATTTCTGTTATTGTTATTATTTAGACTTTGAACTGACAACAACAAACGAATGACATTAAATAAAATCAGCTTGTTGGTATCACTTGATGTCATTCACTTTCGTCAACTAGTAAAATAGAAATAGATATATTTTTTTAACGCGAAATTTTGGTTACTTGTCACTGGTCACGATTTACATACAATTTAATGTATTTCAACGCCAAAAATTCATCACTCGTTGTGATTGTGTTTTCAGCGTAACGGTGGCATAACAATTAAAATAAATAAAAATATTTGAATAAATTGTTTGAAACAAATCTAAAATTTTATTATTTTAAAACCTTTCACTTAGACTATTTATTTCGATAAAAATATTTCGTCACAATTTTAGGTATGCATGAATTACTTAATTAAATTGCTTAAATAATTGACTTCAAAAACAGTTTCAATTTATCTCAACCTAAATCAGTATCCAGGCTTCTTACGAAGTACACATTTTTTTTTTTACATTTTTTTTTCATATATTCAAGTTTTTGCTTTAATGTCCGACAACATAATACGATCTTACAAAATGACGCACAACTATTACAATATTTATACTTTTAATTATTTAACAAAATATTACCCTATAGCCATCAGACCAATTAAATTTCTTTGCGTGATATTCAAATTTTCCCACTCTGTTAAATTTTTTTTGAAACACTTCCACTTGGTAGGCTAATGGCGTTTACGTTAACATCATCATCAGTTTTTTGTAACATAATATGTACCAACCTATGAAATTTAATTGAATTGGTCAAACATTTTATTCAAAATTCTACAATTCTACTGCTCAGAGCAAAATAACAATTTTTTTTTTTATGATTATTAAAGAAATTACAAAATTGTTTTTCTTTTCTTATATTTTTTGTTTGATTTGTTTTTCTTTTTTTTTTGTTTTTTTTTTTTTGTTTTTATTGTTGTTCAATTATTGTAAAGATTAACTCATTAAAATATTTCACAAAAAAAACAAAAAAAAAAATTGAAAAAAAAACCGTTATAATTATTTTAAAACGTTTACTGATTTGAACATTGTTAACTGGCATAATTGGATTGTAAAAACGCAAATTTATTTGAGATGTGAGAATTTTTCAAGAAGCCAAACAAATTAAAGGAAAATTCATGAAATTTTCTTCTTTTATTTCCATTTTTAAAAAATACTTAAGCTTTTGTACTCT
Source organism: Argyra leucocephala (assembly GCA_963942445.1). NCBI lineage: Eukaryota > Metazoa > Arthropoda > Insecta > Diptera > Dolichopodidae > Argyra > Argyra leucocephala. Next base: position 25,749,379 of record OZ012677.1, on the reverse strand, counting down.
AAAAAAACGAATTTGGTTTAGACTTTAAACACAAAATTTTTTGGACCGATACTTAAATAAACTTTGAACTTTTGTTTATTAATTTTGCTTTTAAAAAAAAAGTACAAAAGTTAATAAAAATGAGACTAAATTAAGTTAATTAAGTTGAAATTTTTTGAATTAAAAACAAAATGTTTTTGAATTAAAATTATTGTATAGGTAAGTTAATGAATAATAACGTTGTCGACAACTTTGTGAATTCTTGTCATTGTTAAAATAATTCAGAAAAGCTTCTGTTCAAATATTATTATGTGATGGAAAATTTGTGAGCCTATACGTAAAATCCAAAAAAAAAAAAACAAGAAAAATTTCAATGTTCCAAAATTCAAAGTTTTATTTTTTAGTAGGATAACATTTTTTTTTTATTGTTTTATTTTATTTTATTGTTTGCTAAATGGAAAGATATTTGCGTAGTGGTAGGTAGGTAGTAGTGGCTATCGGCAGTATGCCGATACACTTAGACCAGTAAAGTCCATTATGATAGGTGATTGCGTATAGTAAATATCTGATTTTCCCAGAAACTTATCTCTATTAAAAATTTAATACACTTTTTTCAATATTTTTTTTTTTTTAATATTGATGCTGAGATTTTGATATAACAAAAGAAATTAGACTGCACCCGAAAATTCGTCAACAATGGATAAGTATAGTATATGAAAACAAATGATCTATTACTGATGTTTCAATTATTATTCCATATAATACATATTATGCTTTAAAGTCTCTATTACGTCAATGTATTTAATCAATTTTAAGGTTATGTTAAATATGTTAAAAAAATGTGTTAATTGAGTCTACTAAATTTTTTAAATGCTCGTGTCAATTTTGGAAAAAATTTATTATAGAATAAATAAGTGAGTAAGTATAAAGTTTTTAATGTTATGATGCGATAATGCAAGACTCAGTTAGCTACGAAATTTCAAACATTGAAAAGATATTTTCAATTTTAACATAGAAAATCTTTCTTTGTTATATGTTCTTAGGTAGAACTACCTTTTCGGATATTAAGAATGATACCATAAAGTTCTGAATATAATACGCAGGTATTCTAATTGGATAATGTCAATATTTTGAAAAAAAAAATAAATCCAATTGGTATACCCAGGTACTCTAATTGGGTTTTTACACCCGGGTACACTATTCGTTACCTTATACATATATATGACAGATTCTGCACAGGTAGTAATATTAAAATAAAACCAATTGACACAATTTAACAAAAAAACAAAAACGGCTATATTTTTCTTCAATTAAAAAATCAAATCATAATTTTTTAATCATAAAAAACTGTACCTACCTAGGTACATTTAGGCATATAGTTCAATTAGGTTTTTTTGAATTTTTTTGAATTTTTTTTAACCCTTTGAACTAATTCAAAAACCTCCTGTGTATCAACTTCACTATAGAAGTCTGGTTTCTATATTCATCATCAGAGAAAGAACTTTGGCTATCACCATCTACATCTACAGTTTCTATGTTATCATCAAAATCAGTTAAATTTACATTAACTTCATCAATCCCCATTAGCTCGTAAATTGCATCATCCAACATCGAAATAGTTCGAAATTAATTTTCGAAAAGTATAAAATCTAATTACTGTACCCGGGGTTCTGTAAATAGAAAAATGTTTCGATTAGGTTTATCTGGGGTACTTTATTGGGAGGGGTATTATATTCAGCACTTTACGGTACTGCTTTTTTACTACATAAAGCGGAAAATGTATTTGAGTATATACTTTAATTTTATATATTTTATTGAGTATAATTTTTTATTATTTATCATAACACTAGTTTAACTCATCAGTAGGTATTTATAGTGTTAGACTACCTATTCAACTCCTGATTTTTATTTTTATTGATTTTAGAAATTAAACGATATCATAAATACATCTGTGAGTTATAAAATTCGACCAAAATTGCACCGTAAAATATATTATAATAACTATAAAATAAATTTATGTAGGTAATTATAAATTTAATTAATTAAAATTTTCATAGCATTTTATTTTTAATAAAACGAGCAAGTTCTATTTATTAATATTCAACAATGATACATAGATATAGATTTATAAGACAATTCAAAATAAAAATCAAAAGTTGTATAGATACAACTACACTATAAATACCTACTGATCAGTTCAAGTAATGTTATGATGAGTGAAAAAATTCCTAAAAATAATTTGTTTATTATAAACATCTTACTATACCTAAGTAATAATTATTAATTAATTATGGATACAATATGGTATCACCTTCTATTCAGGGATTTTTCCAGCCTTTAAATGAAACTTATTTGGTCTGGATTAGTGATTCCGTTTCAGAGATATTAGGGTTTAATAAAAAAAAACCCTCACATTTTTTGTTTTTTTTTTTTATATTCTCGACATTAAATTATGTAGAATTACCTTTTCGTGCTTAATAAAGTACGGCACTGCAAGCTTACACTACATTTAAAAACCTCAATATTTTTAAAATTTAACAAAGACACCCTATATCTATTTTAATATCGATGGAAAAGCCCCTTCACGTCCTTTCCAACGGGGCATAACAAACATTGTGTATAGAATGATTAAAAGCGCTGCAAAGGAATAAGATTTTAAATTTTGACTCCAAAAAAAAAAACAATTTTAATACAAAAATCCATTTAATACTTTATTTTGTATCTTATATGAAAATATATAATATTTTTATTATTATTATTTGATTTATTGCCTTAATGTATTTGTACAATATGTTGTTTTCATATATCTTAGTTCTCTATTTCAAGAGCTTATATTACTAGAATATTTACACCTTTGATTTGAAATTATTTAGACTAATCTGACTTAAATATTTAGAATAAATTTAATTTGTAAAGGACAAAATTGCAAGTAAAAACCTTTAATTAATTATTTTATGCTAATATAAAGACCTAATGTAAACCTAACCTAAATCTTAACAAAATATATAATACATTTTATTAAATTGTATTGATTTGATTTCATTTTAATTTATCAAAACATACTTTTTTTAAATATAGGCCTTTTTCCGAAGTTAAAATTTTATTGATTATTTACTTTTTATAAAATAAAATATAGTCCTTTTAAATTGCTTAATCAAAATCTCGTTTATCAAAATATGGTTTTCATTTCAGAATATTATTTTTATGCGTAGACGGTGTTGAAATAAAACGGTGGTATCTCCTTTTTCCAGAATAATTATCTTAATTACTTTTATGCGTATCCGCTGTTGGAAACAAATAGCGGAATATGTTCTATGAAATATTTGTAATATTGTCTGACACCGTTGCGGATACCCCCCTCTTTCAAAGTTTATCTATTATATTTAATTTTATAAATCTATTATCTAATTAGGCTTTTCTGACCTAAATCTATGTCCTATAATCTAATTAAAATATAACTTAACTAACTTCCGAATAATGTTATATTCTTAATATTATATAATTCTGTTCAATTAATCTAAGCTGCTCTCTATCAGCAGATCATTAATGCCACAAATTATTAAAATATGAAATTTATCAATCAACACATATACCCTTGTAACACATAATCACTTTTCCAAAAAAAAAAAAAAATAAAAACAAAAACAACCTACTGGCACGTTTGTTTCTCACTTCTTTTAATAATTCTTTAATATTATAATTTATATATATTTTTTTTTATTTAACTTCACATATGATATACCTATATACACAAATCCATATACTAATATAATATATTTCAAGTTAATATTATTATAAAAATAAAATTTATTATAAAACAAAAAATAAAAATAAAAAACGAATCCTTTTTAAATTATACATCAGAAGCAATACTTTATATCCTTTTATTCGCACGAAATATTTTTTTTTTTTTTTTGTTTTTTGTAAAAGTAAAATTTCTTCACATGATATTGGTTAGATCCGAATAATATACGAGTACAGTAGAGTACGTTAAATACTACTCTCTATACCATATTTATAATAAATAATAGATAGTTATATACACTAACAATTTATAGAACACACGAATTTGTTAGGTCAAAAATTTTCAGATCATTTATATACGAGTAGAGTATAGATGTATATAGGATCCAAAAAAGAAGGGATTTCTATAATATTCCATATATGCAAACGTATTAAGTGAAATGTGATTCAAATTTGATTTCAATCACCCAAAGGATGTAATAAAATATCTTATTCAATAAATTATCTGCTATAAATATATTATGGGAATGCTCTTCATACGAGTACCCTATATTTGAGTTATTCAACTAAAATGTCTTCTTTACTTCTTAATTTTTTTGTTTTTTATTTTTTTTTTTTTTGTATTTATATATATATATGCAATTTTTTTTTGTTCAAGTATTGCATTACTGCAGAATACTTTGTTATAAAGAAAACAAAAATTACATTTAAAAGTTCAATATGTATCAATTTGTTTGAATTTCTCTTAAAAACTTCCTTTCACAATTTTCTCCAAAAAAAAGGATAAAAAAAAAAGGATCAAAAAAATTTTTTTAGAAAATGTTTTTTTTTTTATATATTTTCAGAAATAAAAATGGTAAAAAAAATCTTCTGTTATTTTTTTTTTTTTCGTTTCAATATTCAACCCAGCAATATTTTATAGCGATGACTGTTAAATACATGAATTTCGATAAGAAAAATATTTTCTTAAGTGATTCCGATCACGGTTTTTTATGAAGTGGACATGAAAAGAAAATACAAAAAAAAATAGAAGAAAAAAACAGTTAGAAAAATTTTATGATTTTATTATTCTAGAAAGATTTATCACTGTAGTATAGTATTACATATACATAGCTTGCACAAAATTTAGAGAATATTTTTTTGAAAATATAAAATTTAAGGATATTATCATATAGGTTTTTTATTTTATTTGTTTTTCTGTTTTTGACAAACGATTTAGCCTACAATTTAATTTTGGCTTCTTCCATTTTAGAGCTGTATTCAATTAGACACTACTCCATTGTACTGATGATTTCAGCACACTTTAGTTTAATAGTGGTTTCAATACTTCATGTTTTACAAGATGTTTTTATAAAATTTATGCTAGGTGTGATCATATCCTGTTCTTACTACGCTCTATAACACGTTATTAGCGTTTAAATAGTTATACAAGATGTTGTAACTAAAAATTTTGTATATAAATTGAGCTGTCAAGTATAACATGTTTTCCGGGAAAACATGAAAAATGTTGCTTTTAAATATTAGTTCGATTTTTTCGATTATAGTGTTATTATTTTGACAATTTAGCCGAAAAAACATTTTCAATATGCCATATTGCAATGTGAAATAATTTATTTCACATTTCTCTGTTATCATTTTTCTGTTTTAAAGTAAAAACAATAAAATATACGTTTAAATCTATGTAAAAAACAAATATTTACGTAGATCTAAAAGTCAAATTAAGACTAGTTATCCGTAGTGTGAATACCAATTTTTATAACTAATTATCCGAACTCGATAACATGTTTTACACTCGTAGTGGGGATTCTATTAATACAAATAGTCATACATCTTGTGTTTTACTCTTTAATCTTTTATATTATATACGATTTTATTGGTAGGTATCACGAAATTTTTGGTACATTCAATTTAGTATTGATTTTCGCAAGCCATAATAAAGGAAGTAAGCTGCTTTCGAAATGTCAACATTTGCTTCCAAATTATCGATAATTTATAAAATATTATTTTAATACTGAACAGTGAAAACTCGACTTTTAATTGACTCAAAATTTTGTGGCCTTACATTATTGAAAATGTTGCTACAAATAACAATATTTACAAAACTTCGTCCTTTAAATTATGTACGAACTATTTATCTATCAAGCCAACTATTATACTATTATATTTATCAAGCCAACTTACTTAATTATGAAAATATCTGGCTTTTACAAACTTTGATTGAATTTTAAATTTTCTAAATTATTTCGATATGATTTAATAAATTTTCGTGTTTTTTATTTAGTTATATAGTCTTGCAGAATCTAGTGTAGGTAATTAATTATATAATTTCATAAATTATGTAATTTCATATCATGTTGCGATGTAGCTGAACATTGCTAAAATTAAATCTGATATATACTTCACCCTGTTTTTTTTTCTTGAATGGCTACAGGATAGTTGTAGAAGTTAATACACAACATGTTTACAAAATTGTTAGCGTACATTAGATATGAGTAAATAAAAAGTGATTTTCACAAGCACTACTACTAACTGTTACTGCTAATTTCAAATCACAGTGATTTTGTTAAAATATTTGTGATAATCAGTGATAGTGTGATTTAAATAACTTTCGTTTTGGAAAGTGATTTTAGTGATTAATATTGATATCGATGTATTTTATTGTATCTGATACATTTAAATGTTTTATTTATAATGTAGTTAATCAATTGCTATAATAATAAATAGAAACAATATCAGAAGTGATAATGTATGGATACATTTAATTAATAATATGTATTAATTAAATGTATCCATACATTATCACTTCTATATTGTTTCTATTTATTATAATATCAATTTATAAACGCAATTTATAGTAGTATTATAGCAAAACAAAAGATAATGGTTTTATGCATATACTGTTTCTCAATTCTGTTTAATCTAACTTACAGTTATTTCAATATTAGATACTGTATAAATTTTTGAATATGTTACTGAAATATGAATGAGTGGGATAGAAATCACAAAATCACTATTGAAATTTATTTCAAATTAAAAATATTGAAATACAATGTAGCATTGAAATACAATGTGTTTGTTACTCTTGAACAGTGAGAAGTCACTGTGATTCAAATATTACCTCATTCCAGCGCGTACAAGTTAACAAATTTTAAATACAATGTAACTGAAACATTATGCCATATTGAATAAATCTCATTAAAACACGTAGTTTATAAAATTAAATTATATATTTCGTTCTAATTAACTGTTTATTTAAAAATAATAAAACATTATAAGCTTGGAATTCAAAAATAAAAATTGTGGTGAACAATCATTACTTTATTGGGAGATATAAAATGTTCATCTAAAAAATTTATTGTGATTGTCGTTCTCTTATATAAGTTCTGTGATGTTAAGAAGCTCAATTTACTTACAATATTTTCTATATATACCTAAACTAAATAATTTTAGTTTCAAGCAGTAGCTGCCTCTTAGAACAAATAGGCCCATTATGGTATTACGATGAATTTAAAAATGTATCCTCTGAAGGACCCTATACTTATTGAAATCACTTCCAGCTAAACAAATTTATATATTAAAAAATTTATATTTATAATAATAAATTTATATAATTTAAATATTTTTATTTATTTATTCATTTATTTAAACTACTTATAATATTATAATAAAATCAATTAATTATTAATTAGCTTAAAATAAATTTATTTAATAATTTTACTGAAATACAGTTATTCTGTTCAGAAATTATCCTTGTATACAATTTAATTTGTTTTTTAAACTTACTCAAGCGATTTTTTAACTCTGTAGGAAGTTCATTATATAATTTACTTATAATTTACCGAACTTGGTCTGCTGAATTATCTGCAAGTCCGTTGAACAATAAATAAATAAATAAATGTACAAATGATAATTATACAAATTATACCAATATATTTATACGGCCATAGGGCCAGTGTCTCTATTTTTTAATTCTTATTTGTAGTACTAAAATTGTTTTCATTTAAAAATGTGGCTCAGTGTCAAATATTATTTGATTAATATTCCATTTATGTGTATATAAAAATTGATATAAATAATAAAAAAAAAAACAGAAATAAATTGATAAAAACAAAATTTAAAAAATTATGAAAATTAAATTCTTCAAAAGGGCAGTCTCAAATAAAATTACAGTTATTTCTGATTTTAAATTTTAAAGTCACCACTATTTTAGGCTTAGACAACTAACAGAATCCTTAACTAATAAAATTATCTGTAATTAATTTGAATCCATGGTATTAAAAACTTTTATTCACATCACCCTGTTGCTATGTATATAGTATAGCGGTTATCAACCGTACCCATTAATTGTAAAATATAAAAACCAATAAATTTTAATTAATTAAAGGTACTAAACTAAAAAATGCCAAAAACAAACAATACTATAAAATATCAATGAAATCGTTTAAAATAGATTTATTACTATAAAAATTATAAGACCTAAATTAAATTTCACAAATATTAAATAAAAAAATATAATCGCAAGATTGAAAGAAAAACAAAGAGGAGTAAATTTAATTTAGACTGTACCACTACAATTATACAACAATATTGTAAGAATGAAGCCAAAAACTTTTTTTTCCTATTGATAAATTCACTGCCAATTAAAATAAGGTAGTTTTACAAAAATATTAAAAAAAAAAAAAACAGAAAATGGACTAAAAACTCATCCCAAAATATTTTTATATATTTTTGCTGAAATTGGAAAATTTCCAATATATGAAATACACTTTTTGAAATTAAATGATGTAAAGTTAAACATGAACCAATGAATCAAAATTATTTGCAAAAAAAAAAAACATATTTTATCTATATATATATATATATATATATATAATTAAAATGGAAATAAATAAAATAGAAAATTTCAGAAAAAAAAACTGAAAAAGTACTTAGAATTTTGTAAACATTCGATTTCATGTCAATTTTCATATGAGTTTTTCAATCAATATTTTTGAAAAACACTATATTTTTCTGTAATATTTATAATTAAATTAATTTAATTTATTATATTAACCAAAAAAATATATATTTGCCACTTATCACACATTATCCTTAATTTTTTTTTATTCCATTACATAATGAATCTTTTATTATTTTTCTTGTCTATTTTCTACTAAATATACAAATCGGTTCTCATTATTTTTAAAAGTACACAAGTGTTCCGTTAAGTGAAAGTTTTTCAATTTATTATTTTCAGGGGCAAAAAAAAGTAATCTATTATATTTGATAATATTATTAGTGATGTAATAATAATTTTGAGATTAAAATCAATAATGGAATAAGTCCAAAATAAGGATAAAAATATGTTAATGATACATTTATAATACGGGAAGGACACTAACAATTTTTAATGGTTCTGATATTAACTGATTTTTCATTGTATTATTACCCAAAATGTTAATCTTTAATTGATTGGGTATTTTTTTTTCGCTCGCAGGACTTCATATGGTATAAATATTTCAAAGATTTTCATTATTCGATTTAACATAATCAAAAAAACAGCTTAAGCATATTTTTACAGTAAATTTACAAAAGTCTATTTTTAAAAATTGTTTTTTCTTCCACAAAAAATTATACACTGAACGTACTCTTCCTGACCATTTTTATTTAAAATTACGTATGTTAAGTTTTTATAAAAACTTGTTTTCTAGCGTTAAGCTAGATATGCTGTTAGTACGCTGTGCAAAAATTTGACATTGTTTAATGCAATTTGTTGTTGTACAAAAATGGTAACATTCTTCGATGTATTGCTCAAAAGGTTCCATTTTTATTATTATAGTTAGTTGAAATAGTTTAACGGTTAGTGTTTTTAGTTTAAATAGTTAGATTTTATTTTCACATTGTTGATTGTCTAATGACCAAGTAATGCCACCTGTTATTGATTAAACGAATTTCTGATAAAATTTTGCAACGATTTTGAAGTAGTTTTTGCATTCATTTTTTGACAGGCAAAAATTTTTAACAGCATACTTAGCTTTAGGGTAAAATATTTTTTGTATAATTGTCGAAAATATTTTTTTTTACTAAATAATGCTTATCATACAGATACTACGCGTATTTTGTCTACGACTTGACTTCTGACTACTTCAGTGATTTGTATTCGACTTATCTTTTCAGCTAGTTTTATTTTAACACTGAATTATATACAAGAATCGAACTGGTTATGACTTAAAATTGTGGGTTGGAAACACTAAGGCAAAACTTATATTATATCAACTACATGAAAATACTATGTGTGTCATTAGTGTCACAATTTATTATATCACTATATTCTGTTTTTATATTTATTTTGTATAATAAATCAAATATTTGTAATCAACTGTTCTACTAAGCTTATTTAATGTCTTTGTTCAGTTGTTTATTGTTGATAAACTGTTCACTGTCAGTTTACAATGTTAAAACATAATATTTGAAATAAATTTCAAATAAAAAATCGACATGAAGTAACACATTATTATTATCTACATCTAAAAATACATATAATGGATTAACACTGGTAAAACACACTAATTCGACGCCTAATTATATGCAATTTAATATAATATACCACAGTGTTAATAGAATATGCGATGATAAAACATTAAAAACTCCTGGAAATGGCTTAATATCACATATATTTCATCCCAATCAGGAAAGATCGAAAAGACTCTGCTCACTGTTTTCATAGCTCCTTAGCATTTTATCTTTTTAGACAATGACGGTTAGATCCAAAACCAAAATCATGTCCTCTATACTATTTCATTATAGTCATGTAAAATATTATATATAGTATTAATCAACACCTTTGTAAAATACGACAAATTTGATAAAATGAGTTAAAAATAAAATAACTTAATAAGTTTGTAAATTCTTTCGTTTGTAAGGTTAATTTAAGTAGATTTAAGAGTAGGTGTAAGTTAGATGAGGACGTTTTTATTATAATGAGCTGAACATATTAACATTATTTTTTGTCATATTTTTACAATAAATTAAAATTGTACAAATATATATCAATTATTACATATGTATTATATACATACCAATCTAAGTATGCTACATTTAAAAATTACACCTATATTAAAAAAAGACTATTAATTTAACATAACTATTTGAATTTACAAATCAGAATTACCTGTTTTGTTAACTTTTTTTTGTACGTTACGGATAGAAAAAGATTGTACATACAATCAAAATAAAAGTTAAAACAAAAAAAAAATTGATTATCTATTTCGTTGTTGAGTGATAATAGACCAAAATTTATTTTGTTATAAAACCCTTCGATATTAAGCTTGTTTTCAAATTTTCAGATAACTAATTTGACATTGGAGTTATTCAAAATGCACTTTTTTGTGTAAAAAAACAAACTAATGTTATCTTCAGCAATTCAGGATTATCAGCAATATTTTTCTATATGAAAAAAAAAAAAAAATAAAAATCTTGTGTCATGACATGATATGACAACAAGCAACTTTAACACGTCCTAATTGTCGTGGCGAAATATATAGCGGACCGAACCCGTGATTATAACACCATTTTTTTAACATAGAGAGTGACCGTTTCCCAATTTTCCAATATTTGCAATTTTTGAGAATTAATAAATCATTTTAATGCAGCATGACATAAGTTAGCCTACATTATTTGAGTATACAAAAAATATTTGTTTTTGAAAAGATAAAAAAAAAACAAAAAAATTGATGCTGGTAAATTTTACTAGGAAGAAAAATTCAACTTTAATAATAAAATCTATTAACTGGTCACCTTGAAATATTTCATACACGCTGTTCTTGCAGAAAATTGAATCGAAAACAAAATAATCTCTTCAACCTCTCTTTTTAAACTCAATAAACAATTGTGGATATTTTACCATATTTTCATAATATAATAACTATCTCCAAATCACTGGAAGTTATTACAATTTTTTATTTTATGTAATTTTCCAATTGGCATTTTTATAACTTTTCGAATAATCTTTTAACAAAAAAAAATGATTATAACTATATGATTAAAACACATGTTTACTTTGAAATCCTTCAAAACAGTATACAAGACCCATAATTTGAATTCTGTATTTTTATTAAAGCGCAGCACGGCATAAAACTAATCTGATCCAACATGTCAATGACGAAGCTTTTACTTTAATTAATACTCAGAATATTTATAACCGACTACGTTTGGTTAAAACTTTTTATATATTCAAACCTTATGTGATTTTGATAAATCAAAGTTATCTCAGTTTCTTTGAGTCAACAGTAATTAAATGGTTAGTCTGTAAGACTAGTTTTAATGTTACAATAATAATTGACGTTTTTAACGAGTTAAAGTCCCACAGTCATTAAAACTGCTCTTCCTGATCAGAATTAGTCTTTGAAGCCACTTTGAATGATTTACAGCTATCTGCAAAAAACCAGGTATTCTATAAAATCCCAAATATTTGCTAGCTAGTCAATTTACGTCATTTATCAGTGATTTTCAGCTTTATATCTCGCCCTCCATAACGTTTTTTTATTTCATTTTGAATATTTAAAATTTACACGGTCATCTCGTCACATAAACACAAATTATAATTGCATTACAGCATCCATTTTTAAAAAAAATTTCTACTAATTTAATTTTTAAAAACAATTCCGAAAATTTTAAAATTATTCCAAACAACTAAAATACTTATTATTATTTCAGCTCAAGCTCTTCATACATACCAGAACAAACATTTTTCAACGAAAATCCAAGTTTTTACCTATTCAGTAAATTTTCACCTGTAATAGATCATAATTTTTTATTAACAAAAAAATAATAATAATAAAAATAAAAATGGAAAAACAAACACATTTACTTTAATTATATAAAATTATTCTTATTTAATCCTTGTTTATTTTAGATTTCTTTTACATAATATCTAGAATATAGAGAATGCTGTACACTTCCAGCTAATTGAAACGATTCAATTTTCATGAAAATATCCATTTAAAACTTATACCAAAAATTTTAACTAACACCACTTACACAAAGTCATATATAAATACGACTAGTAGCATTAAAACTATTACTTACCTACTCTAATCCTCCATCCTTATTAGATTCCACTGACTGGCTTTTTTTTTTGCTTTTATTTTTGTTTTTTTTTTAGTATAATTTTAAAACTTTTTCTACAAAGCGATTATCTAAAAGAGTTACACCGAAGAAAATTTTGTTTTGTTTTATTTTTTTAACTTTTTTAAAATTTCTGGACGTAAGGATATATTGTATAGAAAATGTTCGTAATAATATCCTTTAAGCTGTGTTATAATCTGTCTAAATAAAAATAAAATAACTTTACATAAACATCAAGTTAATATAGTAATTATGTTGATTTAAAGTACAAAAGTTAATTAAATTTTAGTATAGTAAATACACGATAAATTTGTGAAATAGAATATTAAAGAAATCTGACTAGAAAAGCTGAAACAAATAAACATGGTGACTTAGTAAAAATATTAAAGATTGTAACTAGATTATATGTTATTATAACAAAATATTGATGTTATATCTCCAAAATCCAGATCGTGAATTGGAATATGAAATAAATTGGTTCCAAAGAAATCATATAACGTAAATGTACCTATTTCCGCCCCTTTAAGGAAAATTTACATTTAGGTACGAAATAAGACATGCTTTTTGCAATTTTTTTTTTTTTAATTACACTAATTAGCATATTTTTAATTACAATTCAATTATTTGAATCCAATTATAATCAAATTTTTCGTAAATAAATCTTATATATAATATACAAGATGAACGACGTGGTGAGTACAAAAGCAAGAATAATAGAATAGTAAATTATTTACACCACAAAAATATTAAAATTTTAGCAAGTTCTTGGTGCTGAATACTTAAAAAATTTCAAATATTTACACCAAATAAATGACGGTTATTTCCAAATTGAGCGACATCTATACTCTAAACAAAATTTTAATCACGGGCAATTTATAGAAAGGCTTCATAAAAATTCTGTCATTTTAAATAAACACACAAACTTATAGAGCAAAGTACAAAAACAAAAACACAAACAAAAATTTAAAACAAAACAGAAAAACAAAAATCAGATCAGATCATAACTCTTCAAAAATAATATAATAAATGTTAGTGCATTTGCTTTTGCTATTATTAAAAAAAATATATATATACAGTAAAACTCGGTTATAGTGATTCGCTAAATTTCAGCAATATTTCTGACTATAACCGTTTTGTGACTATAGACGTAGTCAAAAAAAAATTGCATCTTTATAAACAAAATCAAATTCAATAAAATATCTTTCGTTACATATAACCTGTAACCTATAACAATTTTAAACTTTATTTTATTCATAAATAGCAATTCTGTTATGTAATCACAAAATATATATATTTGTAATATAGAACAGAAAAAGACAATAAATCAGTTTTTGAATAAAATAATTCACTTTTGACTTATTTTTTTGTTTTATTGAAAAAATTAACGTTATATTTTAATGTGACTATAAACGACATCGATTGTACGAACTTATGAAATTTATTACTTTCTTTCAAACAAATTGTTGACTATTGCTATAACAGAATTGTGACTACGAATAAACGAATTAAAATACATCGATCTACTACGTTGAGAGTAATGGGATTTTATTGTGCTAAGTTATATTGAAATTAGTATTTATTTCGTCATATAGTATTAGGTATTACACTTTAATTTCATTAAATATATATTCAGTAATTATGCGATTCAGAAAACAACAACAAAAATATACCAAAACAAATACTTTTTTTTTATATAAAATTGTGTCTGAAAGAACTACTTCTGTGCAATTGCACAGGGGATTCACTAGTAAATAACCAATATTAAGATTAACAAAAAAATTGAATTGCAATCGTCTTTTGTCGAATTGTTAATTTTAATATGATTGAGCTAATTCCAAGCACAGATATATGCCACATTCCGTCTTTTGAATCTCTTTGCGATTTGTGTGTACCTATTTACGATTTTATTAAAGGAATCCGTTTAAAATTATTAATAAGAGTAAAATTATTAATTAATTTTTGAATAATTTAATAGTAATAAAAATTTAATATTTACTATAATTTGTAATAAATAAATAATATTTAAGTAGAATTATTTATTATCATTTATAAAACTATAAATTTATTATACTTAATAGTTATTTCAAAAATTCGATAATGCCAGTAGTTATTCAAAACAAAACAAAAAAAGTCAATAAATTAAAAAATAAAATAAGGTCTTAATCAAATTAAATATTGTAACAATGTACATTAGCATTTTTTTTTTCTTCTTTTAAGCTTCATTTAAGCTAAGCATAAGTGTTCAATGTCGCTTTTGTTTTTAAATTTAATTAAACTTTCTTCTACATTTTATTTTCTCCAGGCCTAAATAAAACGGTTTTAAATGGTGTTGTCAAATTTCATTGTTTCTTGTTTAATACTATTTTCTTCAAGTTTTTTTTATACACTTAAATGCTGTTGATGACTAAATGGATTTATCACGGGCTTTTTTTACCTATTAATTCAACTTACCAGTTATATTGGATATTTAGTTCGATAACATTATTATTTTCTATCCAAAGATTGTGTTCAATACTATATTATTTAAAAATGTGTCCATCTTTCTTAACTTATTTCCAAGTTTAGTTTAATGCTCTGTAATATCAGCATTACTTAAAATGTCAGCATAATCCGTAAATTCAAAAAAATGTTTCAAATATAAACACAAATTATGTTGTTAGTTTATTTCAGTTACCTTAATAAAATTTTGATGGCTAGATAAATTCAAAGATTTGCTCTATTTATAAAAAAAAACAAGTAAATGGTTTACTTACGCAAAAACTTACGCCATTCGAACCTATTCTAAAATTTCAAGGTGATAGCTTGCAGCGACTAGAAAACTTAAACATTCTCGGAATGCAAGTAAACCAAAAAATATGTTCTGGAATATATTTTCAATATTGCGAAAAGCGCCGCAAAATTTTATCGTTTCTTAAATCTATGTAAGGCATATTTTGCACCTAAAGATCTGCATAATATTTATATAGCCTACATACTACCCAAGATGGAGTACAACTCGCATCTATGGACGGGCCCCTCAAAGACTGCTTTAGGCTTTCTTGACAGAGTACAACAACACGCTATTCGCCTCATTGATGATGTAAATGTTTCCTCAACACTTGCTCCACTTAGTCATCGTCGTATCGTTGCAGCACTAACCCTATTTTATAGATATTTCGTGGGAGTAGGCACATGCTCGGAAGAAATTAAATCACTAATTTCGCCTCTTAAGCAATTTCGTCGAGGAACGCTAGAGGCTGATAATGCCACACCGTGGAAATACCAAGATTGTTCAAGACTGGTTATGGAAATTCGTAAGCATTCCCAAGCAGGGGTAGTTTTTATTTGTTTAATTTACAAAAATTCAAAGTGAACATCAATAACATAGTTCACAACTCCCCGCCGAACCTTTCTCCTACTTCTTCTCTCTAACTATTCCTTTTCTTTTCTCTTCCAAAACATTAAAATATCGATTTTTTAAAATATAAGACGAGAAATAAAATTAGTCTACTGCAAATCACGCTGGATATGTTTGAAATGTGCAAATAACGGGTGAAATGTTTATTACATACGTATCATCATACATCAACTATACCAAGGAACACTTTATTTTGAAATTTTTGTAACAATTCGATGTTAATTGCCTTTGTATAGCCCCATAGGTGTATATCATACGGCAATACAGTTTTAATACCTGCTTATCTATTAGAATTTTACTTTGTTACTCTGAATTACATCCAAGTCTATAACCAGTAGAAATTTTGTATATCTTCTCTATTATGTCTTACATGCTTCTCCAACTTAGTTTATTATCAAAGAAGAATAAGAAAACAAATTTATCCTAACTATATCTGAAAACCCAACAAATTTTAATGAAGCAAGCATTTCTAATATTGCGCATAATAACATCAAAACCCTGTACTCCCACACAAGGAGTTGTTTAAAATAATTTGGTATTTAAAATAAAACAAAAAAAATAATGTAGCGAATAAAACGATTTACAAAATAACCCAACCAAACAATTAAAGTCAACTTTCAATAATAACCAAATAATTCTTAAAGGGGATTCTGTATTAACTTGAAAACGATAAATTTCTTTGTTGTTGTTTTTTTTACTTATTTTACTATTTTTTTTTGTTTTTTTTTAATTATTTTAAGGATTTAAGTAATGCCATTTCTAGTTTCTAGCAATTTTCTAGTTATTTTTCATCTCTATACAAAATCGGTATAAATTTAAAAATGGAAGATTTTAAAAAGAAAATTTTGATTGTAGCCTTAAGGAACTTAAAATTAAACATTAAGTATGATGTAATATTCAAGAAGAAGAAGAGAGAGATAGATAAAATGAAATAAAATAAAAAGGATATAGTGGACAACAAAGGATAATTTTATGCTCATTTTTTTTTTTTTTTTTATGAATGTCATTTTATGTTAAGTCTAATAATAGAGTATACAGGACCGCACATTAATTATTATAGTGATGCGTGTATAGAATTAAGAGAGATGCCACAATTTAATTATTTCAATGTAATACAAAATATAATTTAAGTAAAATCTACAAAAATAGCGATATTAAGAACATTTTAGAAATCCAACAAAAGAAAATTGGAATCGAAACAAATCAAAATGAATATGGCTGCAACCTTAGATTTGTTTGATTGTATAGACTATTTCCATATTTACTTATGTGTTTGCTTAAGATTAGGTCCTGTAAAACTTTCAAAGAGTTATGACCGGAAATTGGCAAAAAGAAAACTACAAAATTTTCTTATAAAGTTTTAATTGAGAGTGAAGATTAAAAGGATAATGAGTATATTGAGAGGTCCTTGATTGCTTGGTTAACAATTAATAAATCTAATGTAAACTACAAAATTTTTTAACAGACTAGGAAAATAATTATAACATATTTATAGTGCAGTCAATAATAATAGCCATATTAATAATAGTAAATTTTTATGATATAATTATTTTAAAATGATCAAAGATCCAGTGCCCAATTAAAACGCAAACTTAAATTATATGTATAACAACATAACAGAGATTTTAAGACTTATTTTTCAAGATATCCACAGATTCTTCAATACTACCGATAATCTTAAAGAATATGTAAGTTTTCAGCTCGGATTATGATGTGGTGAATTGAATTGAGCTATAAGCCTAATGTTATGGTATAGCGGATTGCTGTATGCTTTAGCTGTCATCTATTTAAAACTACCTAACAACTTTTTTTTATGCATAGCCAAAACACTAGGTTGTGACCTTTTATCCCAGTTGGTACGTTTGGTTGGGGAGAGTTAGGAAGGAGGTTAGGAAGGAGGAACGAACTTACCTACTTTGATGAGTACATAACCTTGGAAAAATATTGGCCTCAATTTATTTTCATAGACGTATATATACATCAAAAATGGTACGTATCTACATCTTTATTTAGCAAACTCCAAATATTGAAAAATTTAACTTTATTTCATCCTTCCACTCAACAATTATTTATTTCTATGCAAATGTACATATACGGCTATAATCTAACATATTAATACGCTAATAATGGCTATGAAACGTTGTAATACCTCAGTGAATTAAACCAAAAAGCAGTGACAAGAACCCAAAAATTTAAATGTGAAGCTTTTTCAAAATATTACCGTACAAAATTACCGATTAAGAAATAAAAAACAATAAAAAGAACTAATTTTTATGCCAATTTTTCAAATAAATCATTTATAGAAAAACATGTCCAAGTTTTAAACCTATATAGGAAATCTATATATTTAATACAAAAACCGATATATTTAATATCTGAATAATAGCAAGGTATCATAAAATCAATCAAATATAAAGCGTTTTCAAATTAAAATCCAATTTTTTAAAGTCATCAAAATATTTAAAATTACTCACAAAATATAGTAGGTACCTATTGAAAATTTTTTAATTTCCCTGGTTTGTGTCTTTGGATTAGCCACCTAGAAATGTTTCAAATTGATCAATGCAAACACATCTTCAAGTTCAAATAAATGTTTTGTAAAGTAAAATTTTTACAAGCAAGAAAAAAATATTCCTATTGCTGCCATAATGATAAATCTTTGCCACCTTTAAAAGTTCACTAGATTTGCTAAAAATCCTTCTTATATAGGAACAACACCAGAAGCAAGATATTATTGAGAATATATCAAGGGCAATATTAGCTATTTCTTCTATTGGTGGTAAAATAAAAAAAAACCAACATCTTCTTCATCTCCGTATCTCCGATGTATGCCAAAGAAAATTTTAAGCCAGAGTGGACCGTTGTACATCGGCGAATCCACGGAGGTAACAACAAGGAAATCAGAGAAAAAATTACCCGATTAAACAAAAATGTTACACTGAAATTGGACTTTATGCTAAGAAAAATTTATTGCTTTGCAGGAATAAAAACTTTGACTTGAGTTAAATATTTGAATAAAGAAGAAAATAATAATTAATAATAAAAAAAATTTTAGACCGGCGAATGATACGCTGGGAATAGCCAGATATAATGCTTAAAATCGAATTTTAAAGCCTACAAATTTAATTACTATAGTATTAAATAAATTTTATATTTAAAATTTGCTAATTCTTCTTACGATGTCATTCGATATATAAATTTAGCACCTTATTAGCTATATTATTTTCATTCATTAGTCCAATCTAGTCATTATACTATTTAACTAATATCATAGTTCGTAGAGTTCTAATATAAAACTATCATCCCTAATACATGAAATGGCATTACCATTCACAAAAACAACAATATTTTCTCAAAAACTAATCTCATCACTTTTTAACATTATCCATGCTTATACTACTTACAAGCTTTAAACTGTTACCCAAACATTATCACACCACAACCAAATTAAATGGCAGGATATGTCTCTGTTTAATTTCATTTAAATTTTTTTTTTATTATTTTAAATTCATATAAGTTTTCTTTTAATATTTTGTATTATCCTTTTTAAACGAAAGCAAAAAAAAAATAATATTTAATTCTTTATTTTCTCTAACTACTATACTAGTATTATGATATTCAAGGATGATATTGGCATTAAATTGATGATGACATTTTTTCCTCTCTTCTTTTATATATACGAGTTCATATGTATTATAATGTAAGTGGATGTGTATTAAGGAATAAAAAAAAAAAATATTAACGTATAATTTTATAGTAAAGTAAAAAATCCTTTGAAAAATTAGTTACTTATTTCTTGAGGTTTTATGCAAATAATATTGAAGGTTATGTATACATCTGCACAAATTATGCAGATATTGTTTTAAATATTTTTTTTTAATGAGCATTTTTTTGTTAGTAAATTACAAATTCGATCATGAAAATATTAGGGATGAATTTATGTAAATTGAAAAACGACAAAAGATATTTTTTTGTATGTAGGATCATAAATGATAGACAGTAGTCGAGACTGAAATTTCGTTTATATAAATTATTTTCAATTTTAATAAAATACTAAGTAACTAATGGGTATCAGAAGCTTTAAGATTCTGTAGGCTAAAAGTATTTTGTCTTATAAATTATTTCCTATTTTAATTTAAATTAAAATTAGTTGAGCACCGAAATATTTTTGAAAGTAATTATAGCTTCTGGGTACACTTGAGTATTGCCAAGTTTAAACGGAGAGTAGTTATAGTTTAATATATAAATATATAATTATATATATAAATTAGGACTTAGGCTAAGTGCTGAAAAATTATTTTCGTAATTCGAAAGTTATAAAAAACGGTTTATGACAATTAATTTATTAATGCGTTAAATTTATATATAAAAATGTATATATAGCCAAATTATTATTCAGAAATAATAATTTTAATTTATTTTGCAATATTTACATCTTAACCCTGTCCCAACAATAATCAATCTAAACATTATAGCTAATTCAAACATTATAAATATTACAAATTAGACTAACCTATCTAAACCATAAATAATAAATACATATACAGGTTTAACCAGAGTATTTTCTGAAGATTCGTTATTTTAGGATTATACGAATCCGGTAACCTAAATATCGAAAAGTGGTGAATCCCAATCGCAGGATGATTTCAAACACAAAAGCAATATTTTAATTCTTAAATTAATATAATTTTTATAAGTGGCATTTGAAAATTATAATAAACAAACTTAAATTGCGACATTACAATAATTTTTAGTAAAAAAAGAACAATATATAGGTATATAAATGTATATAAAAAAACTGTCTGATGTACATAACATTCATATGTTTATATTATATATATAATTTTCTATTAATTATGTTAAAAAAACAACTCTCAAAAACAATACCAAAATTTAGCGAGTTTAGTTTTCAGACAACAAAAATATTCTTCTGAATCGGTTAATGTGGGCTTAATGACAAACCGCGCTTTATTAAGCTTTTTATATTCTTCATAACAACTTATTCCATAGCGTTAGAGTACATTTTTTTTAATTATTAAAAATGGACTATGTTGAATTTGGAATATATTGAATTTTCCTAAATATCGCTTGCAAACTTTTTCACTGTTTTGTATACAACCGTAGTAGACAAAATACGCTTATCTGTGTGGTAAACATTACTTAGTAAAATTCAAATGAAAATATTCCGCTATTTTAAATAATTTTTAAATTAATATTTCTTGAACAGAATTCACTTTTCTATACTATTATATAGACGAAAGCTTGCATCATGTTGCTAAGAGTAAAATCATCACCCAATGGGTTAGTATCAATCACCGTTGCTAACTAATGTTATTAAGAGATATATTTTTTTTAATGTGCTTAGAAACGTTATGCATCTATTATGTATGTAGTTAGTTGTAAATAATGCATATTGCAATTTTCGTTTGGTAAGCTTATTTAGTTAGTACCTTCAAGTTTAACAATAATATACTCTCATTCGATTTTTTACCGCTAAATAGTCATGTTCAAGGTACAAATAAATATTTTCAATTTTTTGCAATAATTGAACAAAATTTTATGTACTAATTTGGTTTACAATACAATTTGTTTTTGAGCCATGTCTTTGAAATGCTTAATTTTTTTAAATTTGAAGTGAATGAACCGCGAATTGAACGAATGTCAGAACGAATTTTGATTCGAATAAAAAGGGAAAGATTCGGCGATTTTGAATAAGAAATTCTGGGGATTCTGAAGGAGATGTTTTTTCGGCGTAGGACCTAATGACTATATCCGAATGATGGCTGGAATTACTAGCTTTCCAAAAATATATATCATTAGTGGCGCATTTTGTCCTTTAAGGACAAAAAGGACATTTGATAGTATTTTTTGTTATTTTGATGTTTTTGTATAAAAACCGTTATATTTGTTGATACATTAAATATATATATATATATATATATATTCAGTCATATATTCTAGAAAGATGACGGTCTGGACCATATTTTAATATTTATTTGATATTCCTACGCCGGTACAACATTCAATACAATTCCCTCAGAAGAGCCGAAATTCTAAGTTTTACATACTACACCTACATTTATGTTTTGTTTCTAATATAAACTTGAGAATATTTGACATGTTCTAGCACTTAAGATTTTTGTGCCTAAATTAATTTTTTTTAATGTAACAATTAACAAATTAGGATTTAGGCTAAATGCTGAAAAATTATATTCGTTCTTCGAAAGTTATAAAAAAACTGTGTATGACAATTAATTTATTAATGCGTTAAATTTAATTTGATTTACTTTATTTTTTATTTAGTTATAAATATACCAGGGGCCCCTATTGAGTAACTATAATTCAAATTGAAGCCAAATTTAAAGTTTTTAAAAGAACAGTAATTTACATACTGACATAGACTTCTAACGATAAAGGACAAATAAATACTTATGTTTAGGACATTTTTTTAAATTTATGTTTAGAACACATAAACACACCTCTCTCATATACTGTCTCGTTTCCGATATATTAAGTGGCATTTAGTGGATAAAATTACTAAAAATAAAATATTTTTTGTAATTAAAGAGGTATATACATATACATATTTTTAACCAAAAATAGTAAACAATAATTTGAGACAGTTACTTAAACAAATTAATAGTAATAAGACGTTGAATGACACAAAATGGATATATTTTATTTAAAAGTTTGAATAATATAAAATCATATGAAGAAAAAAAATGTCTGTGCGCGCATTTTTATTTTATATACAACTTATTTACATATTAAGTTTCATTAAGGAAAAGCGAGATCAAATGAGAAGGTATCTACCTATGCAGGTCCTTAAATGCTTGTCTATTATAGTTAGAGAGATACTCTAACTCTACTATGTAAAGAGGAAATTGCCGGTCAAGTGAAAAATTCAGCCGGTTTTTTTTTTGTTTTTTGTTGTTTTTACATATTTTATTTCAGATGAATTTGTTATTTTGTTTTATTTGACATTATACACATAGGTTCATTGCAAGTAATAATAATAACAGATTTGTTAGTTTTTGTTTTTTATTTGAAAAAGAACTCACATGCACAACTCACATACTCATGCATAATGTATTTGATGAATAATATAAAACCATATGAAGAAAAAAAATGTCTGTGTGCGCATTTTTGTTTTATATACAACTTATTTACATATTAAGAGTTCATTAAGGAGAAGAGAGATCAAATGAGAAGGTTAAATCCTTAAATTCTTGTCTATTATAATTATATATTTTACGTTTAAATTTTGGTCGATTTTTATAATTCACATATGTATTTAATAACATCTTGCAATAAGTGTTAAAATTAATAAAAATAAAATCTAATGTACCTATGTACCTATTATAAATACCTATAGATTAGTTCAAGTATAGTGTTATGATTAATGAAAATAATTATTGTCATTAATTTTATTTGTTTACACATTTTTTTTACATATTTATTTTCTCACGTCGGCATTCTGCAAATATCATTTAATATTGATAAATTTTTAATTTTTAGTTGATATGAACAAAATTTGGTAAAAACTTACAGACTTATTTCTTGCTTTTAATACACTAGTATCAGGGGTTTTTTTTTACTATCACAGCTTCTAATAATATTCTAAAAATTTATAACTTTTTTGTATCTTAAATTATTTAATTCAAAGTCGCCCAATATTTAATATTCAATATTTCTAAACAATATAAATTTTTTCTTAAAACCCATTGTTTTATTTAAATCTAATTTCTTCGGTTCGAATTTACCAATACAAATACCTAATACAAAACCAATGATTTTTTTTTTCAACAATGTAATTTTTTTTTTTGCTTTTATTAAGTTAATATAATTAACTTGTATATTTCTAATGTCAAAAATGTCAACTAAAAAAAAAATAATTCTATCATATATTCACATCTAGTTTAGTTCACTCTAGTTTAGTAATACCTATATACATATATTTAAAATGCGTGAAAGAAGCCATTTAAAAGTAATTTATATTCGTATAATGTATACGTTTTCGCATATCACAATTTAATATTTATGCATATATATATATATATATAATATACACCCGCAAACGGTTACATATAGATACTTATAAGCCCCTTATAAAATACAATTATCTAAATATATTTATATTATAATATAAAACAATAAGAGAAAGGTCATCATCGGTGATAATGTGGCGGTATCATGTCAAAGTGGAAAATTAGATATTCAATTTTCAAAGCTTATATATTTGAAATCTTCTGTATACATACAAGGATAGAAATGTGTGAAATAATTTTTTTTTGTATAATTGTTTTGTTTATTTAATAGTTCTACACTTCAATTGTCTATAATGTATATATGTAAGTATACCTATACCATATAAATGGAATTTTCTTCGCAAACAAAAGGACACCTGGAAATAGACTAATAGAGTATATTGGTTTTACTAGTTTTAATAAGTACAAATTTTTGATTGATTTTTATAACTCACAGATGTTATTTACTGCATCTTGACATAAGTTCATCAATCAGAATTAAAAATCATATAGTTGTGTAAATTGTCCTATAACACTACAATACGTACCGTATCGATGAGTCATTTTAGTGTTAGATAAATGAAACATTTCTTTAATAAATAATTAATAGAGCTTACACAAGCCAATTTCAAGACACTTAGAAATTGTTTCATATTTTTTTATTTAATTTTTTGTTTGGTCACGGTAGGCATGTTTATTAAAATGAATTATATCAATTCACTAAACATTATGATTAGCCCGGATGCTGCTTATTACATTAAAAATATAAAATTAGCATATCCCGGAGCATTTCACAAATTTTATTTTATACTATAAAATGCGTATTTCATTTGCAAAAAATTTCAAAACAAATATTCACATTTTCTCGACAAGTTGAATTCTAATTTATAATTAATTCGATATACTATGATAGCTTATAACTAGTTCAATTTCAGCTAGTTAAATTCAATATCAGCTTGTTATTTAATCTTATAGTTCATTCAAATATAACTTAATATAAAATTATAACAATTATGTAAAATGTAAAAGGCATTTGAAGGCATTTTGCATTGCGGTATTATTTTTCCATTTAAATCTTTTCCACTTCAATGCCTTATGACAAGTTACGCAAAATTCAATGTGAGTATATGCCAAATAGAAATTTTTTTTTTTTTTTCTATTTCAAATTTTCCTTTCTACAAAGTGTTTCTTTGGATCGTCTTTACTATATTTTGAAAACTTGGGGGCAATAACAATTTAATACAATTAAATTTTACTTATATTACGCATGGAATTTTCAAAAACAATAAGAAAATTTTCTGAATATTTGTGAATTTAAAGAAGGGAGGCTTTTATTAATACTATCCATATTATATTTGAAAATTTCAATTACAGTAAATTAAGCAGGATCTTAAAGCAATCATTTTTAGGCATAAAACGACAATGTGATACAGTAAGAAGTGCGATATATTAACAAGATTTCAATAGAAATTTCATAAAATTCAATTTTCATTTGAAACTTAAAAATAAATAAAATTATATCAGTATGTGTTTCGAATTAATTTATTTTTAACGTTATTTACTTCATGGTAAGAGAATGTAAAAAACAAAAATATTTTTTTACATGTTTAATTTTTTATTTAATAATACCAACTAAATGCCCTTCAATATTATAGTAAATTTTCTATTTCTTTATTTTCTATTTTATTTTATATTATTTTTTCACCTGAACTCACCTGAACTATTTTAGAAAACTTACAAAACGAAACAGATTTAAGGTTAATACTGTAATACTACTTAAAAATCAAAATATATAATACTAAGGTTACCATATATTCATAATTTTTACAATGTTTCTGTGGGATTGAAACCTTCATTTCCTTGTAAACACACTTTCCAGAATTTAGCATATTTAATCAATTGACATTGGATACATTGGACTTTTAAGCATTGGACAAAATTATTTTATATTTTATTTTTTTTAATTGATTATTTTAAAATACTCGTTTACTATATATCGAAGACATATCCTATTAATAGACCAACCGGCGGGAATCTATTGATTGTTGGGTATGTCCTTCGACAAATTGTGTCGACACAATAAAAACTGACATAAATATTTCACAATATAGTCAGAGATATTTTGAATCAAAACCTACAATTTTCGTTTAACACTATCTTTGCTCGAGAAAATTATCTAAATGATTAAATCCTTTTCACCATTTATGAAATAATTTTTGCCAAACCTTAAATAATCCAACGGTACCGCTAATTTGAAAGTAAATTAAATACACATAAAAATTTACAAAATCCGATTCACAAATCCACATCCTTTCTCAAATTATTATCTGGTCACCCCACTTACCATACTCATATTATATATTTTTAAACTGACATTCACAAATGTTACATCTGAAAAATTCCACACAATTAAGTGCTTGCAATTCATTTTTCATTTTTTGAAAATAATTCAAATCATCCCTCTACATCACTGTTTCCCTTTTTTTTTTTTTGCTTTATTCCAATCGATTTCTTCTATTTTAATGAATTTACCTTTACGTACTTACCTCAAATTTCCAGAACTATACCTACCTACCAACAACATTCTAAGGTTCTTTAAATTCGCAATAAATTAAAAAAAAAAAAAAAAACATTTATATTTTTTTTTTCGTACAATTTGGCGCTGCTGCTGTTGTCACAGTTCATTTGCAAAATTATGAAAAACAAGAAAATGACAATTTATAATAACCACAACAAAACACATTTCCATTTTATTACAAAATTTACTACGTCAATGTTAATGAATTTGTATATGGATGTGTGTGTGTATGTATATGTGATAATCGCGTATAGAAAATATTCTATGCGAGGTTGAATTTTAAAACATATTTTCTTTTTTTTAAATGAGTATGTTTGTATGTTGATATGTCCATATAAACAAAATAATAAATAAATGTTAATAAAATTGTTCACATTTACAAACACACACACACACACACATACATATAGTATAGATAACGGTGAAATTTTATGTCAAAAAGAGACAAAATATTCGAGTGAATTTAGATAACGCCAATTTATAGTTATAGTTAGCAACAAAACCTTACGAAAGTGAATTGTTTTGTACAGTGGAATGTTACTGTTATTTACATGTTATGTAAATTTTGTTTTTTTTTTATGTTTTTGCATACACCCTTTAATATAATATGAATTCTGACATGACATTATAAGATAAATATTTCGTTTAGTATTTTTTTGATTCAATTAGTTGTTTTTTTTTTTTATTTTACATTTTTAGAAGTTAATGTGCTAAAATTGTGTTCATAATGTTAATATGTACGTGATTGTCAGATATTACACGGTATATATGTTAATTACATTTCATTTCACTTATTTATAGAAGAAATAAAATTTAAAAAATAAAATCGAATTTTTCGACATCAAGTTGTCCTAAAATTGCCACTGACCAGTAGTTTGAAATATTGTACCAAAAATCCCGATGGTAATTAATAATAGTCTCCTGTTAAATTTAAACTAAAAAAAAAAAATCAATCAGTTTTTCGTTTCGCTAAGGCTTTTTTTCTTTAAGTTATGCTGTGTTTTCGATATTTATAGATTTTGGTTTCATTATTCTAAGCCAGTTTAAATTAAACAACGGTTTAAATTTAAACATTGACCATTTTCACGCCGGTACGTCACCTTTAAAAGCAACTTTACATTTTTCTCTGAACATTGCGTTTTCATAAAATGATTTCAGCTATAAATATATAAATACTAGTATAATGTCATTGCCATTAATCTACTAAAATTTGTACAGTATGTAGTACAGTAAAATATATATCATCTCTCATCATAATGCATTAGTATTATTTTCTCATTATATTTTACTTCTACTTCTACCTACACCTACATTAAAACAATTGATTTATTCTTTCAATTTTCATTATTTCATTTATAATGAACTTTTTATATTTGTATAACTGTTTATATATGTTATAACTGTTTTTTATTATTGTTGTCGTTGTAAAAGGCTTCAGACAAAAACAAAATTAGTATATATGAGATATTTTAAGATGTATATTTCCTGGGTCAATAGATTCGACAAATTTTAATATTACAAAATTTTATATTATAATAAACCAACAATTTTTCAGATTTTCTATTAATGAACATTTTACATTATTGGCTTAAATTAAACTGAATCAATATTTTTTTATTTTATTTATTTACTGTATTCGGTACTACTCGATAGTTAATTAATGTCAAAAATGTTTTCAATAGCAGATTAATGTTTATAAGAATATAATCTAATTAATTAAAACTAAAATTTATAATGAACAATAGCACTAGCTAGTCAGATGAAACAAATTGTGAACTTATCTCACTTTAAAGATGAATTAAGACAATATTTATTTAACTATATTTAAAAGCTAAAATTTGTGGTATGTTTAGGTTATTAATTTTGAATTATAATTTTATTTTCTAGAACGTTTTTGCATTTTGGTTAGTGTAATTGTAATTAATTAATATGTAAGCAGTGTGAATGATAAGTATTCATAAATATTTTTACTATAGGTTTAGTGCAGTATAGGTAAATTAAGTCTTGTTGAAATATTCAATTTTTTGTTTTTTTATTACTGATATTATTTTGCTGAAATTATTTTGTTTGAATTATGATGGATTAGTCTTCTTTCGTATGGTTTCATATTAATTTTGTAATATTATTATTTTTTTTTTGTGCACTGATATTTAAAAAAAAAACAAAAGCTATTGTATTTAAATACATTTAATAAATACTCTTTACGAGCGATTGGGCTCAATTGAGAAAATAATGAAATAAATAAATCAATAAATAAAATAAATAAGGCTTTCGGTTAAAGACTGCATCTATATTATGCTTGACTATTAATTAAAACCTAACAAAACACACTAAATAAAACTCATGTTACTGTGAATTGTCAAAGTTTTCTAACATTTTTTAATTGAAATAAAAATTTATTGATAATCTTAAAATAAGCAGGAGTAACCATATTTTTAATGGTATGCGAATATGCGAAATACGTACTATTTAGAATATACACGATTCACATAATTTAGTACAACTCGGCTATTAATTGTTAGAGGGTGCTGTGTTAACAAAACAAAAAAAAAAAAAACAGATTGTTTTATTTTGTTTTTTTTTTATTATTTTTTTACTTTGCGAAATTTTTCATTTTGATTGTTTTTTCTTATTCTTTTTCTGTTACCTCAAAGTGTTACCTGTATTGATATAAAAAAAAAAAAAAAAAAAAAATGTTTTTAATGTGATTAATAAAAAGTGAAATGTTTTAATTTTAATTTTTGTTGTTATTTTGTTATATTTTTTTTTCTCTGTTAATATATAAATAAATAGATATGTAATCAATTAATTGAATATTTATTAAAAATACATTTATATACCTATTACATTATGTACATAGAAATTACTTAAGTTATTTTTAAATCCCCGGTATATAATTTGTGAAAGTATTGGGTTCCAGTTGTCATATTAAGAATTGTTTTGATATTATTTGCATTTTCAACAGCTGATTAATGTTTATAAAAATGTAAACAAATGAAAATATTATACAAGAATTTGACGCATGTAAAATGTAACAAATACATAACATATCATACATAAATTAGAGTTATTGGAATAAATTATTTTGGTGTTAAATTTAAAATATTGTTAATAGAAATGAAATATGTGATAAAAAAAACAAAAGTGAGAATAATTTAAGGTAAAAAATAAATATTCTGATTAAATTTGTCACAATGCTTTGGACGAGTATGTTTTACCGAGTATATGTTACCGTCATCACAATCTTGTACATTAAATACTATAACATACTAATTCAATTTTAATGTATTTTCGTTTTTACAATATTATTATCTTCTATTTGAAGATATATTTAAAGTGTTGTTCTATCAGAAGTTTTGTTGAACGAGTGATTGATCATAGATGATTTAGATAGATTGATGTAGCACAATCCAGAATCCGCCTTTTGTATTTTAAGTTCGATAGGAATAATATAATAGTTGTATAATTTGTCTATAAGTTGATATGAATTGCATTTCCTGATGACCAACACAGCGAATTAGACCAAACCGTTGGTTAGGAATTAAGTTAGAGTTGCAGTCAGAAGATGCAATCAATTCAGAAAAAGCTAAATAGAAGGAATTGATGAAAAAATATTTTTCTAACACTATCTTAAACGTATTCAGTAAATTACATCATGGTGAAATGTCGATTGTTTTTAGTCACTCTTAATATGGAAGACAGATTCCAAAGAAATATATACTGTAAAATTTCAAAACATTTAGGATACGATCTAAATTTAATAAATCATTTTTAATCATGGTGAAATCATTAGAAGTCAACTCATTGAAGCACAATAGTTTAACATGACAATAGAAAATATAGAATCATTGTTTGACATACCAAATGTTCTTCAAACAAAAATTTTTATTTAGCTATACCAGAAGGTATATTATTGATAGATTCAGATTCATGATTTTTCCGATAAGAGATACAAGACTAGTATATATTATGATCATACTAACTCTTTTTTTTTCTAGAAACTTAATTACTTTTTAAAAATCAATTTTCAATAGAAATTTAATCCAAGATACAAATCAAAATAAATTTCAGTTATAACCGATATCCAACCGACCAAAATACAAAAACAAAATCCCTTCATATTAAATTGATGAAATAACCTCAAAAAACTCTTTTTGTTTCAAATATTAAGGAGTTAGTTAACTGGTTTCAACTGCGATATATACATATATTTATTTGACAATAGGCATAATGATTTGATCTAATTATTTGGTAATAGCAAAATATTCTTGCCCAGAAACAATAAAATCTATGAAATGGCCAAACAATAACCAATAAGCACACAAATAAAACAGAAAAGAAATTGGATATAGGATAGACTCTCAGAAGACCTACAAACAATATAGCGAAGCTGACATGGTATTGAAATCCACAGGATAAAAGAGAAAGATATAGGCCACAGGAAACATGGCGTAGATCAGTCCATATAGAAATAAAGAATAACAATAGAACATGGACATGGTGGAATTAAACCATTCTAGTGAAGAACCAAATCAGATGGAAAAGCTTTGTGTAAGCCCTATATGCTCCCAAAAGAAGTTAAGCAGGATCAAAAAGTTATTTGATAATTAAGTTGAGTTTAAAATAAATATTGTTGAACATAAAATAGACATTACCATAATATAATATAGGTATTATATAAGAAGTAATAAAATATTATAAAAGACAGATTTTATAAAATTTTAAATGCTTTCGGCTTCTCACGAAAAATAATTTTTTGGCTCAAAAGAGTCATTTTCAAATTGCATATTATTGCAACAATTACCTTTAATATATTTTTTAAAGTTCAGTCAATATTGTGCAAAAAATAAAATTAAAATATAAATTTAAAAATTACTGCACTGAGGAGTTGATAAAGCCAAGGTCGTCAGATTGCATACATAAATAATCAAGATTTCAATTAATTAAATTCTACTCGAAACATATACCTAAGCCTTAGATTTTATGATTCAATTTTGTCGTAAAAATCAAAATTAAATTAAATTTTATTTTTTTCCAATGAAAACTTGTAATTACCAATTTTTCTTTCAGAATACTTAAATCGTCCAAATTACGGTATCAGTTTGTATTTATAAAATTGAAAAAAAAAAGTAGATTACTATCATAAGTAATGAATCCAAAAAAAAAGTTGTTCTATTATTATTCTGGTATACTCTAAGATATGTTACAAACAATTTGTTGTTGATGCTTTTTACTATATGGTTTTATTCAATTCTAATGTGAAGCAAGATTTAAAAATTTCAAAATTGTTTCAGTGGAATATATAGGATCATATTCAAAGAAATATGAAATTTTAATTGAAGTGGCATAGTGTTTTTTCGTCACATTATATATATTTATATATAGCTTATAACTATCATGTTTTAACTCATAATATGTAATATAGTTAAATAAAAAAGATGTTAAAGAGGGAAAAAGTATAAAAATGCAATGTTCACATTTAATTTAATTTAATTTAATTTAATATTTATTAATACGGCCGAAATAAATCTAGTCCGCTAATATTAGGGCTCGCTGCCCTATGTTCACATAAGCCAAGGTAGAAAATAAAAACACAAAACAATAAAAGCGATTGCTTCGAATAGGGTTGGTTTAACTTGAAATTTGAAATCAAAATCTGCAGAGGTGATATGCAAATCGATAATAAATAAATTTTGAAATTGAGATGTTCAGAGGCCCAGAGTCCGCGATATCCATCAAAATATGGATCTCCATAGCTTGTGAAATCCAAATTGATAATAAATTAATTCAAAGTGATACCGCTCATAGTCAGTTTGTTAATTAATAACTTCAAAATATAGATCACCAGAGCCTGTGATATCCAGATTGATTTTAAATAACTTCAAAAAGTAGATATAGATCTCAAAAGCTTTTGAAAAGCAAATTGATGATTCGAAATGAAGATATATACCGCTTATAGCCAATTTGATAATCAATAAATTCAAAATGTAGATTTCCAAAAGAGTTAATATTTTGATTTATAATAAGACTAACTTAAAAAAGAACTATACGGTTAGTCACAGTTATTTAGAGCTGCAATTACAATTATTTTCAAACATTACAAACAAAAAATTACATTTAGAATATTTGTGTAAAAATTTTTTGTTTTTGTTTTTATGAATATAACAATTTTTATTCACCTGAATTTGTTAAACTGGTACAAGCGAAGCAAAAACAAAATAAATAAAAACCGAATAACCGTTGATTTAATATTTAACTGTGATTTTAATTTCAATAACATAGATATAAATAATAAGTTGAAAATCAGTTAAAGTTCAGTAGATGATATGCTAATAATAAAATTTGTAACAGATTCATGTTGAATTGAGACTGCAGTGGAAAATTAATTTTTTTTTTTCAATATATAAAAAAAGAAGGAAAATTTTAATTTAACTGAAAATTATACATACTTTTATTTATTTAATTAATTATTTTAATATTTCATTTTTAATTTGAAAAACTATAATTGAATTATTTAAAATTATATTTATAATTATTCATTTACTGCACCCTAATTTCACTGTAAAATAATATTTTAAATTTTTTTACAATTTTGAAATTTATTATTTTTTATTTACATCTACATAAGTCAATACAATATACTGTTCCGGCTGTCCCTTTATTTATTAGTAGGTATATTTATTTAAGGGAAAAAATAGTTCTATTAATTAAAATATTTTGAAAACATACAGTAGGAGTTAAATAAAAATAGGATAACATGAAAATAAGATTTATAAAAATAACGGTGAAGTATTAGATGTGTATTAGAATACACATGAGTAATAATTGATATTGTTAAAGCAAATTAAAAAAAAAAAAAACAAAAACAATTTTGTAACCAAGTCAAATTTGACTTTTGATATTTTGATTTAACTTTTCTTTATACTTATTTGCCTAAACGAATCAACAAGACATACAAGAATAACTGAAAAGTCTTACAATTAGAATTTCATACAATTGGTCTTAGGAGAACATTGGTCGATAGACATTTATTTATTTATTTTTTACTCTTTTTCTATAAACATTCATTTCGATTTGATAGACATAAGTCGATAGACATTTCGATAGACATAGGTTGTTGGACATAAATAGATATATGTAGGTCGATATATAAATTCGATAGACATAGGTCGATAGACATTTATTTATTTATTTCGTTAACACTTTCAATTTGGACTTAGCAAAATTTAGAATTGATTTCAACTAATAATATTAGTTGAGATTATTAAAATTGTTTAAACTTGTCCTTATCATTGATCCCAACACAATCATTGACGTTAAGAATTTTTAAGTAAGAAAAATAATGACCAAATGAAAATGTTGTAACCCATGGTGTCTTATACGATACATTTTTTATAATCTACAATTTTATAAAATACGTCTTAATTCTCCATATGAAAAAGATAACTAAATTTGTATCTCATACCTAGGCAAATCATATAATAGTAAATTTAGCAAAATATTGGATAAAAGTAAATTTAGCAAAATATTGCTAAAATTTAATTATCTATATCGGCTTATATGTATATACCTTGAATTTGTCATTAAAAATTTAAAAAAAAACAATTTCCCAATGTAAATTTAAGCTAATACGGGCTTTTGGTTGAATTTTTTTTAAACTTTAACCAACAATTTCAAATTAAAGAACTGTGAGGGCAAATACAAATTGTAATAGTAACAGTACAATTTTTAAAAGTACACTAAAATATGACAATACTAGGGGACCCTGTTGAGTAATTATAATTCAAGTTGTAGACAAATTTAAAGTTTCATTGTATGTAACTAATAATAATAACTGATTTATTTGTTTTTGTTTTGTATTTTAATAAGAACTCACATATATAATATGCATAATATATTTGCTGAAGAATAAAACCATATGAGTAAAAAATTTTCAACTGTGTGCGCATTATTGTTTTATATACAACTTATTTATATATTAGGAATTCATTAAATAAAAGCGAAATGAAATGAAGAGGTGTCTACTGCGCAGGTCCTTAAGTATTTGTCAATTATAACTATAGACGTTTTTTAAATGCAGAGGAAATTTTACAACCAACAATACAAAATTTATTTACTTAATTGCCCTAATTTAATATTGAAAACAATTTTAACTAATAATACCAATCAAATTTAAAGGCTATAAGATACGACAAACCTACTAAACTGGTTTTAATGATTTAGTAGAATAGAATTCATTTGTATCATTATTTATCAATAATATCTAAGTTTTATATTGTGTTGCTTAGGCAAGCATTTGATAAGTTATGGCATGAAGAATTGCTGTACAAACTCAAACAATTTCTTTCACAGACCTATTATTAATTACTACGGTCCCATTTATCGATAGACACTTCTTAGTGAAGCATCAAGATGCCTATACACAAACCAATGAAGTTATGTTAGGCGTACCATAAGTCCGATGGCGTCTTAAGTACGATTTTATACCTCATCTATACTGTGGACGTACCGCTGATGCTATTGCCATATTGGCATCGTATTAAAATCCAGTAAGCTACAGAGAATACATAAAATTCAACAACGGCTAAAAATTGGAGAATCAGAAGTGCCTGAACATGCATTTGGACTGAAGACTCCATATTCAAAACAAAAGAAAACAGCTTGGGTTGAAAATAAATAAAATGTATTGGATGATTAGTCGCAACTCACCAACAATGTCGCTGGAAAAGAAGCTTTTCTGATTTTTAAAGCTATTGGAATCCAACTGTGGGCTGTAAGCAGCAATTCTAATATTGAAATATTACAGTAGTTCCAATTAAAAGTTATAAGACAAATAACAAGTGCTCCATGGTTCGTAATTAATCATATTTTACATCAAAAACTACAGATGAAAACCATAAAAGAGGATATTAAAAATGACAGCTGCAAATACCAAACACGATTAAATTTTCATCCAAATACCCTAACCAACAACTAGTTGGTCTCAAATGGTGCTAGTCGATTTAAGCGTCACAACATTCTGCAACTATCCAACAGATACTAACAGAGTATAACTAGATTGCATGGATAACTTAACATTGGAATTTTCATCCGCAAGTTATTATAGGTTGCTTAAATTTACAAATATCATAAAAGCTACTGAATGTCTCCATTAGAGACAGATTGTACAGTTTTCAAAGGAAATAAAAAAAAATTTGTGTTGTGAAAAAACCCTTAAAACCAATTCATATTGGAGCAAAATTAATCGTTTTGGATTTTACTTGAACATACAACCAGTGAAATTTATTATCCTCATCCTGAAAGCTGATCTAATCAAGAATTGAAATTTATTTATAAACAAAATTCAAGGACATTTGGAATTGTAAAGAAATATTTAACACAAAAAATACAATAAATTGTGTAATAATAATTAATTCAAGCAAATAAATAAATATTGAATCATATCTAAAGTTTGTCAATTGAAATAAAAGTCATTTTATTCTTCACTAATACAGTTTAAAAGTAAACATGGAATAAAAGTATGATACAGAATCATATATTGGCAAAAGAAGCACATTAAAATAAACAAAATATTTTGTTTATCATAATTTCCAAGGTCACCTCCAATGACATAAAACATAATGTAAACAAAAAAAGCGAATGAAGTCTATTGCAAAATTTTTATAACTATATAAAAAAAATAATAATTTTAATTCAGACAAAAAAAAAAAACAAAAATATTCTTCCTACTGATTTATCATTAAACATACATACTTTATTAGACCCGTGTATTTCGTACAGACCATCCAATATTCAAGTATTTTATTATTGTCATCATTATTATTTTGTATTGCGAGAAAATAATAATATTGTAAACAAGTAAAATTACAATTCCCAATACAAACATAAAAATTTAATCCTTAAGTGACATTCGTAATTTTTTTAAGCTAATTAAAAATTACATATAGAAATACAAAAAAAAAACAGAAATTAACATTAAAACGTATCAGGCATTTACATGTTACTATACATATCTAATAAAGGTGCGTAATATAACGCATTTATGTAAATGACCCACTTAACAAAAATTAAAACTAAATACACATCTATGTATATAGGTACTACATATATCTATGTAAACTAATGAATTGTAAAAATTTCCCGCAGGGTAAATTAATTTTACATTTATTTATGTCAACACATTAGGTCTTATATTATATTATAAGTATGTCTATGACAGTTCACCTAATCTCATTTAACAAAATATACATTTGGCCTAATATTAGTCAACATGTTAGGTATATATCACAATTTTGTATATTACAGTTGGCCTAATGCTAAATCCATTTTACTAAAACACAATTGACAATTGGCCTAATACTATTCAACATATTATTAAGTACACATTACAAGTAGGCACATTACAGTTTGTTTAATGCTAAATCCATTTCACTAAAACACAATTGGCCTGATGCTAGTTTTTTTAATTTTTTTTTTAACTTTATTTTACTCATTGTGCAATCTTATAGTTACTTAGCCTAGATAGAGTTTAATAAAATAGCTTTTGTGATATTCTTATTGACATATGTAAAATAATAGTGTGCTTTTTGTGTTAAATTATTTTATATGGTTGTTATTATTTGAACAATAATATTAGAGTCATGTATTTGATAAATTCGCCTAATCTCCACAAAGACACAATTGGCCTAATGCTAGTTAACAAAAAAATTTTAAATTGTGAAAAAATCATTTTCGTATGAGGAACATTTAGCAAAAATTTATTTAAAAAAAATATATTTAACCAAAGCCTTTGATTTGACAAACGACTTAAAACATTTTGAGGCGATAAATCAAAGCTTTTTAAGTCGTTTCTTAAAAGTAATTTGCTAAGTATAATTGTTTTAAATTATTTTTTTGTATTCGAATATCTGTTTTATTTTAAAAACGAAAAAATTTTGTTAATGCCGGGGCTGTCGTCCTCGAACTTATATTCATAATTATTGGAACACTGTTTTCCCTGATAGCAGAAAAAAGTTAAACAGACAAATTTTTAACATTAAAAAATAAATATAAAAATTTTAATACTCTATAAAAATTTTTGCTATCATGTTTTTCCTAAAGTGTCATAAAATGCAATTTTCCACTTTTTGCAATCCTTGTTCAGAAAATAAGAAAAGCAGAATATACGAAATTTTTCGGGGAATAAAAATTACCCATTTTGATGATAAATTCAATATTCTACTGCTATAGATCAGAAATTAAGTAAACAATCAATGTAATTCACGATTTTACATTAAATTACATTGAAAACACTATTTCGTCTGAAAATGTTAATAATTTGGTTGTATTTTGAAATTTAGCTCTTCATTTGACAAAATATGATGCTATGCGAAATTGTTTTAACCAAAATATCTGTTTTGGAAATAAATTTTGTCATCTAAGTTTACTCTCATATTATATAACACTACAGATATTTTTTGGTTATTTTTTACACTGTAACTATTTAAATAAAATTAATTTACACTATAGACTATACATATGTATATATACACAGTATATATATACTACTATTAAATAGAAATATATTTTGTAACACGAATATTTTTCGTAATGTTTTTTTGTTTTTTAAACAGCAATATTTTACATTGAATTACCCAGTATATTGTATATATAATATTATATGTACATATTCAGGAAATTCTACCCAAAAGCTCATTCCTTATCAATGTTGTTTGAGTCTTGATATCTATGAGATTTTTAAATTTTCCTACAATTGTTAATAATTTTATTAAATTACATTATATTAATTACATAAATATTACATAAATATTACGTAAGTAAATATTTTTTTAATGCCATTATCAATAATTGTTTGGGATTTAATTAATTTATAGAAATTAGGGTTTTATTCCAACTAATTACATCACTAAAATCGAAATTGACCATCAAAAATAGGTCTCTAAGATGATTAAATTCTTGTTATAAATTTCCTGATTGTTTCCGGACTAGGTAAGCAATAAAATCTATTTCTACTGACTTCTGTTGATTTAATTTAATTTTTTATCAATTATTTCTAATTAATTTAATATTTGATTTAACTTTACTCTAAACTATTCTAAAAATTATGAAAATTTAAATAAAATTATTATAAATCTAGCGATCTTTAATTTAAAAACTGATATTTAAAAATTAAACTGTAATTCAGTTTCCTAAAGTATTTTTTTAGCATAAATTTAATTTAAAAATTGTGAAAAATTTAAGTGTTAATTCCATGAAAAACATCAACACTTCCTTCTTATAAAAATGTTTTTTTTTTTTTAAATTTAATAAACAAGTTCATCTCTATAATTACCCTTTC
The DNA here is from genome assembly GCA_963942445.1 of Argyra leucocephala. Classification (NCBI taxonomy): domain Eukaryota; kingdom Metazoa; phylum Arthropoda; class Insecta; order Diptera; family Dolichopodidae; genus Argyra; species Argyra leucocephala. The sequence goes on along the minus strand of OZ012677.1, from coordinate 25,710,212 downwards.
ACAACTTCTCAATCATTCTAATTAAACTTTAATGGATTTAATAAGTTATAAAAACTTTATATAATGCATTTTTTTTATTTTTTTGCACCCCCACAATATTAATTATTACATAGTTGTTTTGCAGTATTCTAGGATATCTAATTCAATTTTATTGAATGAAATTAACTTTTTTTTGTTGTTTTTTTTTTGCGTGGATTGGTAGGAATCTTCAAAACCTTGTAACTTGTAAGCCTTCTAAGATTTTAAGCCTTCTGATATCATTTAGATTTTACAGTAGTTGAATGGCAGTTGAGTTTAACATGACCCTCTATCATGACCCTCAGTCTAGCACTTGAGTTTAACATGAGTCAAATGCGAGTCAGTCAGTCCATATGAGTCAAATGCTTTGCTTCAATCTTTTTATTTGCTATACAAGGAATTTTTTAAGATCTCTGTGCAAGTCACTGTTGTAAACATAGCCAGGAATGTTTACCATGTTACGCAAGACTTTATTTTGGAATTTTTATATACAAAGTACAAATGTTTGGTTGGCTTATCCCCATATTTGTATGCCGTACAATCATATCGGTGTGATTATTTGATTATATAAGCAATATATTGTTATGTATAGGCAATTTTGAATTTCAACCTACGAGTACATTATCTCATTATCTAGTACATTTCTTTATACTTTATTATCAAGCTAAAATTTTTTCGTTCCAATTTTTTCGGTATATTAACCCCATTCAGATTTACCGATTGTTGATTTTCTAATTTTTCATTTGTAAAATTTACATATACCGATTTTAGCTCATTGAGTTCAATTTTCCATTTCTTTGTCCAGAGTTATAGCTTGTCGGTTGCTCGTTGCAATTAATATGTAGCCTCGTCAATATTAGAGCCTACTGTCATCAACGCAATATCGTCAGCAAATGTTGGTACAGTTATATTTTCATTTGTGGTAAATCACTGGCGTAAAGCAAATACAATATGTGGACCAGAATACTACCATAAGGCACACCAGTTTTAATATCTATGATAGTAGAAATACTCTTCGTTTTGTTTAATTCTGAATTATGTTACCTAAATAATATCTACGTATTGCTTAGGTAACATTATTATTTAGTTTATGTGTTAAGCCTCGATGGCATACTTTACATGTAGAAATATAGTAGAGCATACATGCTTTTCTTCTAAAGCTTTTTCTATTATGCTTGGTATTAGATCTAAAACCAAATTGGTAGTAACTATAATTTCTATGATCGGTGTCATTTTTATGAATCGTAAGTTTTCAAATAATTTTGATAACATAGGTTTGTTTATCTGGATTTGGCATCATAATAATCTCTGCTATTTCCCACATATTCAGCACAAAATGGAATTAACTGATTTTAAAAAAATTTCTTCTCTTCTGTAATCTCGTTGGCGGATCTTTGATGACGGAGAATTATAATATGTACATAAATACTTTTTACAAGTAATCAACATCATTGCATAAATGTAAAAAAAACATGTATTGAACCATCACAATATCATCATTACAGTCCTATAACCTCCCCACTCACTGGGTCATTGCGCGAATGTAATAATTAGATGTAGACACAAAAAATATTAGCCGATAGATAGATAGATAGATTGAGAATTTCTGGAAATAATCTGTCCCCCATACCACCGCAGAAACAAATGAGCTTATTGTGATAACCCGTGTTTGCTAGTTAGTCTCTGAGCCCTTAAAGAATACCTGATTTTGCGATCACACTCAGGATATTCTTCATCGATATGCTGAATAGCTCCCATTGTTAGGGGAACACTGTTTCTAAGCGGCGAAGTCTGCTACAAGTGAGCCCTTTTCGCATTCACAGAGCAGGTCTTTAATAGATTCCTCCTCTATTTCAAATTTTCTGCATTGTGTAGTTTTTATCGGTTAGACTCATTTTATAAAATTGTTTCTTTATTATTAGGCAGTGACTTGTTATTATCGCTGCCAAGATACGTACCTGTTTCCTATTGAGACTTAGAAGAGTTTTGGTTCTTTTGAGCGAGTTCATGAGCATGTTTTGCTTGACGATTTTCAGAAACGTTGATTCATAAATCGTCAGCAAAAGCTCTATTGCATCTTAACTGTGCTCAGGGGAATTTAATAGAACGGACTTGGCTCTATGAAAAGATTATCCCATGCTTTTCTTGCTAGATAATCTGCAGCTTCGTTTCCTGCTATGCCAGAATGCTTTAGTACCCCCATTATTGAGTATAGTACAATTCGAGTACAAGTTTTGAAGATTTTAAGGTAAAAATGTACGTCAAATGTTGAACTAAATTAAATTCTACATCATCCATGCTGACTCACAACAACAACAATAACGTTTGTTGAACTGAATTTATTTATGGCTCACGATCTAATTTTTCTTCAACAAAATAATATCCAATTAAATTAATAAGTGATCAAAACTAGTTCAACAATGATTATCATACCCCTTCAAACTGATTTTCTTCGTAATATTGGATCGACAATCGAGCTTGCTCGAGTAAAAATCTAAAATAAACAGTATCAAAAAACCGATCACTCAAATCGTGCAACCAAAAACATCTAGTGGTAAATATCTTCTCACAAGTACCTAAAAACAATATTCACTTCTATTATTACTAATTACAACGTCAATGAATAATTCTGAAAAATTGTGTATTCTTAGAAAATTATTTTCATCGTGCTTTTACTTTTTTTCGGTATTATAAATGCTGAATTAGATTATAATATATAACCATCAATTAACTTCATTTAAATATAAAAAGGATATAAAGGGTTTATTTCTAACCATCAGTTTGCTTTTCTCTTTAAAACTATTTTTTGTTCTGGTTTACCAAATCGAAAGGTTATGCTCTAAATTGAATTTACAAAAACAAAGTTTGAAAAAAAAATGTAAATTATGAGTTAGTAGAATTATATAATTTTTCTATATTGTACAACTTATAAAATTGTCAACAACAAAATCGACTAACATCAATTTACATTTTATTGCGAATGAATTGTATATAAATTAATTTTTTGCTTATAGCTAAATACATTTTTTTACTTCAATTTTGAAATACTTTAATACAGTGTTTAACATTTTAACCATTAATTTTATATTTTTATAATAGATTTTAAAATTTTATAAATTATTTTGTGGAATATTTACAAATTGAAAATACAAAATTTATAATAAGAAATAGATTAGAAAATAGAAAATTTTATAAGCAAATCTAAGAGCCTGTAACATCATGACAGTTAAAATAATTTGACTCAACAAGCAATAATAAAATACAACCAAATTAGTTTCCAGCCCACTTTATTTACACAAATCATCAATCATTTTTTTAAAATCAGTTAATTCTGTATATGGAATCTAATATATTACGCTAAATAATGTCTGTTACAATTTCACCTCGGTGAATCAAAGCAAAAAGCAGTGACAGTAACCCAAAGATATAAGCTTTTCACCTCGATGAATAAAACTTTGCATGAAATAAATAAAGTGGTGGATTATATTAAAACAACAAAAAATATAATGTAATATTAAAAATTTTGAAATTAGAAGTATAGAAAATAAGTATTAAGATCTTTTGAGTGTTTTATGCCAAATGTAAAGACAGAATATGAAAATTAATGGTCTTAAAAAAAAATTTAATTATGTTTTGACCTGTGCAGCTTAAGAGGCAGAAAAAATTACTTTTTAGGTGAGTACTGGCCTTAATGACGGAATTGAACATAGTTTAGGCAAATTTATTACGATCTAAGGTCTTAATGGCCATTAATTATTGTATAGTCTGTATTTGTAAACAAATATTTGTTTAATCCTACACCGGTGAATTTTACGGCGGGAATAATTATTACTGTCAGATTATTGCTTAGAGCAAGCACATTATATGTCTATTATTAGACTAATGCTTGCTAGATTTGATTATGCAATCATAATCCAGTAGGGTTAGCTTATATCTCATTAATATCTTTTATTAACCTAATACCATTAATAGAACTAGAAATTGCGTTTTACCAATAATATAATTGGAAATATGATTTATAATGTGTTCTATAATATTTATTTTGTGACCGAACCAACCTAAACTATATTTGTCACTTTTCTTATCTACCTCCCACAAGTCAGATACTTCTATCATTATTAAATATTAAATTATAAAAAAAACATCTTATTAAAATATCATTTTAACAATACGCATATAATACAAAACAAATAAAATTAATCAAATAATATACGAAGAAAGTATTATAATGAAATACAAATGATGACAACTAATGCAACAACTTTGTAAATCAAAAACGCAAAATAAAAAAAAAGATGCAAAATAAAAAAAAAATAAATATTAAAGTTATGGCATGCGACAAAAATTAAACAAAACATAATTTTTCTGGTAAATTTCCGTCATCCTTTTTTTTTTTTTTTGTTAAACTGTAATTTATACCTCTGTATAAGTGTGCTAACAAATCAACATCATCATCATCATCATCATCATCATAATCACCATGATCCATTATTACTCTCAAAATCATTGCGATCAACTTCGTCATCTTAACATTTGCAGCAGCCAACATGGTAAATATACAACTAACAATAATAATACAAGTGTTTTTTTTTATATTCTCAAAAAAAAAAAAAAAAAGAAAAAATTAAAAAGCAATTCAAGCGGTAATTTTATTAAAAAGAAATTATTCACCTGTACAGGTGCGCATAACATAAATAAAAAAATGGAAAAAAAAAACAAAACAAAACAAAAATTATGTTATATTAAATTGCTGTAATATAAAAATTTTGTTTAACATCTTTGCTGATATGTTGAAGATGAGAACCAGTTAAACACGAGGCAAATCACAAATAATGATTTTGGTTTTTCTTTTTTTTTTTTGAATGAGCTACAACTAAGAGTTAACTGTATAATGCACTTGCACATGACTTAATAGTTTGCTAAATGCCTTTCTGAAATTATGTGATTGTAAAGTCCGAATTGAGAACTAATATATAGAGCTGATACATTATATTTGCTATATCTTGGCTGGCATATATATAAAAAGTGAAATATACAACAAGAATTTGATAAAAAAAAATCAAATACAAGTTGCATCTGCTTCAAGGTTTACATTTGTACAGGTGGGCCATAGAAGTTGTACTGAATAATGTTTGTCCTAGCGTTTGAGGTTTTAATCCAATAGTTGAGATTAGTTTTTGGATTTTTTTTTGATTCAAATAAATTACCATGTCTTAATTACCTTACCTTTTATTACACAGACATTAAATTTAGCCAAATTGATAGACAGTGTTATGGTATTACTGAGCTAGTTATGGTATTAATGAGCTCCTATCAAAAATGGTTAAAATAGTTGAAAATTCTGCTATTTACCTTTAAATGTGGAAAACTACTATTATTGTCAGTTACTATAAGTCTTCTTAAATTGAATACTTTCATTTTGTTTATTTTTTACTATACCAGTAGTCCCGAACATTAATTGAACATTAAATGTCAGTACTAACACCATTTGATCGTATTATAATGTTTGTACTTTACATATGTAACAAGCTTTTAGATTTAAAAAAACTGAATTTTGTTTCAAGAAATTCTTAATTTAAGAAATTTTTCATTCACAAGACATTTTTCTATCTGAAGTTGGGTAGTACAGTCTTGATAGTAAATTAGATAGAGTTACATTTTCGTTCATTAAGTAGGTATTAAAATTTTATTACACATTTCACTTCTAATAGTTTTGTATATAAAATTTCTATAACATTAATTCCATTAAGTTCATATGGACTCATCCCAGCAAAAACGACGTCACAATACATAGAGATTGATGGAAGAACCAAAGACAGAACAAACTTTTCTTTACATATCTGAACTTTCATAGTTTACGAAGTATTGAACATACACGCTGAAAAATTAAATTAATATGATCATACCAAGTGGATGTTTTATTGACAATACCCAAGTTTTTAGTCACATTTACATAGCTACTCCACTACAGAATATTTTAAGAAGAACAGTAGTGTCAATACTTCTTACGTAAATAAATATAGCTTGAGATTTTGAAGGATTAAGTTTTAATTTGTTATCTTTAGTCCGAAAACCAACTTCATCAAGCTCATCATTAATTGTTGCGATATAATTGTGAATATATCAGAAGGGGGACAACTAATGTAAAGTTAATCATCATCGGCATACAATCATTATCATTCACGTACAATTATTATCATTAGTACAGTAGCTTCGGATAAACATTAGCTTCGGATAAACATTTGGGAATATCATTAATAAACAAATTAAACAACAATGGGCCCAATATTGGTCATTGCGGTACATCACATATAATACTGGTATACAATCACATTTAATATTATTAACAGACACACACATTAAATTTTTTTAGATAAATAACTATGAATTAATTTTATAGTGGAAAGGTCAAAGTTGAATAAAAGTCTGAGTTTATTACATAGTAGATCATGTTTAACACAATCGAAGGCTTTTGTGAAATCTAATAATAAAAGAATTACTGCATACCTTTTATCTATTTCATGGTAAATGTTATCACTAATTTTAAAAAGTGCATGTTGCCACATGAAACTATATTAAAATTTGAATAAAAGACTGCGTTAGCGCTAAGGAAAGCGTACATTTGTGCATAAAGCAATTTCTCAAAGATTTTAGATAGACGAGAAAGAATGCTGATAGGTCAATAATCAGCCATGGTTAAATTAGGCTTTTTAAGTACCGGAATGACTTTACCACAATTCCACACTTCGAGGTAAATTGCAGTTGTCAAAATAATATTATAAATATGGTTCAAAAGGTTAGAATAGAATCATTTTTATAAAGCGAAGGGGAATTAAAATTAAATCAAGCCCTACTGCATTAGATTTTACCTCTCGAACAGCCTAATATACCTTCTCAAGAGCTAAATTGCGAAAATAAAAGCTATTCACTAATGAGCTCCTATCAGAAAATGTTAAACTAGTTGAAAATTCTGTTATTTACCATTAAATGTGGAAAACTACTATAATTGTTAGGGACTATAAGTCTTCTTAAATTGAATACTTCCATTTTATTTATTTTTTACTATACCAATATTCCTGAACATTAACTGAACATTAAATGACAATACTAACACCACTTGATCGTCTGTTCTTCTTTACTGCTAAGTACTGCAGATTCCTTTAAGCTCTAAGAAGCCGTTAAAGCATTTTTTTTCTTCAACAGAAATCGAACCTGATGGAATCTGGTGCGTGAAAGGTAGGTGTTATCGCACTGCTCCGATCAGCATATCACTTATATGGCAATTATTTCGTCCTCTTTGATTACGCATTAATAAAATAAAGAAGAAAACACGAATACGAATATAACCGAATATAACCGACACCAAAACGATGGTACAACATCAGAAGAAGAAATAAAAAGCGGAAAGATTTTACATATTTATAAAAATACCGTTAATTTCCCGACCGTATATTCATAACACTCTCTAAGCTTCACACTTATATACTATTAACACAAAAGGCAAATATAGGTACATGAAAAGTCAATGTAAAATTTTTTTTTGTTTTTTTTTTTATTCTAAGCAAAATTTAGTACACTCATTTAAATTAACTGAACCGAAATAATTGTCCAGGAAAATAAATATTTTTATTTTTTTTTATTTTTCTATATTAGTTGGAAAAGGAAAGAATAAATTGTATGGAAATAAATAACTTACGAAGAATTAAATCTACTCTGATACCCGATACCAAGAATGAAATTTTTAATTAGAAGTGTACTCTAGCGGTAGCTTTGTATCTAGTAATCCTACACATTGTTTTATTTATAATACCTGATTAACTATTGTATGTCTATTATTATAATAGTACGGTTTAAACAGGAAATATCAATACTAGCTTCACTTGGCTTTTACTTTTTCTCCTGGGCTATTAACTACAATTAAAGATTCCTTTAAACTAAGTCTTGGCTATAAGCAAACTCACTTTTCGGTATTAAAGTTAGAAATACAATACTTAGTCGATACTTTTATATTTTAGTAATTTCTCCATTAGAATGTCACTTTCAGCCATACAAACTATGAAAATCGAAACTAGAAAAACTATTCGATCTGAATCACTAATAATGTTACTGTGGAACGATATATATATATACATATTATACACATGCCTAATATCACACTAACAATTATAAAATAGTATTTAACATGAATTGCACAATTTAAAATCAACGAACAAAATTGAATTTAAAATGTTTATTCTAATTTTACACTATTTTTAATTATTATTTTAAAATTTATATTAACTGGGATATTTAACTAATTTTGAAATTATAAATGAATGTACAAACAAACAAATATATATATAGCGTGGGTATAACTAGATGATGGTGTTAGTAAAATCATTTACGATTAATAATGAACGCATTTATATTGTTTTAAATAGGGAACTTATGAAAAATTCATTTCAGTATGGGTCCAGTAAACTTTGATAACATTTTTTTTTTCTATTTTTATTCTTTTAATTTTTCTTTTATTACATTGTTAGACTGTAAAATGAACAGTTAAGAAAATTAAGATTGAAAAATTTTTCAAAAATTCACTCGAGTGAAATGGTTAAAGTTTTTCTGAAAAAAAATATAATAATCCAATTATTTTATGCACGCACAATTTTTGTATATAAAGCAATGTAATGGATATAGGTAGGTAATATGAAATTAAGAAAGTTAAATTTGTTAAGAGTTTGTCCAAGTTGTAAATATTTTCTATTTTTTTTCTTTTTTCTTTGCATTTATTTTCTGTAACTTAACTTGGTTTAATTAAAAATGAAATAATAAAAATTTATTAGGAAATATGACAGCTCATTTAATTTAATATTCAATGTACATGTATATAATAAAAGTTATAAGATTTTTAGATTTTTTATTATTTCCTATATATTAAGGTACAGCTATCATTTTGCTTTGATACACTAAATTTTGCTTACAGAAATTTTTATTTTAAAATTTTCATTCATTTTTATTTAAATGGCAATGTTCATGCTTTGTTTTGATTTTTCCAGATACCGTTAATTCTATTTCTATAGTAGATAGGCTGTTCATTATAAAGCCATTAACAAATGAATTTCCAATAATTTTTCTACCACTAGTCCAGTTTATTGTTTTAGAATTCAATTGTAATCCGCGAGACTGATATAATTATGTATGCGCTCATCATTTTCGTTTATAAATAAATCTAAGATCTTCTCATTATTTTGCTCTTATCGTATTTAATTTTAGTTGTGCAAAGCCAATCAAAGTGAAATTTATGTTTGGGTCTGAAAAGATTGTACTTTGGTACAGCCTTACCTAATATTATAATTAAAACAATTTTGCTGGTTTTGTATATTTATACTTAGTAAGCATTTGTACACTCTAAACTAATATATTATTTATTTATTTATTTATTTATTGTCATGATACATATTCATAATTTTTTTTTAACAATATTAGTTTTTAGAGCTTATACTTTTGTATTTACACCTATGACTATTCTTAATTATTACATAGACTAGCTGACTAATTTATTTATTAATTAATTTATTATTTAAAGGAAAAATGACGACAAAAAACCTTTTTGAATATTTATGTTTTTTCATTAACTAATATATTGTTTATTCTTAAAACAATGTTCCTAACTTTGTACATACTCGAATTTCAACTTAAATAGATCTGAGCTTAAACATTCCAAAATTTATTGAAATGTAAAATTAAATTCTGTACTTAATTTAAGATCAATAATGCTTCAAGAAGTATATGAAAATGTTAGCTACGATTTCAGAAGACATTACAACAATGCATAACAAATCAAATAATTACATTAAAGCAATAATTTTACCAATTTAAATTTAATTTTCATTACAGTTATGTAAGTTTACGACAATTTAAACAAATTTAAATATTTGTTTACAATATTTTAGTAATTCGAAAATAATTTGTTTATGTATTACAAATATAGTAGCCATCTAAAAAAAAATATTTCTTATTTGCAAAGAATGAAAAAATGAAAAGCTGAATAAGAGTTGTTCTTCCCGTAACTTTTGCAACAAATTTTATAAAGCAAATAAATTATTTTGTATACAGTGTAATCGTTAACAGAAATTTTTTTAATTTTTTCTTATTGATAAAAAAATATTTGTAGATCAACACACAGCAATTCTTAAAATTAGTAAATTAATTCATATTATGCTATTCTATATACAGTGCTGGACAAAATTGATTTAACAGTATTGTGTATTATTGCATATAAAAATGTGATAAATATTCCCGTTAATATATATAGCATTAAATTTTAGTTTAGTTAATATAGTTTCGATAGATTGGTATACATCTTATATCATGTCTTTTATCTTATATATTATATATATATCTTATATCTTATATCTTATATCTTATATATTATATATATACCACTTTTGTTGTTGTCTGAAGCCTTTTATGCAACGTTAACAATAATGAGAAAAACAGTTCATTATGAATGAAAGAATGAGAATTGAGAGAATAAATCAATTTTTTTAATGAATTAATTATGGAAAACTGTATATTGATGAAAGTAAAATCTAGTGAGAAAATAATATTAATGCATTATGATGAGAGATGAAAAATATGGGTCACCCCCGATATCTTGAAAAAAAAAATCTCGAACTAACAAAAATCTCGAAAAAGATAAACCTCGAAAAAAAAAATATCGAATGAAGAAAATCTTGAAAAAAGAATCCCCAATAAAAAAGTCTCGAATTAACTAAAATCTCAAAAAAAAATAAATCTCGAATAAAAAATATTGGGTATACATAGGGTATAATACAAAAAATTATCTTAACGGAATTTTTTGAATTTTTGCAAAATGGCACGTCATGACGTCGAATTAAGTTCTGCAAAGTATCGGTTACCGATTATGGTATTAAGGATTCATTATGTCACTTTGACAATTTGGCGTCTAAATTCACTTAAGTAAATAAAGTCAATTTTTAATTTTGAAAAACAAAATGTTGAAGAACAAAATGTCGAATAAGGTAAAATATACTCGTATGTTAATTTAAAACAATTTTTGTTTTGTTTCAAAAATTATACAAAGTTTCAAAAATTATACAAAACTACTTTCTGTTATTACTGACAGAAATTATGAAATTTCTAGATCTGTGTGAAAAGCCAAATTTTAAAATCCAAATATTAAAATCCAAACTTTCAATTTCCAAACTTCCAAAATAATTATGGTAGATATTCTGGAAAAAGGAATATATTCCCTTTTTTGCATCCAACAGCGGCTACGCATAAAAATAATTAAAATAAATATTCTGGAAATAGAGAATATCCTTATTTTGAGTCCCACTCTAAAGTCTTTTCGAGTTCAGGATCCAGCATATACACTTGCATAAATATTCTAGTGAAAGAAATACCCTGTAATATTTTGATTGGCTTACTTTGAATCCTACTCTTTAATTCCCTCTAATTATTTTTATTTTTAACTTTTAAATAATTACTTTTTCCAATATATTTATTTGGATTTTCTTTTCAATTTGCTTATATTATAATTGTAAAACGGTTTTACTATGTAAATAAATGTTATTAAGAAATCTCGAATTCGAGATTTGGAATTCGTGATTTTTTTTTTCAATATATTTATTTTCAAGATTTTTGCTTTTCAGATTTTTTTTTTCCAAATTTTTTTTGTCAAGAATTTTTTTTCGCGATATTTTTTTTTCCAGATTTTTGTTCTTTCGAGATTTTTTTTTTTAGATAATGGGGTAATCCCGAAAAATATTTATTTTACATTGTTATTGGTGTTTTTAATTTTAATTTGCATACTTTTTGAAACTGCAATGACATAATACAATTGATATATTAAAAAGTAAATGTTGTGTATAAAAAACAACAAATTATTTTTGTGCACATTCTAACAATATTTCAATTATTTGATTACAATAATTTCGACAATTATCAAAATTAATATAAAAATTGTTCTTTGTAGAATTACATACATTATAAATTAGCATTATTACATTATCTGAACATTCCAAAAAAAAAGTCAAGAATCCATTTCTCATCAATATACGTGTATTAAAAATATATTGACAAGTATTAATGAAAACATTGATGTGTAATAGGCTTGTAAGACTTTTGTACATCACTGTTATTAACTGATATTCATATTGAGAAAAACGAAATAAAATATAAGAAAAATAAATTTTCCAATTTTTCTCTAATGAAGATGAATAGATATACTATTTTTTATTATCTATCTATTAAAAAAATTTAAACCGTTTTGACCAGTTGATCATCAGCAGTGAACTTTTACATTTTATTGGGGACTTAATTCATAAAAGACACATTTTTTCACACTTTAATCCAACTGGAAATTTATTTTGGAAAATCGTTTCTAATTTTCATTGAATTTGTCAGTATTTAAAAAATTTATCATTTAAAAAAATTGGTCTATTTATAATATGAATTAACATTAAGACATGACAACTATAGCTTAGGAGATTTACAAATTAAATGATGTATTTGATTTTTTTTTTTGCTTAAATGTATATCAAAACACTTGAAATACAAATTATATGAATATATTATTATTTTGTATTTGATTTTGATATGACATGAACTATCAAAGGATTAAAATTCATTTAAAAATAGTTAAGACATCACTGTGTTACATTTTACTCTAATATGACAATTTTTTATTTTTTTTAAATTAAAACATAAAAAACTCTACGATTTTTGTGAGCTCTAAAATTGTTTAGTTGTGAAAATCAAATATAAATTACTCAAAATTTCAAATTTGTCATTTATAACATTTCAATTCTCTATACTTTAGATATATAATTACACATTTCTATAACTATAACACAAAATTTTACCCCAAACCAAAAATAATGATATGACAGAACTTAACTATTAAGTAAATTAAAATTTTGAAAACATTTTATATTATTTTGGTGGAGACTTGTTAAAAGATAATAATATGAAATTAATGAGGTGGAAAGAATCAGAATAATTGCCAAGAAAATTTATTACTCTCTATTCTTTTAATAAATCAACGCAAAATATTTGAATTGGAAAACAATGTTAAAAAATCTGTTTTAGGTTGTGAGCATTATTTTAGAAACACTTATGATAGAATGGAAAAATTTCTTTGAAAGGAAAAGCTTGTGAGGATAAAATTGGCACTCTATATACATAAGTTATTATAATATTTATTATGACATTTATTATAAATGTAAATATAAATATGTTATAAAGTAAAAAATATATATGACATATGGAAGGATTATTACTGGTAATGGAATTATAAGAACGATTTTCTTTTATGAACACTATAATCTGAGAGTTGCGAAACTGATCATAGATGTAAGATTCAATGATTAGAATTGGTACAAAGGAAAATTTAGGATATTTTTTCGCATTTACATCTTACGTAATAATTTATTAATTTTGAATAATATTTTATCCGAACCAGTTATATCAATTGTATATATCAATTGCATCTCTCATCCATTAGCACACAGATATTTATAGCGACATACAATTTAAAACATTGACTTATATTCAGTAATTAATAGATTTTAAAAGGTTGTCAGCCCATAATTAGAGACTCAATCTATTAATTTAAATATTTTGAATTGTATGTCAGCCTAGTGAACTACCACAAAAATTTATCTTTTACTGTAATAAAAAAAAAATTGAAATGATTCACATTAGAATGTTAATTCATCCACTATTTTAATAATAATTAACTATCTATACTCCAATATCTTTTAACGAAACCTGTTCCGTTTAAACACAGCCGAAACAAGACAATCGACTGATATAAACGAACAGCCTGACCCCGATACGTTATAAGGGACATAATAATTAAAAACAGAGTCAAAATCAAAATTATATGGATATATGGATACCGGAATACGCAGGGATAGAATGAACTACTAGTAAACTATCTGAAAAGGAATCAAAACAAACGGGTCTGCCCGAATGCCGGCTTTTTAAAATTGCGCTTTTTTAGTTTTTTTTTCACCGTTTTGGGTCCAACATCGGCTATACATACAACAAATTAAAAGAAATATTCTTGGTATAAATACACTTAAAGTGGGATTTTTTTAAGAAAGGCGGAATTTTTAATAAGACCGGGATTTTAAAAAGCGGGATTTGGAAAAGTCGGTATTCGTCCCGCACCGAAACAAACAACTAGTCATAGAAGACCACTACTAACTGTAACACCACAAACAAAGAGTGTATTATAATACGTATTAGAGAGATGGTCCCCATCATACCCGGAAAAGTGTCCTACTTTTTCCCTATATATTTATGTGCACTTGAAACAATAAAATTATTGCAATGAAATCTCAACCAATGATTTATTAGTTTCGAATTGTATTTCAATCGGCTTAAGGCTGGTATTTATTTATACATACTCTTAGCAGAAACAGTTTACAAAACAAAATTATAATATACTTTTGCTACAAATCAAATTAAAATTGAATAAACAATTCACATACACTTTGATAAAACAACAAAATAAAATAAAATTAATAGCAATATCCTAAAAATAGCGATTGTACAATTTTTGTTTTTGGGAATGTTTTAATAGTGTGAAATAAAAGTTAAATTTATATTTGTTACCTATGACAAGCATTCTATTAATAGGTTCATATTAGCCATAATTAGTCCTATGATTACTGATTTTAAATAAATAGCAAGAACGTAGACGGTGCAGATTTCTAATAACGATATTGCTAGAGATGTTCATTGATTTTACGTTGCCCTTTATAATCTCTGTAATGAAAACAACATCAAAAATCTCACGTCTAAACCTAAGTGTACACAGATCAATTAATTTTAGTCCTTGCTCACATATACTAGGATTAGACCATGACAAGTGTCGAAAAACGAATCTAAAATTTTTTTTGTATTGGCTCAATCCTATCAATGTGTTCCATATAAAACGGTGAGCAAACTTCATTTGACAAGGCATGTGTACAAAGCCTTAAGAACATACGGTTACAAGTAAAAGGTCATTGTTACCACACCAGTTATTAAAGTTTTACTGGCAAGGTTATTTTGCATGAGCATAACATCATAGTTAGACATAATCTATTTAAAAAAATTTCACATTGTCAACATAAATTTGAAGCTTACAATTAAAAACGGTTGAAGTAACATCTTTTACAGATAAAATATAAAATAAGGGACTAAAGCGACTCCCTTGAGCAAAACTGGAATAGGGTTTTTAAATGTAACATTATACGAGCGCTCATACAGGTAAGAGTATTACCAATTTAAGGAAAAATTCTAGAAAGCTATATTTTTTAAGTTTCAGTAATAGGATAATATGTGACAATAAGTCGAATGCATTTCTAAAATCGGTATAAACAACATTAGTTTGGAATTCTTCTTCCATATTTGTCAAAAGTAATGATGTTATTTTAACTATTTTGTCATCGGGCAATAATTTGTGACTTCATTTTTAGCCTTGTTTTTATGAATTGGTCAAATATAGAAAGTTTTCCACATAGGAGGAAAAACTCCAGAATTTAATGACATTTTAAAAAGTATTGTTAAAGGTATAGGACAAATGTTGGAACACTTACTAAGACATATTTCCGGTATGACATCCGGACCGTGGAAAGTATTATCACTGTGTTTATTCAGATAGTTGGCAACTAAATATTTATTCATTTATAATTATTATATCATTCATTATTATATAATAAACATTATATATTTATATAATTATCATATCATAAGAGAAGTTTCCAAACCTTCAAATATTCAATAGCAAATTATAATTCGTTAATATTAACATTGCTATGTACATCAAAAATGATTTAATTTTTTTTTCTATCACACACAATTTAACACCTTGTTTAAGAAAATACCGTACATGATGATTTAAACAATCCGTATACGTATATTACACTTATAATTACACAGACAACATTGTACTAATACACTTGGGAATTACAAAACTACTTAATAAAGTTGATTACACGAATAAAATCCCGTAATAGGCACAATTCAATAAAATAATTTACTAACATCAAAGGAATTTCAGATTATCTTTACATCAGAAATAATCTAGTTTTCTTTACAGTTTCTTCTATTCAATTTCCATCACACATTCACGTATTTTCATTCATTTTTTTCATCATAATCTAATTTCAATGTGATTTTGTACTAATGAGTAAAAGAAATTATAAAAAAAAACGACCATTAAATCTTGAAAAAAATTTTCTTAATCTTAAACATTAATTTTTCTAAATTAATATTTAGCGCCATCTAATTTCAAATTCTAAAACAGATTTATTTAATTCTCATGAAATCTTCTTTAAATATGAAATTCAACCTTTAACAGTTGAAATTTTTAACCTAGGAATATAAATGTATATGTATTGTAACTACATTATTATAAACATTCAATATTCACAACTTTAAGCATTTAATATGGAAAATTTGAAGAGTTGGGAAAATTGTTGTTGTTTTTTTTTTTTTTTTAAAAAACATCTCACGTAAATCTAGATTAATTTTTTTTTATTACTGTTATCACTATTAAAAAAACAAAAATTGTTTTAATCCGAGCTAGATTATTTTATAGCAGTCCTCTGTTCATAGAGCAATAGAATATAAAATTATTTCATTATACATTAAGGCGCTCATATATTTAGTAACTGTGTGAAATTAACTTTATATTATATATATAGCTTTCAGCAGTACATAATTTAAAATTACATACGATCAAAATAAAATGAAAAAATAAAAATAAAATTTTAACCTTTTTACGGTTCTTAGTAAAATCCAGTAAGTCACAATACCTCTCCTTGTTTTATAACAAAACTAAACTGGTCAATCAAGTAACATTGATTTTATTAAAACTATATGGATAGGTATTAAAAATTTGAACAGAATGAAAAAAAAAAAACAAAATAAAAGTTTTACTTATTTTGGAAATGCTATTAAATAAAAGATAAAAATTGAAAAATTTCTAAAAAATTTATTTATTATAAAAAAAAGGTGAAAAAAAAACAAAATAAATAAGGAAAAATAACAAAAATCAAAAAATAAATTATCCATTATTATTTTATATCTTCAAGTATACCCAATAAAGAATCAATTTACAACCGAAATGTCTTTATAAACAAAGCAATATGCAAAAAAAAAAAAAAACAAAAAGTTGTTGTGATGAGCAATCTAAAATTATATGAATAAGGTAATGAGCTTCACTTAATTTTGTCTCTTTTGTGATAATCATTTCAGGGAAACTACAAATGTGACGGTTTTGTTGAAAACATAAGTGTTGGAATATGTTTAAAAAAAATAAAAAAAAAAAATGTTAGACAATTACAACTGAAATAATTTTGTTCAAAGCCTCTGTCGCAATACGAAACGTTATCATGCTCATTGTTGTGCTAAATTTTTTTTAATGAATATTGATAAGTTAAAATTGTTAACCGCAATTTATTAACCGTTAACCGTAAGTTCAGCATCTGCCTTTCAATCGAAAAATCCCAAGTTCGATTCCCGACGAAGACAAAAAAAAAGATGGTTTATGGGGTTTTCAAACTGACTCTTTGTCATTATGATCAAATAAATGACAGCAAATAGTTGAGAATTAATAACAAAAATAGAACTATGTTATTTTTAAGGCGAAATTACTCTACAATAGATATAGTTTTCCACATTTAAATTATAGTAAATGTATATCTATATTTATATAAAAATAAAATTTTTATGTCTGTCTTGATGTCTGTCTTTATGTTATTTATTTTTTTTTTTTTTTATATATGATTCCAAGTCTATGGGATGAAAACCCTCACTGCTTTTACACAGAGATTTGGAATACACAATCACATACAAAAGCTTTTCTGAGGTATATCTACTAGTTTAAATGTGGAAAGCTCTACTGTAGAGTACTTCGCCTTCATAATAGCACAGCCTTCGTAAGGAATCGAGCTTGGGTCCTTTCCAATTGAAATGCAGGCGCCTACTGCCTACTGCGTCACCCAGCGTGTTAAAAGATATAGACTCGAAAGCTACTGAATCGATTTGGATAAAATTTTCAAAGTATATTACTGAAATAGAGAAGAAGGTTATAGACCTACCTGCATTTTTAAAATTTCGACGGGTTCGAGTACCTGCCATACAGCTTCCAGCACCTATCACAAATATTTTAAGAATCAAAAGTGTTACAGAGCTGAAAATTTGTACTCAGATACTGCCTCAAAAATAAAAGAAATACGTATTTTACCGTTTCTCAAAATTTTGAGTGGTTCGGGCAGCTACCATACAATTCCCACCATCTATTACAAATATATTGGGAACCAAAAATTTTACAGAGCTGAAAATTTGTACTCAGGTACTGCCTCAAAAATAAAAAAAAATACGTATTTTACCGTTTCTCAACATTTTGAGTGGTTCGGACAGCTGCCATACAACTCTGGGCAGTCATATAACTCTCAGCATCTATCACAAACATATTAAGAACCGAAAGTGTTACTGAGCTGAAAATTTGTATTCAGGTACTGCCTCAAAAAAAATATATACGTCTATTTACGTCATTTTTCAAAATTTTGGTTCGTGTAGCTGCCATACAACTCTCAACATCTATTACAAATATAATGAGCAAACATATATTTTACCGTTTTCCAATAATCTGAGTGGTTCGGGTAGCAGCCATACAACTTCCATTCAGGAATATTTAAAAAATTAAAATTTTTATGTAACTGAAAAATGTATTTCAGGTACTCCCTCATAAATAAAATAATGACATACGTTTTCTAAAATTTTGAATAATTTTAATAGAGATTCATATATACAAAAAAATAGTGATAGCAAAAGCCAGATTTAATGGAAATTGAAGCCTTTTGAATTGGAGTGGCATATCACTTGGAACTATTGGGATACGTCGACTTAAAACGTCTGCTCCTAGCTGTACTCGGTCCGCGTTGCTTGCCCAAAGTTCCTATAACAGAAATACCTAATTTAAAATAATTTTATAAGACATAAATTTAATCTTAGTCATTCACTTTATTTTAAGAAAAAATGTAAGCTAATATTTGAATACAATGTGTAAAATTTTTTTAATTAATTATTTTAAAAAAAACATTTAATAATTAAATACAAAGATCATTTGACTTATTTAATTTATGTGTGCTTATTGCGCGTTGTCATTTAAGTTAACATTGTGAGCGTTGACATTTTTTAATCATTGATTTGTAATCACATAAAGTTAAAACTAAATAAAAAAAAATAAATAAAGACAATTTCTCATGTTAAAATGGTTTAATTGACTTGATTTTAATTTTAATTTTTAACAAAATCCTTAACCTTTAGGATATTATGTTAAGCTTAGATTATGTTATTTAAGCTTAAATAAGGTAATGTTAGAAAAATTGTATACTCTAATTAAAAATACTCCTTAAAAATGTGCTCCTACATTAATACATTATTATTTTATTTAAAACTATACCTCATTTAAAGATTCAAAAATTGAACTTAAATAATACTTTTAAAATCCAAATCCATACATACTTAAAAACATAATTTTCTTTAAATCCACAACCAAACTCCATATTTAATTTTTCATATATCATAACTATATTGACAGTTGGATACTCTTACTTTCATATTTTTATATTCTCGAGAAAAATGTCATAAAATTACATAAAACCAAAATTGATGGCATGTTTATTATTCGATTGCCCATTAGAGTAAAAATAAAAATTTAATATAAAATTGATTCATCAATAGTTGAAATGATTAGCAATTTATAAGATACATTAATACACACACACACACATCTATAGATAAATCTATCTATATAAATTACATTATGTGGATTCATATTATATTGATAAATAATAAAAATAAAAAAATTAAGGTAAAAGAGAACAACATTGGATTATAATGATGATGATAATGATAATGACGACGATGTTAATATTGATGATAGAAGAGAGGATGAGTCAATCATGGATTCATGGTTAAGAAATTATGCATAAAATATGTTTTTAATACGGTATATTTATATATATATATAAGTATATATATATATATATATTTTATGATTTATTTAAAAATAATATAGGAGTTAGCGGTATCGCCTTAAAATTAGACCAGTAGACTAAAAAAAAATAATATACTGTAATAGTTTAGTAATAGTTAAGATAGTTATCTAGATGAAAAAAAATTAATAAAGAATCATTATATATTTATAATACATATATATATACATATATAGGTAGTTATATTATGTTATTATTAAATTTATTCGTAATCTTGATGGTAATTACATGATGAAAATTATTGTAGTTTTATGATAATTATCTTTAATATCTGTAATTTGAAAAAAGGAGTAAATAATAAAACTGTTACTTATGAATGTAAATTTTCATTGGAAAATTATACAAGAAAAAAATTGAATATGGAATTATTAAAAAGAAAATTGTAGCTAATTAAAAGAAAATCTCAATTGTCAACACATAATAAATTAATTTTTATATGGAGGTTTTGTAATCAATTTTATGCAGTTTTCCACACAATAAAGTATGGTAAAATATTCTGTTTTTGTTACTGGATCGAACATCAATCATGGTCAAACATGAAGGTCGCAGTTTTGAATTTCGACTATTATCCCATGAATGGTGTACAAAAAACATCTATTTTCAATAATTTCGTTTCAAGGTTCTATCTAATTATAATGGTTTAATAGGAGTAAAATTTTGCAAGGTGATAGTGACAAAAAAATAATAATAAATTCTATTTTGGAATTTTGTAAGGTTTTCGTCAAATGAAGATAGTAACAATTTATTTATTTATTTATTTATTTAATTTAAATATTATTTATTTATTTATTTAATTTACATAAAACGATTAGTCTTTTTTACGATACAATTACAATATTCAATTTAGTTTGATTTGGTTTAATTTCGTAAGGATAGTTACAATTTTTGTTAAATTGAAAGTGATGACAAATTCGATGTCACCGCCATACGAAATATTATTTTTTGTCTTCTTACACAACAATATAATTTCATAAAGGTAAGGTATACAGTATATATTTGTTATAAAACATTTTTTTTGCTGGTTTTAAAGCTTCCCTTACAAAATACAAAAATTACAAAAAGACCTTAAAAAATACCGAAAATGTGCAGCATTTCTTATCGCTTTTACTTTTTATCATAATCACTATCAACTATCACCTAACAAAATTTCACTCCAAATATAACCGGTTGTAGAAATATTTTTTAATTTAGATAGAATTGTCTTACATCCAGCAGATTCGGTTTTATATTTTCACTGACAGAAAATGTCTGCAATTCATCCCACGTAACAATTTTTTTGCTGTAAGACTCTTGCGCACTCTTATAACACTATGGAAAACACTCTTATAGTAGTACTAGTGTTATTTGAGTGCTACAAATTGTTGTGAAACGTTATTAATACGTCATAGCACTAAAATGGAGAATCCTATAATGCACCGGAGCAATTGCTATAATATTGTTATAGGATTAGTAGTATTAGTTTATGTTTTTATTTTGAAATTAAATTCATTTGAAATAATTTATGTTGTGCTATTGTGCTATGATATTCTAGGAATTATATTCTTATAACAACACATTAACTCCTGTTATAGGATTACGCACTTTTAGACTTATAATAACATTGCTGTGGCACTTGCTGAAAATCATGTTATAAAAACTCCCACAATTGCTATAAGAATATTCTTATAGCAATATTAATCATATTATGCCTATTACAACAACACCTTTAATGCTAAGAAGAACTCATATAGAAGTCTTATAGCTATAAACTCTCACAATTGCTATAATAATATTCTTATAGCAATATTAATCACATTATTCCCATAAAAACATCATTATAACACCTTTAATGCTTATTGGGAGTCATATATATGAATCTTATAGCACTAATTTTATTTTTATAACAACAAAATGTCACGTGGAACTCTAACTATTTAATAAACCGATATGTCAGAAAACAATTTTGAAATGTGAAGTGATGTAAAGAAATACAAAAAGAAGCTTGAAAGATCATATTTCAATTCAAGGACAACGAGTCTAAATAAAATGGGATCATTAATTATTGCTTAGTCCAATTTTATATCCGTTTTGGCATGCTTTAAATTATTGTTATAGTTTTTAAATAATGATTTTCCACCAACGCAAAAAGCCTAAACAACGCAATTGATAACATTCCATCTCAGAGCGAAATGTTTAATCATTATTGTCAACAAATTCAATACCATCATAATATTAATAAAATATTATAGAATATAATAGCCCTAATAAAAGCAATCAAAATCATTCAATATGTTCTATTGAAAACAATAATTTGCTCTAATTTTTTATTTAAATTAATTTTTTAATTTTTATATTGTATTCAATCATCATTATACAGAATCATCAACATTTCTAATTAATTAAATTATAAATAAATTACATTATATTGGTTCATGAGTGTAGAATATACGAGCTATCTATTATGATATACGCACTACATATATTATATCTAGTTTGTTGAATTTGAAATCATATTAAGAATAATAATTAAAATTCATTTTTAAGGATATGGCTCGTTAATTGAACGCAATTTTTAACTTAAATTTATTGAAATTATTAGAACGAAAAAGAAAATTCAAAATTATTTCTATAATAAAATACAGTGCCGGAAAATGATTTTGTAAAATTTATAAGAGTATATTGAATCACAATATGTTTTTAAATTAATACTGACTTACATTATTTTCACGCAATGTAAATCTGCTTTTTATTCTGCTAATCAATTATAAAAATTTCTATATCAGCCATGTTTTCAATCTTATACCTGCCATTCGAAAATCTGAATATTTTACAGATTATTATAATATGTAAAAATGCGTTGATTTTCAAATTAAAGACAAATAAAAAAATATGTATAATACCTATTTAAAGAACATTTTATATTTTCATATTTCAGTATATACAATCAGTTAACTTCTAACTCCTCTAAATTAGTTATTCTCTTTTAAAAATATTGATTATTTTGCTTGACAACATCTACTTTATGCAATTATGAAACTCATTTTGGTGCAATTAACACATTTTTAATAATGTTTAAGTCTACATACGTGCTCAACAGTCTTTAGTAACAGTCTTTAGTAAGCAACATAGCTATCAAGAGTTATCTGTTTTACATAAACTAAATCCTCCAATGAAATTGTTGTTAAAATTTTGAAAATATTTTTCAATCACTGTACATATGTACACAATTATGTAGAACGAGTACAATATTTAAATAAATTAATTTAATCCCTCATAATGATTTTTATTTTCTATATTATTAATGATTATTTTAATTATATTTTTATTATAAATTTATTTTAATCCACGCTAATTAAAAGCCAATAAACTTATTTTTTTTATTTTATTTTATTTTTTTTTTTTTGAAGCTCTAATAAAGATTTAATTTATTAAATCAGACAAATATGGAAACCATTTTCTTAACTGCATTTTTATAAATTTGTATATACGTTGTACATACATAATATAACTATTTTGTATATATATATATATATATGGATATATGCATTTTTTCTATCTTTAATGTAAAATCTTAGTTTTAATTAGTCAACAACCGTTTCTTTTTCTATATCTATATGTATGCATATGCCATTATTTAAAAATTATACCTATATTCAATGGTGCAAAATTTCAGGTGCAAATCCCAACGAACTGAAAATATTTTTGTGAAAAAAAAAAGAAAATATATTATTTTTTTTAAATATTTTAAAAATTACTTATATTAAAAATATAAAAAAAAAAACAACAACAAAAATATAATATTTAACTATTTTCATTAAGTTACTCGATTCAGATGAGTTAATGTCTAATGGGTATCGTGCAATACGCGATTTTTTTTTTATTTTTTTTCTTTATTTTTATGTTTTATATTTTATAAACTTAGGTAAAAACCTAATATAGTAACTTAAAAATTAAATTAAAAAATATTTGTATTTTTATTTAATAAAAAATTATTTGTTGAAATTATTTTTTTTGTTTTGATTTTGTTTTTGTTTTTTTTTTTGTAAATTGAATAAATTGAAAATTACGAACTATGAAAAATGCGAAACATCCACGCGATCTTTTCTCCTAAAAATGCAATTTTATAAAACATTAAATAAAAATATCAAACGAGTTAAAACCTAAATTTCTTTTTTTTTGTTCTTCTTCAGTTCCTTTGAACAAACAGTATGGTATTAAGGTGATTTAAGAGCCTGGGTGACAGAAGAGAGTATAGAATTTAAGAAATTCTATTTATCTTTTTTGACAAAATCCACAAACAGTAGGAAATTATTCCTTCATACAAAATTATTTTGTAGGTTCAGGTATTAGGGATAGATGATTAGGAGGGAAATATAATGAAACGGGAAAATTTATATGTAAATTGAAGATCATTAAAGGTTGTAAATTGTAAAACGCAACTGGAGAGATTCCGCTGGTGACCGGAATCAGTGGAGGACAATTTTGCGTCAGGCCAAGGACCTTCAAGGTCTGTATCGCCCAGCAAGTAAGTTAGTAAGTAAATTGTAAAAAAAAAACATTTCTACCGGAGCAGAATACATGAAAACCCGAGCAGCATTTGCTTAATTTTTTGCATACAAGCTTGAACTATTTCGTGTCCATTTAAGTCTATTTTTATGCATTTGATCTAAAAGGCTTATTTTTAATTTATATATAAGTAAATTGTTACAGTAATACACATGATTTCAGAACTACTACTAGAGATTTATTTTTATCACGATTTCTATCGGAACAAAACACGTTATGCTCCCCATTTTAGCGATTCACGCAATAATTGAGTTTCTGCAACTAGTTTTAAGCCACCTGGTGTTTTAATTAGTAATTGACAGTCTCTCTAGTGTTGCGATGGAAATGTTTAAAGTGGAGCACTATTTATTTTAGCTCAATAGAACAAATGTCATTTACAACATGGTATTTATAAAAACGTTACGACGTTGTGCTTAGAAGAGTAGTGAAGCAGAGGACAGGATCAATTAATTTGTTCACTATGGCGATGACTACATAAATATTTTTACTTCTTTTATGTATACTACAATTTTATTCTGTCTATTTGACGCCCAGTAGACTTTTCATTTGAATTTATGAACAAAATTAATAAAATTTTTCATCTCTTTTCAAATATTCAGAATTTTCAGAATACATAATGCAGTTCTGCATTTTTGAAAACAGACAAAATTAATGATCGAGTAGTAAATTTTCCTGGACGTAAAATAATCAATAACAACAAATATGTCAATTGATGTGTGTTGGCATTAAAAACACACAATTAACTGTTAATTGATTTTACAGAAGCAACGGGTTTGGTATTTTTAACCTACTAACCTTAATTAATCTTAAGTTCCACCCTTTTTTTAGTTTCACTGAGAATGTGCAGTTTAATCTTGGAATAGCGATATAATTTTTAGTTAAATATTGTTTTTAACAAATAAATTATTCTTATTAAGAATTATTACGAAAAGAATGCATTTGACAGTACTTTATTTGCGATATGTGTACAACTGTCGATTTATCTCAAGCATCTAACAATAACAATTATTTTAGTCGATAATATCACCATTTAAGAGTCTTACAAAAATTAAAATGTGGTATCTAAATTCATACAAGACACTTTAACGTTAACAAAAATTTGTATGAACAAATGGAAAATCTAAGCATGTTAAGTTTTCATCAAAACGAGATTATATATTCTTCAATATTTTTAAATAGGAATTATTTTACCTAAACATGAGATATCAAGTATTTTGCGATGGGCTTGGATCACCATTTAAGATGATTGAGATGGAAAAAGCAAATTTACACAAACCAAATTCAATTTAGCACCAAGTTCCAGAAATTGGATATTGGTTAGTCCGTAGGAGATCTCAAATGACAATAGAGAATAAAATGCTGCTATACCGGGTGTTCCAGAGCATGCGTATCAGCTTTTTAACGTATAATCCGTACGTAACGTATTTTACGATATGCGCAGTAATTTTATATTTTACTCAAAAATAGACCCATGTACAAACAAAATTTTTACTAAATAATTATTTAATTTAGTTAAGCTATTATTTTATACAGATTAAATACATTAATAATACATCTTGTAGTATCCTTTATATTATATGTACACTAGGGACCCTTGTAGGTTAATTATAATTCAAGTTAAAGCCAAATTTAACGGTTTTTGCTTTAAAAGCAAATTATATTTTTTTAAACTAGTTTTTCACTGTGATACGCACTGCTCAATTTTACTAATTAGGCCTTATTTTTAAATCCATATCATAGTGTTCATCTATTTTTTAGTTCAGCAAAAGAGGAAGCAAAAAATCTTGTTAAATGATGATATTGTAATATAAATATTAGACCCTTTGTTTATTATGATTAAAAATCGTATGGGTGAATGGATATCATTTGATTTTAAAAAAAAAAAACATTTTATTTTATTAAAACATCCACCCACCCAATTATACGACCCTGTCACTTAAATTTTACTTAAAAAAGTAATTCTTTTTTTTTATATTTTATTTTTTATTATTTCAATTTATAAGTTAATTTCATTTTTATTTCTTATTTGTTTTACCTATTAAATTAATATCTTTATTATAAACACTCTTCTCTATATATATACCAGCAGCATAATATCTATTTTAGTCTCTTTGTACTTCCTGCCGATATATTCCAATATCGCGTTTACTTAATACAACTATCTATATGAAATCTATCTGTAGTATTAGGTGTAAAAGAGCATCACTATTAAAAAAAATAAATAAAAAAAAAAACAATTGCGAATTTTTCCTACTTTCTTTCAAAAGAAATAAATAAAAAATAATAAACAATTTTTTTTTTTTTTTGTTTTTTTGTTTTTTTGTTTTTTAATTTTACAAAACTAAGAAACAAAGTTTATAAAGTAAAAATAAAAACAAGAGCAAGAACAAAAATAAAAATAAACATTTAATTAAATTATGAGTACGTAGCTAACATTTGAATCTATAATAAACGTAAAGAAAATTATTTTTGTACTGTCATACCATAGTAATGAAAACAAAAACAAAAAAAAAGTAAATAAATAAATAAATGGGTGATCCATAATATAAGAAAACCATGGTGGATGTCTGAATTAGGATAGACTGATAATGTATATAAATTTATTATAATTATCAATTATGTATTTCGAAAATTTAAATATAAATTATTTTAATTTTGAGATCAGACATGTCCTAAGAGTCACAAAAATCTTGAATTCAATGAAGAAAGTGAACTTCACAAGCTTTGAAAACATTTTTTGAATGCATGTAATTTTTTTTTTTGTCTATTATGCCATACATTTAAGCCTACACAACTATAATAAAATTTTAAGTTTAATTAATTGATTTGTTTGAAATATTTTGATTACTCATACATTTTTTTTACACAAAGGAATTTTTGTCTGATATTTGATTAATTAGTTTAATAGGTTTATCAAATATTTTTATTTATATCTATATAATTATGTACCTACATGCATATATGTATCTATTTACAAAAAAAATATTTCTAAGCATTTTTGTTTAAACATTTCTAATTAATAACAATCTTAAATAATATTTTTACATATACATTTTTATAATAAACATCTGCTTAAATATTTAAATATTAATTTTATTTTGTTATTTATTTATTTTTTAGATGGTTTAGAACTAGTTTTGATGTATTGTAAATAACGTGAATTTTTTAGTGACGCTCATTGAATGTTTACATTTAACCTATTTAGGTTAAAATAAATTCAATTGAACGAATATTGATTTTTGCTAATTTTCTTTAAAGAAATTTTGATATAATTTTTTTTTTCAAATTGCTCTTTGGATGTTAGAAATTTTAATTTTTGATTAATTAGACAGATTAGATTAGATTAAATTGTGAATTTGTGGGTTGAATCTGTCAGCGCAGCCGCAAATGGGCTTATTATGATAACACATGTTTGTTATTTAGACTCTGAGTCATTAAGGATGCCTGATTGCGTGATAACAGTCAGAATATTTTTCAATGGTATATACTAGATAACTCCCTTTGTTAATTAAACAACTTTTTAACTTTTGCAATATTTTGACAATATACTTACATTATTTATTTCTTGTGCAGTACTGCAATAGAATTATTATTTGTTATTTGTTAATATTATGATTTAGATTTCAATCAAATAATTTATTTGTACAACCCATTCCATGGTTTTTATTATTTTACGGGTTGGGTAATATATTTTTTTTTATAAAAGAAAAATAAGTCATATTCAAGATTTTCCCACATACATTTCAAAATAACTTTCTTTCGTTGTTTTTGTTTTTAGAACCATGTGTTGTACCAGTAAATATTGTTGTAATAAAATAATATTGCTGTATTGCTGGAAAAAAAATTAAATTACAAATAAATTCCTCTCTTACCACAACCCTTCACACCGATCAGATCCATGTAAAAACTACAGTTGTAGTAAGTCAAGGTTTTAAAGAAAATAATATATGGTTCAATGGAGTAGAAGCTGAATTTGGAGGCAATTCTGGAATACTGAAATGTTTAGAAGACAGTGGTTCAGAGCATAGAGTGGATGGGATGAAAATAATCTAGTCAATCTGAACTCCTATGTGATGGTATTTAGGAACAATATGCTCTACTTGAATAAAATTATTATCATACACTGTATAAATATAATTAAGACAATATTAATATATTTAGTATACTAACGTACCATTATGAATACAACTAAAGCAAAAGTATTGAAACGTATAGCTAAAACTGAACAGAATATGCATTTTTCATTTGAATGGAAAGTACATATTTGTTCAAAAAATAATTTTCCAGCTGCTGTTGAACTAGCACGGGGTATACCAATAGATTTGAAAAATAGAGAACATGAAAATATCATTAGTATTAATTGAACGCATTACAATTTGAAAGATATTCCGTTAGATTTTTGTAAATGTTCACAAGTTCAAATAACCCATATATTAAGTTAGGTAAACTATGTTTATACACGCCCTCAATTTTAAAGATAAAGTTCTGAAATTTTATTTTTGAAAATATTTTCAGTTATGGATGGTCAAAAAAGGTTCCGGACGCAGTACTTTACAAAGCCATCAGATGACAGGTTCAGGTTGCTGCCGTACAACTCCTAGCAAGCCATAGGAATATTTCAAAAACCAATTGTTACAGGCACAGGCATGAAAATTTATATTTAGATTCTCTTTCACAAATAGGGAAAAAAGACTGTTATTGATTTCGAAAATTTGGACTGGTTCGGGTTGCTGCGGTACAACTCCTAGCACATCTCACGAATGTTTCAAACTACTACATACTCTATCAGAAATGTTTCAAAAAAGGATTGTGTTACAGACTTGAAAATTTTAATCGATTCGTTTTATTAATCAAAAAATGCTGCAGAGTGTTCCAGGGGGTCAGTGTGTACAAATCGATAGATACAGTTATCGATGAAAATGAAGTTGTTCTTTCTCATCAATTGGAATTATAAGTAGTAGCTTCAATATTACTTCTACGAAACTTGAAGCAGCCAAAACTATTGTACTAGACTAAGAATAAGAACTATGCAGTCTCATTTCATATTCAAATTGATTGTGGAAAAGACGAACATATCTTTTTTTCAAGAATACCGCAATAGCAAGGAACGTATTTGTTTATACTCCATCAGCAAAAGATCGAAATATTGTTTACAAAGAAATTAGTTTAATATAAGTATAGTTTAAGCTATAACATTGTTGATTTTGTTATGATAGTGAAAAAAAATATTATAATATTTTTGATAAAACATTTTTTTTCAATTCGATTTATAAATCAGATTTCATTGAAATAAATTCGATACATTTTGTGGTCGACCCGGACAACGTCGGGTAACTTTGCTAGCAATTTATAAAGAAAACAAAATTCGAAATTAGACTTTATAGAAATAAAAAAAACACTATAAAAACAAAATGTAAATCGATTGAAATTAATTTTAAGCAAAGATTGCCCATTATGAAATTATTAGCCGGTACATTACTGTTGTATATTATTACAAATATTATAATGATGATAAAATTAAAATAAAAAACTAATTTATACATGTCTCATTGCGAATATAACATTACAATTGCATTGCTACTTATATTATCAATTAAAGAGACTATACATTTGTTCCTGATTACTCTTGCTTTGTTTTTTTTTTCTAATAAATTGCATTTCACGCACACATAAATACTCACACATCCTCACAAAATAATTTTCAAATATACCATGTACAACTATTCAATATTATGTATCTACTTCAAGTATAGAAAACTTACGAATAAACAGTAAAATTGGATATAAATGTATAGTGTTGCTTACTAATATCTGTTATTAGAAAATCGAACCTATTGTAAGCATAATATAAAACAAAAATAAAAATAAAATAAAAAATTAAAATTAAAAAGTGGTTGAACAGATTTTTTAAGCGTACATTTTATGTACCGACCAGATATTATAAGAAACGTTAATTTGTCAGCATTTTCTTGTTCTTATTTTTTTTTTTATTTTTTTTTTTTTTCTTAACTGTTTATTTCTATTTGAAGAGGATGCGTGCCGTTACGGTTACAAACAAAATAAAATCGCGAATATAACTGAATTTCAATGAAAATAACAAAAATAAAAAGTTAACCAATCTTATCTGTTACATTTGAAAATTATCTAGCGACATGAAAGTTTGTTATTCTACTGAACATTTAAATAGAAGAATAATTATAAAAACAAATTTTTAAATCTTAATATAGATATATCAAAAAAAAAAAAAAAACATTAATTAGAGACCGATTTAATTGATTTACCTACATGTAATGAATTTTTTTTTATAAAGATTTCACACCTAAAGACATTTTATTGAGATTTACATAGATTAAGCATTTACAGAAGCACTAAAAAATTTCAAGGATATTTTAAGTAAAAAATAGATCATAGTATAATTTATAAGTAAAATTTGAAGTAATTTACTTAAACGGTTATGTCATATTTTGTATTCAAAGTGGTTTTAGAATTATATTGAAAAGTGATCGTAAAATTATTTTTTTATAAGAAAAATAATGTAACAGCGATCCTTAGGGAAAAATTCAGATAATAGATACATTTTTTTATTTTCTCCACTTGAAAGTAAAGCCTTAAGAAGGTCTCATATATTATTCTGAGATTATATTGAAGAGTATAGGCCTTTGGTATTGGTACTCAGATATTGTGATTCTGAGATTATGATTCAATTTTTAATAATCATTATTTTCACAAAACCGTTTATTTTGTCTAGTGTTGCTATTCTAAATAGAGTCGATTTTTCTACCTACCGTCTACTAGAAGAGATTTGATGACGCGATTATTTTTACTACGGCTTGCTGCATCTTTAGATTGAATTTTTCTGCTATCAAACCGATTAGATTTTAACGAGATTTATTTGCATAAATTAATTAAAAAAATAAAATATATATATATATACAAGAATGGAATCCTCAGGGTATATAAATCGCATTGGAAGGTCGAGAAAAACATTTAGAACGGTCTTAGCAGAAGAAAACACTCGACAATGAACCTGTGGCTACATTCGAATAGATTAGTCGAAAATAGGATACTTTGGAAAGGACGTCATTTCTACACGATGTCCCACTGATTCGATTGCAGGATAATAATGACATTTTCACAAAAAAAAAAAATTGTCAGAAGCCTTTAAACATTGTTTTGAGGAATTTCATGGTTTGAAAAGCAGCCTATGCTTCTATGTTGTATGGTGAATCTGTTGGAAACACAAGATAAAAAACATGCCTTCAATGATAATTTTTTGAAGATTAAGAAGACCTAGATTTACGATATAGGATATGAGTACTATAATGAATTGGAATAGAGATGTA
This sequence comes from Argyra leucocephala, assembly GCA_963942445.1. NCBI lineage: Eukaryota > Metazoa > Arthropoda > Insecta > Diptera > Dolichopodidae > Argyra > Argyra leucocephala. The sequence goes on along the minus strand of OZ012677.1, from coordinate 25,678,240 downwards.
AAAACTGATAAATGGAATGAATTTAAAATAAATGTTAATGAATACTATTTATCGTTAATAAACCTATAGTTTTAATTATAGACTATAAAATATTAATCAATGAATTTTTAAAAATTTTGATTCAACTGATCAACATTTTTGTTTTAAACTATTGCACTGATTTACAATATTTATAAATTACGCATGCATAATATTATGAATTTACATACATGTATACTTGTGTGTATTCTATTCCACCCTATGCCGCACTGATAACAAGACGATGATTATTATATTATTCTATACCAGTGATTTGAGTTCAATTGAGAGAAAAACTGTTAATAAATCAAAGTCATAAATAAAATAGGGCTTATAACAAACAAATAGAAAATTTTGTAAGTCAACAATAAAAAAAAATTAACAGCTTTAAATTGATTATTATTATTATTAATCCATAACTATCGGTTCATTTTATTAAATATTTAAATCTGGTCTATTTTATTTTACGACATTGAAATATGGACATTGAATATTTAAAATAAAATATATCGATAAAGTTATAAATAGATTGGTTACTAGACATAGATGGTTGCTATCGCAAAGCGTACTTTATACTTTGCCCACATCATCTCAATAACAAGCTCAACATTTATATATTTTTGTGTGTAACTCATTTGCTTGTAGAACAACTATCATTTTGGTAAAGAAATATCCAAAACCATAACATATGGTATAAGGACAATAAATAAACTGATCTACATAAAATAATGTACACCTCGATCAATATTCCATGCACCATATTATTATCCTGCACCTTGTACCTCAATGTTTAACAAAACAAAATACAATAGATGTATTCTAACAATGGGATTAGTAGTAAGGAGTTACAAAAATATTTAAACAGAAAATTTTTGGAATATTATTCAATTTTGGGAAAATAACAGTAATTGCAACTGCTAATTTAAGAATATATCCAAAATATGAAAAAAACAAATAGAAAGTGAAAAATACTGAATAGATAAATCAGATTGCAGAAAATAAGACATTTTGAGTCATCAAGAGAATTGATATATTTAAAATGGTTAAATTATACAAATTTAAAATGGCATCACATTCAGCATCAAATAGGCACAATACATAATATCGGAAACGATTATTTTAATAATTAATTGTTAATATTTTATTATATTTAAGAAAAAAGAAGAATTATAATATTTAGTTTTTATTACATTATAGATTACAGAACAAATTAAGGTCTCTATTTTTCTAAAGTATCATAAGCATTTCTTTCATGATATTCCCTTTTAACATTAATTATAAATATACTTTACTATTGTTAAATTTCATAATTATTAATCTATTTTCTTTGTTTTTTTTCTTCTTTTCATTTATTTTTAGGTATGTACACAAATCTGAATTCTGAATTTAATTTATTTAAATAAAAACATAATATAATATGGGAATGTATGTATGTATGTATTCATGTGCACATCAAATACAAAAACAAGTAAGTCGATATATAAAATTTTAAATATATTACATATTACATATATACATTTAATGAAAGTAAATTTTTAATAACATATTTTTATATTTTAAATTATTTTACAAAATTTTTTAGATATATAATATTAATTTGTATATTTATACATAGTCTAATAAATAAGTAAATAAATAAATTAATTTTCCAAAAAAATAATTATTTCATACTGCAAATTTTAAAATATTTTATTACTTATACATTCAACAATACAAAATACATTTAATATACAAAATTTAGCATACAAAAGTATATAAAAAATAATTACTTTATACTACAAGATAGACACTCAATCATCGTTAGCTTGAGTCAGTGTTAGCTTGAGCCAGCTTCCGAAGTTTAGATGAGGCCTTATCTAACAATATAGGAATTATTGGGGGAAGCAAAATTGGTGATATGATCGACTTTTCAATTTTGTAATGAGTTCTTTCGACGAATGACAACTTGAAATAACCGAAAAAAGAGAAATAGATCTCTCTGGTAATTGGTTTTCCAGAAGTAACTGGAATGGTCACTTCCACCTACCTATATATCTCATATCGCAAATTATAAAATTTTATTTATTAAAATGTATAAAATGTTTGAATGTAGAATTTTGTATATGGATTGTATACAGTATACAAAAATAAATATTTTACATATATATCGGTATTAAAGGCTCCGAAGTAGACTGTACTATCACGACCAAGTAAAAAGTGGCGACGTGTCATAACCCCACAGTGGACTTATATTCCATATACCATATACCAGCCCATAATGGACTTATATTCCACCATAGTGCGTTATAATATAACACAATAATTGCATTTGGGACATAAGTCCTTAAATTTCTGAGATATAAGCCCACAATGTTTTTAATATTGATGGCGTTATAACTCACATATTATATTGGTTAAAAGACCATAATTTATAGTATGGTGTTCTGTACTATCGGTATTGAGCCATAACACCATAGATTAATTTGATTATGGTCCACATAACAAAAGTCTAAATAAATTATTAAAACAGTTTTTTGTTTTTTGAATAACAAATAAAAAACTAAACGACCCACGTAACAATTTTATCTTGCGCAATCTTATAACACTATTATAAACACTCTTATAGCAGTTTTAGTGTTACATGAGTGATGCGTAATTGATGCGAAACGATATAAGTACGTTACAGCACTAAAATGAAGAATCCTACAAGGCACCGGAGCTGTGGAGGATTGCTGTAATATTGTTATAGGATTAGTATACATATGGATTAGTGTATTATGTTCTTATTTTGAAATGAAATTCATTTGAAATAATTTATGTGGTGCGAGAGTGAGAAAAGTATTATTTTTTATTTTAAAATAATAATTCTGTGGAGTTTATATGCATTTCATGAGAAAGGGAGATAGATATTAATTAAGTATTTTTATATTTGTATGTAAATGATTTATAATATAAAAAATGTCTTTCTAATAAATAATATTTTACAATTAAGAATAATAATTGTATTAATATTTATAATTATTGTGACTAAAATGCAAAATTTAGCTGGGAAGAAAATTTCATTGACATTTATCATAATAATACTTCGAAAAAATATATTACCATTCAGAAATAACCAAATTTTTAAATAAATAAAAGAAAATATAGTTTTAAACTGCATCTTTAAAATGTTAAATAATCTACGTTAATATTAATGTATAACATCCAATTTGATATTTCAATAATTATTCTTTTAAGTAAAAAATGATACTTTTTTAAAGCTTTTCAGTTTTTGTTTACTTAAAAAAACATGTTTTTGTTTACCATTTTTGTAGAAAATAATGGTCGTCGCAAAATATTTATTCTAAATATTTATTCAAAGCTTCAGTAAGTTTATTAGTAACATTTTAGGAATACAGTAAAATAATAACACTACTACTGCTATTCTAACAATTCTATTCTTATAGCAATACTTTAAATCTTGTTATAGGATTACGCACTTTTAATAACATTGCCATAGCACTTACTGAAAATCCCATGATAACAATTGTCCTCAATTGCTATAAAAACATTCTTATAACAATATTAATCACATTATTCCCATAAAAACATTATTATAACACCTTTAGTACTCATCGGGAGTCATATAGGATTCTTATAGCACTAATTTTGTTTTTATAACAATAAAATGTTACATGGGAGAGTAAATATCGTTAATGAATTTTATTTTCGTTTTTTTTACCTATAATATCGTTACAATACAGTTACATATACCTAATTTATAATTACTTTAATTCTCAATAATTTAATCATAAACAATACTCTACATATGTACAACCTTAGTCGTGACTAAGTATTTTTTTTTACTTGAATAATCATAAGATCTATGTTAGGCCATATGATATGATTAGTTAATTTATTTAATATTTATTTATATATATACCTAAATTCACCTGTCAGAACTTCAAACGTGTCATTTAAATTATACTTCGTAAAAAATTTGAACAGCAAATTACTTCTCTATTACCATTTTCTACTTCTTCAACATACAAGACTTAAATTCTGTTCTTAATGCAAGAAACTGTTCTTAATACCATATTATAATTTTTTTTACTTTACATTCAAATGTCATTTCAATGTGAATAACTTGCAAACTATATAGGTACATAATAACATGTAACTGTAAGTACTGTTATATATTAGAAAATACTGGAAAAATTAAAATTAAATTTCCCTATCGCATTCACATATAAATTACAGAAAACAAAAACAAAAAAAAAAAAACAAAAATTAAAAATTGAAAAGAAAAGAAATCTTCAATAATAATCTTGTAAATTATCTCTCCTATTTAAAAAAAAAATTATATGTATATATACCTTATAATTATAAATTTCCAGTTAATGTTGAATTTTCATTTAATTTTCCTATGTAGAAAATAAAATAACTTTAAAGGTATCCGTTTTCTAACATATTTAAAACAAAACATCCTACATATTAATTTAAATTCATATATATGTACACATTACCTAGGTTAAGCTGATGCTGTTGCAACAACAAAAACAAAATCAAAAACAAGAATTAAACCTTTAATTTTACATGATTGATATACACATACACAAACATTACGATATCCTATATACGAATATTTGTTTATACAAAAAATACACTACAAGAGCATCAAATTCATGTAAACCATGAATTTAGTAAAAAAACAACAAAACAACAAAACAACCAAAAAAGTAAAAAATAATTTTTGTATTTTTAATTTCCTGTTGAACCACATTCTTAATTACAAAAATAAAATAATAAAAAATAGTAACAAAAAATAGTAACAAAATATTAACTTATAAATACATAGGTAGAAAAAAAAACCTCGAAAATAATAGTACATGATAAATTTTACCTGATCAAAACTTACCTTTTTGAATATAATTTCTTTCCTAAAAAAAAAAAAAAATTAAAAAAAAACAAAAATACGATATACGAACAGTCTTCAATTTTATGTTCATAAATTTTTCATCTACATTTAATAATATTATTGCATATATAAAATATACATATATTCATATAAACATTATTTAGTGTACTGAAATTATTACACCAGTCATATTACCGCAATACTAAAATTTATGTCAACATTGAAATGGAAAATGGATAGTCGAATTTGTTGGACACAGTTTAAGATGTTAAAATAGAAAGATTTTTTAATTTTGATCACAGTCAAAATTAATGGGTGGTCTTAACCGATATCTACATTTTCTTCTTAAAGCTTACCAAAATTTAGTAATGGCTACTGATATACTCGTACAGCATTTTTTAATCTAGATTACAGAAATCAGTAACGGAATACAATATAAATAACCAATTTTCCAGATTTCATAGTTTCTGAGTGTATTTACTTTTTTCTATTGTATACGTAGCCAAAACACTAGGTGGAGGAGACATTTCATACCAATTGATGCGTTTGGTTAGGAAAGGAAAGCAAAGTTTGGAAAGGAGGAGGTAAAAGGGAAGTGTTAATATTTAATTTATGTAAATTACAAAATTCGAACATGTTTGGGGAACACATAAGATGGAATTTGGTGCCACAAACGAATTTATATAACTTGTCTTCTGCTATTTAGTGGTTTCTATATGTTGTATAGAATGGAGGAAATGTTGTTCTTCGTGTTTCTAAAATAAAATTGATTTAATTTCCAGTAAGCATCTATTCATGTCTATCTATAAAAAAAGGGAGCGAGCTCCAATTATATGACGACGATCAAGAAGAGTGAAATGAACAGTAACATTTGGGTAATTTATAAGACGAATAGACTGTTATTAAACTTTATTCAAATGTTTTAACACATTACTAGAAGCGCCTCGCCATATGTGACAATTATAATCCATTTTAGGTTATAATAAAAGTTTTGTAGATTTTGAAAATGTCACATAACAAGAAATATGTGTTACAGCGACTAATCAATCCAGACATTTGGTGGCATTTTTTACAATATCGAATATATTCCAGACTATTTTCCAATTTAAGTGCACACCTAATATGCTTAAGCTAGCAAGCCGCTGAAATTTATTTTCAAGAAACGAAATACTAGAATCAAAAATGCAAAATACCAAGGCACAATTATACAAAACGCTTATCCTTCCCGTGCTACTATATATGGTTCTGAATCGTGTTCATTACCAAAAGTAAGCGAGCATACACTTGGTATCTTTGAAAGAAAAAATTTTCGTCGAATTTATGGTTCTGTGTCTGATGAAGGGGTTTGGAGAAGAAGATACAATGCCGAAATATACCGGCTGTTCAATGACATCAACCTAGCCAAAAAAAAGTCAGAATAAGACGTCTTTATTGGCTAGGATATGTAGAGCGTACGGATTACAATGCTTTGGCTAGGAAACGTCGACGAAGGCCTCACTTTCGTTGGAGAGATGAAGTATCGGCAGATATGAAACAACTTTAAATCACCAACTGTAGAGATTACGCTCGTCACCCAAGTCAGTGTAGAACAATTTTGCGTCAGGCCCAAGACCTTCAAGGTCTGTAGCGCATAAGTAAGTAAGTAAGAATCAAAAATGGGTATTTTTCTGCGGATAGTATAGCTCTGAGTTTTTGAGATTGACACAATTGATATTTAAAAAAGTATTTAGTTATTTTGATTATAGATCTTCTCTTGAGATATTATCAATATTATCTACACCTTTTTTGGTGGTCACCTTACCGGCTCTTTGTTTTGTATTAATAAACGGCTAATTACCATCCCCTCTTTTTATCGAAAGATAAAATCTAATGTCTGAAGAACACCAAAAGTCCAATCTGTGTGTACCTATGACATTTAAGAATATTTTTAGCATATTTTCTTAAAAATTCTAATTTAAAGATATTGCCATAATTCTTAACAGATTTGTAAAGTACACGTTCTACATTCAGTTTCATACAATAACGCGAACAAAATTTTATTTTTTGTACATATTTTCGTTACTGATGGTTCTGTTCCTAAAATTTGTTTCTCCAAATGATTGTTTGTCGTGGTAAATTTTTAATATCGGTGATGTTTTGTTTACTTATTTCATATGTACTCTACTCTGAGAACACTGTAGAACTGTTCTCTAATTTTAAAAGTTCTAAAATTAACTAATTTTATTACATTACTTGTTTGAACTATGTTTTATGGACAATTAGTTTGTATCGGATTGAATAGGATACAATTTATTTTATTGTAGTAGGTATGTATGTATAGTATGCTCTGCGCATTTAATAAAAACAAATAAAAGCTATTGAATATCAGTTTCTTTACCGTCTCAGTTTCATAACAATCCCTAGCCTTTCTTGCCCCAGCTTCATATATTAATTATATATAAATTTAAATGGAATTAGACTCAGATGTTCTCCGTTTTTCTTTCCCTTAATCCGTTTTGCACTGGTTAGTTCCTGGTACAATTTAAGTCTCATCAATTTAAGTCATCTCTCGGTAATTTACATCTCAAATAACAAAATTTAAAGGTTTTAATAAAATTTCAAATAAAACTAAAACCAAAATATTTAAATAAAATAAATGTGAGTAAAAGAGAAAATAGATTTTCAATGTAAAAAAATGTATGGTATTTTTGTGTGTTTTTTTTAATGAAAACATAAAAACAGTAGTTACTTGCAGTTACGTCAAAATACTCATAAAAATATCAAATTAATCGTTTTTTGCATTTACAATACTCTTTTACAGTCTTTTACTCTTGAATATTAAGCTAGAATGTATGTAATCAAAAACACTGAAAACTATTGTGAAAATGGAGTGTAAACGATTAACAAATAGATTTTAATAGTATTCAAATTTTGTTTCTATTAATAACAAAATCTAAATGTACATAACTAGGTAAATAAATTCAAGTCACATAAAATACCGTAAAATCAGAATAATGGTGTGTAGGTACAATAATATTATCGGTTCTATACTCTAACAGGTAGTATAGTATTTCCATCAAATTGTACACAGCTTTCTTGAAGTCTTAAAATTCTCAAAATGAGCTAACAACCCAATTGACCAAATTGGTTGGAATAAATTTAGATAATATTTTTCTAAACGTGCTAATTGTTGTACCAATATTTTTTCCAGACTGTTTTTCTGCTGGTAACAAGTTTGGATATGTGCTGGAAATATATTGGTACTAATTCAGTGTTTTTACAAGTAAAAGGAAAAATTGTTGGATGATACATTTTGTATGATAATGTTTTTCTAAACGTGTACATCGTTGGACCAATATTTTATCCATTGTATTTTCCCTTTGGTAACAAGCATTTCATTGAGAGCTTATTCATTGGATAATACTCGTTGGAAATATTATTGTATACTAATTCAGAATAATATTGTTGGAAATATTGCTGGTGTAATTAATGTGAAAACATTTTTTTTTGGATAGGACGTAATTGAAGATTTTTGGTAGGAAAATAATACGGTACTTTTAAAATAAAATTTTTTTATGACGTCATACAGAAATTTAAAGGGTACTCCTACCACTACTTTTCTGTATTCGTAAGGAAAAATTATTGGTACTATGTGGGAAAAATTACTTGTGGTACAAATTCTGAAAAAATTCATGTGAAATCCCTAATTTGAATCTGGAAATTTATGTGGAACATTTGGTACTGGTACAAAAATTCCAAGTTTAGTCAACTGGGAAACTGAGAATTTTATACTTTGAGTAAGTCTTTGCTCTAATTTTTTAAATAAACCCAGCAATACGTCGAATTTTTGGTATTAAGTTCTGAATTTGGATATTCCAATTTAAATCGTTATCAATAATGATGCCTAGATATTTATAATGTTTGACTTTCTCTATTACTGTATTATTATATCGTACCTTATATTTTTGGCTGTGAAAAGCATACATTTTGTTTACTGTTAGTTTATGTACATCCAATTATAAATTTTTATTTTGTCACTGTTTATTTTATCTTCTAACTGTTTACAACTTGATTCAGCGTAGACCATTTAGTCTGCCGATTTTCCTACCTTTAGTCTACATTTTCTATAATTCCAATTCACAATTTCAAACCACCTTCAAAATACTCTCTTTTATTTCACAAATTATTAAAATCATGTTTTGGGTTAATATCAATGGCACCACATCAAATAGGTATTATTTTCAATCTGAATAACATTTCTAATAAAATATAATAACCTATGTTTAAAAATTGAAAGAGTAAAATTATTTTCTTTAAATCAGCTCTCTAACATTTAACAAAAAAAAAAATTAAAAACATAACAAAACAAAAAAAAAACACTTCATCTACATAAGTACATGCGTCTTTGGATTAAAATAAAACCTGATAATAATAACTGGCAACAAACAATACCTATGAAGTTCACTTACGCAATTTGATTTATTTTTTTTTTTTATCTAGTTGCAACTAACTTAAATGTTCTTTAATTTTTTTTTGTTGTTGTTTTTTTCCATTTTTTTTTTTTTTTTTTTTTTTACCTTTTAAAGGATATTTCAGGTGTTGTTTTTATATAAATCTTTGTTTATGATTATATATTTTTTGTTTTTTTTTTTTTTTTTTATTTATATTAAATGTGTTGTACCTTTATTACATATATTTTATTACCGTTACAAAAAGCAAGTTCTAATCGAAGACAACAAAAAAAACTAAATAAAACAAAACAAAACAAGAATGCAAAACTAGCTTTTTTTTTTTGCCTATAACAGGTTGCAAAATTTTTCACAAAAACAATAACAAAATGAATAAAATACCTGAATATCACATTATATACAGAGTATCCGAAGGTCAGTGATCAATACTATAGGAATTTGTTGAAGAATTCAAAGGAAGTAAACAATTGTAAAGGTCTTTCCATTGAATTTTCATTGACTATTTAAATTAATAAAATTTAACAGATTTTCTTTTTGAATATTGTAAATTTTTAATATATAAAAATTTATAAAATTTAATTATTTTTTTTTTGTTGTAAGTTGCCAAAATAATAGAATAGAATTTTAGCTGATTGTGCAATTATCTCAATGTAATTAACATTGTTAGGGACGGTTAGTTCAAAGTTGTTATATGAACAAAGTTAGTAAATTATTAGGGTAGTTATCTATCAAAGCTATTAAATAATTTAATTGTTGTCAGATTTCCCTTAATTAATTAATTATAATTATTTTAATAATCGATTGCAAATATCGATATTTTGGAAACAATATACTTTCTTCATCAATGTGACGAACAGATATTAAAATAATTATTAGTGAACGTAAACCATGACAACAAGTAAATTATTTAATTTAAATTATCAATAATATTATAAAATCTGATTAATAAACTAAACAATATAGTTATATACTTGAAATAACAGATGGTACAGTCAGTCAATGGTAGAACAGTATCTAAAAAATGATGAAAGTAGACTTTTCTGTTGTTGATGATTCAATTCAATCCAAAACAATTCAATCAAACAACTGATGAAATTTTGTTACATGTTTACTGGTACTGTTCGAAATATCAACTTAAGAACCCTACTAAGCTATATTTAATACTCTCATTCAATTACAGTACTAAGTATTTATTTTATTAAAGGACCTTGTTCACTAAAAACATCAAAATAAGAGCTTAATTTACAGCGAAAAACATTTAAAAGCCAGTTTACATTTTTAAACTTGCAACATGTATACAAAATTAGGCTCAAACGTTACGTAAAAATTACAATAACCAAATATCTAGTACCATAATAAGTTTGTTCAGTAAATTTAGAATATAGAATCGGACCGAACTGTTTTATTGAATTACAATTTAATGTCAAATACTGTACAGAAAAATCTACTGAGCACCGCTTTTGATATTTTTTTTTCTTTTTTGTTCTAATTTTTGTTTACTCTCAAATTTCTTTGTCAAAATTTAAAGAAAAAACAAAAGTTGGCCGAAATTATTCTTAAAAAGATTCAGAACAAAAAATACTAAACTATGAAACTATACTGAACATAAAAAATTGTTCTTTTTTTACTATCTAGATACGATTCTAGAACAGTTTACTGAGCCAAATACCAAATGTGTAACTGAGATATGAATCGAATTGAGATAAATACTAGATATATTTTTCACTCCCCTTGTTACTTCTAAGTGAAGCTTAAGTCGTCAATAAGTGACTTCAGCCGAACTGTATTGACTACAATGAGTCTAACTTGTGACAATGTTTTTATGAATTTTAAGTAGTCTTTTGCACAACTGTGATGCACCGATATTTACTATACCAGCTAGTTGTATATACTAAATCAGACAGTTGGAGGGCTTTATTATAAGCTGGCTTAGCTTCATACTCATCTGTTAGAAGTGATTTTTTGCTTTTACAATTTCATTGAATTCAAAAAAATAAATTTTTAAGCAACTTGACGTTCCAGTCCTATAAACCCAAATATTCATTTCATTCACACCTTCCGTCCATATCTTGAACAACAGCATAAGTTCGAAATTTGAAATCTCTATTTATTTTATTTATTTATTTATTTAACTCAAATGAGCCCGTATCGCTCACACAGTTTTTTTTTTTTTCAAATTATAATTACGGGCAATTAAAAACAAAATGAAAACAATGACAAAATAAAATACATACAAAGAAAAAATATAGTATTAGAATTAGACAAAATATAATAGAAACAAAATTATTTAATATTAATGTTGAACACCCTGTATTATTGTATTATATATATAAAATTCTTGTACTCAGTATATATGAAATCGTAATCGTATATCGTAGTAAATAATATTATACTTATACAAAAATGTACATATGTCTCTTTTTATAATCAAGATAATTGCCTAGTACATTCTATACATACCTTTATTTAGGTACACCAACAGGTAAACGCAGGTTTATAAAGGAAATAAAATGAACACAAAAAATAATTTTCCAAACCAATTTATTTTCATTTTATTATTATTATTTTTGTTTTTTTGTTTTTGCATTTTTTATGATTAAAAATAAGGTATTTATTTATTTGTTCTTTTTTCTTTTATTTTTAAATATTATCTATCTCTTTCTATTCCTTAAAAAAATATTTCTCTAAGGAAGGTATCATATCATCCTATATCTTTATCTATGTATGTACCTATGTTATGAGAATTATATTTTTTTTTATGCAATATGCCCACTTAAATCTTGTCAAGACAGCACAAATATTAAAAAAAAAAAAAAAAAAGTGCAAAAATGACGATCACAAGTTACACACAGTATCTATATATACAATACACCTAAAACCTTATAGACGAATTAAACTATGATAATAGATATAATGATGGCTAAGATCTAAAGAAATATAGAAGATGATGAAGAAGAAGAAGAAGCAGAAAAAGAAGCAATTTTTATTTTAAATTGTGTTGCTGTTTTTTTTGTTTTATTTTTTTTTTTTAACAACAAACTTCCTTTTGTAAAGAACAGCCCAAAGTACCCAAAGTGGTTATAATTTTCCTGTACTAAGCATATACGAGTATTAAAAAGAAGTTATATTTTTAGGAAGGTATGTACATCTACATCTATGAATGTGTATGTATACATAATTTAATGTTTGTAAAAATATGTTCTATAATATGTAAATAATAAAACCAACAACCAATGAAAATAAAATTAAGAAAAAGTTGGTGTACACTACCTATGAGTTTTTTAGGGAAAATTTTGTGCAATGAAAAATACTTAAGAGGTTAATCTGAAAGTTTTTCAAATTATTTGAATAAAAAATTTTATAACTTACTTTAATTGTGAGGACTAAAATTAAATTTGATAAAAATTAGAGTTTTTAAGCTTTACAACTTGATCTTAAAGATTCCAGAAAATACATCTGATGGCTTATTAAGTATAGAAAGAACTTTGTTAGATGCCTATTACACATCATTCTTTTCATCAATCTTTTCGTCAATATATTGACAATATAGTTATTGATGAACAGAATGATGATCGATTACACATCAATCATGCACTCATCAATCTTTTTATCCATATTTTGACATTTTGCAAGGACATATTGTGGAAATGTTCTGAATATATTGATTATTTCGAAACATATATGAATATTGAAAATATAATTTCTGGACGAATGTTTTTAACTTCAATTCAAATTGAATTTTGAAACTTAATGTTGTGTATAAAAAACAACAAATTATTTTTGTGTACCTTCTAATAATATCAATTGTTTTTTTACATGTAAGTAATATTGATGGGGATTTTGACAACATGTTTGACGAGAATAGAACAATCATTTCTCATCAATATATTGACAATAGATTGACAATATATTGACCATTGATTGACCATATTGATTGATGTGTAATAGGGACCTTAGAGTTATAAGAAACAATAATTATTATTAACTAAACAATTAAAAAAAAAATAACACAAAAATGTTCCAATACTATTTTTTCGAAATTACTAACTTCTAAGCCGAATGACGTCTTTCACTCGTTTTTAGTAAAAATTGGTTTTTCTTCTTTTTTCTTTTGGTTATTTGGTATTTTTCGGACAGTCTAATATTTTTAATTTTGAACAACAAAACAAAAATAATTAAATTGAAAAAAAATAATCTTAAATTAAAAAATAAATATTTTTTTTATTGAGATACAAAAAAAACTTACTTACTTATTATCACTACAGACCTTGAAGGCCCTGGGCCTGATGTAATATTCTTCTCCACTAACTGCGGTTATGAGCAGATTTCCTGTAATTGTAAAAATGAAGTATTTTCATATCCGCTTATACTTCATCTCACGAACCAAGACGCGTTTCCCAGGATTTGGATTTGCAAGAATTTTTTTTATGCTGACTGCGGTTACGAGGAAATTCTCTTCCAGTTTTAAATATGAAGTTTTTTCATATCTGCCGATACTTCCTTTACCGAACGAAGAAATTATCTCTCTGAAAGACGCGTTTCTCAAGATTTGGATTTTGAGAGGCTTCCTATACTAACTGCGGTTACGTGCAGGTTTTCTCAAGTTAGAAATGCGAAGTATTTTTATATATGTTGATACTTCATCTCCTACACGAAGATATGTTCTTCCTCGGCACCTTCATTCCACAGAATTTGGATTCTAAGAGTTTTTTTAGTTACATAATGCTCTTTCATCAGTACTACAAGACCTGATGAACAGTAAATAAAATGCCTTCACTGGCTAGGACTTGTAGTTTGACCATTTTTACTAAGTCGATGCCATTAAACAGGTAATATAATTCGGGGTTATATCTTCTCTACCAAACCGTCAGACCGTCAGATATAATTTCGACCAACATTAAATGACTCACTTGTTCTTGTTAATGTCATTGCTCAAACAGAACAATATAGCAATACCAGTTGTAACTTTGTTATATCTAGATATAAACTTTGAACCCAGTTGTTTAAACAAGTTTACACGTTGGGTAGTGCAGTTTAGCTATAGCTGCTGTATTTCAACTGAAAGGTCTCAGGTTCGATTTCTGGTGCAAGCATATTGTTTTATTGTTTTATTGTCATTCGGATAACATAAACAACAAAAAATAATTTATCTAGTAATAACTTAAATGAAATGGAAGTATGCTATTTAAGAAGGCTTATATGATATACCAGAAAGATTAATAAAACTAATATTTGTATCATATCGTAGTTCTCATATATTTAATTAAAAATTGCTACACAAAAAGGTATTTCTACCTAAAGTTACTGTCAAGAACAAAAAAAACAACTGAAATAGTAGCGGTTTGCAAGTTTACATCTTCACCTTGATTCATGTTTGTTTTATGATAGATAAACTTCTGGACTAACTCAAAAGTATACGAGCGGGTAACAATGTTATATTTTTTATGATGTTGCGAGTACTACTTATTTGTTGATAGCATATATGAATGTCTTTAAAAAAATTTCAACCTGATATAATGTAAAAAAAACTAAGTTGTGAATTTTATCCGTAAAGTAAGTTGGCAAATTTGTGAAATGAGAGCTTTATGAGACATTGTATCTAAATTCATTTGTGTTTAAGCAAATTAAACAGACAGTTTTTATTAACACTGTACAACATTGGGTTTTTAAAAATTGTAAACCCAAATACCTGTAAAACTGGTCGTGGAGACATAGCCAACAACAATCGTAATCATGAACTCAATGTCTTAAGCTTTTGTGAGCTTTTGTAAACATTTAAGACCATGTTGACGTGGTATTCAATTTTGTGTTAAGACATTTACTATGTCAAGAATACTAAATTTTTTTCTCGTTCATAAGAAGACCCATATTTCCCGCTTCTTCTTAATCTGTGTAAAGACAACGCTGATTGCGAAGTTTCAATCGACGTAGTCTGCAAAACTGTAAAAAATTTTATTTAATAAAAATACCATAAAAAATAGTCATTGGAAGTATGTATCTACATTTGCATGTTCATAATAATCTCAATATTGTGCAAAAAACGTGTCAAAAAATTAACGGATACAACATCATCAAATAATGAATATACCGAACAATAAAAATAAAATTTCTGCATTAAGAGGGTTATGCTGAAACCCATCGAAATGCGAAATTCCGTTCACTTAAAGTCTGTATTTTATACCGCTGTCTGCAAATATCATTTTTATATCCCTCATTTTAAATTTATGTAAGCTGTACCCTGTCGAAAAGGGAAATTAACTTAAAAATTGTACACCAGAATTATTGATTCGAAAGTATTAGAATGGGTGCGGAAGTACAAATTATCAAGCAAAAAATTTACTTCTTCAATTTGTTTCTTCAACGCCATATTTTTTACTGTTAATGATTTGTCAAAAAAAAAACAAATCGTCCGAACACATAACATGATTTCCTGCACAAACTTTGCAGTCGATTAGATTCCAGCATATCGATTTTTTTTTGTATTTGAATCGAACATTTTTTTCGGTGATATTCCGCTTCGAATTTCAGCATAACCCTCTAAATGAAAGTTTTTAATTGTTTAAAAAAAACGATTTGTAGAAGAATTTGTAAAATACAACAACTCTAGTAAATAGCACTCATTGTGACAGAAAGAGAAAGAAAGAGAAAAACATGAAAAATATATACCATCTTTTTGTATTTTGGTAATTTTTAATTGGGGTAATATTTCATTCAGCCCCCATCCATTCTATGCAATAAACTTTAAGATGACATAAAAATTATTTTTGTAAAATTTTATGACATTAAACTTTTTTCTTTTATTACATATTCTGTAATTTTAAAGTTATTGAAAATGACTGTTGTCCTTAGTGTCCTTATTTTTTTGTTATTTTTTTTTTGTTGCTTTGTTTTGTTTTTCTTTTTTTGTTTAGTATTCAGAATTTTATAGGCAATATAAGTAAAATAAGCAAAGTTGTTCCTTAGGTATATATTATTATATGTTATTTACTTTTGTAAATGCAATGCAATTTTTAAATTGCCATTTGCTTAAAGTAGTTTTGTACAATTTTAAAGTCATGAGAATTACAGTTATTTTGGGTATAAATTTTTTTATATAAAATTTATATAGCTTTACTTAACTTATTTTGAAAATTTTAATTTACTTACTGATAAGCATTGTTGGAATTTTAAAGCTAAGTAAATTAATGTATTTTATATTAGAGTAATGTACATTCAACCTGGGGCTTTGTTTATAGTTTTTAAAAGGTTCTTGTTTAATAAAGGATGTTGAACAGTGTTGTGCAATTATATCGAAAACTTTTCCGAACAACATTTTATTTTGATAAATGACATTCTTTATGACATAATGCAAATCATTATCTATAACCAATACGTAAAACATTATTTCTGTTAATTGACAATATATTCTGCCATTAGAATAGAGTCAATTTAAGCATACTCGTAATTCGTAAATTATTATAATCACGTTATTGAAGCAATCAAAAATAACATAATTTAAAATATTGCGTCAAATTTTTTATATATGTAAAAAAGAGAATATCTTCTCTTGGAATAAAAGTAAATTGATATGTCAACGCTCCTGCTAAGACCCATATCGAAACACATATTGCTAAGTGCACAGATCTGTTCATGAATTAAAATTGTTTACTAAAAAATTAAAAAAATATATATATTTTAACTAAACAGTTGCAGAACTGCACTGCAGTAATCATTTTTTTGCAAAGAATATTTTCATACACCCAATTTTAATTCAAATCGTGAATTTTTTCAATGCTAGACAAAAAACAGATTTAAAGACCGATCAAATAAATTAAAGATAAATTAAAAAAAAAAAATAGTTAATACAATTATTGTTACGTTTTTATGTATTTTCCTTTACAGTCATTTTAACATACCATCTCCACATTGCAGATGATCTTTAAATTTTTGGACAAATAAAAATTTAAATTCAAAATATTTTAATAGCCCTCTATCAGTGACTTTCTTCACATATGATTTCAAAATTTAACCTTCATAATTTCCTATTTTCATTTGAATTTTCCATCCATAATTTAAATTTTGATATACACGCATACACACACTTACATTATGCATAGCAAAAACAATAATTCAAAATCCTGTAGAAATATAAGGATACGTACATATTTTTTAACCACTCTGTTGTGACACAATATTTACTGAATTGTGGATGTGGATTTACTTTTTGAGAACATTTTATATTTTATATTTTTCCGATATTACAAATATAGTTTTCTCCTTCGCGTCACACTTGACACATCGCATTTCTACGAATTCAATATTGATAAATTTTCTTTTTCATATAAATTTGATTAAATTAAAATTGGCTCTGATTGATGATATTTCGTTAGTTATTGAAAGTATTTGTAATTCATTTTATATACAATACCGAATTTTAAATTACGTTGCAGATCCCGTAGGTATTTATCATTTCAAAATCGGCAGTGACAGAATCATGTAAAAAAAAAATTTTTTTAAGGAAATTATCAAAAATAAAGAGAAAAATCATATTTTGATTTTTTATTATTGATTGATTTAAACTGCTTCCATTCATTAATATAGATATATTTTTTTTTCCATTTGCAAATAATAAGGTGCATCCTATACCTACATTGAATGAAAAATTCGCAGGCACCAAAAAATTAATTTAATTTTTGAAAATTTCCCGTTATATTTTATCATTTATGTTCTTACATATTTTTGTTGTTGCTTTTTTTTTTACTAGTAAATCTTTTTAAATTTTGGGTGTTGGTGGTAAGATGGATTTAATAGGATGAGAGGATTTATAGACAAATATATTATATTTGGAAATGTAAATATCGAAAACTTTGAAACTCTAAGAATTCTTGTATGCAAATAAATATCAAACTTTCGTGGCACGATGCTGTGAAATGTTTAGAATTATTAAGCAGAAGTAGAAAATATTTCATATCTTCCAGCCTCTCCTATTAACATATTAAGCATACATTCGGCATCAACTTGAATATAACTAGCATATTTGGGGCGGTGCGCACCAACCTACAGTACCTAGATAAGGTACAAAAGCGAGCCAACAAAATTATCAATTATATGGAGATGTTACACAACACCTAACATGCCAGTCGGATGCCGGTCTCCGCTGCTGATTGTTTGTTACCTAATCGACGTCCGTAGCTGTGGTAAGTCATTTGAGCGATAAATCCTTAAAATAGCGCAGAATATTGTTCTCGATGTTTATCAAAACTTTGTAAATCACACAATTATAAGTACTAGCACTAGGTTGGTACAAGTGGCTGTTTAAGTCGATAAATCTTGACGAAGGAGTTGCATTATCATATAACACATATAACACAAATTTAATCAATATATAAAGTCCAACACATTTTTTTTTTTCTTTATTTTATTTATATTATTCATGACTCCGTAAGTGACAGCCGTGTGGTCTTAAAAATTTACATTAAAATTTAATTTACAATATGGTGAATTTATCTTTGATTAAACATTTGTTATGTTCTTTTCATATGGTTCAAGGTCTAGGTTTTATTAAATTCAAAAGATCGATATAGATTAATGATTTGAATAATTTTTTTAAGTTGGTAAACCTTTTAATTGAATTATCAAAAATTTCTATCACAAAACTATGCAAGCGCCATTCGTAACAAATAGCATTAATTATATCAAATAGCAAATAGCAAATATTTGAGACCTGTATAAAAACCAGATAAATATGTGGGTTTTGAATTGTTATTGTATTTTCATATTAAATGATTGACCTGGAACCGGATAAAAAGAAAATAGCTATTATTACAGTTAAGATAATTCACTGATCTTTTTTGTTGTTATAAAATTTATTGATTAGTATTGTTAATTGTACTATTAAGTTCACAGCAGAATTATTTAATTTTAATTTTAAACAACTTAAGACCTAGTATTAATTTCAAGTCTCCTGGCACACAAGCTTTTAAGTAATTATATATACAGTTATATTGGCTTGATAGCTTGTTCTAAAGAGATAAAATCTAGTTTTATTTCTAATATTATGATTATGGAAATCTACATTTCTATTTAATAAAAGACTGTGCTTAATTTGATTGCTTAAATTTTGAATGCATTTGTTAGAAATTCAAATTTTATAATGTTTTATACGCTGACATACTCTTTTCAGTATACAAACTGCTAGTAGGATGTATATAAGACCCTGAGATATTTTTATGCATTTTTTATGTATTATATCAAGCTTGTTTAGCTAAATTTGTGGTTTTGTGATCATAGAACTAAAATGATTGTAAAATCGCTTACGAAATAGAGTAATTGATGAATCGAAAACATTATTTTACCTGAAAATAATTACATATATATTTAAAGGGTTACTTGTAAATTTGATTAAACTAATTGTTTTTTACTTAAATTTAAAATTGGAAATATTGTTTTTGATTTTTTAAAATATAAAATTTATTTTATTTTTTTATTTTAAATAATTCTACCATTCTTATCTACACAAATTTTTGACATCATTTCATATCATATAATATTAATTATATCATATTGAACAGTTAATTAATTTCTTTTATATAAACAAAAATACTGCTTTCTTTGCACATTTACGGGATTCTATTTGTTTTTGCTAAAAATACTTAATTATAGTATATACTTAAATATTATGTTAAAAAGAAAATTATAATTTCGAAAAACATATTCCGGATAATCTGAACTTGATCTTTGTATAACTTTTGGGTTAATATGACTAGTATATAAATTTAATTTATCAAGGCCACAAATGTTATTTAAAATATTTTTAATTTATTTATTTATTTAATTTTTTCTAATAAATATACTTTTACAATTCTAATAATTTATAAAATTTATTTTTATTTTGAGTTTATCTATACAATTATTATTATCAGATATAATCGATAATTTAGTTTGCAGAATATTTATTGATTCCCAATAACATTTTCCATCCAGTATCATTAAACTCAATAATATAAAAAAGTTAAGCTAGTAAAAAAAACGTATCTTACAAAACTTGTTTCAAGTGCAGCAAACTCTTTATTGTATTATCATTTCAATTTCTTATAATGTGATAATCCAATTTTATATATTTATATATATGTATATAATGTATTTGATTTTCTTATAATATATATATACATATATTTTTTTTTGTTTTTAATTTAATATTTGATATTCCACGAATTTACTTTATTTCCTAACTTTTAAATTAGATGTTAATTTACCCTTGGTTATTCGATGAGTCATTCATTTATTTCTATATAGGTGTTTATGAATATACATAGATACAAATATATATGTATTAGAGTGTCCTTTATTTTTTTAGAAACAAAGAATTGATGTATACTATCTAAATTTATTTAAAAATTTGAATAGAAAACAGTAACATTTTTAATCCACTTAGAAAAATTCGGAACATTGTTTACAGGTTCTATACTAAAATCTCGAATTCGAAAATTCAAATTTGTATGCTGTCTTGCTTTTATGTTTTTATTTTTCCGAATAATTTGAAATGTTTATGTGATCCAGATTATTCCTGAAATATATGATTATGTGTACAGTGTACTACAAGCCTTCGTATTATTAAGATTTATTTGACACTTATTTGATCAAATTCGTTTTAGTAATTTTCCATTCAAGTCAGCATGTATTCAAATTTTCATACGCAATTTAAACATGGCTGTAATTATTACACTTTAAAATTTTCCTACTAAGCCCAATATGGGTTAAAATCCATTTCGATATCAGCATGGTTTTTCCATTCAAGTCAGCATGGCTTCAAATTTTCATACGCAATTTAAACATGGTTGTAATAATTACACTTTAAAATTTTCCTAATAAAGCCAATATGGGTTAAAATCCATTTCGATACCTGCATGGTTTGTCCATTCAAGTCAGCATGTATTCAAATTTTCATACGCAATTGAAGCATGGTTGTAATTTTTACACTGTTAAATTTTCCTACTAAAGCCAATGTGGGTTAAAATCCATTTCGACACCAGTATGGTTTTTCCATTCAAGCCAGCATGACTTCAAATTTTTTACGCAATTTAAGCATGGTTATAATTATTACACTTTAAAATTTTCCTACTAAAGCCAATATGGGTTAAAATTAATTTCGATACCAGTATGGTTTTTCCATTCAAGCCAGCATGACTTCAAATTTTTTACGCAATTTAAGCATGGTTATAATTATTACACTGTTAAATTTTCCTACTAAAGCCAATATGGGTTAAAATCCATTTCGATACCAGTATGGTTTTTCCATTCAAGTCAGCATGGCTTCAAATTTTCATACTCAATTCAAGCATGGTTGTAATTATAACACTTCCAAATTTTCCTATTAACGTCACAATGTCTATTTCGATACCAGCATTGTTTTTTCATTCAAGTCAGCATGGATTCAAATTTTCATACGCAATTTAAGCATGGTTGTAATTTTTACACACTGTTAAATAACATTTTCCCACTAACCCCACAATATGGGTTAAAATTTATTTCGATGATTCGAGAAGGAAGGAAAAATTCAAAAGTTTAAATCGAAATTTGTATATGAGACACCCTAATATAAACTAATACTGTAATAAAAGTATTATTACAAAATTTGTATGGTTGGTTGTGTGTCCATTAAGGTACTGCTGGTTGAACAAAAAAAATAAAAAAAAAAATTTTTGTCGCGAGACAGAATAATGAAAATTTTATGACATGATACAATTTCATGCTTGAACAAGTTCTTCTTTGATATAAATATCCTTACTTTTTTATGGTTTTTGTTGTTTTTTTTTTTTTTTTTTGTAAGAAATATCCTCAAATATCCTCGAAATACATTTAGAAATAGAAATTCTTTTGAATTGATTCACTTAAATTTAAAAATAAAAAAAATAAAAAACTTAAAGGTTAGCTCTACCAGAATTTTTTCTTCAAAATTTTTCCTCTCTTGATAATACAGGAGAATCTCTACTATAAAGTGTAAAGCTGTATTGATTCAAAATAATCATGATTTGTGAATGAAGGTTAAGGATCACATAAATTGAAAAGATATTAAACAAAAATAATGTTAATTGTATTAGCAGCTATAATCAGTAGCGTGTTCGTTGTGGAAGATTCTAGATGGGCTAGGTGAAATTTAACAAAAATATATGTATTTCCATTCGTTGAAAACATGTAAGTAATTTGTAAAAATAATGAAAAATAATTACGATTCAATAAAAATTATATAGAAGTAAAAAAGTGATTATTTCTTGTATATTGAATTTTCGGACCTAAAAAAGTGTAATAGTAAAAATAGTCGAATATTTTCCTTTTAATTTTACTGATATGCTTATCATACAGATACGCGTATTTCGTCTACTACTTGCAGACTTCTTCAGTGTTTTGTACTCGACTATATTCGACTATTTTCACTATTATACAAAAATTTTACTTTAACGCTAGAAAACAAGTTTTTATAAAATTTAAATAACAGTTTTTTAGTTTTTGCTGAATATTAGTGTCTGGGCATTGCCCAACTTGTCCTTTAGAGCGAGCCGCCACTGAGTCTATAATGTTTATCATATTTACCACATGTGAACATGGTGAATTATTTCTTTGCATCTCCAGTTCCAGTTTAAATGAATTTAACATTTTTCTATAATGCTTCCCAAGACCCATTGTGATTCATCCCCTCATTGAATAATAATAATAAACTTTATCAAAACAAATTGTTGAAATCTACATAATATGTCAAAAATACTGTCGCTTTATATTTTTTCAGCTCAAAATGAAGATTTATGTAGATCGAAATGACGCTAAACAAGACGAGATATATCAAATACCTCCTGTTCTTCATTTCTTCTAAATGTATAGTAATTTTTATTTTCCCTTTAATTTTCTTATTTTCGCGGAAAATTTTTGAATAGAAAATAGAATTGTTTTTTCTGCAAAGGAATTTAATATTATGAAAATGAAAGCCATTTTTATTACTTCCTTAGAATTCGAACTTAAAATAAAAAAAATTGAGTATATTGATGGTGCAATAATACAATATACCACTTTATATATACATATAAATATATATAAAAAAATAAAAACTGTAAGGATATTATGTGCTTGTGATTTTTGTATTATCCTTTTTTGTCTCACGTTCGACATTGGAAAAATTTTACTATCGATTTTTATAGTAAAAAAAAAAAAAAAAACAAAAAAAAATAAAACCAAAAAAGAAATGTAGAACAATTTGAAATTTAATTTATTTAACAGACTGTGTACTTTTAATAGTATTCTTTAATTTAGATTTAATTAATTTAATTTTTTGTGCTTTTTGTTTTTTTTTTTTTATTTAATTAGAAGAATTTTAAAATTTAAAATTGACATTTTACAACCAAATATAATTAAAAGCTGATTTTTGTTATATATATTTTCTTCCTTCTTCATCTTCTTGATCAATTCAGTTGGGAAAAAGAATTTGTTAAAACCGAAATAGAAAGATATTGAGGGAAATCTACCTGGATTAATAGTTTCATCAATAATACAACCATATTTATAGTTTCGTAGTTTAAATAACTTATTTGAACCAATTTAATGAAATTTGAATCGACTCTAATGAAATTTAATGGATTACTTTTTGTAATTTGTTTGGGAACATTTTTATAGGAAAATAAAGGATTTTGCCGTGAATGTATAGAGGCTTTAAGTATAAATGGAAAATACATGTAAATGTTCACAATTGACATATGCTGCAATTAAGTTGAATCTGACAATTCGTTAAATTTTCGTTAAGCATAGAATTCTAATATTAAATTGCATTCAAACCGAATATTATGTCAAATTCGGAATGTAATTTCTTTTTGTTGTTGTTTTTCCAAGAAATATTTTTTTACGTTACTTATACGTTATGTCATTATGGGTCGACACATGATTTGACAAATTTCTATGTCAGTTTTGTTAAGTTAAATTTGATATTTACATATGTAGTTCTAATGCGCTAACTATAATGACATAGAACTACATATGTAAATGTCAAAATGCCTAACAAAGCTGGCATAGGTATTTGTCAAAGCATATATGTCGATCCATAATGACATATTAACACAAGAAAATATTTCTTTAAAAAAATAACAACAACAAAAAATTACATATGTCGAATTCGGTTTGGATGGAATTTAACATAAGAAAATTCAACATAATTGCCGTATATGTCGATTATGGGCAGTTACATGTATTTTCCATATACGAAATGTGACATATGCCACGATATATGTAGTTCTATGTCATTATAGCTAGCACTTAAGTCATTAGTTCTATGTAGCTCTGTGTTCTATATTATGATTATTCTACTGCTTATACTTTATATTGGCTTTAGTAATATTTGCGACATCTATTGTTTAGTAGATGAATTTTATCTCGCTCAGCTTGAATTGCATTTTTCGATTATGCTACAAAGAAATGTTTTTTGCTGCATTAAAGGAATTAAAAATTGACAAAAATTGTAGAAACTAATAAAACTTTGAAATATTTGTTTTATTTTTTCAATTGCAATAATCTAGTGAAGATAAATTTTATTATAATAAAATATTATTTGAATATAAATTACTTCTATTTATTTTGAGATGTAGATTCAATAGTGCAGTCTGAATATAATACTAGACATTTTTGTTATCAATATGGTCTAGTTAATTTTCTAAATTGAATGCAATATTGAGGATAATATCCCCACAGTACACAATCATATAATTTTTAACAAAATTTACTGATGGACCCAAATTTGGAAAATACATAAACGAAATCCAATAGTAATGACAACAGAACCCCACACATTTAATGTAAAGATAGATATTCCCGGCGTATCAAAACAAAGTTTTTTAGCGACCTCAAAACAAAGTTTTGCATTCCGCAAAACAACTAGACTTTCTTAGCATATTGTCCAATTTCAGTATAACATTTTTGTTATTAAGATTATTTTTTTCTTTCCCTAATCGCTTTTTTGTTATCTCATAGACAACACTGTCCGTTTTGGTTTAAAATTTTCATTTGCACACAACGGAAACACCTTGATGTGCAGATAAAAAAGATGGTAGTTTCGTAATTTCAGTACCAATTGAAAATATAGTCAATATTGTCCTTAACATGTTGATGGAAGCAAGATATTATAGCTTCCGGTGCATTTTCAAGAAGGGTTTTCGGCAAGTTTGGTGAATTTTTAAAGGTGACAAAGCAAATTTTACCACCATGGTAATAAATTAGACTGCTTATCAATGATAGCTTTACAAAATAAACCTTCATTTGAACTTGAATAATATATAGGTCAATCAGAAAGATTTCGAGGTGACACTTATTCAAAGACACAAACCAGATAATTTTTTTAAAAACATTTATAAGTTTTTAGGTAATTTTAATTGTTTTTTTTTTATGTTCTTGACAGTAACTTAGGTAGAACCCCTACGGTACTGTGTAGTTTATACTACAATATCTACAATAATATTCTGAGCATTTATTTATCAAATTACGGGCATATAAACTCATCAAATGTGGAACACTATTGTCAGGAACAAAGCCTTCTTAAATAGAATAACTCCATTTTCTTTTAGGTTGTTACCAGATTATTTTCAATTATTTGTGATTTATTTTATCCCAATGACAAAGGCTACTGAACCAGGTCGAAAAACCGATAAAGCATTTTTTTGTTTTGCTTCATTGGGAATCAAACCTGAGACCTTTCGGTTGAAAGGCAAGCGCTCTACTTACTGCGCCACCCAGCGTTTCGAATGACTTTAAAAATAAAACTTCTAATTTGAAAAGACCTAATTGATTTTATGATGTTTTGCTTTTTGTTTATTGTAATAAATATATAGTTTCCCAATATGGGTTTAGAACTTGGATATATTTTTCTTTAAATGATATTTACTTGAAAAATGTGCACCAAAATTAGTACTTATTAATTATTTTTATTTCTTAGTCGGGAATTATTTGAAAAACCTCACATTTAAATTTTGTGGTTCTTGTCACTGCTTTTTGTTTCAATTCGGCGAGGTGGCAAGTTTTACAGACTTGCTTATTAGCGTATTAATATATTAGAAGAAGAATAACTTTGATTTATGCTTTAATTAAAAGATTGTTATTTTATACCTTGATATATTTTTTGTTTGGTTTTTTCAATTTAATATTTCAAGATTCCGATGTAGATATACATATATATATATAAAATACTAAATTCATAGAAGATCTTGAAGATATCAAAAACAATATTTTTTTAATCATTTATTTAAACTTAGCTACGTATCTTTCTATACATATTAATATTTACAGGTTAACCGTTTACATATATTAATAAAAAAAAATAATAATAATAATGAAAAAACTAATATTTCCTTAAAAAAAAAAAAAAAACACTAAAATAAAATAAATTAAAATAAGTATATACGACCCTTGGAACTTAAAATAGTAAAAATAAAAAAAAAAACAATCTCTTTCGAAATCAAGCTTTGATTAAGGCCGTAAACGAACCGGTTTCAATTTAAATCTACAAAAAAAAAAAACCAAAAACTGTTATTTAAAAAAAAAAAAAATTAACTAAAATTTAATATAAGAATCTTCATACGTACATAATAGTAAAAAAAAAATAGAAAATAATAATAATAACAACAGCGATGTTACATTCCGGTTAACTAACAGACCGGTTAGTACCTTTGAATAACTGCGCATTGAATGTACTTAATCTTTGAAACTGAAAAGAGGATTAGAATTTTCATTTTTTTTTTTGTTTTTTTTTGTTTATTGTTATTATTATTTTTATTTTAATACATTATATACTATAAAATATCATGAAATTGCGCTCATCCTACTTGCGGAATAGAATAGACAACCACATATATTATAAGTAATATAAAGAAAATTATAGGATGTTGTGAAAAATAAATATCAAAATCCTTTTAAGTATAGTTGGTGAATTATTCAATACCAGATTGTTATGCTACTGCTTGTTCAATACTACTGTTGTTTTACCATAAGTAATTTGGTAGTTTAACCTTGATCGATTTCCGAATATAACTTTTCTTCATATCAAACTTTACCGAATCTTTTCTCATGCCAGTCAGAACGATTTTGTTTTCTGGTAACGCTATCAATTTCGATATAAACCTTATTAAAAGATATAAATATATATGGTTACATTAGCGGTGATCAAGCCGATGTTCAACGCATCCTTAAGAATGCCATCGGTATGCTAAAATGACTAAGAGTTCAGTAAAGGTCTACTATATACGGATATTTTAACGTAATAGCTTACATTTAGCTACGAAGAGCGACTTAGTATTAAAGGGTTTCTGATTGTGCCACCTGACTGTCACTATACCCTATCCTGTAGCTACAAATTTATAGTCGTACCCTACATTTAGCTACTATAAAAGCGTATTAGTATAAAAGGGATATAGTTACCGAATAGCCACCTACCTATCAATATATATGATAATATCCGTAGTTGGGACTTAGTTTAATGATAATACATATTCCACAGTCTGGAATATTGACAGTTTTTCCACTTGAAATAGTACTATTGGAAATCTAGTATATTTCTCTAAATTCCTAAACCTTTGAATACAACCTCCAGAAAACTTTTAACTGTACGTTTTTAAACAATCGGAGCAGAAAGCTAATTAGTTGACGTTAAGGCTTTCTGTAATATTTTATGCCATATCCCATTAATATGTCTTTATTAACTGACTGACGTTATTCTCCATGTGTATTACAATTACATACAATCAACTGTTTACAGTATATTAGTACTCTTATATACTAATAATAATGCTGGGAACGTATACTAGGCAAGTATCATTACAGTTTCATTTGTACATAGGTAAAATTTTTCAATGAAGCTTTACTTTATAATCAAACCATAAACAAGATATCAGGGGTTAAAGAATTTTTTGCATTTGTTTTTTTAAACCTAAATCATAAGGTCATAAATTCGTTCCAAGAAGAGACACAATAAAATTTTATCTTTAGAATGAATATTCAAACAACGTCCTATACTATTTAAAGTTTTTCAGTTATATGAGCTTAAATTAAGATTTTTTTTAACATACCAGTTTAAAAGAAATTCCAAGGCGTTTGTCACATTAGTTTTTGTGTGGCTTTAATTTTGTTTCAATATTAAATTTTTGTTGTTATTTTAAATGGGCATTATAACACTTTAATGTCAAATAGCATTTCCAGAACCATATATGACAAGTATTTATTGTATTTTCAATAATTTTATTGATTAATAAAATCAGATGGGCGATCTACACCGAACCGATTGTCATATTATCTTAAATTTAAATAGGTTTTCGAAACTATTTAATTTACCGATTCTGTTACCTCGGTGTTCCGCTCGACACCACCACATGAAATATGCCTCACCCCCATATCCGATGTGTGGTTTACTACAGCCGAGGCTTCCCCAGCCAACCATGCTTCCCCTTTCTTCTGTCCCCTACCCATCCTACTACACCGGGATTAGAACCCGATCGTTCGTATGGGTTGCTAGGCTTAACAGGGGTAACCACGTGAAGGTGAGCGTAGGAAAGTAAGATGGGAAAAGCTAAGTGGCGTAAGCTGGATACAACGACCATAAAACGAATCACCACCCCATTAGACCCAATATGCCCAACAGATGGAGTTGCAGGACATTGATGATGATGTAATTTACCGCAATGTAAGAATTATTGATAACCTTTAAAAACAGTTGTCTCTTCTTAAAAGTCGAATTTGTAATTTTCGTATACATTTTGTGATCTAGATAGAATTGAGATCGTGCATTTTATTGTAATATGTACTGAAACAGAAAATAAAACCTACTCTAAGCTTGTAAGCAAAAAAAAAACCACTATAAATTTCAAAAATCAAATTTTATTCAAATAATTTCTTAACACTCTATTAATAACATAAAACTATTTTTAATATGTTATGTTACTTTTCCTAAAAAAAAAAAGCAAAAAAAAAAAAAATATATAAAAACAAAATCAAAATATATGCGAAAAGTCCGGATTGAAAATTGCCCATTAAATATCTATGGATCTGATGTTTATTTTCAATTTTATTTTTTTTTTATTTTTGGCTCTTTTGTTTTGCTGTTTGTTGTTGCAATTGCAAACTCCTTTCTCTTGAATATCACCATCAAATTGTTGCATATATATGTATATATATACGAGAATAAAATACCTGTTCATGCGACAACAACATATCAAATTGTAAAATGAACAAAAAAACAAAAACAACAACAATAATAAAAACAATAGTTGCAACTATTAAACAACAACAATAGAAACAACAAATTCAACTGGTTAGGTAAGGACATTAAGTGTAGAGTGTATAAAATGTAGGCATATAAGGAAATACAATTACATACATTTATGTGAACCTAAAGGTTGTTTTTGATTTAAAAGAATGTCGCTGTTTTAGAAAAACAAAAAAAAAAAAAAACTAAATAAAAACAGACTTAGGTCTATGATGTTTTATCTAGTAACTGGTAACTTCTGGTACTCTTTAACTGTTGCTTTTTTTTGTTGTTTTCTCCTGTTCTTCTATATTTGAATATGTGAACCTAGTTACTTCGAATAGAATTATGTAATCATTTTTATTGTTTTTTTTTAATTTTTATATTTTTATTTAAAAATTATTTATTTTATTTTTATTAACCCCTTTGTTACCAAATTCGTTTTTTTTTTGTCTATTTGTTTTATTTTAATTAATATTTTATTTTTTTCATCATAAGTTTACTGCGTTGTAGTTTTGGTTTATTTTGGTTTTAATTTATAACAGTTAATGTGACGTAAAATTTACCATTTGGCTAAACTATTAAAAATTAAATTAAATGCGTTTCTCTACAATTTCTTTTTTTGTGTATATTATTTTTATTTACATAAAGTACAACCTAAGGATGCAAAAGTGTGATAAATATAAAGTAACATTATTATATAACAACTGCATTATGCAGAAATAGATTAACTGAAGCTAATGAATTTCTGAATCAATTTGAATGTAAACTTACTAGTGGTGCCCTTGTGCAATTCCACAGAAGTGATTTTATTTACAAAGTTATTTGTTAAACATTATAATTTAAAAATCCAATCTAAATATCCATTTATTCCGTTAATACACATTCATACAAATTAAATTACAGACACAATTGTATATGAGATAAATATTTGACTTTATAATGTTGTTGCTTTTTGAATAATATCACTTGTTTCAGGAATTCACTATACTTTATAACCAAATCAAAACAATTTTTTTTTATATCTTACACTTAGGGCCAATTGCACAGTGGTAGCTTAAATATAGGATAAGATAAGCATCGGTTGAAGCTTAAGCTCAAAAGTATTTAGAATTAGTTTTACAGTTGAAATTTTAAGTAAGCTTAAGTGGGTGTCATTTTAATAATATTATGTTGTTACACTGGTAATTAAGTTGATAAAAATTCATTTTTCGAATTTCTCACAGATGTCGCTGAAGTTTTTCTATCAAATTCCTTTTTATTTATATGACCAGTATACATATATAATTTTTCAATAATTTGATTTGGTTTAAATTTAAGTGTAGCTTAAGTCCCTGGTCTCCGTGGTTTAATTATTCTCTTAAATATGAACTGTGAAACTGAATTTTCAATTTAAACCTGTTTTAAGCGAAAAGCTTAGTTTAAGCTTTCAGTGTGAAATTGGACATTAGTTAGTTGGATAAAAACAGTTAAAAACTTCTAATATCTATAATTGAATTCTAATGTAAAATAAAAATTTTTATTCGGTAACATTTTTTATGTCAAAATAAAGGACTGATAATTGATATAGTGGAAATGGAACATAGTGAAACAAACAATTTTTTTGGCTTGCATATTGTTTAAATATTAAAATATAAATTAAAATATTTTATTAAATTTTTTTCGCACACAAAATCTAATTAAAATGTAGTTCTATCGAACTCTAAATGACAAAAAAAGATTTCACGTAAATTAATCGGAGTGATATTAGAGTGGCATCTAGTATCCATATTATTCTTACAATTCTAAACCTTTTCTCCAAATGCAGTTGCAGTGATATTTGATTGACATATAGTATCCATAATGTTATTATTATGCTACTTTCTTAACATTTAGATCAAACGGTTTCATTCGTAAAACGGGTTTTATCTCCATCAAAATACTCCTTGGCCCAGCTTCACATTTAATTAATGAACTTTGTTTTATATCCGATATTCATTTTAATACAAAATTTCATAAACCAACCCCAACTTTTTTACGGATTCTTGGTCTGAAATTCTAAAACATACTAATTACAAAAACTAAAGAAAAATTTAGAACTGGTCAAGGAAGAAGAGAAAACATAAAACAATCAAGGAAGAAATAGAATTCCAAATAATCACCAAATTAATGTCATTCAATTAACTCTAGCAAATATACAAACATAATTTTAAGAATAAGTGGTATGAAAATGACGGCGGTACAGTAATTCTAATTGGAATTCATGAACAATAATTGGTTGGTATGCTCGCCACTGAAACCAATCAACATAATATTCACTATTATAGTTTTAGATTTGAAAATTCTTACCATATGAAATATGTTGCATCATCTAAAAACAAAAATTTCTGTTTTTTTTTTTATTATTTTTTTCTGTATTTTGGGACATTTTTAGGTCTGGAGACGTTTTGTAAAATATTTTATTCATTTGAATTACTATGGAAATTAAAATGAATAAAACATTTGTGGGAACCAATTTAAATTAAAAGTATCAATAATTTTTGACCAAATAGAATTAAAATTTTCTAAAATAAAAATTTTTCTAGCAGTTTTCCAACAACTGCAAAAATTTAGTAGTTGTAACGGTAGTTAGTAATAGCAATAATAATAATAGTACTTATAGTCAAATATAAAACCACATTTCTATTAACATGTATTACGATGTCATTATTTTTCTTTTTATATTATTGCAATTTACGATGTTCACTAAAAAATGGAAAAACAATAAAAAAACAAAAAACTTATGTACATAAATGTATGTATGAATGCATTGTAGAGCACAGTAACGACATTATAATAATGTTAAACCGTTGTTTTTGTTTTTGGTTTTTTGTTTTTAAATTTTTATTATTTTTTTTTTAATAAAATCGATTTAATTTAATTTCATTTTTTTTATTATTTTGTTAAAATTTGAATTATGTTATGTGTGTACACAGTCAATTAATTTATATAAATTGGATGTTTTCAATTTGTCTACATATGTTGTAAAAAAAATTTATTAAAATAAAATCTATAAATCATTTTTGTTTTTTTACGAGTAGGTACTGAAAATTATAATCATCATCATTATCCAATAGTTTAACTGTTTTGGTGCAGGACTTGATTTCTTGGTAATTATATTCTACTATATATATTTTTTTTCACTGTTTTTACAGCGTGTAATGGTACTGTATTGCGTTAAATAATCATCATCGATTGTAATTCTATATAATATGGTGTGGAACTCAGTTTATTTACAAACTTATTTTTTTTGGAAATTTTGTATTCTCTGTACTACAAGGCATTAAATATTTCGTATTGCATTGAAAATTGATATTATTCAATTTTGCATTATCGTACCCATCGACAATAAATAATTATCGATAAATTTACAGAATCATTTCAAAAAGGTTTGAGATAATTAGACAGATGTTCATTTCGGTTTACCAGTTCTAAGGAAAGGTTTTGAGATAGTTATATAGATGTCCATTTCGGTTTACTTCCTATATATATGTCAAATATTGTCAAAATAATATACTGGCATATAATGTCAAATAGCTTTAATAGACGAAAGCTAGCATCAAGTTGTTAAGTGTTGATACATCTTCATTCAGTGGGTTAGTATCCATCATTGTTAGCAAATAATGTTACTAAGAGTTAAAAATAAATAGTTAACATGCTATAGTTAGCATAATGTTAAAAATATAAGTTCAAATACAAATAGAAAAAGACCAAATATCAATTACAATAACTATATTTATCGACTATACCAGCTTCAATTTTAAGCTTCTTTTACTATTAGGTTAGTATCAAAACAAGCTGATCTATTCGAATTAGATTCACATAAAATTTTTAACACAGGCTCAATTTACCGTACTCACTACAATGGTTAGCAATATTATGGCTAGAAATAATAATTTTAGGTGCCAGGATATTCCCAGCAATAATTTGATGGATAAACGTAATATCAGTCATCAATCGATATTGTTGAAGAGATTTCAGGTCTATTAAATGTAACCTATCATCGTTAGGAGGAAATTGAAATAGGTGAGACCATGAAAAAATACGTAGTGCAAGCCGTAACAATTTAAGCTGAACGACTTTAATACGTAAATATCAAAATTACGATATGGTGGCCAAACTTGCAAAGTATATTCAAGACTTTTATATAAATTAGATTATTTTTAAAATTTTCTGATAATTATTTTGTTTTAGAATGTTTTGAGAATAATCAAAATTTGTATTACAAGCAGAATTTACAAATATAATAATTTGAAGCGCCCTATGATTAATAACTGTTCATCACCAGCATAAGTGACATTACCACTATTTACTAAATAAAGTAAGTAAGTAAGTGTGACAACCAACTTTTCAACTAAATTATAAAATTTATTTATGACAAAAAACACTTGAAAGCTCTTTTCGAACAACAAAAAAATGGTATTTATTTCATTTCAATCTACAGGAATAATCTTAAAGATTTTACAGTTTAAAACTAACAATTATTAACAAATAGTAAAATACAATTCAAATTGTAACATTTTATAATGAGAAAATATGATGATTTTCCTTTTAAAATTTTGTCTGCTCTAATTAAATAATATTATAGAAGAGCATTTATTATATAAACTTTGTGGATTAACGATAGGTTCCAAAAATACATAGTTCGTCCTATGACAATCTAAATATAGAAAAATCCTATTACAAATAGTATACCCCGATACATAGATAATATATTAAGCTAAAATAAAAGGACAGTTTATTTTAGCTGACAGAAATTAAACGAAAACATTACAGCCGCCACATTTCGCCTAGTTTCAAGTGTTGAAATGTATATGAGTTGGCATTTCGCTAAATAACTCGTTGTAAAATAAACATTTCATATATAATAATTCTACTCCGCAAATTACAAAATTTCTATTCAAAAATATGAAATTAATATTTTGTATTTAAGTTTAGGGATTTTTCTATTCAGAAACGTTATCTACGCAAACATTCTCTTGCAAATGGTTTTACACTCTCTATTGTGGTATGTGAAAACAATTTGTTTAGCGGAATAGCAACTGTACTGTCGTCAGCTGATTCAATACTTACAAGTATGTTCAGAAAGGCCATTCGTAGCAAATTGAATTTGAAGGTTCAAGCATCAAGAATTTTTTTTCTTACATCAGATTTTTTTTCAAACTCGCATAGAATGAAAAAAAATGTACCCACTTTTCCCAAATTTACCCACCCACATAAAGTTTTTCAAAATCAAAGTATTTTAAAATATTTTTGACAATAAAATTATGATATTGTCGTACTTCGAGTCTTCTAACAAATTTGTTAGAAATTCTTGGACATAAGACAAAATAAGAATGCATATAACAAAGTGTTATGTGTCAATTAAATATTTGTTGTATGTGAATAGGATTTTCTTAACAAGCTCTTTTTTCAACTAAAAACATAATAACATACGACAATATCTTGTTTTTATTTATGATATGAATTATGATTTATGAAATACAACTAAAATTTAAAGAGCTTTGGAAGCAACTACATGTAATAAACATACAAAAATATACACATAGATCACGAAAATCAAATAGAAATTTGTCGTATGTAGCTCTTTTCGAAGCACTGTGGAGAAACGACCTAGTCAATATTCGATATCTCTAAAACTAAATGAAATTTTGAAATTAGCGCATTCAAAAGAGTACCCCAAAAAACCTCTATCTCAATTTTAAACCGTAAATGGCAAAAATCGACATACGATAAGTATTGAATCAGCTGACGCTATGTTAAAATAGACTATACTGGTTTCATATGGAATGGGAAGACTATAGGTACTGTGATGATACTATAGAATTGTCTGATCTTAAAAAGCATAAACAAACATATTATATATTCGCGTCTTGGTGGGTTCGAATGATCGTATATTGTTTTTTCAAAGTATAGTTCCTCTAATTTAAATTCATTTATAACCCGAATGTGGAACCAAATTCCATCTTATGTGTTCCCTAAACATGATAAATTCTATGGTTATGATCTAAATAAATTCAAGACGAACATTAACACCTTCGTTCGTAATTGTCCTCCTTCCCTTCTACCTTCCTCCTTTCCTAATATTCCATTCCCACCCTAGTCAAACGTACCATCTGGTATAAAATATCCCCACTACCTAGTGTTTTGACTATGTATAAAAAAAAACAGTGCTTGTGGGTAACTCCTAAAAATGTTTAAAAATTTTAATTTTTTAATATCAGCACAAAAAATAATTACTTTTAAAATTAAATTTTTGTTTTTTTTTTTAAGTTCAATTGAAATTATTCAGAAACAAAATTAAAAAAAAAAATGATTAATAATTTGATTTTTATTTTATAAATTTTATCTAAATATCTTTAAGAATAGATAATAAAAAAAAAATTAATAGTTTTCCTTTTATTTTTATTTTTTCTAAATTTCCTCTCTAAAACCCACCAAAATATTTCTTTAAGAAAAACTTATATGCAATTCCGTATGGTTTGAATCTATTCAAAAAGTACCAATTATATACGATAAAATTTATAGAAAATCTCTCGGATAAATAAAAAAAAAATTATATTTTTTTCTTCAACACACACACACACACACACATAATATTAAGCTCTAAATATATTCCATATAAATTTTAATCCTATTTTATACCTTTAAATTAATAATAAACAAAAAAAAAAAACAAAAAATAAATAAATAGAAAATAGAAAAATATGCCTCAAGTATATTGTGAACAATAAAAATGCCCAAATAAAGTAGGATATTTGAAGCATGCGCTTTCAAATTACTTCATACCTTGAAACTATTAAAAACAAAAATAAAATTCAATAACAAAAATAATAACAACAACAACAACTAATAATAATTTTATTCTTATTCTTGACCATCATAATATTCTAATAAAACATAGCAACAAACACTCAATAAAATAAAATACGGAATAAACCTGAATTCTCGAAGACTCATTATTATTTTTTTTTTTTTTTTATTTTCATTCGCTCTTTTTAAATTCCAGCAAAAACAAAAAAAAAATAAAAATACTGAACCTAAAAACTAGGAATGAAAATTGTACCTGCCAGTCTATTTTAATTCCTTACAATAGCGGAATTCAATGAAAAAGTTTTTCCTCTTTTGAATTGAGGATCATTTTCATTATTAATACGTTATGTTATGTATTATTAGTTTTCTATTGATAATAATTTATAATAAGAAACTTAATGAAATCGATTTTAGATTTTAATAAACTTTTTTTCTATTTTTGATATTTTGCAATCCATATTACTTCTGAAAATTAATTCTAGCCAAGAAACAATATTAATTGTAATTGAAAATATAGTTTTGAAACACCCCCCTTATATGGCGTAATATAAACCTTCAACCGCTACCCAATTTTTTTTAAAGCTTTTGAGATCAGAAGAACGCAATAAAATTAAAAAATTCATAGTACTTAGATTCAATAGTGTTAGAAAAATATTTCCATTGGCCAGCGCATTGTATGACGGCATATGTACGACACTTTTTGTCTAATTCATCAACACCACCTTTAGTATTGTTGTAATCTGCTATAATCTGAGACTTATTTGAAATGGGATATGTTTCTTTAGTATAATGTTTAGTTGACTAGAATATATTAACTTTGTATTGTTTTGGCACTGCTATCAATAAAATTTGTTGTAAAACCATATAAGCTTATTCCAGGAAGTATTTTTCTGTCGGGAAAGGACTCTGATGGTTTTTTTTTTTTTTTTATAAACATCCAAAGCGTTAGGTATGAAAAGACCTTTATCACGTAAGTGACGCTTGGTTGGGATAGGGTAGGATGATGAATGACGTATAAATGATTTATAAATATTAAGGTGTTCCAAAGGTGAAAGGACAGCTTTACATCTACTTAGATAGCCTAATCAAAATGGCGATATCAAAAATATGGTCCTTCCAAATACTTTTTTGATTCACACGCATGCCTAAAATATTTAGACTATCCGTGCGTTTTGTAAAGTAACACCTTGGTAGGAGATATTAGGTTGAAATCCTGGAAGTTTTCGTGAAATAAGACAGTTTTGAGTGTTAGACGAGTTAAACTCAACTCTGTTTTTTTTTTTGCCCCAGTCAGCAATTTTAGTCAGATCATGGCTAATCAATCATGTTAACCATTATCTGTCTTCTATTGCCAATTTCGGTGGTTGTAGCATTCCTGTTAGTACTCTCTTTTACTCTCTTATTGTACCAAGAAATGTTAATTGACTCTAATATTTCTATTACTCCCTTGCATAATTGTGCATAGTCGTAGAACTGATTGGGTCGGAATAGGCAAAGTTCTTTCTTCATCTGTAAGACCAATTTCATTACTTTTTTTTATCACTATAAATACAAGCATTTGCTAAATAGTTATCACATTTATCAAAATTAGAATTTAAATGCAGCTAGAGTTTGTTCGTACAATATACATTTTGAAGCTACACATGATCCCCGAAAAGATAACAACATTTCATCAATACGACCATGAGTTCCAATAGAATAATATTTTGGTGATTGCTTGGTACTCTATTGCATGTCTGTGCTTCTGAAAAATCCTATAATAAACAGGAAATGTCTCTTTTCAAGTCCAATGAAGTTTTATCGAGGTGTAATTATTGCTAATTGAAAACTGTAACCCATACCCCGCCATGTGGACGTGAAATTCCGTCCACTACGGCAATTTTTGGAAGCCAGAGATGGCTAATAAATAACTTTTTTCTCCTTTGTATTGAAGCTTTTCTTAGCCATTTTTGATCAACAATAAAAGTTGAAAATTCGTTTTACGAACAAAATGTCTTCCTTTAACAGCAAATTTGGTTCGTTAAATGAATCCGACCCAATGTAGGATTACGAGGTAGACTCTTTATCAAATTAGATGTTCGTAATTTTTTTACATCAAACCATCAACAAAAGTGACACTATTCAATCAAAATTTGTCAATGCGATTAGATGATAAGCAACAAATTGTGTGTACAACAATTTGAATTCTATTATTCAATCATTTAATTTTCGCCTTCAACAATACTTCAAAGTTTTTACCTGTCAAATTTTTGGGAATAATTTGTTTTATTAAAACAAACTCCATCAATCTATTAAAATACTTAATTCGTTATTAATGTGTTTCATGCATTATTCGTAATTCATTTCATACATTATTTGTTCAAACAACAATTTAGTCATATTGAATCTAGCAATGATTATTTTGCTGTCTATTTTTGGTGAAAATGAGAAAAAAAAAATAATCGGAAAACCGTTTAGATATGATGTAAAAATTGACTGATTGATTGGAATTTTATTAGGCCTCTTAACCTACGGTCAAATTTGATGCAAACAGATCTCTTTCACAGATTTTTTATATACAAACAGTGAGAAAATTATACTTTATAATTTTTCGTTACACTTTCAAAAAATACTTTAGTTAGCTTATGCAATACATAATATATACGCCACTAATTCAAGTGAAAAAAACCAAGACCCCAGAAATAAATGAAAGATATCTTGGTTGAAAAATGTATGTACGTCAGTTATTTATTAAATACATATAAAAGCTTTGTTTCGAGCTGCAATTGATGAAATGAAAATTACAATTATGGTAGCTAACAATGTGCAACGGATAAGAAGCATGAAGAAGAATAATTCTACTAGCTTGTAAGAATTTTGCATATTTTTAATTTGTCCATCATCAGGTTTAATTTTTTATAGCTTTTAACCAACTATGCTTGCTATATGCGTTAATATGAAGATTTAAGGATTCAAAAATAAAGAAATTAACTTTTAACTATTTTCCTATTTATTCCTATAAACTATAAACGTTTTTAACATTTCAATCAAACTAAAACACATAGACAGTATATTTTCAGTACTTAATTCTAATAAACACTATTTTTAAAGTGTTTGAATACACATTCAATTTGACATTTCAATTTATTATTCTTATTTAACAATTAATTATGTCAAATTAAAATTAATATTTATTTTATTTATATTTAAATTAGCGTTAAAAGTATCTAATAAAAATTCAAATAATATAATAATTTACAATATATAAAAAAAAGCACAAAAAAATTTATTACAATTTTATTATCCAAAAAACTTGTCGAAATGAGCCTATAAGAATTCTAATTCAATTTAAGTAATACCAAAACCAACAACCAACAGTTCTAATCCAATCAATCAAATTATGTAAATTAATCGTAAAAAAACAATTTATATACATATATATAATATATATAGATATAATACATATAGTATATAATATATAGTTATTTTAAGAGCATATTATTTGCATCATAAATAACCCATATGCATCATAGACCATTTTGCAAATAAATCTTTAAAATATTCTAAATTTATTTGTCCAAATAAAAATAAAAAACAAAATAAAAAACCAAAACTAACAAAAACAACAACAAAAAAAAATTAAAAATGCAGAATATAAAATCACCATCTTTCACATTTCACCATTATTATTATTGGTTTATGCATTTCAAACAAATCTATACCACAAGAATCTATTCCATCCATACACATATGGATGGTGCAATGCAGAATTCATCTTAAATAGATAACAGAATAAATAATAATAATAATAAAAAGAAAATAAAAAAAAAAAACAAAAATATTTAAAACAACAACAAAAAATAAAATAGTTACGAGTTACTTTTATTACTATTTACTATTAACTGGCAATAATATCGTATGGCCCGGTTAAACCAGATTTAGTTTACGGAGGGCATTATGCTATAAATTTTATTTTATTACTCTTCTTCTATTTTTTTTTTTTCGTTCTGATTTTTCATCTTTAGGTCTACTAATAGGCTGACCATGTGTTCGAAATACAATGGACATTATAATAATATGTCACTTTTATCGTTCTAAATTGCGAACCTCTGATGAATCATAATTTAAGAAGTTCTGTGTTTTTTGATATATCGTTTCTTATTGGAATATTAGATTCTTATTAGTGGAAATATGCAAAAAATACAACTAGGCTCATGACTTTTATTCAATACATTTATATTGACTTTTCCGGTACCGTAAATAGATCTTTAACGTATTGTATCCGTTTTTTGTATCTTATTTTTTTAATTTTGAAAATCAAAAAATCTTACAGGTTCCATAAATCATGTGATTATAGATCTTAAATGTTTCTATATTTTGTCCAATTATTTATTAAACATAATTTTTCTCTTAGAAAGTTGATTTTTATAAGATAGAACCACATAGAACTGTAAATTTACAGTTGTTGCTAACAACAATAAATTGTTTAATTTCTCTTCAAATTGAATAAAAAAAGAAAAACATTTTAAAAACATAATTAACAAAGCTTTCGTCTTGTCGATAACTGACTATCTGTGCTCCTTTGCACCACTTGAAAATCGTTATATTGTTGAAGCAGTCTTTTCCTTGATAGATATCTGATAGGTGTACTTTGTCCACTTAGTCCAGCAAAATCAAAACTTTAATGACACCATTTAGTCGGCCAGATTACTGCTTGGCTACATCCTATAATATAAAACTTAATATCTTTAATTCGCATAATTAACTGTAAGATTATCTTGTTTATGCTGTCAGTCTTTGTGTTTTTATGTAGAATATGGGTTAGTTTCTAAGTCCACAAAAAACAAAATCCATAATGGCTTTTGCCACAAAAAATGACCCTTGTTATTGCTTTTACGCATTTCACTTTATGCGAAATTCTAAGTTAGGAGAGATTTTAGAGTTGGATTCAAAATCAAAGTTCTATACCTTTACCAGAATTTTCATTTAAATTATCTTTTACATAGCCGCTGTGAATACAGCGAGGATATCTCCTTTTTCAAAAATTAATTTGCCATAATCTTACGGATTTTGAATTTACGGATTTTTTTTTGTGGATTTCGATTTTTCGGATTTGGTCACTAACCCGTAGAATATATCAATAATTAAGAACATTTCAAAAAATTAATTATCAGTGTCAAAACTGCATTAACTTACGCAAATTTTTTTTATTTAGCCAAAAATTTGTTTTTAAAGGATATATGTATACGCGGAGTGCTTAAAATTGTATCAGTAGAGGATTGAGAAAATAAAAATGTCCAAATTATTAGTGGGGAAATTGTGAATGAATTTATTAATATTTCTCTTGAACTTCTAAAGATTAAAAATGGATATATTTGTACATTTTGGACACATGTTTGTTGAAATATAATTCCACATTCGAAAAATTTTGACTACAAAAAAAATGTCCATCCAGTTTTGAACCACCTAGTAATTTGCATAGTGCAGGAATGAGTTTTTACTCTTGTTGCACGATCGAAGAAATAGTGTCATTAAAATTTTGATTTTGCTTGACTAAGTGGACCAAGTACACCTATCAGATATCTATCAAAGAGAAAGACCAATTCAATAATACAACGATTTTCAAGTGGTGCAAAGGAGCACAGATAGTCATTTGTTATATTTGCTCCGACTTTGTCAATTTTAAAAATTTAACGCTGTTCGTAATGCAATGCCTTTCAACTTCGGTTAAATAAGGTTCATAGATTATTATATAAATGTTGTGGAAAGAAAAAACCAACTTAGAGCGACTCAATATAAAACGAAATCAAATATCCGGCGACATTTTTGGCAATATAAAAGTTATGCTTATTTCATATAACATTTTGCTTATTAACTGTATTCCCAGAATATTCAAGTCTTCAGTTCGTTGAATACGTACATCTCTGAATAATAAGATGGGATCATATGGAGAAATTTACAATATTCCAAAAAGCTTTGAATTTTAATGAACTTTAGGGGTTAATCACGGAAGTCTATTGGGAACGACTTTTTCCTAAAATAGAAAAATGTCTATTATCGGGTTTAATCGCGGATTTAATCGCGGATGTCTATTTGGAAAAACCTTTTTCTATTAATAGACTTTTAAGGTCAACACCGACATTTTGTTAATAGACGTTAACGGACATAGCAGAAATGGAGATTAAGTAATTTTTAATTTCATTTTAGTTTTATATGTTTTTTAATGTTTTTGGTTTTTTGATTTAAGAAAAAGGTTTAATAATAAAAGGCAATTGGAGAAAATTGTGAGTTTGATGGAAAATAATATAGGAATTAGAAAAGGCGGTTGAAAACCCCTCTTCATAAAAAAAACGGTCAAAATCAAACTCATGTTCACAATTATTTATTTAAAATAATCTTAAAATTTATTAAAATTAATTGCATAAAAAAAAACGCCAAAATATTTCAAACCACAACTTACAACTTTAAAAAAAAATATTAAAGTAAAATGAATTAACGAAAAAGTTATATTTTTAGAAGCAAATATTTGGCAGCAATGTTTTTGACAAGCCTATTAGTCTTGTGCATAGTCTATAGTCTTGTCTCAAGCCTAGTGGACTTCCGCGACACCAAAATTTTTTTTGATAGACCTTTTAAACTCTTTTCTATTGAATTCCAATAGACATCCGCGATTGACCCCTTAAATTTAAAATTACATATTAAATGTTCGAAACTAATACTTTAAAAATATACCAAACTTCAAACTTAATTAATTTTTATTTCCAAAAATGATTTCTTTATAGATTTTATTTTGAAGCATTTTCTGAAATAGCACCACTCAAGTCTTTCCATTCATATGGCCACTCTAATAGTCTTTCCATTCTTTTTCCACCACTCTAAAAAAAACAAAAAAAAATTCAAAATCGAATATAAAAAAAACAAAAAGTGGAAAAAAAACTTTTATCATAAAAAGGAAGGAACCTATTATATGTAGGTATATTATATTGAGTGTGTATAGAATAGTACCGGTCGGTCTCCCTTATAGGCATAGAACAGCTCATAGAGAAAAAAGAAAATAAAAAAAAAAAAATTTTTTTTTGAGCACATCATAAGGATGTTAGCTATATTATAACTGCGCTTTTGTTGATGATGATGCTGCTGTTGCTGTTAAGGCTGGCTGATGGCTGCTGCTGATGATGTTGTTGTTGTTGTTGTTGATGATGATGATGTTTGTAATCATTACCTTAGTGTTTATTTTGTTGTTTTTTTTTTTTATTGTAATAATGTTGCTCTCTGTTTATAAAACTACTTAACTGTCGAACTTTATTCCA
Source organism: Argyra leucocephala (assembly GCA_963942445.1). NCBI lineage: Eukaryota > Metazoa > Arthropoda > Insecta > Diptera > Dolichopodidae > Argyra > Argyra leucocephala. The sequence goes on along the minus strand of OZ012677.1, from coordinate 25,634,539 downwards.
TAAACTTATACATATGTATGTATACAACTCCATGTAATATAATGATGGTTTAACTCCATTTTTTTTAATAACTGTTTTTCTATTTTTTATTGATTTTGAATTGTTGTGATTTAAATACAAATTGTCTTACGGAAGTTATTTTTAAAATTTTGTTCTAAAGTGGCTTGTAAGGATGTTAATCAAAAGATTTTTATTGCATTTTTGTATAGTTATAAAAGGCTAGCCATCATTTTGTATCAAAATTTTGATATAAATTTTTGATAATATAAAACGAAAAATTACGTTCAGCGAAGCTACTTTATATTTGAAAACAAAATGTTGACATTCGGATCGTTATACATGTCCGCAAGGTACTCGTAATACGTGTACTTATGATACTTGACTGTGACACAACATATTTTTGACAATTTGGTATACGCACTCCACTAATATATTTGCATTCGACTAATTACTCTATACTTACTACATTATCATTATAATATAATTTGTTTTATAAATACATTCTGTATGAGCTAACTGCTCTTTTAGAGTTACTGAAAATAAGAATAGTGGCAAACTAATGTTATAAAATCTGATAACATTTTCCGTTTGGTATATATAAAAATAATATTGGTTTACAAATAGTATAGCAAAGCTTCTTCGACAATGAATTTTAGCTCATTCTTTTTACCGTACTCTAGCCATAAAAATGTTTTGTTTTTTTTTGTTTTAAACCGTTAAATTTTTTACGTTCAGGATGATATGTCTATAATGAATGAATATAATTCACATATTATATAACCAAAGAATATAACCTAACAACCCCTCAAATCCAGAAAGTTCTTCAAAACAATTTACTTTTATTGTGAAAATAAACATTTTATCAATTATTCTAAATATGGAGTTACACCATTTTAATAGTAATGTTTTGCGATTTAATTGTATTGCAATTGTAATTAATTCCCTTATTCAAAATAACATTCATGAAAACATAAGGATTCTGTAAATTACAAATTGTACAAATTTCTTCGAGCTTCGAGGTTGAAATTCAAGTTAGTACGTTATAATATACGTATATATTGTGGATACAAATTTGTATTCATCGTTTTCTGATATATACCAGCATTTTTTTATTTTTAAAATATTTCGCTTTATAAAGATAGTTATATTTAATTATACCATATCACTCACCCCAAAATTTTGTATATTACATTATTCCCTAATTTGCACAAATTATTAAAGAGAAAAAAAAAATTAAACAAAAAATATCACTGATAACAAAAATATAGGTTAGGCAGTAGCAAATAACGTATATTAAATTAAAAAAAATATTGCAAAATTTGAATTATACAAAAATGGGGTTACATCATAATCACAATAAACGGTTCATATCACAGTTATGTATCTGGAGCCTACAGTTGTTCTTGAGCCTGTTTATATGTAAGAGTATTATGATGTTGTTATTGTTGTAGCATTTTGTTGTTGATGTTGAAACGCAAACAGTAATTTAAAATTTTTTCTACTATATAGGTACTATATGTACATGTAGATATCTATTTTCCTTTTTTTGTTTTGATTATATGATCTTTGATTGTGCAATTTTTATTTATTCTTAAATATATGTATTTTCTAATTTTTTTTGTTTTTTTTTTTGTTGATTCTATATTCCAAAAGAATTTTGTTCCTGGTTCACTATTTTAAAACGGTGGTGGCCTTTTCAACGGGTTCCATCGTTTATTACTATTATTATTGTTATTATTATTATTATTATTATTATTATTTATATTATTTATATTATTTTTTAATATATTTTTATTTATTTATATTTTTATATTTTTCTTTTCTATTTTCTGAAAAAATACAGTTTAGAAAAAACAGAACAGAATTCATGAAATTTATTAAAAAAGAAATTGAAGAAATTGAAAAGATGTAAATAAAAAAAAAAAAAAATATTATTTTTTGGTTGAAATGAATTTCACGATTTAATTTAACATCTATACACACTATATAAAGTGGTTGTTATTGTTACAATTGTGTATGTAATTCATTACATCGAAATTGAAGAATGAAAATTTGATAAGGTCGTTTGATTATAAATTGGAATTGGCGAAATGATACAATGAAAAATTATTATAGTTTGACCTTGAGTTTTGAATTTTTATTTTCTACCTTTATAGTTGCCTAAAAATATTAGTAGGAAGTACAAAAAAAAAAAATAATATATTAAAAATTTGTTAGATTTTTATGGTGTACTTTTGGTCTTTGAATTTAAAAAATAATTTTTCAAAAATATTTTTGTGGGAATATTTAATATAATAATTCATTTTAAAATAGGTATATTTATTTTTACATCCTGTGATTGTACAAATCGTGTCTCACATTTGAATTAGTATCACAATTTTTTTTTTTTTTTATTTACTTCCTTTTTTATTTACAATCTGTATTTTCATTTCTATACAATAAGCAAATATTTATGATGAAAATATGACTTGAAGTAGCCTATCCAGTGATAAGCTACACTAATTTACAAAATCTAATCTCTAGTTTATTTTACAGTTAATTTAGATAATTATTTATTTTATATTAAGTCGCTTGGCATTCTTCTTTTTAGTCTCCTTGTGTTTCGCGTAACAAATAGCAGTCGACCTAGGTTGTTTGTATGGTCTTCCACTTTCTTTTTGTAGTTAAAAATAAAAAAAAATTAAATGTAAATTAATATTAAAAACTTTTTTGTTAATTTATTTATTTATTATCTATAATTATAATTGACAAGCATTTAAAGTCCTGCGCAGTAGACACCTTTTTATTTTATTTCGATTCTCCTACTCCTTAATGAACTTCTAATATATATAATATATAAGATTGTATATAAAACAAAAATGCGCACACAGTTGAAAATTTTGTACTCATATGATTTTATTATTCAACAAATACATTGTGCATATGTGAGATCTTATGAAAATAATAAACAAAAGTAAACAAATCAGTTATTATAATTTACATATTGTACTTGCGAATGAATCTATGTACATATGCCAAAAAAAAACAAAGAAACAAATTCATCTCAAATAAAAAATATAAAAAAGCAAAAACAAAAAAAATCAGTTGAATTGTTCATATGATTAGGCAATTTATTTTTATATAGTAGAGTTAGAGTATCTATAATTATCCTTAATGAACTTCTAATATAATAGTTGTATATAAAGCAAAAATGCGCACACAGTTGAATTTTTTTTAATCATATGGTTTTATTATTCGCCAAATACATTAAGAAACAGGTAGAAACGAAACAGAAAATGAGAAGTAAGGTATTTATGTTTTTTAACGAAAACATACTAATTCCAAAGCTATTCATTAAAACATGAGTGTTTTCTGCTTTGTAATGAGAAGTCTATGTCAGTACGTAAATTACTGTTTTTTTACAAGCTTCAAATTTGACTTCACTTGAAATATAATTACTCAACAGGGGCCCCTAGTATACCTAAATAATAGGATAGGATGATCTGAACAAGTAGGTATATAAAAATAAATATGATTATAAGTTATATTGGAAATTTAATTATATATATACTTAACTGACAATTATAAACCAGTCAAATTGGTAACAATTAATTAGTTAAACTAAATTAATTAAATTTAAAAAAAATTAATTGAATTAAAATAAAATTAAGAGAAAAAAATGACGATTAAGTTAAATTTAAATAAGTCTAATTTATATAATGTAATACACAAGTTAAATACTGACCTAGACATTATATGCTTTCCTTCTTCATCAACTATAATCAAAAATTAAATCAATAAATTACATTGTTATTATATTATATTATCTATGATGGTTTTCGGTTAACATTATTATTTTTATTATTTTTTTATTTACTATAATTAAAATTATTATTATTTCTTTATTTACTATAATTAAAATTATAATAAAAATAAGTACTAGCTACCAGGGCCATCGGCTTCAGTTAAAATTAAAATAAAAATAATTAGATGCCGATAGCATGGAATTCATTACCTTATATAACACTTGTTACACATAATACTGTAACTCTGACAAAAAAAACGATAAGTGTCCAAGTCTGTCATTGTAACATGCAAACAATTTAGTTATTTATTTGGAATTATGATGCACTTATGTACTACATACATATTGTATATTTTTAGGAATCATTCTAAGTTTAATGAAAAATGTTGAATTCGAGGAATAAAAAATACGTCTTACAAAGAATTAAGTCCTAAATTTAATTATTATGTTGTTTTTTTTTTAAATAATTATTTTTTTATAAATATTTATTATATAATAGATATTTTTTTTTTAAAATAACCATTGCTCAAATCAAGCAAGAACACCCTTTGATTACTGCAAAGAAAAATTACACACAATAGGTAATAGGTGTCTCGCATTTTTGGCAGTTAGTCGACACTAATTTTTTGAATAAACATTTGGCATAAATCCATTTAACAAATTTATGTTTAACAAAAGAATAGTTCGAATTAAGAATCACACAATGTTATTTTGGGGGAAATCAATTTATTTTTGCTTCAATAACACGCTGGATGGCGCAATAGGTAGAGCGCCTGCCTTTCAACCGAAAGGTTCCGGGTTCGATTTCCGATGAAGCAAAAAAAAAATGCTTCATTGGTTTTTCGAGCTGGTCTAGTACCCTTTGTCATTGGGATATAATAAATGACAAAAATAATTGAGAGTATATTATAATCTGGTAACAAATTAAATAAAAATGAAACTATTCTATTTAAGAAGGCTTAGTTCTTGACAATAGTAGGAAGTAGTTTTCCACATTTAATGAGTAGATAAGCCAGTAATTTGTTAAAATAAATACTCAAATTATTGTAGATATTGTAGTGTAAAATTGCAGTACCGTACTTAATTAAGCACGAAAAGGTGATTCTACCTGAGTTACTGACAAGATCATTAAAAAAAAAAAAAAAAAAATAGAATAGAATTATGACTGGATTAGATGTACGAATTTCAATACGATTTGCCGCGCTAATCGTACTGCGTTGACACATGCGATTCGTTACCACATGATACCTCTAATTCTAATTTTGCCGCCGTCATCCGTGCTGCCATTGTACAATAGTCAAACTTACAATCTAACAAAATTCTAGTTGTTAACTTGATGATGCTTTGTGACTTGTATTCTATGTATTCTGTTTTTACTTGTATTCTATGCAATTTATCTATCAGTGTGTAAAAATCCCATTCATTTCTTAATAAAAATTATTTAAACAAGAATAAATACAGCAAATTAATAAAAATTTTCTAATCCTTCTCAAAAGTTTTTATTTTCTGTGCAAATAAACCGTGTCCAAATTGTGGTTCTTTTTGCTTTAAAGTAAATTTTTTTTTATATTTAAATATGCCATATAAACAGTATATAGCAACAATATATTTTTAAAATAGTTTCAATTTTCCAAAATCATCTTATACACTAAAATATGTTTACTTATAATTTTGATGTTTTCGTTAAGTGACTGGTCTAATTTACTATACGTCAACGTCTTAAGTTCATCGAAATATCAAATACATATTTTGCTTGTTATACGCTATGTTATCTATAGTGTTATGTTATGTTATGTACATTTAACATAAACACACATTAAAATAACCAATTTCCCTTTCGTATTTATACTGTTGCTACGTAACTCTACCTATATTTAGCTTGAGCTAAAAACCTGCAGCTAATTTAGCTAACTAAAGTTAAAATAAATGTGGTGTTTATACTGTTGCATACTTCAAACCATTCAGCTCTAGTTAAATTAACTACAGTATAAACGCAGCAAGAAAATAACAAATTACCATTAATAATTTTGATAACATTTTTTAAATACAATAAAACTACCTACTCTGGTAAATTTTTAATGAAACTTTAAGATGTCAAGAGTATATTGAAGACAAATCGAAAACTTTTAGGCGCCGATTATACCTATAACGATTTCTATTCGTATTTATTACTGCAATTGATGCCGAACAATATCTAAATATCTTTCGTTATAACAAAATTTTAAGTGAATAAAAAAATCATATCCCAAGGCAATAAATCAAAAGTTATTTTAATAGACTCACTAGCGCTTCATACATATAACAATTCATACATAAAACTACTTTAATTTTTATTATTACGTGCTTTTTCATAATTTCAACTACAGCTTTTGATAGACCTGACATCTAGACGTGGCAAGCATATATTTTGCAAATAGTATTTGGAATTTAGAAAATTTTTTGCAGAAAGAAGATTCTCCTAATTCAGATTCTCTCATATACATAAATATATATAAAAATTCTGTAAAAGGCGTAAAACCCTGATTTTGAATCCAATTTTAAAATCCTTCTTAATTCACAATCTCACATATACATACATATAAATATTCTGGAAAAAGGGAAAAGTATTAGTTGCAAAGTGTCCTATTTGATAAATAAACTATTTGCCATATGGTAATTTTGCTAAAATGAAATTTGTGAATTTTTTTTTTTTTTTTTTTTTTTTTTAATGGCCAAAATAATGGGATAAACCCCTTGCTGCGTTCGCAGAATTTTAACCAGTTAGTATAGCAATAGAATAAAAGAAAGTATAAATAACATAAATAAATAAATAAATAAATAAATAAATAACATAAACGGAAAATAAGAAGAGAATAGATGAGAATTAGAAATAGAAAAGAAATAGTAATACAGGTTTACAGACAACTTAACAGAAATTGATTCACTCGTTTTTTGAAAACTTCCAAATTGTATTTTTTGGGGAACACATGACGTGGTAGAGTGTTCCATAATTTAGACTTTCGGTTAACGAAAGAATTTTTGTATTTCACAGTTCTGGTTCGAAGAGGCTCGACTACAAATTTGTGGGAAAGGGTTGCTCTGCGAGTATTTCGTTGGAATGGTTTTATTTTTGGCATAATACTTTTAATTTCGTCAGAACAATTACCCAATAGATATTTATAAAACAGAGTGGCTGCTCCTACATTTCGACGGTGACTCAGCGATGTTAGGTGCAGTGTAATATCTCCAAATACGAAATTATGCGAAATAGCATTAGCGAAATGGGAGTTTGATATATAGATTTTGCGAGCAGGACCACTCCCCTACGTACCTACCTATATCAACCAATTGTAGAATAATATTACTATTTGTTCTTCAACTAGACCTATTTAAATAGCAAACTTACATTTTAGTTAAGCTGTTATCAAATTAAATCACAAACTTTATAATTTTATTACTGTTAATGAATAATGAAAACATGCAATGGGACTTAAAGCCAGATCTTCTGTTTAGTTATAACCGTATATAAACATTATTATACCATGTATTTCGACAATATGACTAAAATTCAAAGATTCTAAACAATTATTTTAAAAAAATTTTGATTAAGTTCAATACCACAAAACACGGAAAAACTGACATTCCTTTCAACAGCTCATTTAAATATAAAAATTATTATATCCAACGGTAAATATCCTGTTTCCTCATTATCTTCACAATCAAAAAAAAAAAATACCTACCTACTCATATAAATTACGAAAACAAACTGAAAAACAAAAGAAAAGAAAAAAAAATACCTAAAAATGTTAGGAAAAGGCTACCTACCTACCAAACAAAAACCTATTATCAAAAATATTCAATATCATCACTTCGGTAAAATGAAATCATTACACAAATACTGTTATAAAATACTACATACGAACATACCTACATATTTAATTTCTTTAAGTTTTCTACCATACCCTATATTTTTAACAATCACGCTTAATTTTGAATTAAAACAATAAAATCATTAAAAATATTATGATATTCATACAAACAACAACAATTAATTTCTAAACAATATACTTTTGCTCTTCTCTCCATTTTCTCAAATTTTCAAAGAGATTTAAAATTTTCCACATGAAGTGAACATTTATCCCACACTCATTCATTTTTAAATGAAATTCCAATAAAAAGTTTTTTTTTATTACTATATTTTTGCTATTTTTATTATTATAGAAAAAAGTTTGAAGCTTTTCTAATTCGATCACAAACACACACACATTTATAAAAATAACGTTACATTCGCGAAATTCCGAGGCCCTAATAAAATAAACTTTCAAATACAAAATTAATAATATTAGGTATGTATTATTATGTACGGGTATTTATATGCTATCACATAGATTTAAAATACAATATAAAGTCAATACACACCCATATGCATTTATTTCAATTATGTCCAAGTAGTTGTAAAATTTATTTTTATTTAAACTAGAAACTAAAGTATAAAAAACGAAAAATTTATTACATAAATACATTCATGAATATTTTGTAAAAATGCGCGCATCGTATCGCAATTCGCATTTTTTATGTGCTACCTATCCTATTTGATTCATTTTGTGCGCATCTTCTCCTCTCTTTTATTCTCTATCGAAACGATATTTTTATTTCTATTCCATTCGGTTGTATTTGAATTGTTCAATCTCACTATTTAGCTTCTTTTTATATTTTAACTTTTTTATTCCATTATATCCATACCAATTTTTTTGTTTTTTTTACATAAACCTTAGATCTCTATACTATTTATTATGTAGATATTGTTCAGTCAATTGATCGGTTACAAATATTATGTTAAGATACACCTGTATAAAATTGTGTATTAAGGTCGTCGCAAATTCAATATTAAAATATATTTACTTCTCTTTTATTCTATTATATTCTTTTATTCCCTAATTTCTGATTTAGTTTTTAATTCTCTCTCTCATTCTTTATTTTGCTTTTTTTTATTTTGTTTTTGTTTGGCTCTATATAAATAAAAAAAAAATATGAAAAGCAGTTCAACAAACAACATTTAAAGTCAACGCGTTTTATATAGTTTTACATTATTAACTGCCGGTTTAATTTATCGATGTGTGTGTGTGTGAATTCAGGTACACAAACAAAAATAAAAATAAATCGACCAGATTAAGAATTTTCTAAGCAAAATTTTTTGTTGTGGGGGTAAGCTTATTTGATTGCGAGCGATTCAATTTATGAAAATAAAAAATTAAAAAAAAATAAAAACAAAAATTGCGATATGTGCAATTTTTTTTTTTTTTGTTAAAGTAATTTTGGCCCATATGGGTTAGTATCTTTTATACATAACAATTATTGATTATTTCGATAAGTATTAAATAACAAATATTTCATTTATAATGTTAAATGAAAATTTAGGTTTAATTGAAGTAGTAAAGTTATGATAAAAACAGTTTGTTCTAAACTATTGCAGTTTGTTGGAAATACTAGAAGACCCACTATTTTTCTATAAAATTTAAATAAATAGTTGATCACACTCTTCTAAATAAATACGTCAATGCTTGGATGAAATACCTATAATTTTTTACAATACCATTATCAGATTTTTCCCCTTTCATTTTTCATTTATCCCATTTATTTGTGTTTTGTTCTATAAAACGTGAGTTTTATTTCACGTGATATTTCCATCAAGTTGAGCTGTCTTGCACCATATGTTTTGAGTCTGCAACGATTTTTCTATTTGAAGCTATAATTGATTTGTCGAATTTGTGCGAAATTTACCTTTTGCTCTTCTTCTGCCTCTGCCTTTAACTAACAGCGTTCTCAACTGCCCCACTGCTCAAAATATATCAAATAGGACTGACTTTATTGTAGAAGCCTTTCTTTAACATTCAGATCATTTAAAGTGGAAATGTTGGGACCACAAAACTGTCATTATTCTCCTATGCACCAATGAAGTTCGCATTTTTCTATTTTTTTCCCTATCTGTCTATTTTATTACCAACATAGGTGGCTATTGAGAAAACAAGTGGAATAGTATTATTACTGCTCCTGGTGTTTTCATATTTTTATCGTTATCGTTTATCGTATCGTTATTTTTGGTCGTTTGCATTTTTTCAAATATGTCAATCTTCGTTTTTTTCCATCGGTGAAGCTTATTTGGCTTGATATTATTAAACAGAGGAAATTATAATTTTTTATTATTTTATAACTATTTAATAACAAGCAATCAATTAAAATTTCTGTTGATTGTCATTTGGTCTATCTATTATCATTACTGTTGTTATATTTGTATTTATAACAATACCGTATTTTTTACTGACTTAAATTATTTGCAGCTAGTGTTAAGATGTCATTTGAAAACAAGATGTTATTATTTTTTTCTATCACCAACACTGTTCCATCGTCTAATTGATCAATAACTTTCCTAATGATGTTCTCTATATAGGTATTATAATACCGTTTATCCATTTCACCGTAATCTACATGACGGTGTATAATATAACAGTTATACCGCAATATATTGAAGTTGAATTCACTCATTGAATTTATTTTTGTATATTTCGTAAACTGACAGTCTGTAATCTGCATGCAGTGCTTCCATCAACAGCTGCGATCTATTGAACATAAAAAAATTTAATTATAAAATGTAATAAAAAGCAATTACGAAGACAAATTAAAATTAAATAGAATCACAACTGTATTTTTCAACTATGTATTAAATAAATTTATGACGTTTGAAGCTGACGTTTTTAGAATTTAGTGTTGCTTTGCTAGTGGTAATGATATATTTTGTATTGTTTTGCTAACGATCAAATTTGTGATGGTTTCGATGCACAGAATGGTACTTACTATAGATAGGTTAAAATAAAGAAAATATTTGTTGATATGATATGAACGTAATCATAGAATAGGTAACACACATAGATATCTTTTCTAGATGACTATAGGTATCCTAGAATAACCTAGAATAGATTTTTTTTTAATATTGATTTAATTTTATTTTTTTTTGTTTTTAGTTTGCCTGCATTAACTTATACAGTTAAGATTATAAGATTATATTTTTTTTTTCCAAATTAAAATACTGTGTGTACGCAGTGATAGGCATCTGATGAAATTTAGTTTTCGAAATTAGATATTTTAAGAATATGTAACTATTACTTATAGGTATATATATATATTTTTTTCATTTTAATTAATTTTAATTATCTTATTCTATGAAAACCAACCATACGATATCCATTCCATATTATATTATAAATATGTTAAAAATATAATAAATAAAAAAATATATCAAAGTGTAGAACAAGAATGGATAGAAACGGACGTAACAACAAAAATGTAATGTAACAAAATGGATAGTAACAAACTAAAATATATCAAGCCAAATACGAGACCTTTGAAAAATCTGAGCTTACTTAATAGAAGAGATAATAAGAATATATTATATATATTTAAAATTTAGCATATAAGTATATATTATATATATTTAAAATTTCAGAAGTCTTTAATACATATCTTCCCCACTTACAATATAAAATCCAAATATAATATTAGGAAAATTATTCATAAAGTGTATTTTGATTCGATCAGCTTCAGTTTTGAATGATATAAATCAAAACATTAATATACTTAATTTGTACATTTATATATATGTATATATATTCAGTATTTTTAGCTTCATTTATTCCAGTTATGTAGACCATGATTGATCAAAACTTTTCATTACTTTTCTAATACATTCAATACAAAAATACAAAAATGTCAGAATCTATCCAACGAATTCAACAGCAAGAAGTTTTAACACTTTATTTTTAGAGTAAAAAGCAAAGTACGTTATTTAAATAATAATAAAATACATGGGTTAACTTGACTATAAATATAAATTACAATATGTGTTTGTGTGTATGTATGGAAGAGTATATATTACATTAGGTAATGGTTTGTTTTATGTTTTATATTTTTGGTTAAATTAAGGGTGCCACATGTCCGGTTTAGAGAAGGACAACTTACGAATTTATCTTTCCCAAAACGAAAGGATATTATCATCGTTACTTCAAACTTCTTATAAATTTTTCGTTATTTCAAACTTTCTCTTGACTATTTTTTATAGCACTTACAAATTTTTTTCAAATCAATAAACTTAAATTATTTGACAAAAATCACGTGTTCATAAAAATTTGTAAGAATAGTGAAAATAATTTAATTTGCTGGAAAAATAATTGTCTCTATAATTGCCTCAAAATCTTCAATGAATTGCCAATGGAATTAAAAGAGATTAATAGGATTGATGTTTTTAAAACGAAAATAAAGGAGATGTTGATTCGATAATAATAAGGTTTGTTTTTAGTTTCTTATTTTTGGTTTTACTCTGTTTAATTTTTATAATCTCATATATAAAGTTAAAGTTAAACAAACATAGCCTATGATTACTTTGATTTCTGATATTTGAAATATAATTAGAGAGATCGAATAGAAATTAAATAACAGAAACAACAACAACAAAATTTTAACAAAATAAATGGAAAATAAAAATGCTTAGAAATATAATTATTCTTTTACAATGTAAAAAACTTCTTTTATATAATAAATTATTAAACTTGAAAAATATAAATGTCTAACAAAAAAAAATCAATTTTGCCAATGCTACGGTCACACTTGAGACATAATTTATAACGCAAATATATAATAATACTCTGAATTGTATACGAGTTTTAAAATTACAAATAAACAAAAAAAAAATTGAACATACGATTTTCTGGTATGACTTTAATATAACGCTTTTTATGGCAAAAATTAGCTGATATAAGAGTTATAATTATGTTATAAGCAGATTATAAATACTATTTTTAACCATATTGATTATCTCAAATCACAAATAGATTGTTTTCAAATTTGCTTTGTAAGAATTATAATTTTTAATTGATAGTGTTTTGATGATTTACCTAACAACTATAACTAAACTAATTTTTTACTTCAATGATGTTTTACTTCTACCTGTAGGCCACGGCAGATCAAAGCACATCGATATCAACTTTTATTTTATTCGAAATTACTTAAAAGATGTATCTATTCAATTATATCATCTGAAAAAATGCATATTTTCTTAATAAATCCATTTCTAGTTCAAAACATCATGAATTAATTTTTTTTTGTTTCCTTACTCCTCTTGAGAGCATAGGGCTTCCACTTGACATTTCCATCGTACTCGATTTCTAGCTGCTATACTATGATATCATCATTCCGATGCAATGTCGAATTTAATTTTTAATCTGTTTATACTGTCTAAGTAGACGATTGGCCTTCTGTAGAAAACCACTTTGATAACTCTATCTGCGCCTACGTGGTAAGTCATATTTTCTCAAAGTTGTCGCTGCGATTTTATTCATCTTTGACGTTAAGATGCCTGACGTTACTATGTTTTAGTGGGTACATCACATCACATACTTTTGGTTAGTTATTATTATTAATGTTTGTCCAATATTTATATATTGTGTTATTTTTATTGTGTTGTATGATATATGAGTATTGATCTAGATATTGATATAGGTAATGTTTTTAGTTACAAAGTATTAATTGTTAATTATTTTTTATTGATTATAAATTTTATATATAATATTTTGCTATTTTTTTTTCTATTTATATATTTTTTTTTTTATATCCTACACGGGAATCGAATCCGTGACTACCACATCGTAATTGAAACACAGTTCTGTGCTCCAACCGATTAGGCCACGGAAGGGACCATGAATTAATTAAATCTATTGAGCTTGACAATCATATATGTTGAGTGTAACAACATGGCAATACACACATGAATCACTTTCTAAACTACATTTCGCTCAGTTTGCTAAAACATTGTATTAAAATGACATCCATTATTTTATTTTTGCTTTTTCAAATTAAGTCTCATTCAGAGCAGTTGCTGTTTTTTTATTTTGTAATTTAATAAACATTTAAATATATATGTATAAAATCTAATAAAAATGGTTTTTAAAAAAATTATCAGGAAGGCAATGGCAAACGAATTGAGAGCAAATTTTACATAAAAAGAATGATTAAAGATAAACCTCTGCCGTTACGTTTTAAAATTTTATTTACTCTCCATATTAAATCTCTGTAAAGAGAATGAAAATGAGAATGAAAAAGTAAACAGTCATTTTTGCAATGTAAATTTGTGCAAATTTTGCAAAATAGTATACAGAACTCAACGTTTAAAAGTATATGTAAAAAGAAAAAAGAAAAAAAATAATTTTTGTACCGCCAATCAAAATTTTCAACCTGGCAACCTTACTTAAATGGGTGATCACCACACTGATCATCATCACCGCATAAAACACTTTTTAAATGCCATTTTAGTATTCTAGAAGGATTTTTCTCTTTTGTTTTTATTTTTTCGTTTTTATTATATTTAATTTTTAATGGTGTGGACTTGGGGATGGCATGGCGATGGCACTCACTAGTGTTGTTTGTATGAACTTTTAAATTCTCTTTTAATCTTTTCATATTACATTATTTACATACAACAAAACAACTGGTTGACTGGTGAATATGAATACTGATAAAGTAATACTAGAGATTTTTATTTTAGGTATGAAGGAGAATATTTGAAATCATAGTGAAAAAAATTAACAGAACAGACAGAGAATAAACAAAAAATTAAAAATTCACAAACATTTTACGAAAATATGCTTCTGCAGATGAGTTCATTTCATTCACGTTTTATCGAATTAAATGTGGAAAAATATTTTTTGTAAATTGCGAATTTTCGTCAGTGTTGTATTGTGGTGTAATGATTGTGAATTGAATTGAGGTATTCTCTCATTCTTTTTTGCTCTTTACTTTGAATAATTTAAATGGGAGCTATTGAGCATATAGTTTAGTAAGAGTTTAATAGTATTAGTGTATAAATTAAATTACAAAGCCAAATGCGTAATACATCGTATTTGACTGAATCTGACTGAGGTATCATTCATTTTATTTGGGTGTGTTGTATGTTGTTTTTGTTGTTTTATTTTATCCGCAATTTTTTTTGCAAAATTTTTGCGCCTCTTTTTTTTTTTTTTTTTTTTTGTGATCTTTACTCTCTTTATATAATATACCTTAAAAAGTTCTTCTATCTCTCTCTTTACTATATATTATCTATCCATCCATCCATCTATACAGAAATTGTTTATATTTAATTTTGTAGTTTTGTATTAGTTATTTTTATTATTTATTTTTAGTATTCATTCATTTTACTTAAAATATTTTGTTTTTTTTTTTTTATTTACTGTTGGTTTTTCATATTATATTTGAATCATTTCATATCTTTGTAATATTTTGGTATATTTTGATCTACAAAATTTAGTAAAAAAAAAATTTCTGTCTTATATTTTGCATATAGGTATATGCATGCATAATATGTACATATTATAACATGGCATGGAGTTTTTGGTTAGTGCAGAGGATTGAGAATATTTTATGAAACTCACTTGACTTGAGTTAAGTAAAAAAAAAGAAAAACAAAAAATAAATAAAACAAAAATTTATAAACCAAACATGAGGAGTATCACCATACTTAGATCTATGGATTTAATTTTTTTTATTGTTTTTTTTTCGCTTTTCTGTGAATTATTTTCGAATTTATGTTTTAAATGAGTTGAAATGAAATCTAGTGTTTACTATGTCTGTTACAGCAAACGAAGTTTTAGAATTGATAAAGGTGAATGTATACTACATATTAGCATTGGAATGTTAATTTTTTTGTTTTTAATTGAATTTAAGCCATTATACGTACCTACATAATGACGGATTAAGATATTTATTTTAAAAGATCTCGGAAGTATCTCGGGTATTAAACATTATATATGATTTGGCAAATTACAGTAATCGTATTATAGTTTTACAATTGGTTTTAGATTAGAATAAGGTCTACAAATTTCATACTGACCCTTTAAACTATATTTCAAATGTACAAATTCATTACCAAAATGCTTTGTGAAGCCAATTTCAATTCAATCGTTTTTAGTATAGATTAACTGTTTAAAGTATAGATTACGTAATAATGTACGTAATGCTAATTAGTGAAATGTTTTTTTTCTTTTCTATTCTTTTTTATAAATTCAATTTTTTTCAACTTTACAATTAGTATTAACAAGTTAGTTTATAATTATAATAGTATTTTAGGTATATTAAGTTTTTAGTAGGTATATTTTGCTAGTAATTTTTAATAGGTATATTTGACTTTTTCTAATTTATTAACGGTATCAATGACTTCCAAAATGCAGTAAAACAGTTAATTTTACAATGTATCATCTTTCAAAAACGTTAATTTTACAATGTAGCATCTTTCAAAATCTATATCAAAAGCTCTTGACTTTGTAGGTACGTAAAATAAGATCAAAGTGTGTAACGAAAAAATTTAGACTAATTTTTGTATACAGATCCATTACCTACCAGAATTAATTAAATTATACTTTATCATATATTTTCGGTGAAAAATAAGTTTATTTCCAAATTATAGCAAAACATGTTAATAAAGTATATTATATTTTACCGCTGAAAATATGTGCTGACCTATGAAGATTTAACAATATTAATTTTGATGTAATGAAAAATAAAACAAAAGTAAATTTATCGAAAGATAAACAAAAAGTCAGATTATGGCCAATTTATATTACAAAAACACAAAATTATAATTTAGAAAGGGTTCAAACGCCACTTATCGTTTGGATAACAGATTGAACCTAGCTATTTCATTAAAATACTAGGTTAAGATATCTGAATTAATTTGTTATATAATTTTGTAAATGTAGTATGTAAGTTAGCTTAAGTTGTTAATGAAATAAAGAATTATTATTATATTATTATTATTATTATTATAATTAAAACGTCGAAATGTATGTGTGTATTTATATTGTCAAAATGGTAATCCCAAATGTAGAAAATATTTTACAATAAAGTGGTAATAAAAGCTTTAAACGATATTTATATTTTCTATTTAATTTTCTCACTGTGTCGAGTTCTACTCACCACACTGAATAATGATAAATATTGCTCTAAAATGTAGCAAGCTTTCGTTTCTTATAAATGTCTGATGTGTTTGCTCTAATCATTAAATATGACATTAAATATTATCCGATCGATTTGGTGTAGTAGATATCTAATCTGAATACTAATCACTAATCAGAAGGTCCTGAGTTCGAATCAGGGTATTATTGATGCTGTACAAATTTTTTCAATTATTCATTGGATTTAATTTGGAATATAATTTTGGGTAAAAGAAAAATAAAATGAAACTATATGCTAATGATAGTTTTCCACACATTTAAGTTAGGAGATATATTATAAATTCTAATAAAAGCAGTTCATCCCATAGACAAACTTAGAATTATATAAAAGCAAAAAAAAAAAATCAAAATAATATAAAATATTTTCATTTTAAATTGTTATATAATTGATCATTATATGAAAAGGTCAATGCACTCAAAAGCTTAAAATTAAAAGTAATTTAATTCAATTGAAGAACGTTAAATTCAATAAATGAAAAAAGCTTTGAACTGATGTGATCTTATTTCAAACGTATTATATTATATATTACTGCTTTCATATTTTTTAATTCAAACTAAATTTAAAAACTAGTTTAGAACAAAAAATTGATGGTGTATGAAAAAATTGTTATTAAAAATATAATCCTGGTTAGGGCTATTATTGTGTACAATTTTGATTTATAAGCTATCATTATTTAAATGTAAAATGATTTCTAAAAAAAAAAACTCAAATCTACTAGAAAGAAATAATTTAATCTTTAATATAATTTAAATAATTGATAATATACCTGGATTAGCTTAGATTGAATAAGCAAATACACATTTTTGGATAAAGTACACAGAAGAGGAATTTCTAAGGTCGCCATTACACGCAGGACCAAAAAATAAATCTACCCTTTTATACAATTTTTTGTTTCTTTCAGCCCCGTCGACTGTCCAGGATAACAACAGAATAATCGAATTGCAAATGCCTTATGTACGTAATTTGCTAGTATTTATTATATAGATTGTATATCAGCTTAAATTCAACAATTTTAATGTATTTTTTGGTATAATATGATAAACTAATCCGTGTTGATAATAAAATTAATAAAATGTAAAAAATAGTTTATAACTATTTAAATTTTTAAAATTAAAATAAAAATTGTAGCAATTTTTGGTATGGCGTTGTCAAGGTTTATGAATAAATAATATTAGTAATATGAATATTAGTTCTAGTATAACAGATTTGTATTTACGACGATATGCTAAAGGGAGCGTGTACTGTATTTCATTTGGCTATAGTATCATTTGCCTATATTTCACTTGTCTGTATTCAATTTGACTGGAAATTCTGGATACTGAAGATAATAAACATTATACATCTAAATATATATATATATGTAATGAATATAGATATGTGAGATTCTGACTTAGGAGAGATTTTAGAGGTGGATTCAAAATGAAATCTCATTGCCTTTTACAGAATATTTATATAAATTATTTTTTTCCGTATAGCTGCTGCTGTTGGATACAAAACAGAGGATAACTACTTTTTCCAGAATATCTATGATTGAAACCAAATGATTGAATTCGGAAACACTACATGAATTAAAGTCGAATTGTAGAATTTTGATATTTTGAAGTTTTGGATTATGATAGTAGTTGGCATTTTTGTATTTGGTATTTCGGATTTCATGGCCAACATATAAATTGTACACAAAAGCACAGGGAAATGAAATACAGGCAAATGACACACACGCAAATGAAATGCAGGAATTTCAGAGTAACCCTATCTTAAGTTAAAAATTATGTTATACAAATATATGAACACTAATGTTTAAATAACATTTAACAATTTGAACCAAATTTTTAACAAATCCACCAAACTTCGAATAGCAATGTGTTTGATCAAAAATGAATTAAGACATGAATCGCATCATGTTTTAAAAACAATTTTATCTTATCCAATAATTTTTTAAATATATTTTTTTTTAACAAAAATTTTATTTTAACTATATGTATATATATAATAATATCTGTGACATATATAACTGCTTGAGTCGACATAACCAAAAAATGATATGTTATTATTACGATTGCATTCTAATTGCAAAAATTGATCTGACGCAAAAATCCCGGGGCTTTTATAAATTTTTTAAGTTGAGAAAATCGTATTAATTTATTCGGCTAAATCTGCTGTTCGACTGTATTATTGCACATAATAGCAACAATTACACCAACTAAAGTCGTTATAATATAATGAAGTATTATCTATAAGCAAAATTTTCCGTAGAAAAATATAATAGCTTATATTAAGTTAAGATAGAGGTTATATAAAATTTGTTTCTGTTATAACATTCTGTTTTCCAAAATTGATTTAATGGATCGTATCCAATTTATTTTGTAATTTTGAATAAGCTTTTCAAATTTCATTCTTATATTATAGCAGTTTATTTTTGTTTTTTATTTTGAATTTTTACCTATCATTATTTTTATTGAACTGTATTTAAAACTTTAAGTTTAATAAAAATAAATATTACGAACAAACCGGACTAGACTTTGTACATATTTGAAAAATGGTAGTATTGAAAAGTTTTAAATTTCGACTTAAGTGCCGATTATAATCAATTCGATCCCATCCAATTCGAAATGTCATTTCGAATAGCTGATTATAATCGTTCAGATCCGATTCGAATATTGACAATTCTTTAGCGCTTTTATTTACATTTTTGGCATTATTAGAAAATAAATATTTACAATCTACTTACTACATATTTACTAATATTAAAATTTTTTTCACTTGAAATATTATCGATAACATAAATATATTTTATTTTTTTTTTATATTATTTCTTCTATCAATAACTTTTCTACATTCGGTAAATAGAAAAATTATATTTATAAAATTGTAATTATATAAAATATTTGCCTAATTTAGTATTTTCACAACTATTATTTGTGTTCTGTATTTTTATTGTTGTTTTGTTATTAATGTTCTTTTCACCAATTTTAGGTTATGCTTTTCGAAATTTTCTCAACTTTTCCGATCCGATTCGATATAATTTGATTAATATAACCGTTTATATTGAAATGCCAAAAGAGCGAATTTGACAGTTGTTCGAATCGGATCGGATCGAATATATTATAGTCGGCACCTTAAACCGTTATATATTATTGCCACAGATATATACGTTGCAAAAAAAAATCTATTTTTGAATATAATAAAGTTGTGAAACAAATCAGATCTAAATTAGTCTAGATAGTCCTCTACTATATAATTATTACAAAACCTATTGATGATTTGTGTTGTGTTGTCTGTAGTGTTGGTGGGTGAACGAGACACTAGTACTTTCATTCAAATTATTTTTAATATTTATTTTTTAATCTTTTTAATATCATATTTAGTACGAAAAATCGAAATATGTATAAAAGTGTAGTATACAAAAGCAAAATAATAAAATTATCACAACATATTATGATTTGTCATAAGTAAATTGTGCGCACGCAACTTTATATATTTCATATTTTTATTTTTGTAACAGACAAATTCTTTTTTGTGCAAAAACAAAAATTATAAAAACAAAATTTATTTAGAAGGTCTCTCTCTCTCTCTCTCTCTCTTTCTCTCCGTCCTCGAAAGCCTGTAATAATAATAATAATAATAATTTTTGCTCTATCAATGTATTTGCAAAAACAAAGTTTGCCAATTTTTATTTTGTTGTTGTTGTTTTTTTTTATATTATTTATTTATCTTCTACTTTATTTCTCTATTCATCCAATTCGTTTTCATTTTTTACAACACATGTAGCAAATATATACAGCCAACAAGTAATAATAATAAGAAGTTAAAAAAAGAACAGCAAAAAAAAAAAAAAAAAACATAAAAGTGAATAAAAAAAAAAATTAGCAAACAAAAATAAAGATCTCGCGAATTTCTCAAATATGCGAAAATCTAGCTGCTTACCTAAGAGCAGAGCTTAGAAGTTCTTAGATACCACAACTAAACTAATGGTTAATGCACGCGGTTGCGATTACATTTTAAGTATATAAAAAAAAAATAAAAAGTTATTAAAGTTATTTCCTACCCTTTAAGTTTTCTTAACATTTTTTTTTTTTTTTTTAATTTTATTGAATGTTTTGTTTTTGTTAATTTTGAATTTTGTTTTTAAATATTATGCATCTAGATACATAAATATAAATTCTTGAAGTTTGTCAACGAGAACATATATTTAATTTTCGGTAATTTAATAAAAAAAAAAGATAAAAAAATTTATTTAAATATTTTAATTTTAATTATTTTCTTGAGAGTTTTGTATTTAATTAATAATTTGGTATTCAACAACAACAATTACTGATTAATTTAAAAATGTGTACATAATATTTTGTTTTGTTGGTTCAAAAAAAATTAAGTAAATATTGATGTAGTATTGTGAAAATAAATAGTATTGTGAATTGTTATTACATGAATAATAAAAAAAAAAAAATGTGTTAAATACCGAAAATAAATTTTTTTTGTAAAAATTAATTCAAAAACATAAAATTAAAAATTACTTTTAAATTAATTAAAATATAAATTAAAATTACATTATTAACAAAAAAAAATTAATTAAAATTGAATGAAAAATAAAATAACGATATTTTCATTGCATATTCACAAATTTGAAAAAAATTCAATATAAAACAAAGTGATTATAAATTATTGGTAATTTTTTTTGTCTAAGTACGTTCAAAGAAACGATGATGGCTACCTTAATTTAAAATAAACCAAATTATGGAAAAATAAAGTTTTAGTGATTGAATAAAGTAACTGCAACTAAAAAATTTGACAAATTTCAAAAATATATTTTCATAATTTTCTAAAATATACAAAAAAAAATTCAAATTTTCAAAAATGCAAATAGTTTTAATAAAATTCTAGAAGAAGAACAATTTTTGAATAAAAAAAAGAACACATGTGTTTTTAAAATTCTTAATATACGTTCTTACATAAACAAATACATACAACATTAAAAAAAAAAAAAAACAAAACAAAAAAAAAACCAAAAACAAATTCTCATATGTAAAAATTGAGTGATCGCATTAAATTTTTTTTTAACCTCAAAATTATCTATATATATATATATATATATATGTACAATATATGTATTTACATATACTATACTTATGATGTAAGTGTATACATTAACAAAAAAAAAAAAAAAAATTTTGCAAGGGATTGGCAATGCCAATAAAGCAACAAAACAACCCGCGCTTTATTCATTTTTTAGGTTTATTTTTTTTTTAATGTTTAAATTCAAAAAACAACAAAAAAAACAACAACAACATAACAACAATAAATTATTAGAATAAATAAAAGGAAATTGTAATAAAATTCTTTTAGGATTCTTAAAAAATAATAATAAGAAAAACAAAAAAAAAAAACTTAAAATGTAGTTTACTTCATGAGGATGAGATCAGCAGCTTATTTATTATATTGTTTGTATATAGGGTTAAATTATTTTATTGTTGTTTTTTTTTCTTTGCGAAAATTTTTTTTTTTCGCCAATTTTTTGTTTCTTGTCTTTTTTGGCACACATATTTATTTTTACATTAGTATTTTTGTTTTTTTTTTTTTTTTATTACATTATTAAAAACGAATTTAAAGAGTGAAATTAGTAACTGATATTCAGTCAGAGGTTTTTTTTTTATTGAGTTTTGAATTAAAAAAATATGTTTGCAAAAATTTTAGAGTAAGAAATTAATGAGGTATAGTAATAAAATAATTTTGTTAGTGTAACTCTGTCTATATATATATATATATGCATGCAATTTATAAGTTAGATCCTTTGATTTAAAAAAAAAAACAATCATGAATATAAATTTTAATGGGTTTACTTTCAGGTAGGTATAGTTTTATTTTTTAAAGTAATTAAGTTGAAATGGATTTTGTTTTGTTTTTTTTTTTCAATTAATGCGTTATGTGAACGTTTCAAAGAGATGGGTGAATAATAATGATACAATAGAACCCTATTCCTCTAAACAAGTATAATTCAGCTTCAAAGAGTGGGAAGTAGCATGTAGTGGGGAACAGCATCTGAACAAATATATTTTTGTATGTAAATAATTTACGTCAAATTTAGTTTTAATTTAATAAATTCATTAGTATACAGTTTAGGTTATGTACAGACAGTTATATAAAATATTTTAAACTTCATCCCGGGATGGCAACAGTTCTTAATATTTGAATTAATTAAACAAACTTTATATATAACATTTATTCAAGTACATTATAATCCAAATGTACATTAGTACTACATCTAAAAATGGATCAATTTATATTCGAATGATAAGTCATAATTACAACTAGCGTCTTATTCAGATCATTTTGTTCATTTGTATATAAGTAGTTAATTCAAGAAGTTCGATCATTTTGATATAAAAAAGTGAACCACAAAATTTCATACAGATGATGTCAAAAATATTAACAAAAATAAAGTTTAAGAGTATGTTAGTCCAACTCTCTTAACTGATCTGGACAATTTTTTTTTTTTCAATAATAATTACTTGCTCAACCTAAATTAGAGCGTAGGTACGGCGCGTAAAATTACAAAGTAGCTTTGTATATCACTTAAACATAAATAAATAAAAAATGTGTCATTCACACAAAAATACGCTTCTCAAAATTGAAAATTTTTTCTTATATCGTATACCATATATTTACACCGTAAATTTATTTTATATCGTAAAAATATTTATATCGTAATTGGAGCAGCGTATTTCAGACACCTTTATATAAAATTTATTATTATGAGCTAATTTTTACACATGTCGTATGCCGTACGCTCTAGTTTAGATTCAGTAGTTACTAAGTAGTTACAATATGTAAAAAGAAGACTGTTTTAATGTTCTATACGCAATATGCTGCTTATATATACAATTTTTATAATTATTGATTTAATTGTGAATATAAGATCTAAGTAATAACATTATAGATTTAGAATTGTAGGTATTCCGATGAAAAGTTCACATTATAGATTAATCAAATTTCTTGTTAACCTTTATAAAACGATGGGTTAAGGAATTTCTCGATCACTAAGTAGTATTTTATATTACTCGACTTTATTCGACTTAATATGGAATATCTTGGTCAATTCTGGGCCCCTCTCAGCTAAAATTAAATCAATGGAGACTATTCAAATATACTATTGCTGAGGTTTGCTATTAACAACAGAATGTTAATATTGGGAAATAAATTCAATACTTTAATATCAGTTCAACTCTTTCTATGTTATGTTTAAACAAAATAAATGAACTATATACCTCATTTCTATTACACACACTCTAACTTACATTTATCTCATTATTTCTATACATTAGCATTGAATTTAGGTTTACTTAATTAGAATTTAAATATTTTTGATTAAATTCTTACAATTTTATTATATATTATACGTATTTTATAGTTAGTAAATTTTTATAAATGTTTAATTTGAGCTTTCGTAAAACAAAAACAATTATAGAACACAGATTTTTATTTTAGGTAGTTATTACAGAAAACAGTTTTTATGCACCATAACTATACCATTCTAAACAGCAGAACATAAAATTTATCAGTCTTAACAATCAAATAATCAAATTAATTTGATAAATTTAAGATGCCGTGATATCGAAAATGCAATATTAGAATTTTAACTACAATGTAGTATGTTCCATAACGTATTATATACAATATAATTAATTTTAAAATGTTTATAGTTAAATATTCTGTTTTTTTCTGTATTTTTAAAACAGTATTCAAGCATTTTGCAACTATTTATTTTGTAAGATAAGTAGTTCATAATGGAACATACTAGATTGTTGGCAATAGAATACTAACTACATTTTCGATGTCACGCGTATATGATAAAAGGTTCAGCAATTTTTTTTATTCTAAATAACAAAGTGTAGTTATGTTAGAAAAAAACAATTGAAGTTTAAAGGTGTCAATATTGTTAAGTTGAAAATTGGATGTTACAGTTTAAAGTTGACTAGGTACTACAATTCTTTCGTACATAAGTACTTATATGAAATATGTTTATAGAATATATATTTTCTAGTTATATAAGATAAAAATAAATTGTCTTGAACATTTGAATGTTATTTCTGTATATATATTATTAATTACCTATATAATATTATTATCCTGAATTTATAACAGGCATAAGGATTTAGGTGCTTAATTGCAGTATATTAATAAGGGAAATTTTACAATAAGCCTATTTGCGGTTGCGATAATAGAATGGAAAACCCCCATTCGGTATATATATATATATATATATATATATATACCTAAATCTAATCTAATATAATATTATTGATTTATAATTATAAATCAACTGAAAAAAAATTTAATACCAAAAATTGTTACTCCAGTATGTTTTTATCACTTGTTGTTATAACATAATTTTTGAATATTCAAAATGAACTTAATCTCATATTCCCACTTAACTAAATATTTTATTTCTATTCTGTATTAATTTATTTCATATTAGAATATTAACGCATTTTATTTTTATCCTGATACACAAATTAATGATCCACTCTTTTTTCAAGCTTATCATTAAAAATCGCAATAAATGTGTAAATGCATAGCATATGGTGATAAAATGACAATCTACAAGATGTTAAATTCTTGTGATCATTTTGACAAAATATTTTGATATTCAGCATCTAAGCTATATATTTTATGTGATTCTATATTGTTAGTACAGAATAAACATAGTTAATAACAAAAATTATTTTGACTATTATCGTGATTTATTTACTATGAAATAGATTTTATGAATAACTGGTACGTTACGATAGATACTCTAATCAAGTTTTCGCTTTCAGCAGACTTAATATTAACTAGTTATATATAACTAGTATTCAAAATAAAATATACATTTAAAAATAAAAAATTTTTTTTATTTTAAGGTACAAAGTAAAATTTGTAATTTTTGAATAAGTTCAAATTAATTCTATTGAAAATAATCCACCACTAATTTAAGACCGTATTTGTAATAAATTTTTTGATATCCCATCTCCAATTCCTCCAAAGTTATCAAAATTATACCTACCTAAAACATAACGCTAACCTAAATTACAAATTACAATCTCAATATTTTGATCTGCAAACATTAAAAACTTACATTAAGTAATTAAAAAATGTTCCAAAATTTTATAGATTATTTATTTATACCTGAGGATAACATTTAAACCTAACCTAATTTTAAGATAACCTATTTAAGATATGAGCTTAAAATAGTAACATTTCTATTATATGCATATAGTTATATGTATAAAATATAAAACTCCACACATTCAAAAAAAATAAATTAACTTTAAACTTCAACCAGAGGTGCATCAAATAGTTTTGGTTTAAATCAACTACAATCTATTTCAACCATTTCTAAGCTAATGGCACTAACATTGTACAACATTTTTATATAAATTTCTCTCCAAAATTCCCAAAAAAAAAAAACTTTTTCTGTTTATCTGTATTTATTATTTAATTTTGATTTTTCCTTGTTTTTTTTTTTGTTTTTCTCATTGTTATTTTTAATGTTATTATTGTATATAATATGATAGTGTAAGTTGAGGACGAGGGTGTATGTATAAAAAAAAAATATAATATTTTTTTTTTTGATAGTGTTATTATTTGATAGATATTAAGCTTTTTTATTTCTTTAAATTTTCAAAAAATCGTGTGGCGACGTGTCCAATTTGCCCTTGATAAATCAAAAAAAAAAGTGTACATTTATAAACGTATGTATATATATATATATATATATATATATATATATATATATATATGTAACACAAAGAGACAATGAAACAACAAAACAAAAATAAATTTTATTTCAATTTTTACAAATTTTATTTTATTTTTTTTGTTTTTTTTTTTGGAATTTAATGCGATCACAACTTTATCTTAAAATTATATTTTGATACAATTATAGTATATTTAAATTAATTTATTTTAATAATTTTGTAAATCGAAAAAAAAATAACTCAATATATAGGAATGCTCAATAGTATAATTTTGTGTAATAAGTAAAAAGCAGCTGATTTTTGCTACTTGGGATTATTTTACAGAACAAAACTTAGAATTGTGGTGAATAAATTAAAAATTAAAAATTCACCACCATACTCTAAATCTTATAGGACTACTACATACTTAGTTTCTAACATTTTACTTTGCACTTTTTTACATTGAAGCAAATTTTTGTCCTCTAATGGTTTTCGTGTCCCTGGTGTAATGTATGCATATAACTACCATATTTCATAGTCTTGTTCATATTTTTTTTATATAATATTTTTAAAACACTCAGTCACCAAATCTTTTGATATAGTTACTTAATAATGTAGTGTCTGTGTTCCTATTTATTCCGAACAGTAATTAGTATCTACTTCAAAGTAGTTTTTCAATTGAACAATCTTTTTTTGCGGATTATTTTCATGTTAGTTGTTCTCAGAAAGTGAAGAAGTTGAAAGTATAAAAAGTGGTTTAGCTACTCTGTAAAAACAACATGAACACTAATTTTTTAATTTTTTGTTTATTCATTCCAAAATATAGTTAACATATACTGATACATTATCGACTTATATTAATTTAGAGCTTAGATTAAATTATGTTATCAACTACAATTTACATTTTTTTTTTACATATTGCCTGCTTAATTATGGATTACATGAATACTGTATTTAAATTAAATTAAATTTATGAATAAATTATTTACTAGTATTCGCCTGCGAAGTTGGACTCAATTTTATTATGAATTGTTTTCCATTATTTCAATTTGTTCTTGACCACTAATTATATATAATAATTTTTGTTATTGATTTATCTTAGACAACAACCGCATATGTATTAATTTATTTTTAAAAAAAATTAAATTTAAATTTGATATAACTTTACTGGCGAGGGAAAAAAAAACTCTGTACTTTGGTGAATTTGATAAATGTATGTATTTGTATACTAATACGTGGCGTGAAAATTTAAATTTAAATTTCTATATAATTGAAAATTTAAGAATTTTAACAAAATATTTAGTTTCGCTACGTCTCTTTTTTAACATCTATCATATTTGTCATTATTAATCAATCTGATTAAAAAAATTAAAAGAATATAAATGAAAATAGTTAGTGGTTGTAAAATGGTTCTGATATTTGTAGTTACCGTACTTTTTTCAATTTACAAAATTAAATATAATGATTTTAAATAATCTATAATTCTATACAGTTTAATTTTTTTTCCAACCTTTACTCGCTTATTAACATTATCCGATTAAATATCTAATTTTTTAAAAATTAGCTAATAAATAATTTTAATTGTAGATAATTGCTTA
This sequence comes from Argyra leucocephala, assembly GCA_963942445.1. Taxonomy (NCBI): domain Eukaryota; kingdom Metazoa; phylum Arthropoda; class Insecta; order Diptera; family Dolichopodidae; genus Argyra; species Argyra leucocephala. The sequence goes on along the minus strand of OZ012677.1, from coordinate 25,606,415 downwards.
ATAATTGCTAAAATAACTGATAAAATATTGTTGCAATTCTAAGATACCGTTAGTTAAGACATATTTTTTTGATATTATCTTGATGCCTTAATTTAGCTATTTACTAGCACCTAATCTACCAACTAATGTATACTGTCAAAGTTAATCTTCTTGTCTAAGATCAAAAACAAATTATTTATGCGTCTGGGTTAGAATCTTGATATTTTAGTTGTCACTTAAGAATGTTGCTAAAGCTATAATATATATTCCTATTACAAAACTATAGTTTTATATGACTTCATTTTAATATCCAAGAAGCACTTAGTTAGTTAACTACTTATACAAAATTTTCCTAATATTAAATTAAATTTGTTGTTCTTAGTTAAGTTCATAACACCAAATTTGATTTTAGTTTGTTCGTGTAAAAGGATTATTTCAATTCGATTTATATAGTTTAAAGACCGGACCCGAATAAATTATACAGGTATATTTATACATATATGATATGATATACTAAATAAATCAAAGCAAAAGCGTTTAAAGAAAAAATAAAATTTTTACATCTCCCTAAACCTTTAAAAACAAAAACAAAGAATTCTTCAATTTCCAAAATCTCTCCAATTACACACATTTAACATTTCAGTTCTCTGAAAAATCTATTTTCTATACAGATTTCAATTTCATAATAAGTAATAAATATTTATTTTGAAATTGGAAATTTGATTTTTGTTTTTGTAAATAAACATTTCTTATCTCACCATGATATGCGTTTATTTTGAAATATTTTGCAAAAATTTAAAAATAACAAATTCAAGTTATATTCATAATACCAAATTAAAAATGTTTAAATTTTTTTTTTCATTATTTTTTTAATAATATTTAAACAAAAAATTATTAAATTACTTACTTCTTGGAAATTTTTATTTTTACATTTCCGATCAGTGGTCTACCATCCATTTTGAAATAATATTTTCTGTCAATATAATTCTGATGTTTTTGTTTAAATATTCAATTGTATACCAATGTGTATTTTTCTGTTTATTTGCATATATATACATTTGTATATTTATGTATATCATAGGTATTAAAGCCAAAGAGATAAATTGTGTAATGTAAGTACATACTATCGATACGTCGATTATTATTAGCAAAGAGTTTTATTTACAAATGAAGGTCATATCATTAAGTCCTTCTCCAAACTGGTTTAACTTTGTTAATTGTTTTTTAATGCGATTAATTTGGCTTAAGCTGGATTCAAATACCAATTTTATAACTATTTATGGTTTGTTTATATTTATGTCCTTACAATGAAACGATAAATTTTTTGATATATAAGCCCTCACATGCATTTGTACAGATTGAAAAGGCTTTCATAATTTATATTTCACATGTTTCACTCTTCGTTCGCCATATCGTGGTATCGCTTTATATGTACGATATGACGTTCAACACTTTAAAATTTTACAAGCTCTAATCCTTTATTTCGGTATTGATGGGTTGATAAGCGTACTGTACATTTCTAGTTTTTTGTACAGACACCCCTCCACTTTTTGCCAGCATATATAATTAGAAAACTGTTTTGAATCGCTTATTCAGCTAGATCGATAGGATCTTAAAAGTCTATCTTCAATGTGAGATCGTATTGACAGGAGACTTTAATATTTACAACAACAACTGGCTTGTTTGTTCAAGACAACAACGCCTAAAGGAAAACGTGTTACAAATACGACATTTTTGAACTTGTCAATAGTCCAACTACAATTCCTGATTGTAATTATCACGCAGAACATACATATTTTGAATTTATTTTCAACTTTACATCCTTAAAACTATTTTGTTTCAGTTTATTCTTCCATGGGTGGATCACTGTCTCGTGTAAATACACAAGTAAAAAAAATCACATAAACCACTCTAAACTTGAAAATAAAATCTGTCGAATTCTGTAAACTATAAAACTAAACTGTAAATAAACTGTAAAACTGAATTTGTTTAAAGATAACAGTTTAAACCTGATGCAACAATAATAATAATATTTCTTTATTTTAATATCCACAATTATATCCCCCAAACAACCCAATATAATCGATTTAATATAATCGATATAGCTAGTACCCATCTCTATCAAGCCATTTTGTTATCAAATTAGATAAAATATAGTACAAATGATTTCGTGAGACTAAATAAAAAATTATCAAACTAAGAAAAATCTTTAGTTAATAAAAAGATATTAACGGTATCTAGCAAATGGTTCCCTCAGCTGCACATCATTAATTCAATTGAGTAATACTATTTTTTTTGGCATATTCGATTTCTTATATTTAATTATATTATATACGTATTATAATTTGTTAATATTTTTTGTGTTCCATTTTTTTGGCCAAAGGAACATCTAATTTCAAAAGAAAAACAAAAACCAAGACAAAACATTAAATTTGAGAAGCATAACAAAATAAAAACAAAAAAATATATATAAATTTGATTATAAAATAACTTGTAAAGTATTCATCATTTAATAAAATTTCAATTTAAATATTGTGCAACAAAACAAAAATAATAATAAAAATAATAGAACACAATCATCATTAGCATCACAAACGACAATAACAACAGTAACAAGATAAAAACAACAACAACAATAACTTTTAAAAGAAGAGCAAATAAAACAAACAAGAATCAATGACAAAAAAAGAAGAATATATATGCATACATTATATATATATACATACTATTATATTTTTTTTTTAATTAATTTCTATTTTGAAAAAAATTAAAAACTGACATGAACACACACAACCTAAATAACGAAATTCATCTGTGAAATTTAAAATTTGAAATTTTATTTAAAAATAAATATTTTTAAATTTATATGTAATTTTACATATTTTTTTTTTTTTAATTTCTTTTATTTTATTTTTTTTTAATTTTGAAATTCAAAACATTAATGCAACTGCAATTTAAAATTAAGAAATTTGAAAATAAACACACAGTCAAAAAATATAAAAACAACACACAATTAAATTAACTAAGTGCCAAAGAGCCAAAACAAAAAAAAAAGGTTACCAACTTAACCTTTTTAAAAAAGAAATCAACAAGAAAAAACAAAAAAACAAGCAAAGAAAAATTATTTTATTTACATAGTAATTTTTTTTTCATAAAATATAAAACAAAAAATTATAACCAATTTTAAATGAATTGGATTATATGAAAAGGTGGAAATTATTTTCTATGTCCTGAAATGAAAAGGTAAGTTTTTTTAATTTATTATTATTATTTTTATTTTTTTTTGTCAAATTCAAAATATGATTTTAATAAAAATTAAACTGAAGATTATTATTTCTATCAGATAAATACGTTTATTTCGAATATTATTGTACCTACTAAAGTCATGTAACATTGAACTACTAATAATAAATATTCAAGTTTAAATGTTAAAATTAAAAATATAAGTTTGAAAAACATTGATTATTATTTATATTTCAAATACATTTAATTTAGGTTATGTTTACATTAGGTTTTATTTTAGCATAAAATAATTAATTAAAGGTTTTACTTGCAATTTTGTCCTTTGCAAATTAAATTTATTCTAAATATTTAAAACCGGTTAGTCTAAATAATTACAAATCAAAGGTGTAAATATTCTAGTAATATAGAATTAAAATATATGAAACTAACATATTGTACAAATACATTAAGGCAATAAATAAAATAATAAATTTGTTAATTAAATGCTTATTTCAAATATTAAGTACCTATGCATAACAGTGAGCTAATAATAAGAATAGTTACCATATAAATATTCAAATTTAAATGTTAAAGTTAAATATAAGTTTGAAATACACTGATTTTTATTTATATTTACTTAATACATTATCAAAAATTACTAAAAATCAAGAAAATCATTTAGACGAACTCTAAGTAACGAGTCAGTCAGTATTAATCGAAAATTTAAACGGAATAGGTAATTTTGGTATAATGGAAATTTTCGGTATACAAATATACTTCTTCTTGTCCCCTTCAATTTACACTCTGTTTAATTGATTCAGGCCAATTTGACAATATATATTTTTTTTTTTAAATCATAGGTCTTTTAGGTACTTTTTCCAGATTAAATTGACTTGTATGGCACATATGTTGACTGTGTGTCGATTCTTCACGCTAAAAATCATTATTGTACTGTCTGTTGGTCTATGCAAAATGAAGATAAATTCGGAATTACATTACAAGCGCACAATATTAAACTTACTATTCTTGACATCGTAAATGTCTCAACACAAAGTTGAATACAAAGGTCACATGATCTTAATTGTCTACAAAAGCCACAAAAGCGTGAGATATTGACTCCATGATCACAATTGTTGTTGACGATGTCTCAACGATCGCTTTGAAAGGTATTTGGATTTACAAACATTTTTAAAAACCTAACGTTATACAGTGTTAATAAAAAATTTTCACTTGGTCACAAAATAAATTATATAAAACACAATGTCTCAAGAAAGCTGTCATTACACAATGTTGCCAACTTATTTTACGGATAACATTGACAACTTAGTTTTTTTTACATCATATCAGGTTGAGTTTTTTTTGACATTTACGGTGTCACCGTATGTTATGTATTATATTCAGGATCGAGTTTTAAAAATTGTTTTTACATTTTACAATTTTCATGAAATTTTCAATTATAGGTGGTATACATCATTTATTATATATAGTTAATTTTTTATGATTAAAAAGTTCGTAAAAATATGTCAAATATTCAGAAAGGCAACTTTAACCAATGAATTATAATTAGGGTTTGTAGTTATATACCAAACTGTTCAGAAAACACTTAAAGGTTTTGAACACAAACAAATAGGTATTAACGAATTAACATCACTTTTATGACAAACATATTAAACAAAATAGAAATGTTGCCATTTTGTATTTTTGACGTGTTTGATAAAATTGCGTTGACATGAAAAAATTTATAAGTTATAAAAAGTTTATTCTTTTATTTAATTGGTCCAGACTCATAAACAATAACACTGGTAACACTAGCTTTTGACATTTATTGGAATGGTATAAGGTGGGCTTTACCCGTAGGATTTAATCCATGAATTTGATTCAACGTGTAACATAATTTATCTATCCAATTTGAGGGTCTACTAATTTCCATTCAACATTTGATATTTGAGGAGTTCATGAATTTGAATGTGGCTAATTCGAAAATATTTATTTCTATTTTATGTTTTCAGCTGATTTTGACAGCGATTTATTTTTTGTTGTTTATATATACAGGTTGATTTTGATAACAAAACAGTTTTTATTTACTCTCTCCATAAAAAAAATTGTATCTTACCTAGAAAGGGACCCATAACTACTTTTTTGTTGCTAATTTTATTTATTTATATATCTTCTTCAATTAAACATGCAATGACCTTGGCTATACAGCTGCTATTGTTTTTTTATTATTCATTTTAACTGTATTTTGTTTTTCGACTTTGTTCTTTTAAAAACTTAACGCACACTGTACTATTGTCATAAATTTTTGACATTTGCTTCAAAAAAATTTAATGGATTTTGTTTTGTTGAACGTGTAAACGTTAAATGTATTTCATCGTGAATTTGATTTTCACTTGACTTGGATTAAATTCTATGTGTAAATGCCACCTAAGTATTTTCTTTTATACTGTACCAATAAATGTCAAAAATTAATGTTAACCATTACAGTTCAATTTCGGTACAGTAAACTATTTTGAACATCGAAAGTATTCAAAAATTTGGTATCAATATAAAACTTTACTCTGTAGCCATGTAAGTAAGTTTTAAATGATTTCTAATTTACTTTCAAATTCCCATGAGTCAATAACTTTGAGTCTTATGTCAAATAATGTGAAATATCTATATAGAACTATAAGTTCAAGCAGATACTATCACTTACGCAAAATCAATGAACCACTTAATGTGAGTCTCCGTGACATCGTAAATGTATCGACAACGTCGTCAACACATTGACGTGCGATTTTAAATGTCAAAAAAATTGTTTACATGGTCTCAATATTGGTAATTAATTTAACAGTGTATCCATGACTCATTATAAATTATATATCCGAAAATTGGTTGATACACAGTTAATAGCTGTATTGAGTTCACATTTTTATTCTGAACATGGGAATTCTTGCCATTTTTATTCTGTACCAATAAATTTCAAAAATTAGTGTTGCCAGTTGGGAAAAAATAATATGTTTTTTTTTTGCAAATTATTTTGTATGATTAAATAACACTGGTTGACAATTCTATTTACCTATACAATACTTGTAACTATTGGTGATTTGAACTCAAAAATATAATTTTGTTATTTAGTAATATTTTATTTTTCTAAAAAGCATATTTAAAAATATAATGTGCAAAACAATCTGCAGTATAAATTTCTAAAACACCTATAATAGTTAATAGCATAAATTATCTATAATTTTAAATTTCCAATGTTCAATTTCTTCATATAAAATTTTGCTTAATTCTGGACAAATTTTTAAAAATAATAATTTTAATTATGCAAATAAACCTCAAAAAAAAAAATATAATATTAATTCTACCTACTGACAATTTATTTATGTACTCTTAGGCCTTATAAACTAAATTTAATAATTCAACTTAATTAATAGTGACGCGTAGTTACATGACTAGGATTAAATTCCTGTTCATTTTCTACAACTGAAGCTTAAATAAGCAGCATTCATTTTATTTAAAAAAAAAACTATCATTTGAATTGTAAAGTGACATTTGCGAAACACTTACAAAACAAATTTTTTTTTTTATCTTATCAATGGTTTCTTTTACATACTTACATATATCTTTATAACATTCATAAAATATAAAATTAATCTAATTAAATTAAAAAAAAATTCAAATATAATTCATTATAGTTATTCACAAAAATAATGAAATGCCTACCTAACTATAGTCATATTCAAACTTTCCAAATGAATGATTTTCAAAAAAAGTTTTCTAATTTCCAGCATTTTATTTTCTTTTTATTTTATTTTATTTTTTTTTTTCATTTTATTTGCAAAAAATTTTTTTTAACTGAAACCATGACCCGATTGTAAATTGTAAATTAATTATTACTAGCCTCAATGACCTTGAGACATCAATTTTATTTTTCACTATTACTAATTCTACTCTTTTTACGGTGGTTTTTAATTTTTCATTGTTTTTCTTAAAGTTTCTGGAAAATTAATTAAATCAAATATTTTACATTTTCCTTCAGTAATTCTTATTATAAAAAAATAAGTTGTTTTAAACGAACTCAGACAGAATTCAATTTTAAAGTGTTTATGAAAGAAAATATCAAAGAAAATGTAAATTGTTGATTTTTAAAAGAGTAGTTATAACTAGGTAGAGAAAAGTTGATTATTATTGTATCTAGACCCAGACGTTTGATAAACATATAAAAAAAATTACTGTCTATGTTTACTGTTTAGTAGTTAGTACGAAATAGGATGGAAAGGATTAGAATAAATAGTAACAAAAACAAAATAAAAGATGCAAAAAATATTGTTTGTAAAATTGTTGTTAATTATTTCTTTTGAATCTTTGTTGCGCAAAATGATGTTATATTTAGCAGGTTTTTGTTATAGTTTAATATAGGTTTGTTTTTGAATATGTTATAACTAATAGTTATTTATTTTAAAAATATCATTATTGTTAAATTAAAATATGGATATGCAAATTGTAATATCAGATTTGACGTACGAAATTTAATTTAATTTAATTTAAATTTTATTATCCGGTAGGAATAAATGCTGCTGCCAATATTAAGACTTGAACATTTGGGCCATAGTTATGTATGAAATATTTTTAATTTATGAAATTGTTTCTAATAATTATTTTTTTTTTTACTCAAAAGAGTTAAAGCTCGGATAGATTGATTCATGCTAGATATAAATAATTGAATCATGCAAGTATCTATAAATTGCATATAATCTGACAGTATATAAAGTATACATTATACAAAAGTATACAGTATACAAAAATTAATGAAAAATATTAAAAAAGCGATAATTATTAAAATTTAACATTATAATACTGAAAATGATTAATTATAGATTCAGTATATTTCTTGGCTATTGATTTAAAATATTACTTTAGAAGTCCATCAGTGAACCCTCTTAATTTTAAAATGCTAAACTTAAAGCCAACAAAAAAAATAATTCAATAAACTTTGAACAACTTATATACTTACTAACTCATAAATCTATTGTTATATGTTTTAAACGAGTTCAGAATTCAAAATAGTTTTATTAACATTCAAATGACTTCAAGAATTCAAATATAGTTTTAGTCAACTAAACTAACTCAAAATATTAAAAAATTTTGTCTCAATATAAAACTTTACTCTGTAGCCATATAAATAAATTTTAATGGAAATCTAATTTACTTTTAAATACCCCTGAGTTTCCGTGACATCGTAAATATATCGACAACATCGTCAACACATTGACGTATGATCTTAAATGTAAAAAATGTAAAAAAATGTTTACATTGTCTCATGATCGGTAAATAATTTGACAGTGTACCCGCGACACATTTTCACGACACGGGTTGTTAAATTATGTGTCTGAAAATTTGTTGATACACAGTATAGTAGTGTTGAGTAAGCAATGATAAAAATAGATGGATGGAGGAAGATACATAAGTAAGTTAAAATTAAAGAAAAATAATTATAAATTTGAATGGTACATAGTTTTAAAAATAAAGTTAAATATATTTTAATGTACTTTAATTAACTCATCAAATACAAATTCTTTTATTAACCATAAGGCTTAAAGCACAAAGACAATCTTTCTTCAAAACCTTTTTTTTTACAAAATTGTCAATATTAAATTTTTTTGTCACAAATATATTCATTTAAAATATTATATTAAAAATATGTCCACAAATTTTATAGTACATATGATAATTTTGACATTTGGTTTGACGTTTATTTCAGAGACAATGTGTTTAGAGTGATCGAAATTGTAAACAAAGCAGTTACATTATGTTGCCAACACGATGATGTCAGTTCAGAAAATTTGACATATTGTATCGGTTGAAATTTTTTGGATACATTTCCGATTTCACCGTTTATAACATTAAGTTTTTATGTCAAATAATGTCGAATATCTATATAGAACTATAACTTCTAGCAGATATTATCACTGGACGCAAATCACCCAATTGACCAAATTGATTGGAATTCCAATTGGATTTTCAAATACTTTTTCCGAAATTGTACCACGTACCAATGGTACAGAATGGTACATATTTTCGGAAGAGCTGAATGAAAATTAATGTCGAAGAAAATAAATAAAAAGTGTTCACTTTTTTAAAATGAACCAATGTCGGAATTTTTATCTGAACATGTACCTTAAATGTACCTAATAAAATGACGTCATAATTTTCTTACTATTTTCCGTAATAAATTCCTATCATTATTCCTAAAGGAATTCTAACCTTTTTTCCAACAATGTTTCCACACTTTGTACCAAGTATTATTCCTATAATTTTTCATATGGTTTTTCCTATAAATTTTCCTACGTTTTTTCCAATATTATTTCACTCTCTTTTCCTTGTATTGTTCATATACTTGTTCATATGCTTTTATCTATAATTTTTCCTACGTTTTTCCAATATTATTTCAGCCCCTTTTCCTTATTTTATTCCTATACTACTTCACATGGTTTTTCTTATAATTTTTTCGTGGTTTTTCCCCATAACTGTTTAAACAATTCTTTATTTAATTCTGTTTCACCCTGCTGTATCTTAAAATAAAATAATTAAAAAATAAAATAAAATTGTAGTACTTAAACCATAGTGCACTGACAACCGAACATTTTTATTCTGAACATTATGTCACCTTCAGTTGATAGTATCAAGTATTTCAGATATCGGAATTTATTTTCAATATCCACGGAAAATTTTGTGAACCATTTCTGTGACGCCCTTTCGTATCTTAATCATGATTTTTAGTTCTAGTATCTGATAATAGATTTGTTCAGTAAACTGTTCTAGAACGTTGTAGAACACATTCTAGAGTAACAAAAGAACATTTGTTTGTGTTCATTAGTTTCCGTTAATTGAAATTTTTTGTCCAAAAGTGTGTTGATCGGTGGTTATTAATTTGTGCAAAACAGTTCCACTTATGTAAATTGATTTTTTTTGATCTGAATATTTTTGAGAACAGTTTTTTCTTTAAATTTTGACAGTTAAACTAGACAGTAAAATTCTAAACAAAAAAGTTCAAAAAAGATCAAAAACAGTGTTCAGTAAATTTTGCTATTCTCAGTGGGTTCTAAAGTGTTTGACAGTTAATTGTCATTGTCCAAAGCTGTTCTGTCCGATTCTGTTGTTGGTCTACTCAACAAACTTAATAACTTTTATATAAAAACACTGACACAATCACAGATTATTGTTGTCAATAATTTAATTATAACATAAATGAACGTTTCGAATTAGTTTTGGGTATAAATTCAAAAAAAAAAAATTGCAATATAAATTTACACTTTACCTGAAACTTCTACTTGTACAGTTGGAATTTTTTAACTTAATAGAAAGTAATTAGTATAATTTGTGTAAATTCAATATAAAAAACAGAAATCATTGGTCTTAAGGGTTGTTTCTATTCAAGAGCTATTTAGTTAAGATACTTAATTAATGCGTCCGCCCGCTTCTGACTGTTATATAGCATTGTTTTTGTTTTGCAGTATGTCACCCAATTTTATAATTATCGCTTGTTTGTTTATTGGGAAACTTTTAGCTTCCGTAAAATTGTCATTGCAGGTTAACATATAAGTACATAACAAAGTTTTATTCTTAAATAGAACATTTAATTCAATTCAAACTTTATGCTTACAAATAGATTTTTGTCATAGCTCGCTAACGATATAAATATTTCCAGGAATACCTGGTTCATAAATTTAAATTAATGCAATAAAAAGGTTCTCCAGGAGCTTAAACCGGCAATTTTAAACAATCAAACAAAGTAGTACAAAAGATCTAAAAATTTCGCGTCCACATAGAACACTTCCCATATAATAAAAAAAGTCAAACTTTGCCCAATTTATATGCAGGTTACGGGCCAACTCTTAAATAGAGCAGTAAATCCCCCTCTTAGAAAAAATACACGTTTCTGGGTTATCGTAGTGAAATTCTATCAAAATTTCGGAAACTCCACAGATAATAACAAAAAATCAAAATTTACCCAATTTTTATGCAACGTACGAGCCAACTCTTAAATAGAACAGTAAATCCTTCCGCTTCTTAAAAATATACGTTTCTGGGCACATTTTTTTTTCGAATTGAAATTCTATCAAAATTTCTGAAATTTTTCAATGTCGTATTTATTTTATGAATATGCCAACGTTTTTATGTCTTATCAAAAAACAATTTTAAAATTAAAAATTAAAATCACTTTAAAAAATACACCTGAAAACTGAAAAAGAAAGATGAAGCAGAAAAATTAAAATTTTTTTAAACCGATTCATCAAAGTGCTTAAAAATAAAAACACAAACAAATTTAACTTTTTATACTCGTAAAATTATTCACAAAAAACCAAAAAACTTCCAAATTCCAAATTTAATTCTATCATTAATATTGCCACGTGCCTATCCTTTTAGTAATACTTATAATAAATTGCTGCAATATATAAAGTGATGCTAGTGTTGGGTATCCCGCATCGAAAACATATTTATTTTTTTTGTTTATGTATAAAACAAACCATCCCTTTTATAATCCATTTTGTATTTTAAATATGGTAGGTATCCTAAAAAAAAAAAAAAAAAAACAAAACAAATTGAATTTCACTTAAAAGGAAATTTTTTGCATTTTCATAAACTTAATAAAAAAAAAATAAAAATAATTATGAATAAAAAATTATTATCACTAATTTAATGTCTCCTAATAAATATGTCCCATTTATGTTTACATATGTATATGTATATTGTAAATGCAAATTTAAGACAGTGCTCTTTAACCTTTATGGTGCGACTCGAAATCTGTAGTTCCACAAAAAAATTTAAAAAATGTTAAAATTGTAATTTTGAATGTGTGTTACATTCTTGTGTATAAATATTACATCATTGTTGTGTATTTTGGCTGTATCCAGAGTGCTCTTATTAAGATTATCAATGAAACAGCCAGCATTTACATTTGCAGAGCTTCGTTTTTTCCGGATGTTTTTACAAAGAATATAAGCCATATAGCTTAGCTTCATTCCCAAGATATTCATTTAAATTTTCTTTCTCTAGCACAGAGCAATATGGTACAATTTTTTACATTCACCATCACATTGAATATAATTTTTTCAATTTAATTTCAATTTACTACTTATTACCTTGTTCCTTGACATTTTTGACAGTTGTATTTGCTATTTTAGATATCCTGCTCTATTGCTTGTTAGTAACAGCAGTTAATCTATTTATTTTTACCTTTTTCTTCATCATCGAATCTTCACTTTTGTTACCATTTCATTCTTCGTCCTTCTTCAACATCGCATTTATCAAGCTAAGTTTTCGTCATTTTGTCTTTAATCACTGTCACTTTCCAGAAATATGTGCCTGGAATTTAGGCGAAGTGTATTCCTGGATATATTTATGTCTTTTACGAACTATGCAAATAAATAGAATGGGATTAGTCTTCTTCTAAGCAGAATCTACATTCTGTCTGTATTGAACTTACAATTGAACTTGAAACTTGAAAAACAGATGCCTGTTGAATGAACCATGACCAGTGATAAACCATATCAGTGTTCTGGTATTGGATCTAGTTTGATTATCTGAATTAATCGGTTAATCAAAAGGCTTTTAGACTACGTAAGTCAATGACAACAAACCCATATACTCTTAGTTTCTTTAATTTAGTTTACTAAGTTTTTGAATTAAAACAAATTTTTTGGTGATAGGCGTTTGAATTGAACGAGCAAATTGTTGTTTCTAGTTACTTTTACTGTTTTAATTGCTGGCTTAACAAACTTTTATACCTGTGGAATATATGAAAAAACAATTTGTGAAAAATTATAATTTTTTTTATTATAAGGCTTGACAGTTGCACCTTACTCCCTAAACTGAAAAATATATAACCGAAAAACCAAAAATAAAATTCACCGATTCTAAAATTCGGTATTTTACCGATTCAAATAAAAATAAAGACCAATTTTCCGAAAATAAATCATATTATGTTAGTGGCCAGTCATACGACACAGAACAAGTGAGACAGTGAACAAAATAATTAGATCTAATTCTTCACTAATGCAAACACATATTTTTTTTACTGTCCTCAACACAGTAATTTCGAACAGTAATATTTTATGTAATTACAAATGATGACAATTGCAAAAAAGTCTGTTTGAAAAATTTTACTCAATGAATATATTTGAACGGTAAAATTTACAGTCAAGAATATTAAATCATGCGATATCATGTCTAATATACGTAACAGTTATCATCATTCAATATTGGTACAATATCTTATATATAATACACAAGATGAACGACGTGGTGAGTAAAAAAACAAGAATAATTGAATAGTAAATTATTTACACCACAAAAATATTAGAATTTTAGCAAGTTCTTGGTGCTGAATACTTAAAACATTTCAAATAGTTACACCAAATAAATAACGGTTATTTCCAAGTTGAGCGACATCTATACTCTAAAAGAAATTTCATTCAAGGACAATTTTTAAAAAGGCTTCATAAAAATTCTGTCATTTTAAATAAACATACAAACTTATAGGACAAAGTACAAAAACAAAAGCAAAAATTGAAAACAAAACAGAACACAAAATTCAGATCAGATCATACTATTCAAAAATAATATAATAAATGTTAGTTCATTTGTTTCTGCTTTTATTAAAAAATATATGTAAAGTAAAAGACGGTTATAGTCATTCACTAAATTTCAGAAATATTTCTAACTATAACCGTTTTGTGAATATATGCGTAGTCAAAAAAAAAAATTGCATCTTTATAAACAAAATCAAATTCAATAAAATATCTTTCATATAAAAATTTTAAACTTTATTTTATTCACAAATAGCATTAATTCTGTTATGTAATCACAAAATATATATATTTGTAATAAAGAACAGAAAAAGACTGTATATGTACATATAAATCAGTTTTTTAATAAAATAATTAACTTTTGACTTATTTTTTTGTTTTATTGAAAAAATTGAGGTTATATTTTAATGTGACTTATAAACGACATCGATTGTATGAACTTATGAAGTTTATTACTTTCTTTCAAACAAATTGTTGACTATAACAGAATTGTGACTACAAACATTTTTGACTATAAACGAATTAAAATACATCGATCTACTACATTGAGAGTAATGGGATTTTATTGTGTTAAGTTATATTGAAATTAGTATTAATTTCGTCATAAAGTATTAGGTATTATACTTTAATTTCATTATATATATATATATATATATATATATATATATTAATCAAGCGATTGAAAAAACAACTACAATTATATCAAAACAAATATTTTTTTTTATATAAAATCGTACCTGAAAGAACTGCTTCTGTTCAATTGCACAGGGGATTCACTAGTTATTATCTAATATTGCACAACCGTATAAAACGTATTTTTTGAATCAAAATCATGTTTCTTGAAAAAATCAACCATTATCAATCTCTCAATAAAACTCAATAAAAAGTTGAATACCTCTGATTTGAGGTACTTATTCAAATTTATCAATTTTAATAATATCCATTGCATATTAGCTATAAAATAATACACAACCATACTTACATATACAATATATATATTCAAACATATGTATATATATATTTATATAATATTAAATCCCTTAAAATAACAAAAACAAAATCAGCATGCCAAATACTTTGCGGTGATCATCATTACCACACCTTAGTTTCAGTATTTATTATTGTTCCATGCGGTGGACACAATAAACCAAAAAAAAAAACAAAATAAAATAAAAAACTACAATGTTTTTTTATTTTTTCTTTTATTTTTTTTAGAAATATGTATTGAACGAAAATGATATTATCCAGGTTGTTTGTTTATTTTATTGTTACTTTTTTTTTATCGGAGATCACAAATCGCAAAAATTGCAAAGTCTAAAATCGCGCTCTCGCAAAAACAACAAAAAAATTTTTTCATTTCAAGGACATTCATTTTGATTTTTATTGCTTTACTTATAATAATCCGGTCGCATCAATTTATTGTTTTTTGATTTGAAAATGAATTTTTGTATTCGCTTTTCAATTTCAATTTGATTTTAATATTTTGATTTTTTTTTTATTTTTTTTTTTTGTAAATTATAGAGGCTTTAGGAAATTTTTACTTTAGGAAACAATAACTTAAACAATAATTTATAATAATAAAAAAAACAAAATGTGATGGAAAACTATTTGTAATAATTCGCTTGATCAATGTATAACCCATTTTTGAAGTCCTTTTTTTGAGACAGTGCGGGAGATGTAAATTTACTTCAAAGACAATTTCCATTTCAAAGTTTTCGTGTATTTGAAGTTATCGCTTTAACCATCTGTCCTTAATGCTTTATGTCTGAAATTAATATTTCGAGTAAAATCAGTTTTAAAGAATTTAAAAATATAGCAATCGGACTGCACCAGTTTTTGGTTTTTTAAAATTGGGCTTTTGATTATTTTTAATATTTAATGTACTTCACTCTGGGTACCAAAATTTATTTATTTTATTTTCATCGCCACAATCGTCTGAAATAGTTAATTTTATTTCATGATGGTGGTTTTTTCCGGTTCTAAAATATTTTATTTACTGTTCTTTCTTTACTTTTAATTATTTTTAATATTTAATGTAAACAAAGGATACCGAAATATATTTATTTTATGATAAAAAAACAAACCAAAGCAATTTAATATGTATTGGAGCGTTCCGTCAAATTGACAGATATATGCAAGAAAACTATATATAAGTAGCTATAATACTTTGAGTTCAATAAACGATTATAACAAAAATATTTTAAGAACATATTGACAAAAGCGATTATTAGCGACATAAGCGATAATCAAATATTTTGACAGGAAATAACAACTTAATATTAAATATATTTGTTCGTGTTTTCTAGTTTTCGACATGAAGTTCAATTTTTACATTTGATTTTTCATGTTTCAAATCAACAAATGTCTTTATTGTTACTAACACCACCGATTTTACAAATAATATTGTTGCGTTTTTTTTGGCTGAGCAAACTACTTAAACTTGCACAAAATTGCTCACAACTATGCAAGCTTTGTATTTGGGGAGTCTTGAGCAGTTAAATTTGTATATTAAAATTCAACTTCACCACCAAAGATTTTAAAATATTGTGAAGTTTTGTACTATACAACATTATATTAATTTTATGTCAAAAATTGATTAAAATCAAAAATTTATAGATAGTCATTCAGTTTTGAAGGTTATGTCGATAATTTTTGTTGCTAATAAAATTCTAACATATTTTTCTATATAAAATAAATAATTCTATTCATATCAGGTTATTAACTACATTTCTTGCCAAACGAAAATGTTGTTTAAACTGATTGCTTGAGTACTTCTCAATAACTTCTTTATAATTTTAAATTTTTGGTATTTTGTTACATCGTTCTTCGATTGATGAATCAGACAAAAATGATTGTGAAGTAGTGAACATTCATCAAAGCTGCTTTCATCTGATAAATTCTGTATAAATATCTCAGAAATAAGTCAACTCCATATTTATTAATTTCATAATTTGCTTACATACCCTAATTACATATATAAGCAACAGAAGAATTAAATTTTATAAATTTTTTTTAATTACCGCTCAGTCTATTTTGATTACTTTTAATTAAATTTGAATTTTCTAAAGAAAACGAATTTTACACATAAGAAAATAAACGCCAAAACAGTATAAATTCTGAGATTATGTTTTGCTGAAGCGCTTCCAAGTAGTTTGTTCAGCTAAAAAAAAACGCAGCTATTAATTCACTAATCCACAGTTAGTTTACAAAACTTATAGATAATTTACAAAATCGGTAGGTTAAAATTGTAATAATTAACATTGCAAGGCATTCCAAATTCATTCCAAAATCCATTTGTTTACAAAACTATTACAATTTAGTGCCATTTTTCCATTGGATTAAATATCATACAACCAAATTAATATTTATTTTCATTTGTTTTTGATTGTCCATCCAAGAATAAACAACTGATTTGATCACCCAAAATGAAAATCTTTGTTTTGTACACGATCTCATCACCAAAAATCTTCAAATCCCAAAACAAAAAAAGGAAAGCTTGTTACCTTTTCAAACAAAAAAAAAAAAAAAAACAAAAAACAACAATAATTATAATTTCAACTTTTTTTTTTACATTAGTTTGAATCTGTATGTGTTTGTGCATGGTAAATTTTTGCACATACTGACACACTAAACTCTTGAATTTTATTTTGGTTCTCTTCTTTTCTCTATTCTTCTTGTTTTTATATTTTCTTTGTTATTTTGCTTTTTTATTTTCTTATTTTGGTGCTCTATTAAGTGTCGATGGTGATGATGATGATGGTGATAATCATGATGTTGATTATAGTGATGATTGGATGATAGCAGGTGACTCATTTTATTGGTATTTTAAATCCCTTTTTGGAGGTCTTTAATGGATTCATCCATTACTTTTAATAAACGTTTGTATAGGTACATATTTCAGATGGGCATTGCATGCATATATACATATATTATATTATATATTCATGCTGTTTTTATTAAATTTATGTATGTGTTAAATATATATATAAAATATATATATGTATATTTCTGCAATTTAATATTTTATATGAATATTTGTTTTTGTGATTCCTTCACATTATTTTTATGATTATTATGTCCATAAGGTTGGTTATATTATAGGTTAGAGTTTATTTTGGTTGCTTTGGGTTACGAAACGAGATAATAGTAGAAATTTTGTTTTTTTTTTTTTTTTCTGATGAGGGGGATTTTAAAAATCTAAATAAATTTTACCAGATATTTACTTTCAAATTAATTTTTTTAGTTTTTAAATTTTAGTTATTTTTTATAATTTTGTGGGCAAATAATTTTTTTTTTTTTTATTTGCAGTGGGAAGAAGATGTTCTTAATATTTATTAAGTATATATTGAAAAATTATTATGGGAAGAGATAAAATATATTATGAGGAAATTTATAGTTAATTTACATTCTATAGGGTTGGTGTTGTTGTTGTTTATTGACATTAAATTTATTTGTAAATTAAAAAATTAGGAATTATTTTCTAATTAATAAGGTGGGACATACTTGTCTATTCGGCAACAGTCAAGATATTGTAAAAAAAATGAAAGGTAGTGCAAGAAGAAGACACCTGCGCTTCGACGCTGTGCGGTGCAGTAGGTAGAGCATCTGTCTTTCAACCAAAAGGTCTTAGGTCGATTCTCAATGAAGCGAAAAAATGCTTTAGCCTGGTCCAATACCCTTTTTCTATTGGGATAAAATAAATGACAACAAATAATTGCGAGTATAATCTGGTAACAACTTACTTAAATAAAATGGAGCTACTCTATTTAAGAAGGCTTAGTTACTGACAATACTAGTAATTTTCTATATTTAATGAGTTGATAAGATCAAATTACTGATACTGCTCGACAAACATTGTAGATATTGTAATATAAAATTGCACTACCGTACTTATTAAGCACGAAAAGGTTATTCTAGCTAAGTTACTGTCAAGAGTATAAAAAACAGAAAAATTGAGTAAAGGGTTTGTTCTTTTTCTTTCGTTGTTGCTATTAAAATGTTAAACTAGAACCGCTAC
The DNA here is from genome assembly GCA_963942445.1 of Argyra leucocephala. Classification (NCBI taxonomy): domain Eukaryota; kingdom Metazoa; phylum Arthropoda; class Insecta; order Diptera; family Dolichopodidae; genus Argyra; species Argyra leucocephala. The sequence continues at coordinate 25,587,623 of OZ012677.1, read as the reverse complement.
ATTGCCCGTTTATATCATTAGCAATTATTAAACGAATTTTGATTTAATATAATGAATATAAGCCTTTTTTATTAATGCTACTTACTTACTTGTTTAGGTGGCCAACAGACCATGTAGTTTGTGGGTCTGACTCAGAAACAATCTCTATTTTTCACGAATACGGGCGATCTCTCTACAATAGATATATGAAGTTATTTCATGTTTGCCGATATTTCATTTCGAGCCCCAATGTCTTATACCTTCAGATCTGCATTCTAAGATTTTCTTGGTTGGAATTTTTTTGTGTGCTAATTATTGCATTTGGCTATATTTTTCTGTTGGATGTTGGAATTTTCACTTCAGTTTTTTTTTGTTTAATTTAAATTAATCAACTTGTCTCATTTAAATTTTATGTCTTATGTCTTGGTAATTATTGCCATTTTATATTTGATTGTGAGTAAAGTTGAAGTCCAATAGCCTAATAAAATAACCAGATTTGGAAACATTGCGTGCGCTTAGTAGAATATTAAATTCACTTTAAACCTACTTACTCAAAACATTTTATTCATAAAATAATACCATATAACGTAGAAATATTTAAGTATATACACACTCCTATTCGTTTTTAATTTTAATAAAATTTAACAGTCTTAAATCCCAAATTTTTTCAATCAAAATACATATTTTCGTAACGTAAGTCACATTTATTATTGGTATTACAAACGTAATGCAAAATTTTAGAATCATTTTGGAACAGACACCTAAATTAAATACACAAATAATAAAATATATAAAACCTCTAAAAAGGGTGTGATTTGATGGTGTGTTTTTTTTTTTTTGGAATAGAAATGATCGTTAATTTTAGTTAAAACTTGATTTTATATATATGTTTTTTATAGCTTGTTTTTCTTCTTATTAATTTGAACTTATTAGGAATTCGTGATGATTAACGTTTGTAAGTAAAAAATTAAGAAAAATAAAAAATCAAAAATTATATAAATTTTTTTTATTTTAATTCTGATGATCCCTACCTTTATCTTACATTATTGTGAATTAATAAAATACAATACAAAAAAAATATATTTAAAATTTTTTGACAGATTTTTGGATTTTAACTTATTTAATAAATGACAATTTTTTTTTTAATGATAAACGGAAATCATTTTATACAAATGAAAGGGTTAATATATATATATATGTATATATATATTTTAAGGAATTCAAAGGAGTCATTTTACAAATATTTTGTTATTAACTTTTAAAAATAAAAACAAAAAATGGATTAATTGTCGAAATTCTGATTTTTATTAATTTTTTGATAAAATTTTTTGAAAAATAATAAGAGTTATAACACAAAATGAGAATTTATATAAAAAATTATTCGGTAATGGAATAATATTTATTAGTGAATCTGTTTGAAATGGAAATTTTGTATTTTTTAAGTAAAATATCGCATGCATATCATTAGGGTTTACGAAAATAGTAAATATTTAAACAATGAAACTAAAGTTACATTAAATTTAATGTAAAATTTATAAAAGGTTGACGTAAATTAATATTCAGATAAATTTAAAATATTATACTAACCCATTAACGGATCCGGAGCTATAAATTTTAGCTCGTGTTGGGCTTTATTCACACATTGGACAAGTGTTGTGCTTGATTCATGGAACATTTTGCCAATTTCAAATACAAAATGATTACATATCTGCCATTTTCATCTGTCCAATTATGCCGTTTTGTTGTTAGCTGCATGTCTTGAATTCGAAGATTTTTTGGATTCAAATTTTTGCATTCATTAAATTTGCTGAAAACGAAATTTGCTGAATCATTACTAATAAATTGAGGAAAATTCTGTATTAAGATAATATTTTGATACCGTTAGTTTTTAATAATAGGACTACAGATAAATGGTATTTGTTTTATATATTTACCAAATTTGGTTCCTATTTTTACAGTTAAATGGTATTGAGGGTGGTTTGGATTTGTTTTTTTGCTTTTGTTTATTATTATTACTTCTATTTATAGATTAAATTCTAATACTGATTAACATATAAAAAAAATATATAGGTATATAATTTTTTTTTTTTTTTTGTTAATTTTGATATCATTTTTAGTTTTATGAAGCTTGATTATTTTAACATTTAAGTTTCAATTTCTATAGGGGTGGCTTGGAGTTGTACCAAAATAAGCTTGTAAAGTGTATTTAAATATTTTTTTCATATCATTTGTGGTTGTAATTTTATGGACATAAGAATTATTAAATTTTAAAATATATTTAAATGTATCCAATCGACCTTACTGGTCTAAATGTATCGCTGTACTATTAGCAGCCACTACTACCTATCGTCCTAAAATATTTAAATGAACAAAAGCTTTTAAAGTATTTTTTTTGGTCAATTACAATAATTTCTATCTCCCAGTGAACTGATTTTCTTTCAATTTTTCATAATTCTGAACTCAATTCAAACCTAAACATCGATTTTACATATTTTTGAGTTTGAAAAATCTCTTGAAAAAAAAAATTACAAATGGCCAAATAATTCTGAAAATAGGCATTAGTGGTTTTCATAAACAAGCAATATTGGCAAGGCTAGGACTTAACGAGGTAGTAAAAAATAGCACAATACTAAGTAAGTTAAATAATAGAAACGGTCAGTAAAAAAATTAAATGCTAAGTAAAATACCTTTAGAAAAAATTTATTGAACGCGCAATAGAAAATGACTATTTGCACAGCAAAAGTAGAGATTTTTTTGCACAGTAAAATATTAATTGCTCATATTAATAGATTTAAGCCTTTTTCTGTACATTTAATTAAGTAAATAAAAAAAAATAAAAACAAACAATTCTGCTCAGTTAAATGCTTGAGAATTTTTGTGCTTTTATTTTTATTTGTGAATAATTTAATATTTTTACTGCAAATTTAATTTCATTGCTAAGAGGGTGGGTTTTTTGTATTGCGTTTAATATTTTACTGAACAAAACGATATTTTACGGTGAATTTAAATTATTAACTGAGCAAAGTTTTTATTTAACTGAATTTTAATTACTATGTTTTTTTACATTTTTACTGTGCGTTTAATTTATAGCGTATTGACAATATTGCCTATAGTTTTTGACAAGTATTTTGTTCATAGACAAAATACTGCAAATGAAGTTTGTTCACAAACATTTTTTTAACTTAACATTGCAAAAATATAGTACATAGCGCATGACAATCATTTGTGTTGCTTTTTTTTTTTTTTATTTATAACACAAAACTGAATAACTCTGTCAAAAAAAAAATATATTTTTTTTCTGCAGTATTTTGTTTTTGCAGTATGTGTTTATGAAAAGTCCTATTATCTTTAAAATAAAATTTTTGAAAATAACAATCTAGAAATACTTACGTTATTTTATTGTCGTCATAAGAAATTAATTCACTTTAGAAAAAATGTTAGAATTTCTAAAAAATAATATTGAAAAACTAAATCCCTTTAAAGGTACTTCTAAAAAATATTTTTTGCACAAGATATCAGTTCAATCCCCACATCTGTCTTAGTACAACAGAGCCTATAGTATTACTATTACTTTTACCCTTTCCTATATCACCCTTCTTGGGGCGAAAAAACTTTCATGTATACATCCAAGACAACTAAAAATATTATCCTATTGCTAAAATTTTTGCCTAAATCTTGTTTTCATTTTAAATCCATTCCAGTACTGGCATAATAATTACCCATTTATTTTTCTTTCATTTTGCCCTTAAGTCTCAGTAGATGATAGTAAAATTGTTTATACCACATTTTTTCTTATTGTAATACGTTTAAAAGGTGAGCCAAGTTTTATGCAATAGAGCTTACATTAAAATTTAAACAAATAATTTCAAACCTCCATACCAATTTATAAAAATGTTGCTTCTATTAATGTCAAGTCAAATTCAGACTGTAAAAAATTATATAACAAAAATAAGTTAATACCATCGCATCCACCATCGCATCGCACCAATTTGTTGAAACTTTTTTGAAACTAAAAAATAAAACTAAAAAAAATGATAATAATAAATAAATAAAAAAAAATTATTTAATTATAAATTTTTAAAATTTTTACATCATTTCACTTTTAATAAAAAGAAAAAGTTCGATTTATTAATTAATATTCAATCTTGATACATATAGATATTTTATAACACCATTGTATCTATAAATATTATTATTATTTGTGTTAACAAACAAAATTATGTTCAGAAATTGTTTCGTTCATCATAACAGTACTAGAACTCATCAGTAGGTATTTATAGTCTTAGGCTACCTATACAATCCTGATTTTCATTTTGATTGACTTTACAACTTATTAAAAGATGTCAATAATATATCCGTGAGTTATAAAAATCAACCAAAATTTCATTGTAAAATGTATTTTTACAAAAAAAATTTATATAATTGAACTTTTGTGGTTTGGAGATGTAACATTTTGTGACTCTGCCAATTTTGTTAATTTCATCCTAAAATTTCATTAATATTTTTATATTGCGATTTTCCGAAAATTGTGGCACTCACAATTTGATGTAAATTATTTATAAAAATTTATTTAAATTTTAACGATTCCATTCGGCCTACAATGTATCTAAAACTAATACTAAAACATATTTAATCGTAATATGCAAAAATTTTGATTTGTAATACGAACTTTGTGTTTTTTTTTACTTAACTTACAATTTAAATTTAATATGCAATGGGTGAAACACCTAAAATACTATATAGATACAAATATGTATATTGTATATAGTATGTACACCCATAAAATTTGAAAAATTTAATTTTTCTTATTAGAATTAATTTTTTACTAACATCAACATAAATTTCTTATAGAAAAAAAGAAATTTATTTAACAAGATACTTAAATAAACTATTTAAATTTTTTTGTGCTATTTTCAATTTATTTATAATGTATTTTAAATGCAGGGTGCATTCAGAGGTGCCATGTCATCTGACAAAAACATATTGTTTTTGGAAAACTGTATCTTGTCATTTTGGTGTACAAAAACGCTTTGAACTGTAATCTATTTTGAGCTGTAGATTGATTAGAAAAAATAAAACTTAAAAGGATAGTAAATATGAGGTATGAAATTAACCCAAAAAATACATAACATACCTTATAATTTAAAATATTGTTAATATTAAATAGAATAAAAATTGTTGCGATAATAAAAATGTCAAAAATTTTATTATATGAAATTTAAAAATTATAATCAAACAACTGACCGCTTCAGATTAATGTGGAGCTCTTTGAACATAAATTGCCAGCAGACCAAAATTATGATCAAATTTTAAGAAGACTGTTTTAGTTATAAACATACTTTCAGTTTGAATTTTATTCAAGATTATATCAAGTCACTTACAGATGTAAACTGAAATGCATTAATCTAATCACTATCGTTTACTTAGAACAACTATCGAGTACTTAGAACAAATTTTATATTTTATCTCATCTTTTTGTTTTCTGAAATCATATTTTCAGTTCACTGTTGTAGTAATTGTGTTTAATACAATTAGACCATAAAGATCAATATTGTGACAGGCTGAATAGTTACCTTTTAATACAATTACCATACTGAATGCACGAAAAGATAACTACACCTAAAATAAAAATTAAATGTTTACGGTAATTGTATTATAAAGGTATTCAGCCTGTCACAATATTGATCTATGGTCTAATTGTATTAAACTCAATTACCATTGTATTGAAATTCAAATGAAATTTTTATTCAATTAACAAAAGTAATCGCAGGACATCATTTAAAGTAATAAAAAATGATTAAAATTATTTTCGGTAATTAGATTTATTTTTATTTATTTATTTATTGATCAACGGATCTACAGATAAACCTGTAGGTCAACTTTATTTTTTCTCCTTTCGGAATGTCGGCCTTTTGAATTTTTATTAAATAAAAATTGACTTTCTTTCATTAAAACAGTCACATTTACTTCTATAATAATAACAGTTATAAACCAAAAATCAATTGAATAACGTCATCACCGAAAGTATCGCAACATCAACAGGTATTAGACAAGATGATAGTCTCATTACAACTCTGTTTAACTTAATAATGGATACACTTTGTACGAGCTAACCACTCTTTTAGAGTAACTGAAAATAAAAATGAAAAACTAAAAAATAAATAAAATAATCAGAAACGTAGTTAACACCTCTTGGGGATATCGAATTTCCGATAAGAACGTTAATATCATATGTTACGAACTCGTAGATAACGCTTTATATCCCTGCTTTCGGTAATGCTGAATTGACGATCAATCAGTTAACATTTGATGCGACCGATCACCTGTCAAATCGACAAATGCATAATTTTGATGTAGTCGCGTCTTTGATATTACCGAACATAAATGTTTTAGGATTTGTGAATTGTGACTTATTGTGTGTATTTTTGGTTTTTATTTAATTTTTTTTTTTATTCCATTTTTTATAAATGCATGTAATAAAAATTACAAACAATAGATTGAAGTTACATGTTTTCATATATAAAAACCTGTAGAACCATCAAAGAAATGTTTACTACACAATCAAAGAACAACAAATTTTTTGCTGCTTTGTATGCTCATAACCGAAGGCATGACGATCGTCAATTGTCGTCAATTGCATAATCGAAAGCGTGATGACAGTTGATTTTTTTACATTTGCAGCGCAGACGACATTACCGAAAGCAGGGTACTACTGTATCTGGGCATAAATATTATCAGCTGTCGCAACACAAATAATAATCCAAGCAGGAAAACCCGTAGCCATTTCAGGTTATCTACGAGTTGCGCTGTGGACAAACAAATATAGATGAAATGAGATCTTTACTAAATTGTAGAGCAAATATATTGAAAAAACAGTCACTGAATGCCTATTTTAAGGAAGAAGAAGATGACATTTACTTCTATAGCAACAATATTAGATATTTCTGTACCAATAGACTCTCAGGGTTTAGTCTCAGCGTTTGCGACTAAAAATATAAAATAAAATTCAAAATAATTAAAACTATTACACTTATCGACTACTGCACCCAAATAATGTAGTGAATAAACAAAAAAAATAAAAAAAGTAAGACAACCAAAATAGCCCAGTATGAGTGCGACAAAATTTTTATTTAAAAAAATTTTTTGCAAAAATATTACGACATTAGAATAGAATTTATGAGATTCTTATTTCAAAAATTTATTTATTTTTTTCCTGTTTTTGGTTTTGCTTGTTTTTTTTTTTTTTATTTAAAATTTATTTTTAAAATTTTATTTTGTTTCATATTTTAGTTTCTATTTTGAATTATATAGATTCGGTTGAGATAAAACAAGCGAACAAGCACAGTTAATAGGCGCCTCAATTAATGAAATAATTAGGTGCTCACAAAATGCATTTACAAAATTTTTTATTGCTATTTTATATTGTTGTGCAAAAAATTTTTTTTTGTTCTTTTTTCTTTTTGACATTTCACTAATAATTTTTACACGATCTATTTAGTGATCTTAATCAGTTAAAATGATCTTTTCACTTTCGTCCGAGAATAGAAGCCTTGTAATAGAAAATCAAACAAAAAAAAAAAAAAAACTACGCAAAAAATTTACTTTTAGCCTCAAAGTGAAACTCATTCATATTATTATGATAGTGTTTAAATGACGACGATATAACAACAACAACAACAACAACAGCAGCAAAGACAACGACGACAGGCTGTGTAAAATGAAATTATTGCAAATAATTTTCATTGACACATTATTGGCATCTTCTTTTGTTAAAAATGGTTTTCTGTTTTAAATAAAAAAATAAATAAAAAAATTTAAAAATTGATGTGTTTTTATGAATGGAGGGATTTAGCGTAGGAATTTTTGGTTTTTCTTTTATTTATTTTTTATTTTTTTTTTGAAAAATAGACGATAAATTTTTAAATGATTTTGAACGAAATTTGGCAGTTCTGTGTTTTCGCTTTTGTGGTTTTTTTTAATGTTTTAAAATATATACGAATAAATTAATTTGTAATAAAATATATTTTATTATTAAGTTATAAAATATTACATTGAATATTCATTGTAGAATTTATAATGTAATTAATGATTATTATTATTATTATTATGCATTTCTGTCCATAACATAGTTTTTTTGTTTAATGTGTGTATATGTGCTTACAGTAAAGTATAAAAATGTTGTTACAGTTTTGGATTGTACTGTGTTTTTAAGAATATTATGTATATTTTGTTGGTGGTTGGAAAACACATTTAATCAGAATCAGCTGTATTAGAGTTAGATAGATTAAGTAGGTTTAAAGTTAGATTTGAGTATAGGTTTAGCAATTATGTTAATTTAAGTTATTTATGACTAGGGTTTTATTAAAAAAATCAAATATAACAATAAAGTCTTAAGCTGAATTTTCATTGAGCAATATTTAAAATCTTAAAAATTTTATCCGCTCTAAAAAGGGAGATAACATGAAATGACATTATTTTATAAGTACGATATTTTCAAAACATTTGGGATATTATACTTTGATAAAGTATATTTTTAAAATATCGGGGATAATTTTTTTATACTGGCAACACTTTTTTAACAATTTTTTGAGTAAGTGTATGTAAAAAAAATAATTTTTTTCAACAGATGGTTTTGACGGTTGAATTGAAATTTTCAAATTATCTTCGGGCAATTTAAAATACTCTAAAAAATTCCAACTAAAAAACAGTTTCTAACAATGAACGGTTATCTCCCCAATCCTTTTCAATATTTATTTAAGTAATCTGGTTAGACTTACTAAACAAAAACTTAAGCCTGAATCATAGTATAGCTTTCGCAGACGATCTCACAATTTATACAGCAAATCATAAGGTGAAAATTGCCCAATATAACCTTCAGACAGTCTTCAACGAAATTGTTCGTTACTGTAATCGTTGGAAACTGAAAATCAATTTTGGTAAGTGTGAAACTATACTGTTTCGGAACAATATTAGTAATGTTAAATATAATATTAAAAAGAATTGGAGACAATTTCACTTTCAAAGACCCGATTAAAATAAAATTAAAAACTCCAGCAGTGTAAAATATCTAGGAATAAATTATAATTACCTACTCAACTTCAAGGATCATGTCAACAAACAAATCTAAAAAAGCAAACATCGCCCATTTCATGGCCCTAAAAAAGTTATTTTATTCCAATATACTATGCAAAAAAAGTAAAACTTTTATGCTATAAAACATTAATTAGGTCACTTCTAACATACGGTAGTATTAGTTGGTTCAATATTAGTGCTTCTTCAATGGAAAGACTAAGATTATTTGAAAGAAAGTGCATTAGAGCAACACAGAAAACCGTCATCTAACTTTATACACTATTACTCAAACAAAACTGTTTATGACTGTGCTCAAATAATTAGAATTGATAGCTTCTTAATTCGTCTCATACGCAACCATATACAAAGAAGCAGTGAAGCTACAGAAAACTCATTAATTTGTCATCCCTGGTACGAAAGCGATGCCTACATTATTAAATCAGTTAACTCATGATTCATTCCACTTGCTGAAGGTTTTATCTTCTTAGATAAAAACAATTGTATTGAAAACAATAATAGTATATACCATTAATATATCACTATAAAAGAAACGCTTCTAATAAAAAGTTGCCTTTAAATTTAAGTGTATGTATTACACACAAATGACTTGAACTTATTTAAGTACGATAATTATATTCCTCTTAAAGATAAAACAAATTCCATCAAGCCTTATTTTTGGTAACAAGTTTAGGTTAAGTTAACATAAGAATAGGTTAGTTTAGTATAATTTCTTAGGTTTAATTAATTTAGTTTAGCTTTGAGTAATTGTAGTTTCTTTATATTCAAAATTAGTTTTTTTTAAATTGTAACAAACCTATTTTTTCCAATAATCTAATAAATCAAATTATAATTAACTGTACACTGAAAAAAAAATTGTTCGTAATATCAATGAACAGCGATTATTAACATATATTTTGTTGGCTCAATTAATTATTCATTAATATTACGAAAATATAACATCTCTTATTTTTTTTCTTAATAAACTGTTTATTGATTCAACGAATTAGGATTTATTGACACAAATATGCAGTTTTTAATACAATAATTGAACAACTAATTCATTAATAATGCGAAACACTTTCATTAAAATTAGATTAATAACAGTGTTCGTTGTTTTAACAAATTCGTTTGTTAAAATCAATAATTTTCTCTTTGATTAGCAATGCCTTCATTAATATGTATGTATACTTTTATATTTGTTACTTGCATAATATCAACCAAATATAAAATGTTTCGTTATGTCAACGAATTCATACTTTAAAATTCGGAATTTTTTCTTTATTTCAACGAACTAGTTTATTAAAACTAACAATTTTTTTGTTTACTTAATGGCGCGACGCGTGTTATTTGTAATTTATGTACTCGTATTTTAACAGAATTTTTCAGTGTAAAAAAGAATTTATAATTGTAAGATCTTATAAATTAGCGTAATTTTAAATTCTTTATTTTCTTTCCGGTCAATTCCAATATAGTCTTAAATATACATAAGGAAGGAAAATTACAAAGAACTATATAAAAATTAATACAAAAAAACTTACAATAATTAGATGGTTCTATCATACACAAAACTTAAATCAAATTCCAAAATAAAATATAACAAATTAAAATTAAATACAAATGTGCAAAAAAGAGAATAGTTAGTGACATTTTTTATTTAAAAAATAGTGTTAAACGCCACATAAAAAAAATTATTTACAATAATTAAGAAGTAAATTTATTGTGAGATATAAACTAAAAATCCAAAATAAATATAACAAGTAAAGAAAATAATAATTAAATAAAATGTTATAAACTACTTAAGAATATAATTTAAAAAATGAAAAAACATATTTAATCATTTCATATTTAAAACTAATGAAAATTTAAAACTAAGACTAAGAGATACAAAACAAAATAAGTTATCAACAAAAATTTAATATAAAATAAAAATTGTTTAAAAAAACAAAATCCAAATAATAAAAATAAAAATACACAAAAAGTAAAAACATTGTATTTTTATTTAAAGAAGTGATAAGTGGCGAAGAGTGGGAAGTAAGAGGAGAGTTCAGAAAGCGGGGACAACGATCAAATAAAGGATAGAAGTGGAAGACGTGGGAACCGACAAAATGCCGACAAAATGAAATTTTCAATGAAATATTTTATTATTTCAACAAACATATTCATTGAAACAAAAATTTATGTTATTAAATTAATAAACAAATTTATTAAATCAATGAAATGTTTTATTATTTTAACAAACATGTTTTTTAAAACAAAAATTTATTTTGATAAACACATTTAATAATTGTTCATTGTATTAATGACGAGGTTACTAAATTAATAAATAGCTATTCATTGGCTCAATGAACAAGTTCATCGGACAAATATTAATAAATTTTTAATTGTCTCAACGAATTTTTTTATTGTAGTTACGTACCTTTTTGGTTCAGTGTAAACATTATTCATATTATTATAAACTTAATCAAAATAAAATTTCTAAATTTGACAGATAACTTAACTTAAATAATAATAAATATAAATGTGAGAGCTTCTACTTGTTAGCCAAGAACATTGTAATATTAGTCATAAATGAATTTGTTTAGTTTTATTTGGAATTACTATGTATATATTTTGTCAAAAATAAAACATTAAAAAAAAAAAAACAACAAAACGGGTGGAATTGTTGTTTTTTTGTGTATAAAATAAATTTCCCAAATAAAAATTTAAAGAATTCTTTGCAGCGGTCTATTTTTTTTCTTACATAAAAATTCAATAATCTATCTCCCTTTTTAGAGCCAATAAAATTTTTTAGATATTGCTCAATGAAAATCCAGCTTTATTTTTTATAATTCATATATGAATAAGCATATACATATATATATATACATTAACAATTACGAGTGAAATAAAACAAATAAAAAATCATATAAAATTGGGTAATTAAAATGATGTGGCCCTGATCCCGGGTTATGGTGTTATTTTGTTCTGATTAAATAATTTTGAAGAAGACGGATATCTATTTTCCGAGATTAAAGAATACTTCAGAAAACTATACTCCATTAAATGAATTTTGACATTTGATTTGTCATATTCTTTATAAATGGTGTGTGTGGCCTCCTATATGTCAAAATTGTAAACTAAAGTTGGAAAATATAATATCAGGCAATCAAACAATGATTTATTTTGAACATATCAAATTTGAATTGAATTCAATCATTGAATTTACACAATCATTGAAAACATTGAATTTACTTCGAAAATGTGGTACAACTTCGATTTAATATCGAAATCAAATCGAAAACATAATTAAAATTATTTTTTGACACTTAATCTTTGTAAATAATATTTTTAAATTTATTAAAAGTAAATAAATAGAGTTTATTAAACTTTTTTTTTTGTTAAATAAAAGTTTAAGAAATTTTTGTTTTTTTTATTTAGTTTTTTTTCTTTGATTGTGTCAATGTTAACTTTTTCAATAAATTTAAATCGGTTTTTTTAATTTTTTTTTTTTTACTTAACCACTTTCTGAGTTCTTAAAGTATTAAAGTATGAATTTTTTAAAGTAAAAACTTTTACTTCATAGGTTTTTTTTATCTTAGACTTTTTCTTTATTTTTGTTTTTCTACTCTGAATGTGTGCAAAGAAAAGTTTGTCACTTTTGGTTCTCAGGTTTACAACGTGATACATTTTATATGGTACCTGGTACCTAAAATTTTTTTTTTTTTTTTTTTTTCAATTTTTTTGGTCGATTATTATACAAAACGTTGCATTTTTTATTTTCATTTTTGAACATTCAATTTCGTTTTACTATACGTTAAATTTAAATATAGAGGTAAATATAAGATGTTATCAGGATACTGTAAGGATCATTGGTTTTGTATGCAATAAAAAATGTTAGAAAAAAAGTTGTTTGAAAAAGTATTTTGTCATCAACCTCAGCCATAGTAAATTTCATTAAATTATAGACATTTTATTAATTTTTAACTGAGTAAAAAAAAAAAAAGTTAGAATTATCGAGTCATAATAATTGTACGAGTCATAGTTGGGTTCATTTGAGATGAAAAAAAATTGTATTAAAACTAAATTAATTAAAATTAACTAGTAATTACTTTATTAATAATTTAAATTATCTATAATTTAATATAACTTCTATTAATTAATATTATATATTTTTTTTTATTAATTACAATTAATATTAATTTTCTTTATTTCTAATTTTGATTTTTGACAACTGAATAAATACAATTGAATTATATCAATTGTGGAAGATAGCTAATTCAAAAACAAAAACATACAGCGTGACGTAAAACTTAATTTACTTTTTTTCTTTGTTACTTCCTGTATTCTATTAACAGCAATATTGTCAGCAACAGCAGTAACAATTATTTAAGTAAATATATTTAAGTAACAATTTTTTAAGTATATAATGTTATATTAAATATAATCTTATTATATGTACATATATATATTAAAATATAACAGAATAATTTATATATGTTGGTTATATTCACCTTGAAAATCTAAAATTGAAGAGACTGGTTTAAATCGGTTTAGGTAACAAATAATTGATTAAATAACTGAACTTTAATAGTTGACTCATTTTGAATTTTTTTTTTTCTATTATGTATTAGAAAATAGAAATGTAGATGTGGCTATATATTCAAGAACAGTATATTATGCCAGATAATACACATATGATATAGGGTCTTATTATATAGTTAGTTTTAAGAGAAGTTTGGACTTAAATTCAATTTTAGATTATTTTGTGAAAAATAAAAATTGAATTGTATTATACTAGATATACACATATGGTACAGGACAGGGTCTTATTATATAGTTAGTGTTAAGAGAAGTTTGAAAAATAAAAATTGAATTGACTTGATTTGATAACTTAAAATATTAAATTATTTAGATCCCTAATATTGTATCTTGTCAATATATGTATTACAATTTCTAAGAATTTTTGTTTCATCTTATTTTTGATAATTACATTTATTTTAGTAATTAAAAGTCGAATTCCTTTACCAGTGCTTGTGATTAATCGAAATTGCGAAATTCGAAAAATCGAAATTAATCGCAAGAATTTGGTTAAGATATTTATCCTGTATTTTTCTTAATGTACAGATTACATTGCAATTGCGAAATTAATCCTAATCAGTGAAGAAGGGATTAAATTGCTTCCACGATATCGATATACATATTAAGTTTAACATCTAGGTAAAGTTAGATTGAGTAGGTTTAGAAATTATGTTAATTTACGTTAGTTAGGACTAGGATTGTATTTAACAAATCAAATATAATATTAAAGCCTTATTTTTTATAATTCATATAAGAATACATATACATTAACAATTACGAATGAAATAAAAATAAATAAAAAATTAAATAAAACAAAACTCTGTATAATTAAAATGATGTGTTGACGAAAAAATCGCACTCAATTGCTTTCCATCATATCAATTTATACTGATTTATCTTAGACAACAACCGCATTTATTTTTTAAAACAAAATTTAATTTATGTATATAGTTAATATTTCTTCCTCGAAATATTTTTTTCTTAACTTGTATAGTTGTATAGTTATTATTATATATTTTTTTGTCAATACCTTGTAGGTAATAAAATAAAATAATGATTAAAACACTTGTTAATTCATTTTCCACAAATTTTATTTATTAATTAATTTTAAAATGTTTTATTTATTTATTTTACACAGATTTTATTATTAAATTTATTGTTCTTTTTATTTTATAACTATTTTTAAGAATTTACATATACAACTACAGATTTTAAGATTTTATTCTATTTTCTTCAATGGTCTATCTGAGACTCAGTTTTTTTCTAACAATGGTGTCCTTCATTTCCATATTATTATAAATATTTAGTTTCGCCATTTTTAAATTGTTTTCCATATTTTGAATATATTCTTGGCGACTATATACTTTTTTTTTTTAATTGATTTATCTTAGACAACAACCAGATACGTAGCAATTTATTTTTAAAAAAAAAATTAATTTAATTCTGGAGAGGAAAAGAAAAAAATATGTACTTTGATGAATTTGGGAAATATATATGTTATATATTAAATGATACTTTAAATTAAAAATTAAAAGATTTTGAAAAAATATTCGATACCCCTCTTTTTACATATCTATCATTTAAAAGAATAATAATGAAAATCGGTTGTGAAATGGTTCAAGACATTTGTACCATACTTTTTGTAATTTACAAATTAAATTTAATGATTTATTAGTGAACAAAAAATTCAAATTTTATATCCCATATTAAGATTATCCAGTCCTGGACTAGATTTTTCATTTTCTTACTTTCGTTTATACCTCATTTGTACATCGATAACAATTTAACACAAAATTCACTAGCAAATTATAATTTAACGCACAAACAGACACTATAACTAATTCTGTTCATGTGACATCTAATTGTATTTATTATTTTATTAAATTATTCAACATAACCAATCTTAATTGCATATAAGTACTTTTGTTTTATTCAAATATACAATTTTTATTCCGAAATACGCACCTCTATTAAAGGGTTAATATACCCTTAAACCTTTCCACGCTTATTTTAATAATTTGTTTTTAAAAATGAGTATTGTTTTTCAATACATTTTTATTTAATAAAATATGTAGAACATTTTTTTTTTTATATTTTAGAAGTTAAAATATACAAAAAACAATGAATTTAACAACAATCATTAAAATTTCAATTCACGTAAAATGTTTTATTTTATTATTTTTGTTGTAAACCAAAAAAAAAAACAAAAATAAAAAAAAACCGTAAAAACATTTTAATTTGGAACTACCTTGTTAAATAAAGGTTAAAATTAACATCTATACATATATTATACACCAATACACACACAAACTAAAAAAAAACCATTAGAATAAATTAAGAAAATTACAAAGTATAGTTTTTTTTTTTTTAATTTTTTGTTGTTAAAACGTTACTATATTTTACGACTCACTTACTTTTATAAATTTATCAAAAATTATAAATTTGTTGCTGATCAAAGTTTAATTGACTTCAAATGTTTTCAATAAATTTAATTGTTATAATTTATATCAAATTGATAATATGATTTCTAAAAATTGATTATTAACATTTGAAAATATTTCTTATGCAACGCAGCCAAGCCGGTTAACAAATTTAAAGTTAGGCAATTAATTGGGAAAACATGTTCTTTTGTAAAATTGCAATTGCAGTTTTGATTTCATGATCATTACAAGAATTTTAAACAAAGTAGAAATTTGATTTTTGCATTAAATTTTTAATTAATTGAAGCAAGGGTTGGTCAAAGAAGACAACAAATTCAATTAAAAAAATTTAATTGTTTATTAAAAGATGTATCAGACGCATTGTATAAGGATTTGGTGGCTAACAAAAATAAGCTAAGTACAGTGTACAGTACATGATCCCGATAAAGCTATATTGCCTGTATTGACATGTATTTTGTTCATCAACAAAATGTTGCAAATGTTGCAATTTGTTCATAAACATTTGTAACTTTAGTACGAAAACTGCAAAATTATAGGGTGTTTTCGTTTATTCGTTCTAAAGAAGGAATGGAAAGAATAGATGACGTTTCGATACGAACAAATAGAATAAACGAACAGAATAGAATAAAAAGAATAAACATCAGAAACATCAGTCATTGTTTGTTTTTTTATTTATTTATTAATTTTTGTGAACAAAAGTTTTTACTATTTTTTAATTTGTGTAAATTAGTTAATATAGTTAAGATGGTTATATATAATAGTTACAAAAAATTTGTAAAGGTTTATTAGGTATTTCATATCTCCCTATGGTCATTTTATAGACTCATTCTTTGAAAAAAAAAACAATAAAAACTTTTAAATAATTTTATTTTCTGAATAATAAATACAACTACTAATTTTATATTAATATTTATACAACTATTATATAACTACTTATATTATATTTTTTTTTTCAAAAACATTTTTTTACTTAACCAATATTTTCCATTTTTTAAATTAAAATAAAATATAGGTATAGTCAAATTGTTATTACTGTATAGAATGATAGAAGTGAACTGTCATTCAGTAATTTTATTCTGTTTATTCCAACTCTAAGATGGAACAAAAAGAATACGTTCGGAATATACGGAATAAATAAAAAAAATACAGAACAGAATAACTATTTGGAATATTCCGAATGAATATAAAAACACTTTTTGACATATTCTGAATATTCCGAATATTCCGAATATTCGGAATGAATAAACGAAAACACCCATAGTAGATTGCGCATAACCGTCAATTGTGTTACTTTTTTTATTTATAACTGCAAATGTACAAAACTAAAATTTTCTCTGTCAATAAAATTTTTTTTCTGCAGTATCTTGTTTTTACAGTATGTGTTTATGAAAAGCCATAATATTTATTAATTTACGTATACTAAAGTGACTTGTATAAAAAAAAATGACTAGACAACCAACAGCCTATGAAAGGGCTTAATTAAACTAAAATCTTTTTAATGATTGTCGACAAGTTTTAAAATTGAATTTGCAAGGTAATATAAATCGTTATTTTATCCTAAAAATATAAATATTGATGGATGATGATGAAATAATTGATAATTCTAGTAGGTTCATAGTAGGTAATTTTACTGTTCTACTATTTGTTCACTACATCTATAGTAGAAAAGACCAATTTCATCCCTATACTGGGATTTCAATTAGCACATTACCACATTCTTTAAATTGATTTTTTTCTGCACTCCTATAGGCTATATAAGACTAAATATTGTTTTAATTAAGCTGTATTGAATATAATTTTTAATTTTGTTCTTCAAACATTGATAGACATAGAGCTTTGATAGATTTGATAGAGTTTATAGTAAGAAAATTTCCTAATATCGATATTTGCAATATAAGCAAAAAAAAATTGTGTAACAAAACAATTAATTTGACTGAAAAAATAATTTGTACTTAAATAAATATTAAAACTCTATAGTATACTCATATCATATCTTATACACGTCGTTCACGTCCGATTTCTTTTAACTATACCTTAAATGGTATTGGTCTACCTAAAGTTGCATCAATAAAAGAATTAGTAATTTATTTTGATTCTCATCTTAGCTTTAAAACTCACTATAATAACATTATAAATTAAGCTAATTCAATACTGGGTTTTGTTAAACGTTGATCAAAGGAATATTCAGATCCATATGTTTTTAAGTCGTTGTACACCTGCCTTGTAAGACCGAATCTTGAATATGCAAATCAAGTTTGGTCACCGTTTTATATAGTACACATTGATAGGATTGAGGCAGTGCAAAAAAACTTTTTTAGATTCGCTTTACGCCACTTGTCATAGTCTAATCCTATTATCTTACCACCATATGAGCAAACGTTAAAATTATTTTATGTGTGTACTTTGAACTTTAGACGTGAGATTTCTGATATTATTTTTATTACAGATATTGTAAAGGGCAATGTCAAATCAACTTTCATTTCCAGCAATATCACTATTATAAATCTGCATCGTCTTCGCTCATTCAATTTATTTAATATCAGTAATCATAGGACTAATTATGGCAAATATGTATCTATTAATAGAATGCTTATTATAGGTAACAAACATAAATTTAACATTGACTTTACACTATCAAAACATTCCCAAAAGCAAAAATTGTACAATCGCTATTGTTAGGATATTGCTATTATTTTTTTATGTTTTGTTGTTTTATTAGAGTGTATGTAATTGTTTATTTAATTATAATTTTAGCTTTAGTTCTCAATTTTTAATGTGATTTGTAGCAAATATGTAATAACTTTTTTTTGTAAACTATTTGTGCTAAGCAGTATAAATAAAAATAAATATATATGAATGCTGAGATGGTGTAATAACCGAAATCGATTAAGATATTTAAGTAAATTGTGAAACATAGTTACCTAAGCTTTTAATATTTATTTAATTTTAATAATGTTTCACCTGGAGCCAACATCATATTCAATAAATCATATTAATTTGTACTTATTCAGGAACTGAACAAAAATATTGTTAGACTTAAAACCCATCATTTTTCGAATTTATTTATAGATACATTTTTACATTTGATATTTTTGATTCAATTGTTAAAGATTTCAAATTATTGTTTGGTTCTTTAAACTGCTCATATCTAACAAAAAAAAAAAACGATTCACATAACTATTACATACTATTTAAAATGAATTTATCAACTGATAGACTAGTATACTAAATTCAAGTAGATAAGTATACTTAAATAAATAAATAATGAGTCATATTATACCTATCCCGATTATATATATATTTACTCTGCTTTAATCTTTAGTTTGATAACTTCCATCAGATCAAAGATTCAATTTGAAAATCTTATACCATGGCGGATTTTTAATAAAAACTCTCAACCGTGCGATATTGGTTCAACCATTCATTGTGCTTAAATACACATGAAAAAACCGACCGACATCAAACAGTTGCATGCAATTGAACATTGTACCGATTTCATATAAATACAATAATAATAATTGTGGTATGATGTATTTCGTGCTTATAAGTTCTTAATTTTTAAAATTTACTCAACTATAAGTAATCCATCCACACTTCACATATTTATTTCTATAAATTAAAAACGAATTATTTTCAAATTTCGCTAATTTTCATGAAGTTACATATTTTATATTTTCGTATCTAATGAATTCCAGTTTACTTAATTAAAATCAAAAAGTAAAAAATCAAAAAAAAAAAAAAAAACAAAAAACCATGCAATAACTTACGGAAATGTTAAATAAATTTTAGCAAATTTTTCTATTTTTTTTTTAGTTAATTTATTTTTTTAATATCAAATTTCAAGGTATTTTATACCTGTAAAACAACTGAATGAACTGCAAAAATTACTGCTATATGTAAACTATATGCAAAAATACATTTATGTACATTATATAACACAATATATTATGTAGATATATATACATTATTAAAATGGTCACTATATTATAATAATGATGTGATGTTAGATGATGTTAGATGATGGGTAATAAAAGATAAATTTTTCTTAATTAAAAAAAAAAAAAAAAAAAAAAAAAAATTTAAAATGATTTCATCAAAACTATATTTGCAAATATGATTTACTTTTATATTCAAAATAAAAAATAACAATAAAAAAAATAAAATAAAAACTAATAATCAACCCAAAATAGTTAAGCTTATATAGAAAACGAAAAGAAGAAAAAATCGGACCTGACCTAGCTGATACACACAAACATACATATATTCCAATTAATTGAAAGAAAAAAAACGGCATTTTAACTATTTTAATCGAATCTAATTTTATATAAACAAATACACACACATTATTTACATATAGTACATAAATATATTTATTCAAATATAAAATGTATGCAAATAATTGGCAAACTTAGAAGAAAAAAAAAACGTTTGCTTCAAAGCTCTTAGCAACTATTTTTGATTTTTTTTTTTCTTTGTAATATTTAAAATGTTTATTAACAAAACTTCTCCAAAAATTTTTCAAAGTTCGCTTAAATTAAATTCTCCAAAAAACACTTAACTAT
This sequence comes from Argyra leucocephala, assembly GCA_963942445.1. NCBI lineage: Eukaryota > Metazoa > Arthropoda > Insecta > Diptera > Dolichopodidae > Argyra > Argyra leucocephala. The sequence continues at coordinate 25,567,012 of OZ012677.1, read as the reverse complement.
GTTAAGAAAAAACCCTAATAAACTATACTTACACATAAAATATAGTTAAAATTTGATTAAAGTAGAAAAAAACTAATACAAATGAAAAACCGAATTTCTCAAGTTCTATACCCAAAATAATAAAACAAAAAAAAAACAAAAAAAAAAATGACATGAAAATGTGTATGTGTATAATCGACCTATTTATGTATTACATATTGCACACAAATAAATGAACTTTACATTTTGTGATAGATCAGAGTATTGTAACATTTTCAAATATTATGGGGGCACTCAAAATTTTGTTTTTTTGAATTTGATATCGTTTCAAGTATTTTGATACCACTTTCAAATCAAAACAAAACAAAAAAAAAACCAATCTTGTAATCGAACTTGAAAAATTGATTTCTATAGATATGACTTGTTAATATGAAAAACATTTTTAAGATTTCTAAATAGCTACGCTCAAAAATTATTGTAAAAAATTTCTAAGTACATTTAACAATTTTAAATTATAGAAATTTATCACGACACGAATAGTGTTAAATTTTATTTATAATTCCGTATACTTGAAATAGTGTTAAACATTTACATTAGATGTGGTAAAAGTTAAATTATTAAAATTATTAAACAGTATTGCTTTACTGTTTTTCCGCAATTATTTTCTATCATAACTTGAAAGCGGACAAATGTGACAACTCTAACAAAAAATAAATAGATATTGGCATAGTTTTCTATTTCTTATTAACTAGATATAGTTTTTTAGCAAATTAAAAATCAAATCAAAGCGAAATAAAACCAACATGTATACCGGAGGACACATAACTAGTCTGATTAAATTAATAAGCATTTGATTCAGTTAATTTAGTGTGATTTAAAGGGGCATCACAAATTTAAAATGATACCTGTTAGTTGATAGCAAGCCTAGTGAAGAGTATTTTAGAGTACACACAATTAGTCTTATTCAATTAATAAGTCCTTGATTCAGTCAATTTAATGTAATATTAAAGGGTATCACCAATTTAAAATAAAATCTGTTATTTGATTGTTAGCAAGTCTAGTGAAGACAATTTGAAAGATGAAAAAACAATTTCAGCGTTTTAAAGAAAACAAATTACTTATATACATACATTTTCATTATGACTAATTCCTGTAAATTAAAAAAAAAACGAAAAGCCCTTTTCAAATAAAACATAATACAATAAACCGGTTCCAAAGCACTGTAATATAGATCATTAAATTAACAACTTAAAATTTTTGAAAGACTATTCGAATAAAAAAAAGATAATAAAAAACCATCTCGTTGTTGCGCAAATTTTTTTTTTTTTTTTTGTCAAATCGTACGTCAAATCGTACGCTTCGCTTACAAAAATTATATATACCTATATTTTTTTTTTTTGCAAAAACCCAAAAACAACAACACAAAACAAAAAAAATTTGTTTTTCTATTTTGTTTTTTTTCTTTTCTTTTTGTTATTATTAAATTTTTTATTTTGTTTAATTTACAATATGAGGTGGGAAGTGGGCGGTATTTACTTATGTATACGTTATAAATATTTGAAAACCTGAAAATTCACATCATCAAAATTCTGTTAGCACCATCATGAACCAACAAATAAAAAAAAGAAAGAAAAAAAACAAATATTTTTTTTTTCTTTTAACATAAAGTAAACTATAAAAATTAAATAAGAATTAAAAGTAATTCTATCTATTCTAAGGTATATACCGAATTGTATTGTATTGTATTAAATTTTTTAAAATGTATATATGTAGTATATATATATTTGTTTTTTTAAATTAATAATGTGGAACAAAATGTGTGAATTTAATTTGTTTGTACAGCTACCTTTAATTCAACCTCAGATTATTATACTCTCAATTGTAGTAAAAATTCGAAAATATGCACCTAATTTGAATTTAATTGCTTAAATTTATACAGTATAAGCACACACATTGAATGGCGCGGTAGCTAATGTCACTCTAGTGTCTTCAATTCAATCGAAAACACCCGGACTCGATTCCTGATGAATGCAAAAATGGTTTATGAATATTGTGACCTGATTTAAAACCCATTGTTATTGGGATAAAATAAATGTACACTTTGTTAAAAACATAAAAAAAAATTGAACTATGCTATTTAAGAAGACTTATTCTTGTTAGAAGCCAATGATAGTAGTTTTTCACATTTAATAAGTTGATATGCCAAAAAAATTTGATAAATAACTAGTCGAAAAACATTATGCAGTAAAATTTATAGCATCGCAAGTCAAGGTCAATTCTACTGTCAAAATCATAAAAAGCAGTTAAATTGATTGGACTAAGGCTAGGAAAGGTTACGGTTACGACTTAAGTTGATTAATGCTCAAAGGGTGTTGAGAATGAGTCAGATAATTAGCAAAAAAAATCAGTTCATAGAGTTGAGATTCGCTTGTAGTTCATTGTCTTAAACATAATTTTTTATATAATACTTAAATACTATACTTAAAAGTTGAAGGTTAAGGTATTTTGACAACTCAACGTTTATAAATACCTAAACTTTTATTATCTGGATTAAATTGCACAATCTCCGTTATTTAGTTCGATAATGACTTCTGAACTGAAATTTGAGTGAATTTTAACATTTTGCTTATCAAGCTTATCATAAGCTTAGCTTTAAAATTATAAATCATAGATATAACAAGACAGTGTTCTGTATTTTTGACAGAAAATTTTGTTACCTTAAAGGCTATTACACAAATTTTTAATTTTGTTTTTTTTTTAAACATAAACAGTTAGTATAAGATTTTTAATACTTACGTACCGCTTGGATGGGATATTCAACGAAGATTTTCAACTATTTTCTCTTCTATAGCCTAATCGAAAAAATACCAAAAAAAATAATATAAAACGATGCAGCAAACACGGACAAGATTAAATACTGTTTAGGCCAGAGTCAGAATATCCATAACCTTTTTAACCAAGATTGAAACAAATGTACATATTTTTAGTGAATCTTACATAGTACTTTAAAACAATAAAAACACTACTATTTTGTCCAATTAATTTTGTCATAAAAACAAAAACCTTTCTAACACAATTGCTCAGCCCAATATTTTGTCTATTTAAAAAACAAAACCACCGTTAACAGTTAAAAAAAAATATTCAATAAATTAAAATTCTTATATAACTTAACCAACCATCACAACAGACTAAAAATTCAACGTTACAAACGTATAATTACTACCATATATCAAATTGATCATTCCATGTTGCTAAATTTAAAAAATCGCAAAAACTATTCAGCAAAAACAATAAGAAAAAAAAAAACGGAAAAAATTTTTTTTTGGCAACAATCACAATAAAAACAAAAAAATAAAATAAAAATAGCGCAGAAACAAAATAAAAATCGCAAAACATTTGTACAAACAATATTCCATAGAATTAATAATTAAAAAATAACAATAATAAAAAATTAAAAAAAAAAAAAAAGAAAAAGCTAAAATCAAAAAAAAAAAACAAGAACAAATATCAAAGTAATAATAACTATATACTTGTAAAGTTAGAAAGGTCAAAATGATAATAAATATGTGCAAAACCTTTCAAGGACATACCAACAAAAACGAGCGTTTCAATTTCGCTTTTCCTCAATAAAAAAAAAAAATATTTAAAAAAAAAAACAAAAAATTTGGCGTAATTTTTGCAACATCGCTCGCTACTTCAAATTTTGTTTTATTATTATTATTATTTTACATTAATAACTAAACTATACCTCTATTTAAAGTTTTTTTTTCTTTTTTTTTTTTTTTTTGATTAATGTATGTTTGTATGGCATTGTATTTATTGTAATATTATACTCTTTAGTATTAGTTGCCCAAAAAAAAAAAAAAAAAAACACAAAAACAAAGTTAATGAAAACTTTAATAGAAATAAAATATATATTAAAAAAAATGACATCGTAAATGTAATTGTCAAAAAAAAAAAATTAATAAAATATAATTCTAAACAAAATAACAGTTATGAAAGTAAGATCTGTTGATTTTTGAAATTTTTTTATGTTTTTCAAAAAAATAAAATAAATTACAAGAAAATTAAAATTTATTCAAAAATTTATAAAATACAGTTATAATTATAAATTAGCAAAATTGAAAACTGTATATTTATTTATTTTAACAGTTTAAATTGCAGACTAGGCCAGCTTTTATAGGCCCAAATGTGGGCCTTTATTAAATTATATTAATTATTTAGTATATATTTTTGTATATTATAATAATTATATTATTTTTATTAGATATTAATTATTATTTATCCAATACATATTTGAACCGATGTGGTTTATTAAATAATTTTTACCATTTGAAAAAATTTTCGATTCTCACGAAGTTTGAACCTGTGCTCCTCGGCCTTTAACTGTATATTCAACAAATTATCAGTTATTTTTAAATTTAGCGAAGTCCCATCCGCTAAGAATATCTTTTATTTTTTTTTTTAAATCTTTATTATTTGCTTTTAAAGTACAAACTTAAAACTAACTTAGCCTAGAAAAAGTTATTATTATATATCTTTTTATATATTTTTTATTTATATATTAATTATTATATCTTTTATTACTTTTATAATTTTTGATACTTTTATTCTTTTAATTTTGTTTAAAATATGTTTTGTTTGTTTAGTTGCCATATGATTCCGGTAATTATCTTTCCGCAGATATATATATAAGTAGTTGAATGAAGTTAATGTGTTTAACTTATCTAATGTTGTCGGCTACGACTTCGGTTTTATTCAAACATAATAACTATTATCTTCTATTCTCACCTTTATTATAAGTTGAAGCAGTTCATATTTATTTGATGTCAATTCCATGATCAAGATAAAAACTTTCTTATCATTTACTTTCAAGGGTATTTCTCCAGTTGTGTATATTTTTTTTTAGAACAATAACAATTCCATTTGAAGTATGCTTTGTCCTGATTCTAATGATCCCATTCAATTGAATATTGTATACAACATCCAAATATATATAACATATATATCCAATACGATGGTGTGTTATAACATATATGTATACCAGATATATATACATATATACAACATCCAAAATATTGTCGTCTAGTTACTAGTAGATAGAATAGACCAGGAAGTTGAATTTTGTAAGGTGATAATTGATAGTGATTTGTGAATGTGTTGTGAGAATGTAGCTGAAAATTTTCGGTATTTTGTAAAGTGATCATTTTTAAAACTACCAACATTAAGCAACATTTAATAATGTATATTAAAATCCAAGTAAAACAAATTAAAAAAAATTACAGAAATAATTTTATGACAAATATATTGTGTATACCTATTATATAGTTTTGTAAGAAGAGAATATTTTGTATGGCGGTGACAATCTCAATTTAACAAAAATTGTCACTATCATATTGTGACAAACAGCAGTGACAAAACATACAGTGACATAAACCTTACACAATGCCAAAACAGAATTTGTGATTATTTTTGGTTACTATCACTTTACAAAATGCCACTCCAGTTTTATTTCTCACAAGATTTGATTTAGAGCTTGACACAACATTAGATTCCAAATTTTTTTTTTGCATCCATATCGATGAGGTAAAAGTGGAGATCTAATACGACTCGCTTATTCTAATATGTTATTTTTTTTTTATTGCCATTCATTTTCATCCAACATTTAATTTAAGAATTGACATGTTAATTAAGTTAGCCTGACAACATTTTTTTCATCTATGACAAAATTATTATTTTTTTTTTATAAATGATAAAAAAAAGCTTATTTAATTTTTTTTTTTCGCTAATATTGTACTAGTTGTTGTTCATTTAATCATCATAATATATGTATAATATTATGTAGATGTTAGTATAACCTATAGGTATTTTAGTAAATATTTCGCGAAATTTTTTTTTTTTTTTTACTTTTTTGACAGTCAAAAAAAAATTTTTTTTTTTATTTTTATTATTTTTTTTTTTTTTTTCTTTTTTAGAAAAATAAAAACAAAAATTTTGTCTTTTACAAGGTCTTTAATATTCGAATACAATATAAAAAAACAATAATAATAATAATAATTCGAGTATATTAGGAATTCGAATTCAAAATTTGACTATACCTAAAAATGATTGCCTTTTGTTATTGTTTTGTTTTTATTTTTTTTACATTGTATTCAACACGATATTATTTTGTTCGCGGTTTAGTGAATACAAAAAATTTCCAGCCATCAGTTTCCAAATACCGACATTTCACTGTTATATATACATCTTGTAATCAAAATTGATGTACATACATATATTATTCCAAATTGGACGAGAATATTTATTATAGGAGATAATAGAGTTTTAAATTATTAATTGTTAGTTAAATTCTCACAATTTTTCGATTGGAATGATTTTATAAAATTTACTTTTAATTATTTTCTTTTAAATGTTTTTTTGTTTTAAATATTTCAATGATGGATTTAAATAATTTTAATTAGTTAAATACAATACAAAATAATTTAGTTGTTGTCCAAATGAATTATGGTGATAAATATTTGATGAGAATTTTATTACATAGCTTAGAATCGTTTCATTCTTTTTATCAAAAAAATTTATTGTAGTTGGATATTAATCAAAATACTAATACTACTCTATTGCAAAAAAGTTGGCCCACATTTAAACTTATCATCACTATAAAAAATTTTGTGTATTTTATATCGCATCTATACTGAGATTTTAAGGATAAGGATAAAAATGAGAAATCATTATGCCAGTACTGAAATGCCTTTGCAATACAAACAAGGTATGGAATAGAATTCCCTTTTTGCAATAGAATAGTACGAAAATAGAAATAATATTTTCAAATCTAACGTTCTATATCTGTATTCTTATATGTGGATGTAAACAAACTCACAGAAAAGACTTCTTCAACTGACAATTTTATTTTTTCATATAATACTTTTGTTGTGGTTTGAAATATTTTTAACCTGTCAAAATTTCCAATAAAAACTTATTTTATATTAAAAAACAATAGATATATAAGTCGAATAGGTAAAGGTGTTAAAACTGTTGTGTTAGTTCTAGAAAGTAAAATTTAATTGGTTGGTAATACATTTTCTAAACATTGAATTTGAAAGGTAAAAACTTGTCTGAGGCTAACCGCGTAAAAAATTCAAATACTCATAGTTTGCAAATATGAAATGTTTCCGTACCGTAACAAATACGCAACACAAACTGCAATACGTAGTACAAAAAATGTGTTAATATGTAATTTTTACATTATTTTCGCATTACATCGATGCTAATTTCGGAACACAGAGTATATACGAAATGTTAAGATGCGAAAATAATTTTGTAGAAGTAGCAACACGCGTTTATGTAGCTGAATTAATGACTTAAGGTCAAGGAAGACCTAATAGAGTTGCAAATAACATTTGAAAGATAATTTGGCAAAGAAGTGTCCTAGCTGAAAACAAAATAAAATATAAACAATTATAAATGTGTTAAAAAACCATTTTCGATGATTTTGTCATTAATGATAAGATTTGCCCTACATTTTGTATTGCAATAAAATTTTGGAACATCATATCTTTAACATTATGATTTTATATTGTATATTTATTTATTTATTTATTTATTTTTTTTATTTATATTATTTAGCTCAAACAGTTTACAATTTAGTATTACATTTTATATATTAATTAAAATACAATTAAATTTACTTGGTATACATTCAAAAATAACAAAATTCAAAATTTATATACTGTTATGTGTTGATTCGATGTTATTTAATATGAATTAACTTATTTTCATCTAGTTTAATCATTACTATTGTTGATTTACACTCTGTTTTGTTGTTTTTTTTTATTTTTGAAAAAGAAAAAATTATTATACCGTTATAAGTTTTCATTTCGGTTCCATAATTTTTGATACAATTTTTTTCTGAAATATCAAACTAAAATACAATTTATAGAGTTATAATAATATTAACAATAAAATAACTAGAACAATACAATCGGTTCTGTCCAACATAAAATAACTTGAACAATGCAATAAGTGCAAAATTTTGAATTCGCACTATTTTATAATAAAGCAAAAAATTGTAGCATGCCTCCAAATTCATTTTTATATCGAAAATTTAGTACGCAATCAGAAATAAAAACTATAATTGTCAAATTTATTAATTCGAACTAAAAATATGGAATAGTAGAATTACTTTGGTGCATGAACTTCAAAAATATACTTTTTTTTTTTTTATTATTATATGTTCTTAGTTTTCAAATATCAGATAACTTTACAATATTATAATTATATAATTGTGTATAAGAAATTATAAACTAAAAAACAAAGAAAACTTAATATTAACTTAAACATTAATTTATAACCTACAAATTATATAAACATTATTATAAATATTATAATTTTATTTTTTTTGTTTTTATTTTTTTATTAACTATTTCTAAAATTTCTAATATGCTTGTTAAGTTTGTTTTTAAATATTTCCAAGTTTTTACTATTCTAATTTCTAAGGGTAGAGCGTTGAAAATTTTTATAGCACTACATTTTAAGCTATTTTGTTTTTTTGGATGTTCTAGCCTTAGGTCATAACTCATCAGATATTAGCTTAAAAATTTTCAAAAATACAAAGTACAAAAATTGTTAATATTAAAACCCACTTATAAAGTCTCCCAATTTATTTTATTTTTCTGCCTAAATAAAAATTAATCAAAATAAGAACCAAGAACACCTCTTTACTGTGTGAAAATATGATTATTTTAAATCTGATTTGATTATTTCAATGCACAGATTAACAATCATTTGGCAGTTGAAATCAAATAAGTTCAAAGCAATCGAAATTTATAAAAAAAAATATATTAGACAACCTATAGCCAAAAGCTGTTTTAATTTGATTTGTAAATATTTTTTAGTTTATTAAATTCGATTTCGCCTATTAGATATTAAATAATTTAATTTTACAATTAAATTTTTGTAAAATTTAATTACATCGAATGTTAATCCAATTAGTCAGACCAATTTATTTAGACCAATTAATCCTGTTAGACCAATTTATTTTTTAAACATCTCTGATTTAATCTTAATATTCAGTTATATTTCAAAATTCCATTTCTTATATACACAGTTCATTTTGGAGTATTTTGACACTACTTACAATACAGTTAATTTATACTTAATATATTAACCCTATTTAAGAATTAAAATATACCTATACTTATAAATTTAAAACAAAATTTTTTGTCTATTCCTTTCCTATTTCAAAAACGGTAACAAATTACCAATTTTTCTATATCTATTTTTTATTTTTCATTTTCTTTTTACTTTATCTTTTTTAAACTTCAACACATCAACTGTTAAAATTATAATTGACAACACTTGAAACATCAAAAACGAAAAAAAAAAATTAATTCTTATAATTTAAATAGATACATGCATTTTGAATGAATAAAACATGAACAACAGAAATTAAATTAAATTAAAATAACAGCAATGCATCGAAATTAAACAAAATACGTATAGTATAGTAATAATAAAAATAATAATATTGGTATAATAGGTATTAGTAATAATAGGACTGTAATAGTAATAATCATAATAATAATAATAACAATAAAAATAAATGTAATACATCAATTCAAAATGTAACTATTTAAGTTAATCAAAAAATACCGTAATAATAATAGTTTATAAGATGTTTCATTGCACCTACTGTTACTGTTATTGCTTCTTGTTGTTTGCTACTACTACTACAACTATACTATTGCTACTGTTATTTTATACTATACATTCTATTATATTTCCCAGTTTACTCCTTTTACTAGTTAAAACAAAATTAAAAATAACATAAAAAAAAATCAACTTTTAACTCAAGATAAATAAATATCCATAAAGGAATAAGAGAAAATTACAACGTCAATAATGTTAGAACAAGTAAATAACAACAAATAACAACAGTACAATAATAACAAAACAAAATAAAATAACAAAACAAAAAAAATAAAAAATATGAACGGTAACATTGAATAAATTAAAATTAGCCCAAACCGCTAAATAGAAATGGATATGAGGAACAAAGAAAATAAATAGTAGAAAATAACAAAGTAGAAAAGTCGAAAAAGAAAAAGAAAAAGAGCTGTACACAAAGTATAAACGAAAAATGAAAAAAAAATTAAACAAAAAAAGTAGAGAAAAGATCAACGTTATGTGATCTCAACCCAGTTGGTCAGTAGCAGGTTTTTTGTAATGATTTATTTTTTTGATTTTTGTTTATTTTTTTTTGTACAGCATTGCACTTTATTGCATTGCATTGCTTTTTAACAGGTTTTCTTCTTTACTATAATTTTTTTTATTTATTTATTAATTTTTTTTTTTTCGGATAAACCAATCTTCTTCCTTTACAATTTGTTTTCTTTTCTAATTTTTTTTCTGTTGCAGTATCTTTTTTTTTTTTTTTTTGTTACCGTATACGGGATGCAGAATAGAACAGCTAATATTTACACCTATTCTTTGTTGTTGTTTTTATTTTATTAAAAAAAAAAATTATAACTATTAGTTAGTTTAAAACGGGGACCTAAAACTAGTTATATTGTTCAAGAATTTACTTTAAGAAAAATTACAGCAAAAAAAAAAAAAAATTGAAATTAAATGCAATGCAGTTAAAGTTCGATCATTATTTTAACTATAACGGATGAGAAAATAATAGTTTTTAAATTTTTAATTTATGAGAGATTCATACGAGTTGTTGCATTTATGAGTTGTAAAGTATAAAATAAGGTTGTTTCTATTCTGAATCTATACATATTTTTTTTGTTTGGAATCTTTCTTTGGTTCTGGATTAGTAGGTGGATATGTGAAAGGCACATATTTTAAAGGGTTTTGATAACAAAATTAGTATTAGAATGAGCCATTTTGATACTAACACTCAAGTAATAAGAGATATGGTGTAATAAGTTAATTCATGTTTAAATAACATCGAATCAAAACATAACAGTACATGAATATACAATATAAAATCACAATGTTAAAGATATGGTGCTCCACTGTTTTATTACAATACAAAATGTAGGGTAAATCTTATAAATAAAATTATAAAAAAATAACAACAATAGTTATAATGACAAAACAAAAATTATATATAATATTAACAATTAAGTATTTTAATCTATTACAATACCTTTATTTCCAGTTTATTATTTTTTTGTAGAAGATATTTATTGTGTATAGACAATTTAGCTCTATTAATTCCCTTGAGGTCTTCGATTCTTCTTACACCGTTTTTCGTAAAGACGGGTATCAAAATTTAAGTAATGCTATCATCCCAAAAGGAGGAGGAGTTCCTATTGCTGTAAAAAGTGAATTTAATGCCAATGAAGTTACTTTACCATTAGCTGGTGTTTTAGAACTAATTGCAATTAAAATAGAGCTACGCAACAAGTGTATTAATATATTATGCTGTTATATTCCTTCCCATTCACCCCACAATATATATCTTGAACTTGAACACATTTTTGGTTCAGTAACATCTTGGTTAAAGCCTGATAACGAAATTATCATATGTGGAGACTTTAACTTACCAAACATACGCTGGAACATGCATGATGATGAACCATATTTAGTTACAGTAAACATCGTTTCTGAAGCCGAAATTTCCTTAATTGATGGTTGCCATGTCAATGGTTTGAAACAAGTCTCAGCTGGATCTTATTTTCAGTTCGGACCGGAATAACTTGATAGAAATCAATCAGACTTTGCCTCTTGTTACTATCGACAATTACCATCCCCCGATTTGTTTCTCATATTGTTATAACAGCCCTACTAATAACACTTTCCAACTCCTATAGGTACAACTTCTCTAAAGCAAATTTTGTAGCTTTAAATAATTATTTTTCTTCAACTAATTTTGAAGCTGCATTTTCTAACAATAATATTGAACTGGCGTTATCTGAATTTTACCGTATTATTGAATATGGCTTTAGATTATTCATTCCAACCACACGTGTTAAAGATTTAAATGGAAGTCCCGTTTGGTTCACCCGAGACAAAAAAAAAAAAATTTCGATAATAATATGCCGTTACATTTTAATATTTCGATTAAAATAAATATTTTGTCTATTTTTATAATGTTTGGGTGTGGTTAATTTTCTCAGTATTTTCTACTGGAATCGATTTTTACATTCAATAGAAATAAATTTGTTTGACTTAGACTTTGGTTCTTATGAAGTTAATGATTATATGCTTTAACTTAAATAGATTCAAGCTTATCAAACTTATTGTAAACCTGACCAAACTTCCTTCTTTTAATTAACTTATATAATTACCGATAAGTTTTGCGAAAATAAATGTACATATATACATATATATATATTTCTATATTAAAACTTTTCGGATATCACAATTTTTCAAAATTCAATTTTTCTGAGAATACTGTAGAAAACAGATAAACAAGCAGTTGGAGAATAAGTATTAGTATTTATTTATTTATTTATTTATTTAGTGAGTGTGCAGCCAACTTGATGTGGGCCTATTCACCAAAAATAAAAAAAATAAAAAATTTCATTTTAGCTTTTTATCTAGCCTATATGTACTAAATATTAGTATTTGCTTAAAATTTAGGACTCCTTATCATTGTTATCTATTCCAAATCGATTTTTAAACATAAGTACATAACGGTAAATATAATTTTTTTTCATTACACACAACTTTACTAAGCAATCCCAGCACAATCTTATTATAAATTACAACTAATGCATCCTTAAAAAACTAATACTAGTCTGGACACTTCTTGAATTTTTTTAAATTATTTTTTTTACCAAAATATTAGACCTCGTTGCTTGCACAAATTATTGGAATAGTTTTTTGAACAATCAATCATTGAAGCTATACACTGGTACATTGTAGTGACGACAAATCCAAATTTAATTAAATTTTCAAATTCCAATTCAATTAAAACCTGCTCCCATATATCAATTTCATATAATATTATTAATTTTTTTTTATATTTTATATTTTAATACTATTAAAATATTTATCGCGATTAATAACTGTTTATAAAGAGAAAAATGAAACCAAAAAAAAAAGCACAAAACCGCTAAGTTTGTTGTTAAAACATAACAAATCACCGTTTATCACAAGTTATGTACCATCACATATTTGTAGGCTAGTAATTCTATTTACTATAAGCAATAGTAGTACAACTATATAACATTAAGTGATAAAAAAACAAAAAAAAAAAATAAATAAAAGAATAGACTTTAATGCGCACGCGAGATGTTAACGATCACTACCTACCAACCGATATAGTAAATGTGATTGTATATATGTATGTATATAGAAGAGATAATGAATTATAAAAACAGCAAAAAAAAAAAAAAGAATAAAATAATAACAAAGAAAAAAATCAATTATGCAATTATACTAAGTACAACGATTCTCAATTGTATCTATCTCAGGCTGCAAACAAATGTGATTTTTGTTTTTGTTTTCATTATTTTTATTATTCATCATTCATTTTTTTTTTTTTATAGTTTGGTCTCTTTTAACCATCCATCCATCTATCCATCCATCCATATGCCAAAATCCATTTATCATAGGTCCCTAGATAGCCGCATTCATTGGTGGAATCATTTATAGTCAACCGTTAAATCATGAAGGTTGATTATGATCACTGAACAAACTATGTACCTTGATGATCATGGTTTTTTTTTGCAATATTAAACAGCAAAAAAAACAAAAAAATAGCCTGTAGCATTTTTCTATTCTACAGACCCTCTAGATTTCTATAAGTTATTATTCATTTTCTTTTTAAAATTTTTCTTCTCTTTTTTTGTTATTATTATTTTTTTTTTTTTGTTTTGTTTAAGTTTAAACATTTTTCTTCCTTAATTGATTAGCGAAATGAAGTTTTTATTCACTCTTTTTATGCTTTTTTTACTCATCTCATTTGTTCTTTTTTTAATTTTTTTTTTTTATTTTAGTTTTTTTAGTTTTGTTTGTTTTTCTTTTTAGTACACATTTGTTTATTAAATACTATTTATATAATAATATGTATATGCATATTATGTAGTATTAATAGCTTCTTTAACACATAAAAATTAATTTTATTTCTTTCTGGTAATTATAGTGAGAAATAAAAATTTTAAAATAAATATACAGATATTATTTTAATACACTCATATACATATAAGTAAGTACATTACTATATGAATGCATATATGTATATAGCGTGTGTAAATGTTAAAAATGTAATTAATTAACAGCAAGAAAAAGATCATAATTCTTTATTTTTAAATGAGTTCAAAATTAATAAATTTTGGTAATAAAATTTTGTTAGATAGAAAATCAATCTAATAATATTTAATAAATTTAATTATAATAAATTATAAGCAAAATAATTATATTAAGAAAATAAATTTAAAGGTTGTGGTTAATATTTGTCTATTGAAATTGGAGAGCAATTTAACAGTGTTACCAACTTTTCGGAAAAGTTTGTAGCTTCTTTGAAAATTGATTCGCTATGATTCTATGATCTCTCTAAACCTTTTCATAAAGTTTTTTTAATTAATTTTTTTTTATATTTTAATAATGTAATAATTTATTTTACTGTTGTAATATAAAAAAAGAAAGTGGCTGAATACGAGTACAGTTAAAAAACACTACATTTTATAAATGTTAATTAATTTAAAGTAGTAATGTCAATTTTTGTTTTAAGTAGAGCGATAGTTTTTATTTTTTTTTTAGACAAATATATTGAGTTTATTAGATAAAACAAATAGATATGTACTACAATTAATGTGTTAAGCAATATTATTTATTTATTTAATTAAATGTACAGAAAAGACCTGGCCTTATAAAGTTGTACAAATTATTGAAAAATTACTTAAACCTATTAATATGAACAATTAATTCAGTACTACAAAAATCTAAAATTTATATAAACATAAATATAGAGAAGAAGAAAAAAAATAATAATAAGTAAGAACAGTAACGAGCTAACGTGCAACATACCAAAATTTTAAACGTGTCCACCCAAACTAAAAAAAAATATGTGTGTTCACATACAACAAGTGCAAATATTTTTACAATAAATCCGTTCGAGTACTAAATTGTGCTAAAGTGTGAGTTTTTCCTGCAATCTTGCGTAGCGTGTTGTTTCGTTTTAAAGCTTTAAGCTCATGCATACAAATTGTTATTGTAATTAAAATGTTGGAGTGGCGTTTGGCGTGTGATAAAATTTGAGCACTCCAAATTCAAATCGAACAGTTTTCTGGTTATTTTAATCATGAGTGCAAGTAAAGTACCTGTAGTTTTTGTTTTAACTTATTTAAAATATATAAAATTTAAAAATTCAAAAAGGAAACGTAAAATTTAGGAAAAACAGTGGTTAAAAAATAGAACAAATTATAGTGACGAATTAGATTTAATTAAAGTAAAATTAAAACAGGAAAAAATTAAACATATTTTTATTTATTTATTTATTTAACTTACTTTTTCAGTTTCACTTACAAATACTTACAGTGACAAATATGAACTAACATAAAAAAAAAAACAAATTGCAAAAATTAACTGTAAAAACAAAAAAATTTTAAACTCCACGCCTACGTGAATGAGCACGGTTAATCTTGCATGTGTATGGTAGTAAAACTGTACAAATTTAAGTACAGAATACGCGTACGCAATCCTCTCCATATGTTTACTCATACACAAACTTTCGCGCACGCATTAGGAATGTACACGATTACTTTCGCGCAAGCATTTGTGTGTATAGCTTGCTAATGGAAAACTGTTGATTTTATCAGAATTTACTTCTAATCATTAAGTTTCGCTTCATATATTAGTATAATTATTAATTTCTGATTCTTCTTGGTCCTGGTCCTGGGTCTGACCCATCAAATATCTCCCTTTTTGTCCATCCTGTGTGGCTTCTTTCCAGTTGAAGATATACGAATTGTTTCATCATGTCTTCTGATATTTTGACTCTCCAACGAAGGTTTGATCTACCACAACGTTCCGTATGCCTTCAGGTCTGGACTCGAAGATAGCTGAAGCTTTTATCAATTTGTATTCTCAAATTTTGTAAAAAAAAAATAATGAAATAACTAAAATGAGTCATAGGCATGTTCATTCATAGTGGGTGCATTTGCACTATACAAAATATTCTGTTAAGAGTTGTCAAAATATCTGCAAAGTTAAAAAATAGACTCTACCAGTTATAGTTATTGATGTTGCATCAACATTTGGCAGATTACGAATATATATTTTAATATGCGATTGCAATCATAGCTTATTTTTTAATTTATTAATCGGATTTTTGTTTTTAGTGATATCTATTTTAAACTATGACCCATATTTCGATAGTCATCTCATAAAAATGAAAATGGCATATGTCATATCATTTTAATGATTTTTTGTGATTTGGATAGTTGGGGAAAAATGAAATGAGATTTGAAATTTAAATGAGATGATTTTTTTTTTAAACTGGCAACACTTTTTGTTTTGACGTGTTTTGGTTATAATTAATAAAGTTTGGGTATAATTTATTGCAAAGAAAAAAGTGAAGTAATTTTTTTTTTGTACTTTGATTTTCAAATCATACCAAACACAAAATATTAATACAAAACTTTTATTACCCTTTCCCAACCTTGACTATCACGTTGTGCTGGTCCAATAACATTTAGACGATTTGCAAAACTATCCTATTTTGATTTTATATTCATTTTTCTCTATATAATGGGAATTGCCTCTAGCTAAATACTTATGTTCCTCCATTATATTTAATAATAGCTCAAACTGGGGTCTGGAAGTTATTTTCCTTTGAAGTTATAAATTTTTTAATTTTTTTACTTTTTTCATGTCCAAATAAAACATGAATTTATAAATTTAAAATTTTTTTTTGTAAGTCTATTTTTTAGATTTTAAACAACAAAATTTTACAAACAAACATAAACCGTCATTTAACAATTTCAAAATAACAAAATTAGTCATTTTATCCGAGTATATATTTATAAAACGCGACTATCGAAATTGGCTTGTTTTAATTTTTTATGATTTCTGTAATTTTATTAAATTTATGACTATTGAAATTGTAAAATTGGTTTTTCATAAAAAATTACAGTGAAATGACTATTGAAACGTGGGCCTACATCTTTTAATTATACCAAGTTTCCATTCACTAATAATTATTTTAATATTTGATTTCAAATATCAGGGCTTGTGAATTTCAGAATAAAAATAAATAAATAGTATTAGAAAATAATGTAAAAAATATGTGCTATACAAAATATATATAGGTACATAATTAGAAAGTACAAATAAATATGTATTTTAAAAATATATAGGTATATAATTATGCATTTTAACATTAACCTATATATGAACATTTTAGAGAACCAAATTATATATTTCAATTTAAAAAAAAATTAAATTTTCATCAATTCAAAAAATATATTTTCTTATATAGAGTTGTCATATTGTCAAAAAGCAGGCGCTGGTGTTCATAGTTATCGGTCTTGCGTTAACATTGCGCAGATATATAATATTTTTAAAGTAAATTAAATTCTGATCTATATGTATTAAATTTTTGTTTGATATTTCACGCCATTGTAAAGCGTTAATATTATATCCAGCAAAAGAATCAAATTTAAATTTGATTTTTAATTTCAAACCAAAAAATATAATTAACAAAAACGTTTAATCGACCTCTTAAAATATCTTTTGGTAAAGATAAATTTACGTAATTTTCTTATATTTGTCATTTTATTATCATTCTATTAATTGATTCCTACTGTTCATAATTTGTCCTACTTAATATCCCACGTAACATTTTATTGTTATAAAAACAAAATTGGTGCTATGAGCCTCCTATATGACTCCCGATAAGCACTATAGGTGTTTTTATGGGAATAATGTGATTAGTATTACTATAAAAATGTTCCTATAGCAATTACGAGAGTTATAATGGGATTTTCAGCAAACAGCTACATCATTGTATACTTATACAGTTTTGTTATAAGTCTCAAATTGCGAATTTTAGGGAAATAAATATAGATAAACTGGAAAAATACTACAGTAAAACTGTTTATTGTGTCAAAATCAAATTTGTTCGATTAGTTTAAAATGATTAACAAATGTTATTCCATTGCAAATCAAATCAACTTAAACCATTATTTTGAGCTCTAAACAAATCCTTAAAGATTCCAGTAATTCATCAAGACAGAATAAACATTATAGCGGCTTTCAAGTATCCCAAATAAGTGTTGTTTGTCATGTCATTCTTCTCTTCATCACCACTACATCACTATACATTTGTTGTTTGGGCAACCACTCTTTTATGTATTCTTTAAAATTTATAATTTTCTATTATAATCCATTCTGAATTCGCCCACGTCAGTGAAAATTTTAAACTTTATTATCTTATTATCTTGCTAAATTCATTCAGTTATTATCTGAAAATTATCCTTTTGACAAATTTCTAATTGAGAATCATCCAAGCATTGCTGCAAGTAACAATAGTAGATACCTATAGTTTGTATATTTTTTCAAATAAAAATCCTAGAATAAAAGTTCTTGTAAAAAAAAATTTCCCACTACTATTGTCATCTCCAAAAACCTAATTTTTGAATAGTAAATAATTCACAAAATTATTATAATAGTGATGATTTTCGAAATAATAATTAATGCGAAACTTTCAAATTCGAAAATGAAACTTTTTTATTTGAAAATGTTTAAAACCATTATTTAGGAAGTTTTTCATCCAAAAAACACAAAAAAAAAAAAAAAAAAGACTTAAATTCAAATATTAAAGGATTTTATATACCCAAAAAATCACTAGCTAAGAAATATAATAATTTGTCATAATTACATGTAATAATAAATCGTCTTAAAAAGCAATCAACTCAAATTTTCTGCTTTAATCTCATTAACATGTTAATAGAAAAAAAAAGTAAAAACAAAAAAAAAAACAAAAAAATCCTTTTCTATGTAATTTTGTAGGTGAATTGGTGTGTAGTAACAACAATAAAAATGTATATATATATAATATATATTATATATATATATATAATAGACTAACAAAAGTACACAGGAAGTTTTTTACTTCAAGGACTCTTTATAAAAATTAATTCTTACAATTCTCAAAAGAACCCAAAAAAAAAAAAAAAAAACACAAAAATTAAATTCCCTGCTTAAGTTGACTTCTTTTTTTGTCTTATCTTAATTGCCACCCACCACCACAATATCCAAAAAATTCTTCTCTAATTTATAACACTTAAAACTATGTTTTATTTTAATTTTTTGCTTTCTTCCTTTCAAACACTTAAATTTGGTGGATTGTTACTCCTTAAGTAGATGAATATAAACTTTATATAATTATTTTACAAAAACGATAAACAAACAGCAGACTTAGAAAGAGAAAGAGAAAGAAAAAGAAAGGAATAAATTAATTATGAAAATGAATATACGATAATATGAAAGAGATAGTTACATATTAGAAAAGATAAAAAGGATTGGATTCTAGTATACGATATTATGTATATAACCGTCTGATAAAATTTTAAGAAATTTTACAAATTGGTACCTCGTCTAATTCTGCACTATACCTATATATAATAAGAGAGACAATCACTTATGCTTTCATTTATCTTCTCTTTATTTATTTATTTTTTTTTTTTACTATCTTGCTGAAGTTAATTGCATTTCTATTACAATGAACCAATAAAAAAGGAAATAGAAGTATTTTACTGTTATTGCAATAATAGTAAATTATGTATGTTAAGCGTGAAATATAATTGAAATTTTAGATTGTAGTATGGGAGACCGTTTTATTACAAATTATTATATTATGTATTAAAAATAATAATTATTATTATTAGAATTATCGTTAACAATTGGATTTATTTGAATTATATATGTGTAGTGATAAGAATGTAGTGACTCTATAATAATGATGACAGTATATGTATATTCCCATGTAACATTTTATTGTTATAAAAATAAAATTAGTGTTATAAGACTCCTATATGACTTCCGATGAACACTAAAAGTGTTATAAAGATGTTTTTAGGGGAATAATGTGATTAATATTGCTATAAGAATGTTCGTATAACAATTGCCGGATTTTCAATGATGTTATAAGTCTAAAAGTCCTATAACAAGAGTTAAAGTGTTGTTATAAGAATCGAATTGCTAGAATAGCAGTAGTAGTGTTATGATTTTACTGTATTTCTATAATGTTACTAATAAACTTACTGTAGCTTTTGAATAATAAAAACATATACACTAATCCTATACCATATTACAGCAATTGCTATAGTGCCGGTGTATTTATAACATTTCGCAACAATTGCGGAACACACAAATTAACACTAATACTTCTATAAGAGTGTTTATAATAGTGTTATAAGATATCAATAAAATTGTTACGTGGGTTAATACTGCAATATCAATAAATTGCATGATAAAAAACATATTAACTACATCAATGAAATTCGATTTTGAGTTATTTGAAAATGTATTATAATTGCCAGAATTATTAAATTCCTACAATGCCAAATAAGCGAAGGAACATATTATTGTTATTACTAAAACCATATTATGGCTCACAACTGTATGTATATTTATATTCATGGAAAATAAAATAAAATAAAATTAAATTAAAACCATATTATTATCTGAGAAATAAGTAAAATACACAAAAAAACAGAATAATCATGTTTGAATTGAATAATCATAAACGAGGAGGGAAATTATTCATTAATCTTACATTTTTAGTTCGTAAAGGCCACGAGTTGGCTGTAAATGATCTAATAAAAATCTTACCTAAGCTTTGTTCTTACACTTTTCGTACTTGCAATAGTGCGGAAATAGTGATCAGCAATGATTTATAATAAATAGAGAGATGCAAGAGATGTATCAACAAGTACTCAAAATTAAAAGAGAAGATGTTAGAAGGGTTATTGTTAGATATAGGCTAGTTTTAAAATTTTTACTTTACTATATTTAATATTTTTTGTTTTTATAAATTTTTAAGTTAAGTCTTGAATATTTAATTTAAATTAGCTTTTAAATTAAATGAAGAAATAAAGTGTTTTTATTATTATTATTATATACAAAAAAAACGTTAATAAACATATAGTTAGTTAAATTAAAAAAATATTTTTTCATCAAAAAACAAAATTTGGTAAAAAAAAATATCATGGTAATTAAAAAAAGACCCAAATTGCAAAACTAAAAAATAACCTGACAGATCCACTATTATACATTTTTTTTTTATATAATTCCAAGTTTATGGGATGAACACCTGCTTTTACACAGAACTTTTATATCTAGAGTACTTGGCTATTTATATGTAGAGGTTCCATTTTATTTTAAGTGATAACCAAAACTGTCAACTGTTTATCATTTATTTTATCCCAATGATAAAGGGTACTGGACCAGGTCAAAAAGTCCAGAATACATTTTTTTTTTCCTTCGCGGGAATCGAACCTGGGACCTTTCGGTTGAAAGGTAGGCGCTCTACCTAATGCGCCATCGAGCGTGTTTGTTACAAATAAATAAATAAATGAAAATGTGGATCTAAAACGAACGAATTTTGATATTAAAACTACTTAATTACAATAGAGAGGTGTAACACACAATAATAATTTAATTTGTTATTATTCATATCTCAAAAACAGTTTAGTAAGTAGCTCACTCTGATATACTCACTTAAACATACTATTTGCTTTCGAATTACAAAAACAAAATAAATTGTATAGTGACAAAATATAGTTGGAAAAATATAATGGATAAACTTTGGAAAAAGGGTCGTGTTCGAATGAAATAAAATTGTATATAACGGTCCCTGACGACGTCGCAAATATTTCATAAAATACAATTTTTGGCCATAAGGTAATTTAAAGGTCAAATCGACAATTTGAAATATTTTCTAAAGTTTTGTAATGTTTTATTTAAAATCTTATGTATTTGCTCCACAACAATAAAGAGAAGATTCTTTACAACAACACTGTGGTGATTTCTCCAGACTTTAATATGAAATTTATTTGGTGTTTTGCATTAGTATTTCCGGTTCAGAGATATTAGAGTTCAAAATGAAAATGTTAGAATTAATTTTTTTTGTCCCAATAGTTTCTAGAAACCTCCAATTTTGGAAATTTTCAAAGCCATGTATATCTATTTTTATACCATTGGAAAATTCCCTTCACGTCCTTTCCAAGGGTACATAACAACCGTTGTATAGGATGATTAATAGCCTTACAAAAGCCAAAAATTCTAAATTCTAAAAAAAAAATTTTTAATAATAAAAGACATTTTATACTTTATTTCGTACCTTATATGAAAATATATAATACATTTATTATATTATATTTATTATTATATACATATAGTTATATATGTATATATGCAATTAATTTAATTTTGTTTTGTTTTTTTTTAAATATACTATAAGCCTGTTTCAGAAGTTAAGATTTTATTTATTATTCACTTTTTATAAAATATAGCCCTTAATTCGCTTTATCAATATTTCTATTTTCAAAATATTATCAGCTGTAAATTTTCTTTTTGTACATATCCAGAAAGTGCAAACAAAACCGTTCAATAGGGTAATCATTGTGTTTATTATATGCTCCTATATTATATTAAATCAAGCGGCTTGCTCATCTGATAGTAGTGTGCTGTTAATTTTCATTAACTACCAAAGTTACCCAACATTTTCCGGGTCGAACATAAATTGTGCAGAATTTACTGAAACTATTCTTATATTGATATGATTTCTTTGTATACAATCTTTCAGGTTTTTTCTGATGGAGTATATATACAAACACGTTCTTTGTTATTGCGGTATTCTTGAAATAAAAATATGTTTGCCTTTCCACAATCAATTTGAATTTATGCTTAAATGAAATGAGGTTCTTATAATTAATCTAGTACAACAGTTTTGGATACTTTGGGAAGCAACATTGGAGCTGCTACTTTTAATTCCAATTGAAGAAGTGGAAACCGTGTCAAATCCAATGAATAAAGAAACTCTGTTCGGTAGTTAACAGCTTCAATTTTTATTGATAACTGTATCAATCGATTTGTATAAATGGACCCCCTGAAATACTCTGCAGTATTTTCTGATTAATAAAATGAATTTTCAGATTTTTTGTAGCTAATTCACATAGCCATGTAAAACTTTTATAATGATTCCTAACATTCGGAAATAATTTTTCAGTCAATTCTTCAATACTTTGTATAATTGTACTGATCGTTGGCTATTTCAATTTTGACATTCTGAAATTTGGCCTTTACCCAGGTGTGTTAAATTCAGTAGCTTATTACAAATGTTATTTATACGAAATCGATAACAGTCGTATTTCTTAATTTTTGAAAGACTATCTATGTGCAGATTTTCATACCTGTAACACTATTGTGCTAACATTACTGATAAGTGCTAGGAGTTGTACGACAGCTACCCAAACCTGTCACTTGATAGTTTTGTAAAATATTGCTTCCGGTTCCTTTTTTGATTATGAATAACTGTGCAGAACCCTTCAGAACCCTATCTTTAAAATTGTAGGCGTGTATAGCAAACAAACAAACAAACAAACAAACTTTACCCTTGTTTAGAAGATAAGTCCTAATCCTGTATTTGACTTAAAGTTCTAATATGTTTTAATTTTTATTTCTAAAATGTTTTATTAATATTGTGGCTATATGTAGTTTAGATTTTGTTTAGAAATATTTTTAACTGCTTTGTTGTGAATTTTTTAAATCATTTAGATTTTTTTTTCATAACCTCCAATACCATCATAGCTTATGGAAAATTCTTCAATATGTAGCCATTTTCATCTGTTCAAGTACCGCTTTCCAACTTTTTTAAATACATTTGAAATCTTTCTGAACTTTTCTATCTATTTCGTTACATGGTAATGCTTGTTTAGTTTAATAAAAAATTCTTTAAGGATATTTAATAACTACGTAGGTAGGTCGTAGGTAGGTATGTCTACGTCCAATATTTCAATTGCATCTGTAAAACTAGTTTACACTTAATTGTGCCTATTTAATTCCACGATTGACTTAAATATATTTGTTGTTGTTAATTGTTTTAAGGAATAATTACTTACTTACTTAGGTAGCCAAGAGACAATGTAGTTCCTGGGACTCATCAACGTCCACCATTTTTGCCGGTCACGGGCGGATTCTCTCCAGTTGAAGATTCGAAATTGTTTTAGAAAGCCCGCCGATACTTCGTCACTCCAACGAAGGTTTGGTCTGGAATGGAATCATTACCCTTCAAGAAATTCTGTAATAGTTGAAGCACGCTATGCGATTATGAAAATCGATTAGTTCACTAATTTTGATTCACGCAATAGTGTATTATTGTAGTTGGACAGCTTTGTTTATTTTATTTTGATTAAAAATATATTGAAATTTAATACCTTTTGATTTTGAAAATATCCATTTGATTTTGGACACATTCAATGTATAAGCTTGTGCAGAGTCATCCATTCCTGTATTTTATATATTTTGTTAAAATATGACTTATTATTACCTAAAAATATGAATTTAGTTAAAATAATAATAGATAGAAAAAAACTTCTAATACAATACCATATAGTAATTGTAATATCAATTGCGACAGCAATTGCAAAAATATGAAACATTCCAACATTATGTCTTTAGTTTGGAATAAACTTCAAATCAGACTATTCGAAATCATTTCGAAAATCAAATTAAGATAAAAATTTTCATGCGGCAGAACTCTAAAATTAAATTTGAATATTATTGTGGGAAACTAACTATTTTGATACCGTTAATAACTATTTTTAATATTTTACTTTAAAATATTCATCCTTTTCGTCAATTCAATATCTCATAGTTGCCAGAGCCATACACAAAAGTTGAAAAACAAAATATTAATTTATAATATAAATATACATTATGTAATATATATATATATATATATATATATATATATATATATATATCCATGTATATATATTATATACCTCTAAATATAACTATTTATTTTGTAAATTTACTGTCATTTCCTTTGGCAGCATTGGGTATTTTCTGGAATATCTTTATAAGCAAGAAGACAAAGCATATCCATTGGTTACGAAGAAAAAATTGTTTTTTACTCTTTTTATCCTTTTTTTTTGCTTTTATTCTCTTACTCAAAAAACTTTTTTAAATTTAAAGTCCCCCCAAAGAGAATTGTTGAATTGCAATAAAAGTAATAACTACATAATAACAACGACAACAATTATAATGCATCAGAAACAAAAAAAATTAATATTGAAATAGAAACGAAAAACTATAAAATGACTTGATGCTAGGATATTTTAGTAGTTTATGTTGTCAGAGCAGCTTCCTGTTTTTTTAGTGTTTTTTTTTTTTTTTTTTTTTTTTTTTTTTTAAATCGATATAATGTACATATATTTTTAACGAATAAAAAATGATATGCCTCATTGTATTTTGCTTACGTATATAATAGAAAACGTCGTCTATTGAGTGGCTTATGATTTCGTTTTATAGAAAGAATACATGATTTTAGTGTATACTTATATATACCTGCGTACCTATAAACACGTTGTTATCTGTATAGACAAATATCGGTAGCACTAATTAGGCTAGCAGAAAGAATAATTACATAACTGCAATACAAAAATTCACACATTACAATAATGACTTAGGTGTTTTACAATGTCGTAATGGAACTTATAATTAGATATTAGGTGTTTAAAAAGGGGTCTACAATATCATATAATACCATAATTAGTGACCATATTTAGTGATTTCTAAAATACAAAGCGAAAATAAATAAATATCAGTATGTAGTATGTGGTTCGAATAAATCTGTTATAATTTGAAAATTTTATAAAGTTCATTTAATTTTTATAGGAAAAAGTTTTTTTAAAAATTCTTAAAATCCATAGTAGTGATGGTTGTTCTCTGTGTATTATATGTATTATAATTTCTATTGATATTTATTTAGATAGATAGATCGATACCAGTGGTTGTTTAAGTCAGCACAGTTAAATCGGGTTCCATTACTATCCTATAGAAAACCGGAATTCGCCACATGGGTCCTACTTGTCAAAATCAATTTCAGCTTTTTACAAAGCGATGCAAACATTTAATTTTTGTTTGTGCAATATGGCACGGATCTAGTCTAAAGAAAACAGGCTCCTATAGATTACTTTTTGTTTTGTGAATTACTCCGAGGCAAGTGCAAAGAATATGTAAGATTTCTTCGTCAACTTCTTCATCTTTGAACGCATTATTGATCTTTAGACTGCATTGAAAAATAATTTAACAAAAACGTTGATTACATTTATTTGTCTAAATGCATTTGCAATTTTTCTGAACGTTTCTATCTACTCCGTTACATTGTAATGCTTGTTTAGTTCAATAGAAAGTTCTTTAATGATATTTGTAGCTACGTAGGTAGGTCGTAGATAGGTACGTCTATACTTCCAACATTTATTTGTCTAAAGTATTTAATAAAAAAATAAACTGCAAAATATTTGCAATCCTTAAATTGAATACAGAAATGGTTATAAGCAACTAGATATAAAAGACATCTTTCTAAATATAACAAACATAGAAGTTGAAACATAATCCATCAATTTTTGCTTGACGAAAAATTACTTGAAAAATGACTTGACGAAATTCAAATAAATTAATAATACCTGTTAAGTTGGATATTTTTTATTTTCAAAATATTAGGCCAATTGTGATTAATAAAATTTCGTTGTTATCGTTACACCCTTAGTGCAATTGTGGGTCAGAAGAGGTATTTTATAACAATCAGTAAACCCTTTACATCTGTATCCGTAAAAAAATTTACAAAATCTGAAATAAATATTTTAGAAGTTATCCAATATAGAACTACCTAATCATCTATAAATTTAGCTCTCACCAGACCAGAACAGATACAGATTTCGTGTATCAAGCCCACCACAGGTTCGAATTGCTTATTCGTCTTTACTCGAATGGCTTATCTGTCCAGATTCAATTTACTAACCTGGTAAATTATGTGAGTTAAGTGACTGTGTGAGTTAAGTTAACCAAATAAATAAATCGCAATATTCAAAATTGCTCACAACTACGCTTTTCACATTTTATTTATTTAATTTTGTATATATTTGCTAATTTTTTTAATTCATACCTATATTTCTATTACAAAGTGATTATTGGACACCAGAGTAACAATATTGTTGTATCAAATTTAAATTTAAGCTATTGAATTGATTTTTGTAACTAAATTTGAACCTAACAGCGTTATTGACTAACAAAATGTTCTAATCAAAAACCTCCTATATAATATGTAATGCTTTTATTGTGCATTATTTGAGACATACATATATAAGCCACCGCTGTACATTTATTTTAGTTCAAAGCTTTATTTGAAACTTTTCTTACAATTTTAGAATTTAAAATCCTTCATTTTTTCTTTCATAATTTTTCTTTTATTTTTAGTCTTCTTTCATTCAGAGTCTATCTTATTCTCTCATAATTTAATATTTTTTTCCTTATTATTATATTTTCTCTTTTTGGTATTTTTTTTTTGTTTTTTTTTTTGTTATTTCGAAGAAAATTTTCTTTCTTCTGTTTTAAAGGAAAACTTAAAGCAAAAATAAAAAAAAGGCATTTTTGTGTAAACAATTTGTTTACAACAAGATTTTCCAACAAAAAATAAAAACAAAAAATAAAAAAACATTCACGTCATAATGAATTAAAGGATGGAAAAAAACTTGAAAATATCTTTAAAGAACGACAAAGATAAAAAAAAAACAAAAAAAAACAATAAAAACAAAAATGACGACAACGATAAAATAAAACTTTAAAGTTAAACAGAAGGCCTTGAATTTGAGAAAGAATTTATAAAACTACTTCTCTTCTCCTACTCAAGTCTTGATATTTTCTTAATATGAATAACCAAACAGAAATGGTAGCAAAGTAAAGCAAAGTTTCTCTTTCTTAATCATATTTGTTTCTATTTTGTTTTTTTTATTGTTTTTTTAATTTTTCTTAAAAATTTTGTTTACTCCTTGTAATTTTTCACAAGACAAATAATGAGAAGCAAAAAAATTTTTAAAAACAAACACAAAAAAAAAAGACGAAAAGAAAAGTTACGCATAAGTGAAAGTGTGAACACTAAAAAAGAGTACTGAGTGTAAAGAATTAAGAAACAAAGTTTTGTGATAAATTCACTGTTTTTATACTGTGCCAGATTATTAGGATAATGACAGATATGTTGGCGCCAAAATGTGTAATTTAATAATTTTTTGTATGTACCTCCTGGCATATTTTTTTTTTTGAATAAGAAACAAAATAGATTTAAGTTTGTAGGCGGTGTAACATAATAAAAAGTTAAAATCGGCAAAATATATGTTAAGCAATTTTATTGTCTGATTTACTGATACCACAAAAACTTTTATAATATTATTGCCAGGAAATATATTTTCAAATATTCTATATGTATACATTGTATTGGGTGACACTTTAGGCTAATCAGAAAATAATAATTTAATTTTCTTAATAGTTTTGATATTCTTAGTTATAATATTTAGTTTGGTTTACGTATTACACATTCAATTATTTTTCGTACTTTATTAGTCTGAGTACAAATTAAAACACATAGTTTTATACTGAAACAGTTGACTAGATTATGTCAGTAGAATCGATGAAAACAAACTTGATTGGTGTAGGAAAGGAAATTAAATGACCAGAGACTTAAAAACACATTAGTACAGCTCGTAATCACAAAATATTGCAATTTTTTTAATGGCAAAATCAAGTTGAAAAAAATCTTAAAAACTTGCTCCGAAATAGGACAGAGTAGTAAGAAATATAAGAAATGGTTATAGAACAAAACGAGGGCAATAAGTGTTCGACGAAAAGTTAGTAATAATGTTGTTAATGTTAATTTTGAATATTCATAAACTAAATACATGTAATCATTATATTCAATCTGTAAATTGAAAAAAGTACGGTACAAATCAATCTGAATCATTTCACAACCAATTTTTATTTTTTTTTTTTTTAAATGATAAATTTTATTTAAAAGGAGACGTAGCGAAACTAAGGGTGCTATTCTGATTCACAACACAACCTAATTATCTGTCAACACAATACAACATAGCAAATATAGCTATTACGATTGACAACAGTTTATGTTTAAATTGCTTGAGACAGCTAAAACGTTACAACTAGTTAAGCCCAGTTGTGTTTGTGTTGTGTTTATATATTGTTAGAATTAAAGAAAAAAAAAATAATAAAAAAAAGAGATATGTAGTAATATTTTATTTTTGTTAATAATATTCTGTAAATATGTTGAATTTAGAATTCATAAAGAAAAAAAATAAAAAAAAAAATTTAAAAAAAATATGGAAAAGCAGAGGTATGTAGTAATATTTTATCATTTTTAATGACAACGTTGTTATAAAATACAACCTCTTTACAACAGGTAAAAGTTGTCATTCAGAATATCGAAATTCAGTTTTGTTCCCTATTGGGTTGAGCTGTGTAAAGACAACTCAACTAAATACTGTCGTGGGTGGGAATAGCACCGTAAATATATTTTACACATTTTTTTTTATTTTAATTAATTATGTTAATTTAACATTTCGTTTAAATAGGCATTTTATTTAAAAGGATACGTAGCGTAGTTAAATATATTTTACACATTTTTTTGATTTTTAATTAGAAAATTTTATTTTAACATTTCATTTAAAAAGTCATTTTAACATAAAAAAAAATGTAATTTATTAAATTGCCGCAACTCATCCATCGCCAGAATTTTAAATTTAATTTAAATTTAAATTTAATTTTGTTTTTTTGTTTTAAATAAATAATTACGTATGCGGTTGTTGTCTAAGATAAATGAATAAAAATAATTCAAAATAAAATTGAATATTTTAAAATTTTTGATCAAACTTGTTTGAATATCAGAGATCAGAGTGGGCAAATACTAACCTATAGTTAATCGGCAAAATTTTTGGAATGCATTGTTATAAAATTAGTACAGTTTTTAAAGTGCTCGTTTATAATTTTACTTTATTTTGATTCACACAATATTTTTTGATCAAATAACTTAAAGCCAATCTAAAAATTTAAACCCAAATTAAAACTTGAACATCGTTTTTCAAAATATTAAAAATTATTCGAGTTAATATTCTAATATGATCCTATTCAGAAAATGTTCAGATCTACTAGTACGTCTATCTTAAATCAACTTCATTTTTTTCAAATTTATTTACGAATTACCAATCTTTCTATCACCAATCTATTTAGTGAAAAAAATATAATCAAAATCTACAACTTTATATTAGAAAAGAGAGAACATAGAGAACATATACAGTTTTTATTTCTTTATTTTCTCTTTCTAATTTACTGGATTTAAATTTGCAAAAAATGTCTAGATTGGAAATCTAGATTAGCAAATTTTGTATTTTATACACTCAATTATTTTTTGACATTTTACCGTTAACATTTGCTAAAAATCCAGTTAAAGTCTACCCTTAAATTGGTTCAAACGGTTTTGTTCTATAATGTTAGAACATAATATAGAACATAAAATAGAAGATGTTAGAACATGTTAGAATATATTTATATTTCTTTCGGCTCTGTTATGTCTCTATTAAGTCTATTTTTTGATTAAACCTTAAGCTTAAATTAAGTTTTATTCTTTTTTTTTTATTTTCCAATTAAGTGAAACCATTTTTTTTATATTATTTTATTTATTTTATATATTTTTATTTTTATTTCATTGTTTAATTAATATCTAATAACTATTCTATAGACAAGAGATTTTTAATATCTACATTATGTAAAAAAAATATACATAAAATAATTAAAGTGATATTTAAAAAAATTTAAGAGAATAAACAAAAAAAAAAATACAAATTTACATATTTTATATATTAAACAATTAACAAAATTAACGAATTTAAGTAAGTTATTATTTTAATAAAATTATAAGAACAGAAGAAAAAAATAAACTCATAAAATTAGAGATTAAAATATCAATTAAACTTATTATTATAATATTAAGAATTATAAAATAACGAAAAAAGAAAAGTGTTCTACCAAACTAAGGCAAAAGATATTATACACTAAATTAAGCAAACAATAAAAATAAAAGTTAAAAACACTCTATGCAAAGAGCATGCAGTAACGAGTGTAGTTACAAAAAAAATATTTGACCAAAATAAAAGATAGAACAATAATAACGAATAAAAACCGAAAATAAGAGCTTATAAACCTATTAAAAATAGCTAAAAATAAAAATCAATATCTTATAAAAAAAAAAAAACATTTACTTGATCATGATTGAAATTCAAGAGCCAGAATTTAACAAAACTGAGTAATTTAGAACCATAACAATTGTTAGTAAAAAGTGGAGGTAGTAAATTATAAATCCGAGGTGCAATTGCTAGAAATGAGCGTAAAAAATGTTGTACATTATGAGGGGGTGTGGTAGCTAATCTTCTGTTGTTGAGGATTGAAGAGGTAGTAAACCTCGAAGAGATAGCAATGGTTAAAGCTAACAATTAATCTATTGTAATGAACAAGCATAACTCAACATTGAATTTATAATATCAAAACATTCACAAAAATAAAAATTATACAATCACTATTTGTAGGATTTCGATGTTCTTTTTATTTTTTTGTTGTACTGTGTATATACAATTGCTTAATTTTATAGTTTTAATTTTTAATTTTACTTTGATTTAACCAAATATTTAATAATTTTGCTTTGAAAACGGTTTGTGCTAAGCAGTATAAATGAATAAATAAATAAATACTCAAGCCTAACTTCCACAATGATATGATTTCTAATCCACACTTATACATACATCCACTTCCACCTAATTTTATTAAAAACAAAATAATCAACATATTAACTTACATCTTACATTTTAATTACGTATAATAATACTTCAACCTTGATACAATAATCATCCAATTAAATCCAACAACTTTTCCTAATTTTAAATATTTCAAAATAGAAACACAATTCAAACCTAACAAGAAAGAACAAAACCTTCACACTAAAAAAAATCTAAAAAAAAAGTTAAGAAAAAAAAAAGAATAGGAATAGGATAGCATTGGATAACAATAACATTACTTTAGGATCATTCTAAAGTCAATTGAAGCATTTGACAAATACAAACAAACAGAGGGGGTAAAAAAAAAATAGAAATCCTTTAAAATAAATTCAATAGTCATTCAAAAACAAATCCAAAACAATAAGAAAACTTGAACAAGGAATTAACAAAAAAAAGGAATCAAATCAGGCAATAAAAAAAAATCTGAAGAATCCTTGATAAAAATAAAAAGGAATTATTCTTTGACAGCAGGCAGGCAGGCAGGAGTAAAAAGAATTTAGTGAAGAAATAGAATAAAAAGCAAAAATAATTTGGGAAACTTACGTTAAAGTGTAAAAAAATCAATTTCGATTTAATTTTATTTTTTTTCTCTCTTTTTTTGCTTTGCTTTCTTTAATAAGAAAATTATTTTATCTTTTCTCTCCCTTTTAGCGTACAAGGAAAACAAAAACCCAGCAATGAAATCTGCTTTTTAATTCGTTTACTATTACTATATTCACACCCCCAGCCTCTTCTCTTCAACACTCTTCATCAACTTCTTCAACTGTTCTCTTGCATTCTATTAAATTTTAACTTGCATGGAAATTAAAGAGAGCAATGAAAATGTATAAGAGAAAGAGAAAATGATAGATAATCAACGCAGGAAGGATAATAATGAAAATTTTATTTTTTATTTTATTTTATAACAATAAATTATGTAATAAATTTTACATTATTACTCGTTGTAGAATGTAATTTGTATGAGATAATAATGGTTAGTCTAAATGCTGGCCTCCTTTATCCATACCATATCTAATTTTTTAAAGTATACGAGATTTCGTTTTTGTTTTATATTTAAACATTTTTTTTGTCGTAAATTTTTATTGCATATTATTAGGTATTGTATATTATTGCATATGTATTGCATATTAGGTATATAAATTACTTACCATTTCTAGAGTTGAAGTCCGTACTGTGGATTTCGTAGGCCTAATAAACTTTTGTACCTAAAACAATTTGTACCTTCCTCATTAATGTTTTTGCTGCATGACAAAAGTTGTCGGTGGCATCGTAAATGTTTTTAAAAAAAAAATTAATCCTGGTGCAATGTCGAAAATCTAAGTTAGCACTTTATATGCATGAGTGAAATAAGAGCTTTGTGAGACATTAAATTGTAATACACTAATTGTGATCAAGTAAAATGAACAAAAATTTTTTTTAATTTAACTTTAAACCAACTGACTGATAATTATAGAAGTGTTGAAGATTCAAATTTAATTATTTATTTATTTTATTTATTTCATATAATCTCATGAGAGCTTCAAGTTCATATTGAATGTAACTTACATAAATTAAAACTCTTAATATAGTAAAAATAATTAAACAAAACAATTATCAAGTTCAGTGCAAATATAAAAATTAGTTAAATTATTAAAAAACAGAAAAGAAGGATTATATACTCATATCCATCCATGATAACAATTTTCCAAAACCAGTCAACGATAGCATAACCTATTACCTTATTCAATTTTGTCCGGAATATATCAGGCAAAAATCAATTACAGTCATATTTTTGTATGCAGTTATTGTAAAAATTTATATGAATAAAAGAAAAATGTATTAATAAATTTATGTAAATATTAATTTTCTATTATTATCTTTTTTAACTGTTTTTTTTTTTTTTTTTAATTATTGAATTATTTTGAATTATAAATAATTTGTATTTAATTTTAAATTTTTATCAAAGAAAAATAATGGTTTTTGAGAGAGAAATTTACATTCTTGTTTGACAAATGCTTGCTTGTAACAGTAATTTTAAAATTTGTTAATTTTGAATTTTGTTAATTTTTTCATTTTGAATATATTTTTTATTTTTCATTTTGAAATATTGCAACAAATTATGTAAATCTAACAAGAATAATAATGAAAAAACCGATTATTATTAATGAAAGAATGATAAAAGAGATAATAAATCAATTTTTTAATGTATTTTAGAAATAGGTGTGTAGCATGTAAGGTAGAATGTAGTTAGAAATATTAATGAACAATTACATGTAAAGTGTAAAGTTGTGACTTTACATTGTAATATGCACATTTTTTTAAACTGCACCCAAACTTTACTAGATAAGCAATGCCTATATACTAATATAATACAATTGTATAGACTAGTCGTCTTATGTATATTAAATTTTGAATAAAATTTAATTTGATTTTAAATTTTTATTTCTAATTTAATCAGTCCAAATAACTCTTTTTCAACATGAGAAAAATTATTTTTCCAACTTGTTTAATTACATATAGTCCTAAATATATATATTACATAAAATTAAAATAACAAAATAATGTACTAATAGTTAAATTTTTATTACTCCAAGTCTATTAATTTATTTATTGACAATTCAAAATCATTAAAATTGAAGGCAAGTAAATTTACTATTGTACCATTGATCTCAGGACATTGTTTTTTCAGGCGGAAATTATTAATTAGGTTATCTTGACAATTTTATTGGAAAATTTTAAATAAAAGGCAATAAAAAAAAAATTTACTACAATAATATTATTTTCATTGAATCGAAAATAATTATACAAAAGCATGACATTTATGAGAGAATTTTAGTTCTTTTTTGTTCTTTCTCTTTTTTAGCTATATTTTATTTTTTGCAAAAAATTAATTGAGAGAAAATTTACATAGGAAAAAATAACCAATAATAATTAATAATTTGAAGTAATAGAGTTTTAGTGATGATGAAGTCAATAAATAATTGACATAGAAAAATTATGTTTTAGGAAAAAAAAACAAAAATAATGTTTTAGCGTAATTTAATTTAATTTAATTTTATTTTATTATCTCAGTACTGCCAAAATTTACGACATTTTTCCGAGTAGGATGTGGGCCATATTTCTATTACAAATTTCATATCTACTTATTTAATACTATACATAACAGAAATTAATATTATTAAAATTTATTCTAATTTATTTAATTCAGGTTAGTCTAAATAATTACAAATCAAAGGTGTAAATTAATATAAGCTCTTGGAATATAGAATTAAAATATATGAAAATAACATATTGTACAAATACATTAAGGCAATAAATAAAATAATAATAAATTAATGTATAATATGAATTTGTAATTAAATGTAATAAAAACAGGGGCGCAAAGGGACAGTGTACATTAATTATTTTAGCGCTAAATTATTTTGTTTAATAAAATTGATTTAAATAAAAGTAATAAACCGCTAAAACAGTTAAGTAAGGGTTAATTAACATTCTTTCATTAATTTTTTATCATTTTTATTAAAAAGAGAAAAAAAACCTTTACTATTACTGTTTTACAACACATGTGCATTACAATTTTTATACTAATTTTTATTTATTAATAATTTTTATATTTTGATTCATATTTTAAAACCTGAAACTATTTCCACACTAATATATTAGTCAAAAATGTTATAAGGTATTTTTTGTTTGTACCTTTAACCTTTTTGATAGCAAAAAGTGGCCAGTACTACCAACATAATCAAAATTTCGATAACAGAAATACATATTCAGCTAGATGCGATAAATGTTCGTTAAGGGTCAGCCTTGGGTCTAAGATAAGTCTACATTTATGCTACATTTTTAGAGACTGTATGCGACTGTAAAATAAGATAATATTCGTTAGTACATAATAATACTTTCAAATAAATGAGAATGAAAAATGACATTTGCCTTTGTATTTGCCTAAAATTTTTGATTTTGTTCTTTTTTTTTTTGTATTTCTTTTCAACCAATTTGAACGGTGCTGTGAAGTGATTTTATAAATTTGGCAGACATTTTTATGTTTAAACAAAATTTTAGAGCATTTAATATAAATAAAAAAAATATAAATTTAATATCAAAATGAAGCTTAGAATTTGTACTTTAATTATATGAAAAAATATTACATAAAATATATTTTGAAAATTTAAAAAACTGTTGGTTAAAGAAAAAAATCGTAAAAAAAAATTGTGCTGATTAGAAATAATTTGTTATGTGTTTTACTCTCTTTGGAAATGCGTAAATATTTTTTTTTTTTTTAAATGACAAAATCAATTTTTCTATAATAAAACATTAAAGTGTATAATATTTTTTTCACTATTCGATCTAAAAAATACATAATTTTAATTTCTTTTTAGAACAAAACCAGAAATAAATTATATTTTTTCAGTTATTTAGACTTATTTAGAAATGGTACTTATTTTTCCTATCCTACCCTCTATAAATAGGGACCAAAATGAGTATCCTCTGTGCAATGCCATGTATTGTAATATATGTAGATTTAGGTCTAAGAGAATATATACAATGCAAATATAATGGGTCTTAAAAATTGTTTATGCTAGGAAAGGAATTAAAAAAAATAAATTATACTTCATTTAGGATGAAATTAGACGAATTACAAATAAAATAAAAACAACAAAAATTGAAAATACAAGAGAATTGATCTCTAATAAATTCTATACAAAGTTAAAAAAAAGTATCTAATTTTTTATTATTAAAATTTTCAATAAAATTTATTTACTTATAACTACCATTAATTTTCCAAGAGTTCAATAAAATTATAGACAAAAAAAAAATAAAAAGCAAAACAAAACAAAAACAAATTTCATAATAAAGGAAACTTATATTTTCATCACCTTAAAAAAACGACCACAAAAAAAACAATAACCATGAAAATAAACCCTTTAAATATGATGTTGTCCTGATCTCACAATTAAGGATATTTAATTTACAAAATAATCACTTTATACAGGATAAAACTTAAGACCGAAAAAAAAAACAATTTTTTTTTATAAATTTTGTTTGTTTTTTTTTTTGGAAATAACGAACACAATATAACAAGAGAGTACTAAATAACAAAAATAAGTTCCCGTTGGTAGAATTATGATCAACAACAGTTATTCAAGTATGAAAGTAAAAAAGAAAAACCAAAAAAAAAAAAAGGAAACAATAAACAATAAAAAAGGATTAACACAATGACTGTGAAGAAAAAGTAGAGAAAAAAGAAAAACAAAAAAAAAAAAGAAAACTTGTTCAGGATGGTTCAAATTAAGGAATGTTTTAACTTTTTAGTTGGCTTTAATTCTGTTTATTTTTAATGCTCTTTCTCTTTCTTTCTCTTTATTTTATTTTTTTTTTTTGTTTTTGTATATTGAAAGGATTTTATTATTCCCTACTACCATTATGGTAGTCAACATTTTTGTATTTCAGTTTTACTGAAGTTATTTTCGAATAAAAAACAAAACAAAAAAAAAAAAACAATAATTAAAAAAAACAAAATTTTTTTTTTTTAAGAGGTAACAAGAAAGGAACATTTTTTTTTTATTGTTTTTATTTTTATTTTTTTTTGCTTCTTTAATTTTTGTTTTAAATTATTGTAGGTATTTTATTTACAAAATATTTAACTTTTAAGTTTTATTAGTGTTAAAATAGATTTCGTATTCATTATGTTAACTCTATAAAAGATAAATGAATAATTGGTTTATGTAGAAAAGAATTTTGAAAACGGTAAAATGTGTATGTGTAATTTTGAATTTAAAATTCAATAACTGAAATATAAAATTGGATTGGGTTTATATTATTTTGTGCTTTGTAAAGAATTTTGGACATACTATCATTTGCTATCAAAACTTTGTTATTAAATGGGGATTGTTCTATACCGTTCAAATGTCACGATCGTTAAATCGCAATTGTAACATTACTTAGCACTATCGTTGTATATATATATTTCCTAATCTTAGGGATTACAGGTCAGTAAGAGATGTTGACTAAAAAAAATACTATTTCATTTTTGGAGGCGATTGTAGTATAATTCACGAAGAATGATAAAACCATGGTTAACATACGTTTTATACCGTTTAGGGTAGGGATAGGGATTTTTCTTGACAAATGGGTATGAAACGTATGTTAACCATGGCGTTAGCATTCTTCGTGTAAAATAGCACAATCGCCGCCAAAGATGAAATAGTATTTTTTTTTAGTAAACATCTCTTACTGACTTGTGATCCTGGCCTTAACGATTTTCCATATGATTAAGAAATATAATAATTGTAAGGTTGTATAAATGTATTCACTGTAACATGAAGACATTTTAATTTTTTGAATAGATAAACATAATCACGGTCGAATTATTGCTACAGAATTTATTGACAATATTGTCTACATATATATTCGTTGATGGTGGCAAAATGATGGCAAAATATTTTTGAAATAAATTTACAATTCGAAACACGTTTATGTATAATCAAATTACCTTGAATACAGCATTAGGATGACATTAACATAGAACAAATGTCTAAAAATCCCCCAATCAAGGTAATATTCTAAAAACGTTGAGCCAAAGTCGAAAAATTCTTCAACCCAAACAAAAATTTGTTTGAACGAGACGATTCTTCCCGTTGTTTCCCATGTTTCGTATTCATATAAAAGAATTGAGAGAACGTAAGGCCTGAAAAAAAAATTTCAGGTTACGTGAGATGTTCGCAGATGTGCCAAAAAAAATTTCAAAATGCTTTTCGGATCCCTCTTTCAGCATCCACAGTAATAAAACTGCCAAGATAGCAGAATGTCCTTTACATTTTGATCACGAATCTGTATGTTACACGGGACTGCAAGTTGCATTAGTTTTTTTTTGTTATCAGCAATCCTATACTTGCGCCGGATATTTGATTAGTGACTTCACCTTGTTTTCATCCCAAACGTTAAGATATCTTACGTTACTATGTTTATTGGGTACGTTATGTCTTGAGTGAGCAAGCAGATATCATCTGCAAAATCGTGGTCGAGAAGTTCTCTCCTGAGAGTTAATTTAATGCATTTTGCTCCACGATTTGTTTTCTTCAACACCCAATTCAGAATTAAAATGACGAGTAGGGGATGTAAAATACAACCTTGTCATTCTCGATCAGATAATAGTAGACATTTAATGTTTAGTTAAAAATTTGTTTCGAAATGCAATTTTTTAATGTTAATTTCCTTTATAATACAATGTGACCAACAGAAAAAATTTAGATTTAATCTGGGAAAAAAAATCTAAATTGTAAACACTCATCTGAGTTTGTCTACGGCAAAATCTTACATTTTGTCTGACCTATAAACGCTATCTTCCGTGGCCTTATCGGTTTTTGAACACAAAAATGTCTTTCAATTATGATGTGGTAGTTTCAGGTTCGTTTCCCGTTTGGGGTACAAAATATAACAAAAAAAAAAATATCAAAAATACATAACGGGTGTTCCCGAACACGCGTTTCAGTTTTTTAAGAGGGAAAGTAGCTGTTATTTTAAAATAAAAAATAAATTATTAACTAAATCGAAAGTGTTCTATCGATTCGTGATATTTTCAAGTTCCGGGAAGGACCCGAAAGGGGTTTTTAAGTCCGAAATTCACCGAAATTAGCCGAAAACGAGAATTTCAAATGGGAATAGGTACTTTTTTATGCAAATTCGGATTCTACAACAAAAAAAAGTATAAATATAATATTCATATATCTCATACAACACCATAATCAATAATGCAATAACCTAACCTAAGTGACATAACCTATAACAATAATTACACAATTATTGTCAACAACATCTGACATAGCGTACCCAATAAACATAGTAACGTCGCATCCTAACGTTTGAGATGGATAAAATCGCAGTAACATCTTGCGAAATTATGACGTTGTCTTACCCTGTAGGCGCAGATAGATTTATCAAAATGGTCTCTTACAGTAGGCCAATCTCCTACTTAGACAGTAAAAACAGATTAAAATTTAAATTAGATATTGTCTCGGAAATGGAAATGATAGCAATCGAGTACAATGGAAATGTCAAGTGCAAGTCCTATGCTTCCAAGATGAATAAGAAAAAAAAACAATAAGCGCTAAGTAGTAATAAAAGCCTTCGTACAGTTCTTGTTTTAAGATACATATTTCATATAGCTTCCGCTGAGCTTTCAACTCAAAACTGCAAATTGAATTATCAAAAAATAAAAATATAAAATCAAAATTATAAAAATTTTAAAATCGCAATTATTTTTCTTGAAAATAAAAACTGTTCAAAACATAATTTTTTATATTTCACCAACCATGATCACTTGTTATGTTATTTTTTAGGAAATAAAACTAAACATGGTTTTCTTACACTTCGGTTAAATATTTGGTTTCTAGCTAAGCAAATAAAAAACATAAATAAATAAATAAATAAAAATATTTTAAACATAAATTTAAAAATATAAATTCTCTTTCATATATTACTCAAGTAGCTAGATACTGATGGTAATCGTGAAGAAAATTCGTGGTATTTAGAAAAAAAAAATATTTCACTAAAAAGTTCTAAAAGTTATTCATAGCATCATTTTAAAACTTTAATTTTGAAAATGCTTGGTTGGGTGGGATTCAAATACCTTAATTTATCCTCATTTTAATAACATAGAAAAAACTGCATAATAATAATATTTAACCATAGATATATGTATATATATATACATGTTAAAAGAATTTAAGAAGTCTTACTCGAAAAACAAAAACAAAAAAAAACAAAACAGAATTATGTCAAAAGTTAATAAAATTTAAGACATATGAGAATTTCCTTTAAAATTTTCTCACTCTCTCTCTCATTCTCTCTTATTCTTCGCTCTTATGATAATAAATCGAACAAAAATTAAATAATATGAAATGTTCTCATATTTTTGGTTCTTAAAAAGCGTGTTCGTGTATCAAAAAATATTTTTATTTTGATGTTTTTTTGTTGGTGTGTTAATAAGTTATTCCGTAACCAAAAATATTTAAAGAATTTTTCTCACTTATGATGTGTACTTAAATTGGGAATTTTTAGAAAAAGAAATTTTAAAATGGTATAACCATCAGGCACCTACCATCGGTATTTGTAAATATAAGGGACTTTTGTTTTATTTTTTTTACTGACAGGTGCAGCCAGTAGTTTAACATAGTGTAGGTAGAGTATGCTATGCATCCTCTAAGAATTAAACAAAATGAAAATAAGAAAAAAAACAAAAGTTGAAGAATTTTTCTAAACAGATGCCACACTTCTTAACAACTACTTTTCAACAGAGGTACACAATGGTTCATATTTTTTTTTTTTTTTTTTTTATAAATTATTTCCGTAATGAACAAAAAAGTCTTTAATTTAGTGGTGAATGAAAATAGAGAAATGGGTGGTGCGTGGTGAATGGAATATCATTTTATAGATTATCTTAATAATTTTTATTTTCTGTTTTTTATTTTTTTTTTCTTTTTTTAGGTTATGTTGAGAGTTTTTCAGGAAAAAGAATTTTTTTTTTGGTTTTTTTTTTTGTTTTTCGTTATCAAAAGTTAAGTTTTGTAAAGTATATGAATTATTACAGCATATAGAATTTTTCTTTGTTTTTCCTTTGGAATTAAAAGTTTTTTTGTTTTAAAAAAAAAAAAAAAATTTTAATTTTTTTTGTTTTTTATGAAGAATTTTTACTAGTTATGATAAATAGTGAAACATAAATTCCATTGTTTTTCAAAAATATGAATTTGAGTTTTAGTTGTTATTACTTTAATAATTAATTATTTTTGATTGAGGAACTCTAAAATTTCAGAAAAATTTCAATTTTAAAGAATTTATGATGCGAAATTTTTATAAACTTTTTGTTTTGATTTGTTTGTTATTCAACGAAAATTTGTATATATATATATAAAATATTATACGATATAATTTAATGAGTCTTCTTCAGCTGTATATCGACTACTGGATATCTGCAATCACATTTCTGAAGCTCTTTCTATTCTGCGCTGCGTGTATTAGTTCTCCCAAGACACATGGTTAAGAAGCATCAGGCAATGGACGGCTTTGTTGATGTTTTTTAGCAATGATATTTATTTTCTGCCAACACGTTTTCTGTCTTCAATTAAACCTCATATTTAATCATATAAAATACAACATAATATATATATAAAATAAAATATAATAAATATAAAATCATAGTTGTATAATATAGTAGAATTTGATATTTGTCATTTCGCATCATATGACCCACAAAAGTTGTTGTTTGATTTCTAATAAAAGCTCACGGTCATTACCTATTCTACTTAGAACCTCACTATATATATATATATATATATATATATATATATATATCTATTACGATTTATTGGCTCTGTCAAATAACACCAACTCAGTCATTACTAATTTATATCTTTCGGAAAATAACGTATACTAGATATCGACATCATGAAGGGCATGGGCCCGACTTAATTTCACTATTATTCACTCCGCTTCTACTAATTTTTAATAAATTCCTATATCAATATGAACATTCCCTCAAGAATGAAAAATATCATATCTTACACCTATTCATAAGAATGTAATAAAACTGCTGTGACGATCTATCGTAGTACTGCCATTCTTTCAATTATTCTCAAACTATATTTGAAAAAATTGCTGAAAATAAAATAACACCAATTTTTAATAAACAAAAATAGAATGAACAACAACATAGTTTACGGTATGCACTTCCAAAATCCTGTATATAAAATTAATGGAAAGTGGGTATCAAATTGATGCGATATACACTGATTTCAGTAAAGTTTTCGATCGTATAGATCACGGGATCTTAATCAAGAAAATTGTTGTATTGTATTTCCTGTTATTTCTGTAAGATAACTGAGAACTGAGTAAGAGAACTGAAAATGTAAGATTCCAAGGCCTCTATTATCTAAAACTATATATGTTATCTCGGGAGTACCTTAAGGTAGCCATTTAGACCCACTCTTTTCAACAAATTTATTACAGATCTCTCCAGAAATTTAGATGGTGTTAAACATATTGCTTTTGCCAAGCTATTAAGAATAGCTCTGATGTTACGCTAGTGCGGGCTAAATAGCATTCACTGCAAAAATGGTGCCACTCAAATAAATGAGAACTTAATATTGAGAAATGCAAGGGTATAAGCTTTACCAGGAAACGGTATACTCTTCTCAACAATTACACAATTCATAATTCATCTTTTGAGAGGGTCCATAATATAACGGATCTCGGGATGAAAAACTTAATTTTCACCTACATTATGAGGATATGATCTCCAAGGCTATAGTAAAATATTAGGATTTATTAAAAAAAGGTTCAGGAACATAGCAGTGATTATAGCCCTTTAGTGTTCATTAGTTCGATCTATTCTAGAATATGGCTGTATTGTCTGGGATCTAGCTTTCCATATGCACACCAGTAGAATAGAATCAAGACATTAGATATTAATTTAATCCATTCGATTTTTTTAATCTTCCAAAGCTACTCCACTAGACTTAATATGCTAAATATGCTCATTTTCCTTCACCTTTGACGTGGCACTCAATCAGTCTCATGTACAATATCTTACTAATAATTATAAAATTAATGAAGTACCTAGACATACACGAAACAATAAATATTTAGTAAAAAACACACGTAGAACAGTATACGGGAAAAACGAACGTAAACGACATGTTTTTTCACCCTCCATGTCAATACAATTTTTTTTAAGGAACAGGGCCACTAAACATTTTTCATATTGTATATGAATATAGGTCCATCCAATGAATTGAAAAATTAATTTTTTAACTCATATAGTAATTTGTTATTTAATACTGTATTATATTATATATATATATATTTGCTTTTTTGTATTCTTATTTTTTTAATTGAATATAAAAAATATTTTAATTGTAGATAACCATTTTTTGTTTCTAAATTTAATCTTTAATTATATCTTAAATCAAAAATTATTGGAAAAACCTTGCCTATGTTTGCAAATAAATAAATAAATATTCTGCCAATATATTTCAACAAACAACGCACATTGATGCATATATTTACAACCAACTCTGAAAACCACCCAAATACTCAATCACATCTTAACTACACATACAACACCTTCAATATAAATCACATATAATTACAAGTTTATAATTGTATCGTGTATTTGTATCATATTATGTCCTAGGCCTTGTTAATTCTAAATGTATTTTTTTGCTCCATTTTTCAAATTAAAATTTCATACCATTCTAAATTTTTGTTAAAAATTCTGACCAAATCAGACTAAAACGTTAATAACTTTTTGGGTTGGGTTGACATTATTTTAGTTATAATTTATGTGATCACCTAAATTCAAAAAAAAAACATAGTAAAAGTTATTTAAATGTTAATCAAAATCTTAATCACTAAAAATATATAGCACATATTATAGTAATGTTCATCAAATCAAAAAGGCATTAACATAAAAAAAAAAAAACAAAATCAATATTAAAATTGATTATAATATGCGCGAAAATACAGTTAAAATATATTTAAAAACTAATTCACTTGAAAAATCAATAAACAAATAAATAAAAAAAATACAACAACCGTAAACCTTCAAGCTTTCAACTTATCTTTTCTATTACTTGACTATGATATATGAATATACCTTTAAGAGATTTATTTACTTAAATTTTGTTGTTATTGTTTTTTTTTCTATTTTTTTTTTTTTACACAATCATTATTGAGGAACAAACCATTACTAATTTATGTAAATTTTAAAACCATATATCTATTTATTCACAATATACAAATACAGTAATCCCTCGATTTGAACGTGGCTTATATTCGTTTGAGGTGCAGTTATAGCGATACGGAAAATGAATAAATAAATAAGGGCGGTAGACCCAACATTTTATTTATTTCATAAAAACTTAATTTTATTATATTTCTGGTTCCTCCAATACTGTTTCCTTAAAACCCGAAAAAAGGTCTGGTATGTAATTCCTACCTCTAAATGTTAAATTTTAAGCTGCATTTATTTTTTAGAACATTTTTTTATCACCCCTACATCTTTACTCGTATATTATAATTTTTGTCCACTGCTTTTTATTAGAATTTCAGATCAACCGCTGCAGTAAAATTGAAAACAAATTTT
The DNA here is from genome assembly GCA_963942445.1 of Argyra leucocephala. Taxonomy (NCBI): domain Eukaryota; kingdom Metazoa; phylum Arthropoda; class Insecta; order Diptera; family Dolichopodidae; genus Argyra; species Argyra leucocephala. Next base: position 25,522,057 of record OZ012677.1, on the reverse strand, counting down.
ACTTTTTGCTATAACTGCACATTACACTGAAGATTTTAATAATATTTTAATATATATGTACATTCAATTCTTTATTGCTGTTCAATCCTATTACTTTTATGCTTGTAACCGTATTCAAAACAAAAAAAAAATCTAACTAAAACTGTTTTCTCAGCAAAATAAATTTTCAGTCCAAATTTTTGCTTGTAATTTAAAGTAGTCAGTAGAAAAACTGCGCAATATAAAAATGACGAAAATCGAGTGCTTACTGTACATTATATGTAATCATTACTGTAAAGTTTAAATTTTTTTTTTAATATCGCAAATTCGATCAATGCTCCCTTCTGACCTTCCCAAATTTTTGGAGTTTTTTTTCTCTTTTTTTCTATTGAAATCTATTGATGTTTTTTTATTATTTGTGTTTTTTTTTTTTTGTTATTTACAACTTTACGATGTCAACAATATTTAAAATAGTTGGTTAGAAACTACTATTTTGGTATTTCTTGTTTTTAAATTTATTTAAAAAAAAATTTTTAATTTTCAATAAAGGGTCAGTCAAATTATCAGCTAATCATATTCACTTTAAATAAGTTGTAAATTTTGCAAAAATAAAATACCGTTAATCATTTTTCAATTTTATATTTATTTTGATGTTATTTTTTTCATCACAAATACAAAGTGTTTCACTTGATTTATATTCATTTGGAAGTATTTAGGTTGAGTCAAATTGATTTAACAAAATTTTTCACTCAGATTAGAAATTATTTCACTCTGTGTCAACATTTCACTCTGTTGTAACATTTTGTATGTTTAATTGCAAAATTTAAGGCAAGGTAAATGTGATGCTGGGGAAAAATGCTAATTACATGTTATTTTATTTAGATCGTGCTTCGATCGATGTCTGAAAATTTTAATTGAAGTAAAAACTGCTTTCTCTTGAGAGAGCAAAACTATTTATTAACTTTGTAGTTTGTCTCATTACACAATTGCTATTGTAATATTTTATAAAATTTTAATTACTGTATACACTTTAAAAATAATTTTTGTGTTAAATGAACAATAATTGCCGGAATTAATATAGGTGTATACATTCTCAAAGATGCTCCATATGTTAAATATGCCGCATAGTGTGGCTCCATAGCTTGCCGCCAATAAAGTTAATATTGACGGTAAAACTGCTACATAATGTGACGGCACTCATAGAATTAATTTCAGCTACATTTATTAATTGAATTAATAATACAACTAAATTAAATTGAATATTCTAAAAGTTAAATTGAATACATTTTTTTTTCATGCCAAACCCATAGCCTTAGAGACTACTACTCTTATTACTTAACTATTTCAATTTTAAATATAATAATCATTAAATAAATAATTTTTGTTTGGATGGACAAGTTTAAAATTTTGGTATGTTGCACGTTAGCTCATTACTGTTCCTACTTATTATTATTTCCCTATATTTATGCTTACATGAGTTTTAGATTTTTGTAGTATTGAATTAATTGTTCATATTATTAGATTTAAGTAACTTTTCAATAATTTGTACAACTTTATGAGGCCCGGCCTGTTCTGTACATTTAATTAAATAAATAAAAAAAAAAAATAAAAAAAAATAATAGTTGTTTTAAATTGTCAAATTTAAAAAATATTAATAATTCCAACACTGGCTTGTAGATCGTTTATACCGTTATATTAAAATATTTACTTGAATATTCTAAAGTTATTTTACTTCATTTTAATCTAAAAATAATTGGAATATCGAAAATATTATGATTTATGATTAATCCGTTCCTATAGTGTTTTGGTTAATGTGTTAAATATAAAAAAAAAAATTTAAGTGAGATATAAGGTCCAATATAATTAAAACAATTTCAAATTTCACAAAAATACAACACCAATGTAAATCACTTATTATTATTATTAATATTGATTATGAATTAAATTCACTATACACATTTTCTTATTTCTAATTTTAATGATTAAAAGTTTATACTAATACTGTTATACAATAATTTAGAGTTTCCGCAAAACTACTGATCAAGTCGATATTAGCGATTATTAATATAGATATAGTTATTTATTTAGGAAGAACACTCTGTATGTAATTTATAAATTTGAGCACACTCTGTATAAATTATAAATTTGACAGAAAACGTATATTGACAGTTTATTATAATTACAGTTATATTATAATTATATTGACATTTAATGGTATATACTGAAAGTAATCGTTTGAAATTAACATACAATAAAAGCTGAGAAATACACTCAGAAAAATTTGACAAACTTTTAGTGGAATTCATTAGACTTGAACATTTTTTTAAAGGTTATAAAAAAATATTTTTACTAGCATTTCGTAAATCTAGATTTTGTATTAGATCACTTTTTGCAAAGCTGAGAGTTAAACCTCTTGAAAACCACTTACAACCAAAAGGAGGTATTATTATAAGGAAAAACTAGTATATTATCTAGCTCCTCTACATCTTTACATTTAATTTTACATATATTTTACACAAGCTGCTTGTGAACTTACAAATTACATAAGAACATGGTTTGACAAAAACTGTAAATTTTAAAAAGGCAAAAAATAATTTTTGATTATTCAAAATTTTGTAATTTCAACTGAACTCAACATTCATAATATAATAGGGCTCTTGATAAACACATTCTGCAAAAACAAAATATTGCAGAAACAATTTTTGTTTGACAGAGTTATTAAAATTTGAACTTTCTACATTGTTGCAGTTTTGTTTTATAAATAAAATCAACACCACAACTGATTGTCATGCGCTATTTACTATAACTTTGCAGATTTCCTGCTAAGTTAAGTGCAACATTTTGTTTATTACAAAAATACTTGTCAATATAGACAATATTGCCAATATATTGCTTGTTTATGAAAACCACTAATATATGTGTGTTTTGAATATATTTAATATAGTTTCAATGATTTTTTTTTATACAAAATTTCAATGATTTCATTTTAATTGTGATGAAATCATTAAATAAAACAATTTCTGACAGCAATAACCTTATTTTTGTTTTTTTTTTGTTTTTTCAAACAATTATTAGTAATTTAATTGTTTAAAAGGTTGGTTGGCTTGGTTAATATATATAGAAAGTTCAATCAACTTTCACTTCACAGCTAAACTTTATTATATTATTTTATTTTTATTCTTTATATAAATTAAACTGATTCGGGATATTCGATTTATTAAAACAAATCAATTCTATAGAATTTTCCAATTTAGTTAAATTAGAACTTTTTGATACCGTTTCATATCAACAATATAATTATGTCCTATTGTTCATTACTTTTTAATTTTTGTTTTTTTTTTTTTTTTTTTAAAACTGTCAACCTATATTTGGACAATTAAAAATTTTAGTTTTATTTAATTTTTTTTTTTTTTTCCAAAATGGCCATTCTTTACAAATCAACCAACCAATCAACCAAAAACAAACCAAAACAAAAATACAAACCAAAAAATATTTTCCTTTTCTATAGAATTTCTCATGTGTTTATTTTTTATTATAGATTTGTGGTTATTTACGTTTTTTTTCTCTTCTTTTTGTGTGTGTTTTTTTTTTTTTAGAAAGAATTACAACATAAATTAAAAAAGAATACCTTAAAATATAGAGTAGAGAAAAGAATAATTACTTCACAAAATATAATTAACTGTGCTTTATGATCTGAACCCAAATATGTACCACACCCTTTAGTAGAATATAAAAAATATAAAAATTAAAATATGTTCGAATATTGATTTTGTATATATCTATTTTTCTTATTCTTTCATTTTCTTAATTGTATTGGATTATTTTTATTTTTTTTTTATCTTTTTGGTTTGACAGATCTTGAATTCGCATTTTGCCAGAGAATGAATGACAGAAATTAATGTAGATTATTACATGTTCTTAATTTTTTTTTTATTTCTTTTTGCTATTTTATCTTTTATTTTTATTTTTTTATGTTTATCATTCATTATTAGTTTTTAATGTTACAAAACTTTGTCACCTCATATAGATTAGTTTGTTTTTAAACTTTTAATTGGATTCTTTGAAAATTAGATTTTTATTTTTGAGATTAGGTTTTTGATATTTTGATTTTTAGTCATCATAACAACAGTTTAGATTTCATTAACTAAAATTAACTTTTGACATTGACGATATAACCAAACAATATAAAAAATTTGTGATATCTCGATATAAGGTCCAGCACATCATTATGCAATGTCAATTAATCAGCAATTTATAAACGTTCAATTCGTACTAAATGTAGTATTTGCCAGCTCGTCGAAGAAATAAGTTTGATAGAAATTCGAACTCATTAGTACATTAGTTTTCATAGTTAAAACTATTTTATAAATTATAAACTCTGTACGAGCTACCTAACTCTTTTAGCGTTATGTTTCAATAAATAAAAAATAAATAAATATATAATTAAATTTCATTATCAGTTGTTTTCCATCATTTCTATTTATTCTTGGTTACTTTGTAAATTTTCTGCTAGATTAAAAATGTTTGAGAACAAACTTCATTTGCAACATTTTGTTGATAAACAAAATACTTATATATAATTTTTTTATTGATTTACCTTAGACAACAACCGCATACGTAATAATTCAATTTAAAAATATCATAAAAAAAAAATCAATTTAAATTTAATTCTGTGCAGGAAGAGAAAAAACTCTGTATATACTTTAATGAGTTGCGACAAATTGATAAATTAAAATTTTCTTATGCCAAAATGTATTCACTTATGGTGAAATTTTAAATTGAATTTTCTAATTGAAATTCAAAAATATTTGACAAAATATTTTGAGTTCGCCATGTCTCCTTTTAAATATCCATCATTTAAAATTACAACAATGAAAATGGGGTGTGAAACTGTAAAATGGTTCAAATATATATGTATCTGTATAGTTAACAGATCAAATATACTGATTTTGTGAATTCAAATTTCAAATACACGAAATAAAAGCTTTTTTACTCAAACATGCAACTACGATGTTCATCCTATATAATATTGACAAGTGTGAAAGCAACCAGCAAGTAATTAAGAGTAAATTTGACTATACCGTCCACAGTATACCGAAATCATTGATTGTTGATTGAAGATAACTATAAGTATAGATGCTAATTTTTGTATAATTTATAAAGCATTTAAAACTGAAATTGAAACCAGGATGTTTTTACCCATATATAAAACAAGCTATTAAGCTATTAATTCTCAATTCAAATTATTACACATAGGTAGGTAGGTAGTAGTGGTTGCCGTCAGCACACCGAGACACTTAAACCAGTAAGGTCCATTGTGATACACTTAATTTCAATTATATTTTATAGAATAGGCCGTAGGCCCTAGGTGAAATATTTTTACGAATAAAAATTAAAAACTCTATAGATATGTTTCACTAATTTTATTTCAATTAATTTTTTGACCGATTTTTTGATCGACACTTATGTTAATATTTATAATATTTGTTACATAAGATCTGTAATACTATTTATTTATTACAGTTACAAGAGCTTATTCAATTTTAAAAAATTTGATTTTATTAGGTTTATCTGGTTGCTCAGCAGATTTTTATGTTGTTTTTGAGCTGATAAAATATGTAGACATAATTTTAACTCAAAGACTTATAATACTATATGTAAACTAAACTTTTTCAGAAAATGCAATATAATTTTTAGCATCATTTTATACTCAAAATATTTTTATAAATCAAGATTTGAAAATTTAAATATTAACATTGTAAGAACAGTGAAAACAAATAAATATCGATTAGGTATTCAATCAATGATTTTTCTAAGTAGTTTGAATATTAAGGTGCCTATTATGTATTTCGATCCACTTTCATCGAATCGTTCATCGTTATATCGTTATAGTTATATTGCAATCGTTAGCGCTATTATGTATTTCGATGAAAATTTGATCGAAAGTGTTTTAAAAGGCTGCCATTGTAAAATTCAAATCTACGATGAAAATGACATATGTTTGATTCTTTGACTGTCAATGTATATGTAATTAACTATCCTGGAACAAATATTAGCTTAGGTAAATAATTATATATCAAGAAAGAATATACAAGGAGTCATCAAATTAATTTTCATCAATTTTTAAGAATTCAACTATCAAATATTTTCGATTATTCAACAATCAAATATTTCGATTTATTTATATATGAACTAAGAAATAGACCAGACTAATATTCAGTAAAATCATTTTTCAATAGTTAGTTTTACTATAATCAAAGGTGATTATAAAAATATTTGATACAACTCATTTCATTCGATACCATTCCAGGCTCTGAACATTTAATTTTCTGACTTTAATTTCGTAAAAATTCAATCAGTATGATTTGGTAATTAAAAGCAAAAATTAAAAGTAAAAATTGTAAATATTCCTATAATTATTTATTTATTTCTATTTATTTATTCTTTATTATTATTTTTATTTATATATAGTTATTAAAAACAGTTGATTTTAATATTAAATTTTATTGATTTGATATTAAAGATTGATTTAATATTAAATATATTTTAACATTAATTATGTTAAAACATTTTAATATACAGAACATTTTTAAAGACCAAATAATAAAAATTGTAATCCTAAACATTTGATTTTTTCTAGAATTGTGTTGTATTAAAATTTATTAGAATTACCAAACTCCATACTCTATTCAAATGTTCTAATCACCTAAACTTCACTATACCAGAAACTTTAATCAGTTTTATTTAATTTCGTATTAGTTTTATATCCACTCATATTTGAATTTTTACTCTCATATCATCAGATTTTTAATTCTCTTATTTTTAATTTATTTAAAATAATTGTAACATATTAAGAGACAAGACACAACATTATATTAAATTACATAAAAATGATAAGGACACTCTTATATATATGGATTTGTAGAAGAATACTTAAGAAAAATATCTATTGAGACATTTAGATTAAAATACTGAATCAATGAAGTGATCAATAAAGTATATATATATATATATATAAGTAATTTTATTAAATTTTTACTTTTTAAAATTGTTTTTTATAATTTATTAAATAACTCTACAATTGATTTAAGTATTAAAAAATCCTTGTAACTCTAGTAGAGTATTTTTTATATCCTTATAAATATAGTTTCTAAGATTTCTAAGAATTTTCTAATAAAACCAGTAAGAAGTTGGGATATTACAGATAATTTTAATTGATAATCATAATATGTATATAATTATTTCAAGTTGAAAATATTGATTTATTTACACACACATACATACAAATATATCCATTCAATTACTATTCGGAATTTCTAATTAATAATAAATATATCTTAAAATTAATTATAAAAAAAAAAAACAAATTAATATTTAAATAAATTATATAATTATTAAATTTTTTATTTTTATTTTTCTAATTCCAGGTATGTACACTCAATCAATATGACATAATATTTATGTGACTCCAACAGAGATAGGTATTTTTTTTTATATAATATTAAAATTTAAAATACATACATATGTACATGTACATTTACATTAGATTTTAAACAATTTTAAATAATAAATTTTTTATTAATAAAATTTATTAAAAAATACGAATGCGTTTATGAATTATAAACTAACTAACAATAATTGAAAGTTTCTATTACTGATCGTATTGAGTTTTAAAAATCCCTGAAAAAAATTACTACATTATGTTTATTCAAAAATGAATAATGTTATAATTGGAAAAATATTAAATAATTGTAAATTGTGAAAAACAGAATGTTACTATACATTTAATATTTTGAATAAGGCTCAACTCTTGTTTCTTGATTAGTTGAATAGAAGTTTGTTTATCTAAGCTAATATTTGGTTCCAGTTAATTACTTAATATGCATATTACAATTTCAATGTGAAGTAATTAATTATCCTGTGAAACAAAATATTAGTTTAGGTCAACTAGCTAACCAAAAAAGAATATATAATTGAAAATTCATGATGTATCTGATAGACTTAATGTAGTAGATACTTGCTAATCAGAAAATTTTAAGATCGTATACTGTTTAAAAAATGGATTTGGGTTAACATTTTAATTTTAGATTCTTGAACGGATGTAAATCAAATATTGTTGCGATAATGAAATGTCAAAGCATAATATTGTCCATGAAATATAATGTGAGGTGGCCTCCGTTGCCGACTGGTAAAACACTCGTGTATAGTAATGTAATTTATTTATTTATTCTTACTTAGTTCAAATGTTTACAAATTACATTATTAAAATTTACAATAAAATAATTTTATGTATAAGAATAAAATATAAAACGAATACAATTAGTTATTTAAAATAGAGAAAATTATATAATCAGTTTACATAAAATTTCTAATAAAATTAGGAAATTACTTTAAATAAGGATTTCTTTACAACATCTTTACTCATATCAAAATGTATTGTTGTGTTGTATTGGTTTGTGTTTATCAGCATTCTGTTAATAGGCTCATATTTCCCGTAGTTAGTTCTGTGAAATGTAATAGAAAATATGTTTTCATGCCTAAATCGTGCTCTTGTGTTAATTGTATTTTTTAAAATGTTATCAATATAACGTGAAACAATGTGTAATGACTGCGTAGTCACGGATTCAAGCCCCTTGAGAACCGACATTTTTTTTAAATTATACAAGCATATCGGTTTTAATATGATATAATAATTATTAATAAATATATAATAATTAAAAATAATATAATATACAAAAATATAAACCAAATAATTACTATATAAAGACCCACATTACGAAATGAAAATCGTCCTGTAGTTGGACCGCAGATTTATTTGCAGATCCAACTGTTATATAACTAAATAAATAATTAAAAAAAAATAATTTGAATTAAAGAATTATTTTTTAGACTGGATATACTAGCAAACGTTAATAATGTATAATAACAATTTCACAAGTAAGTAGTAAGCTTAAATTCAAATCTTAGAAATTGTATCCAAACTCAATCTTCATAATTTATACTTTTCATTGTTTTTGTGAACATTGGGCTTCGGAAAAGCTCAGAGATTGTAGTTGTGGGACTGTGCTTCAATTTCAGTAATTATTATGTTAACAAAAGCTGTGTTCTTTTCATACGGTTCTAGGTTTTATTAAATTCAAAAGAACGATATAGGTTAATGATGATATGGCAAATTTTTTTGATATAAATTTAATGATATGGCAAATATTTAATATGTATATATAATACATTATAAATTAATGATTAATATCTATATATTATTATATTATTTATAATTACTTAATGTAATATATAATGTAAGGATCTATATAAATACAAAGAAATAAAAAAGATTAATATATCATCTATATATATATTAAATATTTAATATATATATCAGATTATATATATTAATGATTAATATCTATATATTATTATATTATTTATAATTACATAATGCAACATATAATGTAAACATTTATATAAATATAAATAAATAAAAAATATTAATATATTATATATATATATATATATATTAAATATTTAATATACATAATAGATTATATATATAAACGATTAGTATCTACATATTATTATATTATTTATAATTACATAATGCAACATATAATGTACAATGACAATACTGTTAATTGAATTATCAAAAAATTTTATTGCAAAACTACGCAAACGCCACTCGTGATAAATATATAATTACGAAATATTTGAGACCAGTAATTGAAAAACAAACAGTTATTGTAATTTCATATTTAAGTATTGACCTTGACCGTGAACTGGATGAAAAAAGCACAGCTAAAGTTGCTAGTCCAGTAAAAAAAGATGAATTCTATTACCCAATGAATGTGAACATCTGCTTGTCATTGATTGCATTTTTCTATCACCCTACCAATTAGGCTATAAAGAGATATTATAACACATTGACCAATTGGTTTTTAAGATAAATTGAAACTCAATGATATACATCATATGAACTCGAAATATGACATGCAACTCGTCGTCAATTCTAATTTAAAAACAGATTTTTAACGAATTTTTCAACTAGAGATGGAAATTTAATTGTGAAATATTTTTGTCGTAAAAACTTATATGTCGCTTTTTCTATTGTTTATTGCCAGTCTCTATCATTTTCAGACAAATAATCTGATTACATTGAAGATAGAATTTAAATTATTAAAACTCATTATAATATTTGTGTATTCTGTAATACATACTGCATAGACTCGGAAAAATAATGAAGAAAATTTTTTATGCACAATTTTAATAAAAATTAAGTATATTTTGCAAAACCTACTTGTTTTTCTAGCAAAATTAATTTTTTTTTCCTTAGATAACGAGTCGAATGTATTTTATCTATTATCCTGTATATTACGTATATGTATTCAACAATTTGAAAATTAGTTGTCAATCTATATATCTATATATATGACTCTAATGTAAGGTCAGAATAATAAAAATAATTTAAATATTTTGATTTTAATCAAAAATATTCTTAAAAACATTTTGGTATCATCTTTCTCCTGTAACCTTACTCTGTGAGGCATAGGGCGGATGAGTATAAATTAAAAATACTTACAGCAATTTATTACGATAAATTTTTTTTTATAATTTTCTAAATCATCCCACAAAGGACATAAAAGTATATCTGAACGCAGTTCACCACCTACCTATTAAATCACACTTCTTAACTTACCTTCTTCTACAGATCATCATACTACACTAAGTTCTAAAATTCTTACAAGAATACTCTATTAATTAAAATGGAACGCAACTAAACTATATACAAAATAGTTACACAAAATTCATCATAAACATTTTCACGCTTCTTTAATTTTATTATAACAATAATAATTACAATAATTGACATTTTTTTTGTTTTTATTATTATTACAATCACAACTTGAATTTAAAAACAATAAAATAAAAAAAAATAATAATATCCAAATCATGTATTCAATTTTCAAATTAATACTTAAAACGTAAATTTTAAAACATTTATTTGAATTCTTTAAAATAACAAAAAGAAAAAATAAAAAACAAAAACAATAATAAAAAAAAAAAAAAATAGTCAACTGAATTCATAATGATTCGCAATTTTTGAAAAGAAGATTTTTGAAATAAAATTAAAATCCAACTTAAAATCTAGAGTTCAAATAGAAGAATAAAAATTTAAATTAAACCGGAATCAAAAAAGATTTTTTTATTCAAGAAAACAAACACAATAAAAAATACAAAAAATAATAATAATAAATAAATAAATAACACCAAATTGGTATTCAGAATACGGTACAAGATACAGCTAGCTACCTATTACTACTAACTTCTTTAATAATATAGGTAGAAAATAAAATAAATTTAAATATAAATTTTTTTGCTTGTGATAATTTTCAAAATAGAAAAATATGCACTCGCTGTACAAATTACCTATAATGTAAATTACAAAAATGTTGTGTTTGTATAATGTTCTTTTCATGATAATTTTTATTTCCTTACACCTGATATAATCAAAAATGACTTACATAATAATTTTTATACATATATATGAAATTTACTTATTTACTAACTGTTATACATATTCAACATTCAAACATGGCAACATAATATGATATGCAATATACTGCAGAGGTTAACTGATAAAAACTGATAGCAATTTTTGAAATTTCATATAAATATTTTTTTTTGATAGTTGTCCTTCATTATCTCTATTTTTTTTTTTTTTTGATGGAGATGTTCTATGTTAATACGACCTCTTTAGATCTATTATAATTTGCCGTTTATTATAAATAGAATAGCAAGTTTATGTCCTTGATGAACTCTTTTATTGCTTTGTTGTCAATTTCAGAATTAGGCAATGTATATAAAACTGGAAATATTTATGTCTACATAATATTAAAAATAATGATATAAAATGTATACATATCTATATATACTTAATATATCCACATGTTACAATAAAATATAACTCACTCACTATTTTATTTGAAAAAAAAATGATCTAACAAAGTTACATATTAAATTAAATCCTAACTGTATTATGGAATGATACCGGAATGTAGATGTATATGAATATACATATGTAAATAACCGGTACTACACATTAGTCATTTTCACACATTGTGCATTATTCTGAGAAGCGAATCACTTTTTCGTTACGTACTGGTAGAACATCACATTGCATCACATTTGGTATTCTGAGAAGCGAATGATACGATATGTTGCAAAACTGGCAGCATTGCTTGTTAAAACTGTCAAATTTTTTTTTATGTTTTGACATTTTTTGTTTTAGTTTTTATACTCATTCTTAATTAATACAACTTAATTAAACCAAATCAAACTGAATTGAATATTGTAATTGTATAGTAGAAAGACTAATCGTCTTATGTACAGTTTATATAAATTTAATAAATAAATAAATAAAATAAATAAATTCTTCCAGACTACATATCGGATATGTTTCGATTTTTATAAATTGATACGAAAGTAAAAAATGAAACTATATACTTGCTTCGTTTTGTTTTAGTAGTGACAATTAATTAAGCATTCCTTATTTGATTATAATTATAGAAAAATGTTCAATACAACATATTATTACCAACATTTGGAATACATAATTTATATTAGTATAATGTCATCGCTAATTAAATAAAAATAACAATATTGTACCATGAAACAAAAATTTACATCATTCAATCTAACAATATATTTTTTTTTAATCTCTTAAATGCATGATAAGATGTCTCAGACATCACTAATTTAATTATCTCAAAACACCAACAACAATATTCAAGTAAATATGTATCATCTCCCATCGTATATGCATTAATATTTCTCACTATACATACTAATTTGATGTACTTCCATAATAGATTTAAGAAAAAATTGGATTATTAGATGAATACGAGTTTGTATAAAGAATTTTATTTCTACGAATACACATGCATAATATTTGGTAACTAAGGCTTCAGACAACAAAACAAAATTAGTATATATAAGATATTTATTAATTTATTTAACTTGATAATATATGAAATCTAATATACCAATACTAGTATACCTATATTAGATGATACTAAGTAAATATTTGTTGCATTTTTTTCACGTGTGGAGTGATGTCCATGGATTCATCTCCAACTAATTTTTGATCAAGTTGGTTTGAATTCATCTTTAGCCCATTTCAAATCGTTTTTTTTTTTAGGTCTGATGACTGAAATCTGCTTAATAAAATTTTTTTTTGTAATGTTTTCTATTAGTCTCTAAACAACCACGTTCTGGCATTGAAAAAATTTGTATACAACAGAAAATTAATATAGTTTTTATGCATTAACTTGGTGCAATCTTGGTGAAATTTTATAAACATTTTTAAAAAATAAAATACTCTTGTTAATTTCAAAAATTTATTTTATTCCATTTTTGATCTATGATTATGACCGAAAGGTCGAAATACGTGTCGGAATAAAATAAATTGGTGAAATTGAGTGTTCTATTTATTTTTTTAAAACAAAATTAATATATTAAAATCCAGCTAACAAAAAATGTAGAATTTTATATTAGGGCTAATGTTTAGTCTTGTCAATCATTTTGAATTATTCAACATAAGCTGAAATTATTTTTAATTAATCTAGTTAATCATTACAAACTCAATTCGGTCGTATCCTCAATTTTAATAATCTTAAAATCATACACAAACACAAAAATAGATTAGAGCCCGATTTGATTAGAAGCACCATTTTAACAGAAAAACTTTATGGAAAATGAATTCAACATTTTCCTGTAAGTTAATTTTCCGTTATTTATAAATGCCCAACAATATGACAATCAATTTAATAAAATGAAGATTCTTAAAATTCAAATTGTACGTGTTGTATCTATTTACCATTTTTTTTTTTATTTTTGCAAAAAATCCAAAACAAAAAAAAAATAAAAAATTGTTGCAAAAAAGATTTTTTTTTTTTTAGATTCACCTTTCCATTTTGTTTTTATTTAATCTGTAAATATAACTTGAATTTCTAGGTATCTTTTATTTTTATATATACATTTTTTTTTTATTCTTCTTTTAACAAAATAATTTGCAAAAAAAAAAGTTATAAAAAAAGCTTGTAAAATAGTTAAAAAAAAATCATCCAACACCATAAAAGTTATTTTAATTTTCCAGAAAAAGTTCACAATTTTGAATTAATTCAATTAAAACAAAAACAACACATTAATAAATTGCAAAAGGGTATCTCTCTCTAAAGAAACGCTTTAATCACAAAACAACAAGGAAGTTTATGGTAATTTCAAGTTTTTTTCTTTTTTTTCATTGTCAAATATTCTAAAACAGGTAAATTATTTGATGACTACCTGTAAATGATGATTTTTTTTTGTTTTTGTTTTTCTTTTGCATAATATATGAGCGCGAATATTTGAAAATAAATGAACAAAGGATTACAAAAATGGTGATGTGATTAGAAAATTAAATTTAAAATCAGAAAATCAAATTGAATTATACTTGATTTATTCGATTGTTCGATTACTTATATGTGTGTGTTGTGTATCCAGACCCATCTATGAGCTATATAGCTATATGCAGTTATTTAGTAAAATGTAATTAATTCCATTTTTGTATTTTAATTACTTTAATTTAAGATATATAGTTGAAACAATTTTATTTATTTATTTTTTAATATTTAAAATTAATTTAATAGCAAATGTAGAAATTTAGAAATAAATAAATATATTTACTTCATTAATGCGGTTATGCTTATACTAACTTACTTTACTTCGGCTCTGCATTATATATCACGCTTGTAATTATTTCGATTTAAGATTTGTTGGATTTGACACATCGATTAAGATAACTTCTTCGTCCACATCACAGTACTCCTAATATGTGTTTTGATTTTATATTAGTCGCTTTCTTTAAGTTAATTTACTTTGGAATCGGCAATAATCTGGATCAACTCCATAGTATAATTGTATAACTGTATACTATAACTACTTAGTATAATAATTGTTTTAAGAAATTTAAGAGTATTGCACACTTAATTATTAAATAAGAAAATATACTCGAAATACGAAACAGTAATAGTTAGGTAGGTTTTGTTTACAACAACTGTGGAAGACTAGGCATTGACAGATATATGAAATGAGCCACGGTGACCTATCTAATCTATATAATATAGAATATAGAATTATATCAGTTTATTGTTCTAATTGAAAACGTTTGATAAAGCCTATAATTTTTTTCGGCTTAATAGGATGTAGCAGAACTAGTAACGTGTTTCATCTTATATATAAAATAATATATATCCTATATATAATATATATTATAGTTAATAAAATAATATATATCCTAAATAATAAAAAAAAGCAAGAGTGGCATTTTTGTAAGGTGATAGTGACAAAAAATAATCACAAATTCTTTTTTGGCATTTTGCAAGATTTCTGCGTCACTGCGATAATGACAATTTTTGTTAAATTCCAACAAATTCGTTGTCACCGCCATCACAAAATATCATTTGTTCTCTTCTTATACAATTATAATTTCATATTTAGTCATAAAATTAGTTGTGTTTTTTTGTTTTTTTTTAATTATATTTGTTGCTTGGATTTTAATATATATATACATTTTTAGAAAAATTTACATTTATACATTTTTTAAAAATTATCATCTTACAAAATACAAAAAATTTTCAGTTACTTTTTAGCTCGCTATTATTTTTTTTCCTTTTTGTCCCATCAGTCTCACTCAATATCACCTTTCACAATTCAACTCAAGGATAATTGCATAACAGATGGTTAGTTGGTTTGATCTCTTATTCATAGCAAAAACCATCACTGATTATTCCAATTCATTTTAAGCCGCAATAAGGGGTTGTTAAAGCAAACCATTAAAAGTGAGCAGTGAATCTCGATATTTTGTAAAGATAGAACATTCTAAGTACTTATTTTATATTTATTTTATTTTATTTATTTATTTATTCATATCTCAAAGAGCTTGTTAGCTCGTACGGAGTGTAATTCAGTTAAATTTCTATATAATTATAAACTTAAAAAAAAATAATTATTATTTTTGTAAGTGCAGTGCTAAAAATAATAATAAGAAAAAATAAAATATTTATAGGTGCTATGTAAAATGAAATGAAAAAAAAAACAGAAACGAAACACATATTGTTATCTAATTTATTTGGCTAAAAAAGTACGAAATTGGACATTCATTTATATTATTTATAATAAATAAACAATTATGTAGTAAATTACAATTACAATAAGAATATTACTTACATTTCTGAGCATTGCAAAAAGTGTTTCGTTCTCTCAACCCTACTGTACTCATCAGTAGGTACTATAGTGTATAAACTACCTAGGCAATTCCTAGTTTGAATTTAAATAATCTCATAACTCATATACATATAATTTCATACCATTCATATTCCATACATATACATATATATATATACAAATCCATACATTTACAAATCCATACATATTCATATAGAATATAATGAATAAATCCATATGTGAGTTATAAAAACCAAACAAAATTCCCATTTGGTAAAACCTATATTAATACTTTGTGTGTTCATAAAATATATTTATAACAAGTTGAAAATTATTTTATTGGTTTCTGAATATGCAGATTTTTAAAATACATATAATTTTATTAACATATCTGAACATGTTTAAACTTGTTATAGTATTATTTAAAAAATTATAATAATTGGATTCCACAAAAAAAATAATTTTTCTGCAAAAAAGAAAAATAGTTGGGTTTAAATAAAAATATTTTTATTTATTGTGTTTACCACCTCAGCTGGTATGAATGGTCTATTTGTTAATAATTCAAACATTTGGTTTTACATTTACAATTCTTAAACTTTGTAATTGTAATTGAGTTTAAAATAAATGTTTTTTTGCTGTTCATTTTAAAATTTATTTTTAATTCCGATTAACTGTTTTAATTTCATTTTTTAATTAATTAAAAAATTTCATTTTTAATGAATTTAAATGCATTTATATTATTTCTAGTTATGTTTTTAAAAAATAGATTTTAATAATTATCCTTCCTACCTATTTTCACAAAATTAACTACACAAAAAAATGACAATTTATAAGACATAAAACTAAAAATAATACAATAACCAAGTACAATGCATTTGATTAAACGATTCGATCTATTAAAAAAAAAAAAAAAAATTTAAAACTGAAAAATTGAAGACTTGAACCCACACAAAAAAAAATTAACTTCCAAAAATAAAATAATCTGTTCTCATATTTTTACTATTTTTATTATCATACTAAAATACAAGTAAATTTTAGTTAATTTTAAAATTTAAAATTAGAAAATTTGAAATAACAAAAACAACAACAACAACCACAATTTTATATATAAATAAAAATTGTACTGCGAAATTAACTGGGTGCAAAATTTATTGCAGAAAAATTTTACAAGGTTTTTTTTTTTTTTTGAATTTTTGTTTAAAAAAAAAAAATTTATTACAAGACTACTGAAAAGGAAAGTAGGTGAATGTTATGCCATTTAGAAATAAAAATTAATTAATGAAAAATATTGAATTATAAAATTAGAGAGAATACAAAGAAACAGCAAAAAAAAATTGCATTATTTTTAGAATTTTTAGACTAATGTCCTTTTGTTTTATATTATTTTCTTTGATGACTTATCAAAATTACTATATTTAATTTGAAATTTTTATTTTTTGTTTTATTTTAAGAAATACAAAAATTTATTATTAGAATATGAATGGGGGGGGGGGATTAAATTTATTTTATAGTGTATATTTTACCTTGTAATTCATGCGTGTTATGAAATTTTATTTTTGTTGACGAATGCATGACGTGTTCATGATTAATCCAACATCTTGTGAATCATACTGTACATTTCAACTTAACTGTAATTTCAGTGAAGAAAAAAAATGTATTTCTATCTAATTAAAATTTTTTTACCATTCAAATTTGTTTAGGAATGTAGATTTTTCGATTTAATAAGTAGAACAACTAAATACTTGCTACTAATTATATACGAGTACATCTTATAATACACAAGATGAACGACATGGTGAGGAAAAAAGCAAGAATAATTGAATAGTAAATTATTTACCCCACTAAAATATTAAAATTTTAGCAAGTTCTTGGTACTGAATACTTATAACATTTCAAATAGTTACACCAAATAAATGACTGTTATTTCCAAGTTGAGCGACATCTATATTCTAAAATTTTAGAAATTTTTAAATTTTAATATTGTAATTTTTAAACACTTGAACTAAATAAGAATAAATAAATAAATAAATAAAAATAAATTTCATCAACGGACAATTTTTAAAAAGGCTTCATAAAAATGCTGTCATTTTAGATAAACACACAAAGTTATAGAAAAAAGTACAAAAACAAAAACACAAACAAAAATTTAAAACAAAAATCAGATCAGATCATATAGGTACTCTTCAAAAATGATATAATAAATGTTAGTTCATTTGCTTCTGCCATTATTAAAACAAATTTATACAATAAAACACAGTTATAGTAATTCGCTAATTTCAGTAGTATTTCTGGCTATAACCGTTTTGTAACTATAGGCGTAGTAAAAATAAAATTGCATCTTTATAAACAAAATCAGATTCAATAAAATATCTTTCGTACCTATAACAATTTTAAACTTTATTTTATTCATAAATAGCAATTATTCTGTTATGTAATCACAAAATATATATATATTTGTAATGAAGAACAGAAAAAGACAATATATAAATCAGTTTGGAAAATAATTCACTTTTGACTATTTTATTGAAAAATTCCGGTTATATTTTAATGTGACTTATAAACGACATCGATTGTATAAACTTATGAAGTTTATCACTTTCTTTCAAACAAATTGTTGACTATAACAGAATTGTGACTACAAACGGTTTTGACTATAAACGAATTAAAATAAATCGATCTATTTACGTTGATAGTAATGGGATTTTATTGTATTTAGTTATATTGAATTATTAGTATTAATTTCGTCATAAAGTATTAGGTATTATACTTTAATTTCATTGTAAAGTATACCTACATATGTATTCAATAATCAAGCGATTCAGAAAGCAACTAAAATTATACCAAAAAAAAATATTTCTTTTTATATAAAATTGTGTTTGAAAAAACTACTTCTGTGCAATTGCACAGAGGATTCACTGGTATATAATATATTCTATAAAACTATGTGCCACAATGTGTTGAAAAACTGGGTCTTATTTATATTGGAAATTTTATCAGGAGAACGATCCAAAACATAAAGCTTATAAATTTCGTTCCTGGCTTTTGTACAATTGTCCTCATGTTATGGAAACACTACACCGCAAAGTTCAGATCTCAACCCAATTAAGAATTTAGAAAAACTATTTGGGACTATTTGGAGAAACGAATTAGAAATAAAATCTACGCTAATAGAAGAATGGGACAAAATAGGTTCAAGTTACTGCAAAAAACTTGTAGAACCAATGCTATCCAGATTACAAATGGTAATAAATAATAACGGCTTACATACTAAGTACTAAACTGGATTTTAAATTAAATTTGAGTTTAAATAATTTATGTTTTTTCTGTCCCATTTTCACTTTGACATTGTTTTAAAAAAAAAATTTATTTTGTTGTTGTTTTTTGTTATAAATAAATTTGAATTTGAATGAATGTTTTTAGTTATCTATTATAGATGAAAAATTAAATACAGATACTTGTTTCAGTTTCCTTTTGATAAATTTTTTTAATTATAAAAATTTGAAAAATATTTATATGGAGTAAGTATTACATTCTGGCTCTGAGGCAGTGTATATTAAAATTTACCTAATAATATTATACTGATTCTAAATTCAACCATTCAAAATCCTGGTTTTGTTAAAATTTGGAAAAATATTGCATTTTTATCACTTGAACATCAGAATGAAAAAAAACAACTGAAATTTAAATGGCGGGATTTGAATTAGCAAGATTTTGATTGTGCCACTTTCTTTTGTCACGATATACAAAATTCGTACCCTTTCTGAAATACATATTTATCATCAGCATCATGTGTTTTAAACAATCAAGTGAACCATACTAAGTCACAAGTTGGAAACAGGTCCTAAAATATATATGTAAATGTTTGATAGATCCTCCTAAGAATTGTCAAAGACGTGGATCTAAGAAAATCTAAATTTAGATATCTCTATTATGGTTATAGATTTTATAAAACGAATGGAAAAAAATGATCTAGCTAGCTATACATAAATCTGCATAAATATGTTGCTGGAGTATGTCAAACCTTTATTGCAAAGATGAAATATTGACGAGTATGAAAAACTATGAAAAATATAGCATACATAACTAGAAGACTTCGGGAGAACAATTCCGGACAATATTACAATAAAACCAGGACCTCTGAGATCTTTAGTGGCCAGCATTTAAAATGAATTTCGTTATTTTTCAATATGTTAAATAAATTGTAGCTAAATTGTTTAAAACAATTAATTCAGTTTAAAAGAGTATGAAAATGCTATGTTTTGAACATACGAGTACAAAAAATAATCGACGATCGATAAATTAAAAATAGACACAACACAAAAAGATAAAAGCAAAACTCAATTCAACAGATTTTTTAAAATTTAAACTGTAATAAATTGAAAGCCATCCGACGATCTATATTTTTGAACATATTTCGAAATATCCAAATTTGAAAAGAAAATCTTATTCAATATGATAAACAAGTACACCGCCCTATGCCCCACGGATGGGGTTGCAGGACAATGATGATGATGATACAATTACACCAAAAACGAAGTGAAAATAAAATACATCAATAAAATTTCCAATATGGTATAGACGTTCAATTACAATTGTTTAAATTTCGAACATTATGTTCTTCAACCAACTCAATTAACGATTTTGCATTGTTAATAAGCTTTCAAAAACACGAATAATCTGATTTATGTGTTTTCTTTTGTCAGTTTAATTAATTGAATTAATTTGTCAGTAAATCAGTTAAAAACAATACCACCAACAACTGATTAACTCTAGATTAACATGACTACATTGATTATGTATGCATTTAACAATTTTAAAAATTTATTGTAAAAATTAAAAACAAAAAAAGCATTATTTTTGATCTCAGTGTTCTATTCTTTACCTTTATTCAAATTTTTTTAATGATCAAACCAACAGACATCATACATATATAACGAATCAGGAAATGACTTTAAAAGCAAAAATATATATATATATATTTAAATATATACGACCACACCTTCTTATGGGCGTTACAATTTTACAACATCATATTGAAGGATCCATATCAACCCCCCAATATTTGTAATATTTTTTTATTCGATTTATTTTATGCAAAAAAAAAAAACAATAACAGTTTTTCTTTTATTTGATTTCAATTTTAAAATTTAAATTCAAAATCAAACAATTCAATAATTTGAAAATGAATATTATTTAATAATAAAAAATAAATAAATGTTTTTTCCTTTTTGTTTTGTTTTAAATAAAACAACAATAATAAAAATAATAAATTATCACAATTTTGCACAAGAATATAGGAAAAAATAAGCGCAAAAAGAAAGAAAAGCAAATAAAATGAATTTAAGTTCGTTTATTATGTCATCCCTTTTTTGCCCAATTTTCACTCAATCACATATATATATATCACATTGCTATGCACAGAAAATATTTATAGAAAATTCTTTGCTACACACACACACACACATACACAGATCAGTAAAAAATTGTATATGAATGAGAATTTAAATTAATTTTGTACTCTCAGATATATTTGAGAGGAAAAGTAATTTTTTTATTTAATTTTAATTTTTTTTTTTTTTGAACATCAAAGAATTTTACACGTCTGTTCTATAAAAAAATAAAAAAAAAGTATTGCCAACAGTTTTTTGCTAAATTTATCATTTTTGTGTTTAATTTGCTCTATACTAATAGCGCAATATGCAATACAACTTATCAATAATATTAACTGTCAAATCAGCGAGGGATTTGACACTTAGGAAGACAACAAGCATATCAAATGCAATTGTCAAGGTCTAGGAAAATTGTTCTTAGGTGGTTGGAATGTTTGACAACCTCACAATGAATTCATAGGTTACTTTTTCGTATATCCACAGAGTGTTTACAACTGAGGGTTTTCTTAGAGAATAGGTAAAAGTTCAGTTCGTATTGTGATGTGGTGGAGGATTGCTATACTATTCATCACGTGACTTAGTATAGAATCACAAAATATATATCCAAAAATTGTCCATTTTTTTAAATATTTTAATTTTTGACATATCGTACTGAACCCGTTTTATATACATGCAAATATTTTATTACTGAAAATTGTGTCAAACAACGTCAATGCCTTAATGCCAAAAATATGTCAATAGACATTTAGAGCTATACTTTATTTAAACACGTTTTTTTTAATAATTAATTTTTATGTTTTTGTATATATCAACCTTGATGAAGTCTGATCAATACTGATGAAGTTACATTAATTTCACGGTGAAGTACACTTAAATCAAGAATCTACATATTTCAATTTTCTTCAAATATATTCTGTACAAATTTTTTTTTAATGGAACCACCGACGTAACATCTTATCTGAATCCGTCAAAATATAATCTGCTATCCATCAAATTATTTTAGAAGTTAAATATTTAGGTACTGATAATATGCAAAATAAATATTGGAAATATGTCTAACAAATATTTTCCATTTACATTTCAAAGTTTAAAATGAAATGACTATATACTCCTCGTAGTTGTATAAGACTGCTGCATATGCTGTTTTCATACTTTTTGTACTTCATTAAAACCAATAAAAATAATAAAAATCATAGAAAATTATACTGTACTAATAATTATTTTTCTAGGGTAAAAATATTCAACATCTGGCAATACTAATCTATCTATATAGTCTTTGAATACTCTGTGTAAACTACACTGATGGATGATGCATATACTCTAGGTCTGGAATATATGAGAAATAAAAAAATAAAAGCAATAACCAAAGAAATAGTATAATTTTTTTTACAACAAACACACGTGCATACATACAAGAGGGTTCATATCATAGATATTTCTTTCTACACATTTTATTATGAAAGCTCTTTTTTATTTTGTATTTTTATTTTTATTTCTCTTTTTTTTTTATTTTTTTATTCGTACTCGAATCTTCAAGGTCGTTCTACCGACACACTTTTTATTCTTTTTTTGTACATTTTGATGTTTCAGTTTTTTTTTATGTTTTTATTTTTGTGCTTTTTTTTTTGTTTTCTTGTGTTTTTGCGATTTAATACAGTTACAAATTGAAATTAAGTTGCGCTATATAAATTTTGCAGAATTATTAGTATGGTTTTGTAAATTGAAATAAAATGTATGTTGTTGTTTTTTTTTTTTTTTTTTTGATTCACGATACATGAATATTAAAAAGCATGAAATAGATGAAAAAAGCTAAAAAAAAATTATTATACTTTTTTAAGGCAATTAACGAGAATTCTTGTAGCAGTTTAATCAATTTTTGTAAATGTCAATTTGAAACAAAAATAATTCAAAGAATTTTTTTTGGTATTTTAAAAGGACGAGTGGTTCGTAATAATTCGTAATATTTATAGAAAAAAAGAATTATAATATTATGTAATATTATAATTATTGGAAATTATGGTCATTAATATTATTGTTGTTATTATTGTATGGTTTAAAAATAAAAGTATTAAAGATTAACAATAGATATTCATAATTTTTTATTCTTTAACCAGTCAATCACTGCTGGGCTCAGAAATTTAATGTCTTGGGTGTTAATAACCTGTAATTATGTACCGAAATTAAGTAGTCTTGTCAAATTTCGTTTATAGTTTGCTGAACTGTATAACTCTAACACTGTGAACTATCTATAATACCCAATAACTATATGTAACGTGGAAAATGTACTACAAATTGCGCTGCTCTATATTTTTCTTTCTGGGAGTTCAAATATTATATAAATTGAATACCAAGTCTATACAATTTTACCAAATGTGTTTCATAGTTTGTTCAACTGGCCTATAATGTCACCCCAAAATATTTACGATACTCCATGCCCATAATTAACTTGTAAAATGTATTACAAATTCTGCTGTTCTCTACAGTTATTTTCTGAGAGTTCAAATTTTAAACGAATTATATATCAAGTCTATACAGTTATACCAAATGGGTTTTACAGTTTGTTCAGCTGACCTATACTGTCACCGTAAAATATTTACGATACTCTGTAACCATAAGTAACGTGTAAAATGTACTACAAATTGTACTGTTATACTGTTATGCTATATATTTTTTTTTTTAATTTGAAACGAATTGAATACCAAGTCTAATTCAGTTTTACAAAATGTGCTTGATAGTTTGTTCAAGTGACCAATACGGTCACTGTAAAACATTTACGATATTCCATACTCATAATTAACGTGTAAAATGTACTGCAAATTCTGCTGTTCTTTACTGTTATTTTCTGATAGTTCAAATTTAACTCGAATTGAATACCAAGTCTATACAGTTTTACCAAATGTGTTTTACAGTCTGTTCAACTGTTTTATAATGTCACTGTAAAAATTTACGATATTCTATAACCATAAATAATGTGTAAAATGTACTACAAATTGTGCTGTTCTGTATTTTTATTTTTGTTTAGAGATCATATTTGACTGTTTGAAAAAAAAAAATCTTCTAAGCCAATCAACGAGAACTTGTGTAGCTTCTAGTACAATGCAGCAACTCATAAAATTACAGTTAGTATGATCTGGACATGGGCACACTATGCAATCCAATATTTCGATACCAATTAATACTGTTCAATAATGACAAAAGGTTGTTTAATTCAAATTTGAAAGTAGATTCACCATTCCGAACTCAACCCTTTATCATGTTATAGAAATAATGTTAACAATTTTCGAGATTTATAACATTTTTAGAATATCATATTTTGACTTATATTGCAAATTTTTAAAGGTGTAACTTCATACATTACACAACCATGTCAAAACAAAATTGTCACAACCATGTCACAACCATGTCAAAACAGTAGCAATTCACTACCAAATTAATTATAACCATATAACATTTTGTAATTGTTCTTCATTCAAATATAAAAATAACACAATTGTACTGCAATATCAGTTAAAAGCCCAACACAAAACCATCATACAGATTTTATCAAGTTAACATATAAATTTACATTTTCCCTATTAAACCTATTAACTCTATTGATATTCTCAAATACTACACTCTGATATTTAAATAAGTAAGTAATTAAGTAAATAAAATTTAATATATGTATGTACGTATACCTTTTGATAATAAATTCCTTTTTTTTTAAAGATAGTAATGCGGGTCCTATTAATTACATTTTTTATTACAATCAACTGAAAAATAAAAAAAAAAAACACACAATTTTCTTTTTTATCGTAAATTTTTTATCATACGAGTAATTAAAACATCATTCTTATTAAGAACCAATAATGAAATTAATTAAGTCTCTATGAAATAACTTCCCAATTAAATAACGGATCAGAGGGAAATCAAATCAGTTTAGAATGGAAATAATTTAAATAGAAAATAGGTTCAGTTAAATTTTATCTGAAAAACTGAAAAAAAATTAAACTTCAAATGTAATTTGAACGTAAAAAACCAATTTCAAAGTTTAGTACATGATTTAGTACATGACATTTAGTACTCAATAATATGATCCTGGGAGTACTCTGTTTAATACGTTAGACTAAAATACAGTTTCTGAATATCATATACACTTATTAAAACATGTATGGTGGCAGATTTCGAAGACATCTTATATATTTAGTTTGTTTTTGTCTGAAGCCTTTTATAACAACAACAATAATAATAATAATGAAAAACTGTTAACTAAGAATGAAACAACGAGAATTGAGAGACTAAATCAATTTTTTTTAATGTAAATTATTATAGAACTATAGATGTAGGTTAAATATAGTGAGAAATATTAATGCAATATAATCAGATATGACACATATTTACTTTACATTATTGTTGTTGTTTTGAGTTGTAATGTGCATAATTTTGTAAACTACCTCAAAACTTTACTAAATTACCAATGGCATTAAACTAGTGTTTATATATTTCTGTAAACTACTATGATTACAATTTAACCCCATTACAGATATATATCAGTAGTTTTACTAACAGTTAGTCCGTCAATTAGTACTTATTTGATTATATTTGATGACTTGTGATAATGATTGAAATATTATTTTTTTCTATCATTTTTCCAAACTGAAGTAGAATTATTTCATATCACCAATAATATTGCTACTTTATTTTACACATTTTTTTTACAACTACATTTTATTACAACTATTAAAAAATAATTAATTTTAAGGATAATTGCAATAAAATTAAGTAAGCAACAAATTTTTTTTTTGTATTAATCAGTTATGAGTAAATAATATTGTCATTTAATGTATATATAAATATTGACCTCCCTTATGGATGATCATGACTCGCAGTAGTAAATTTACTACATCACCACCATCAATATACTCTATGATGAGCCGATTTGATTATTAGTCAATGACATTGGATATTTGCATTTTGTGATCATTTGAGAGAAAATAAAATGAATAAAAAAAAAAAATTAAATAAAATTATTAAAAATTAATAACGCCATATTAACAATTAACTTGACTATTTAATTTATATTCTTTACTTATAGTTAAGTTAGGTACAGGTAAATAAAAAAAAAATTGTTTTTTTTTTTTTTTTTTTTTTTTTATGATCAGTTAAAATATTTGAGATCTGATCAGTGAATGATCACTGAGTATATGCACAATAGTATATGTTGAAAAAATAATATTCAATAAAGTGAGAAGTCAAGTCAAGATAGAAAAATTTCTAATAAATTTAGATGACGTCACCTTGGACATTTTTCTGTATATTCTATGGAGTCAAATGAATCGAATATGAAAATATCAAAGAGATATCGAGGTCAGTGGTTTGTGTTCAAGTAAATTGGAAGCTTTATTTTGCGAATTTTTTTTTGCTTTGTGTTTGTTTTTGTTTTAATTTTTTTTTACATTATTAGTCTCTGCCAATTACAGTCTAATACTAGACAACTATTTAATCGATTTTTAAAAGAATAAAAATTAAGAGTTTGTGTTTTTGTAATTATGCCGGTTTCGTTTTTCTATAATTAAGTAAAAATAGAAAAAAAAAATATATTTTTTTATTTTTTATTGTGCCCGAAGTGGAGTAAACTTTAATATTATTATTATACTATTATACCTATGTATAACTATTAATATAGATATGTATCATTGTCATAATCTACTTGGGTTAATGTCAATTCGATAGGAATTAAATATGTAATAAAAAAAAATAATTAAATGAAAATTATCAAGAATTTATTAATCTAATCGATCTTGTTTTAAGTCTATTTGATATTTTTTTGTAAGCATGTCGAAGTGGAGAATTGAGAGTTTTTTTTTACATTAATATTAACATACAATGTAATGAATGAATGTTTAGTATGGGTTTGTAATGAAATGCAATGAAATTAAAATTAATGGCGACTAAAGGAGTTGAGTATTTTATTGATTTCAACTTCGAAGAAGCAAAACAAATATTTTAAATTTCAAGAGAAAGTTTGAATAGTATATTTCAGATGCAATTTTTTTGTTTTTGTTTTGTTACAATTGGAAAGATAATGCGATGAACACTCTATTGGTTGTTTCCAGCAGAGTATAGAAATACAAACAATTACACAATTTATTTTTTTGATTTGTTGACCGATTTTAAGATCGGTCAGACGGTTTTTTTCAAATGAAAAAGTGTCATAATTTGTTATTTTTTCCAGTTTTTTCAATTTCAGCCTTTCAGTCGAAATTTTTAAGCTTTAATTAAACACTATTTGTTGAATCAATTTATCTTGGCTAATCATTTATTTTATTTTGGAATCACTTCAGAGTTCACCAATAGTCCACCAGACCAATTTTAGTATTATATTTAGAAATTTCTATTAAGTATACAGATGTAAGGGGTATTTTAAACACACATGATATATTTGTTTATTTATTTTAAGAGTTAATCCTACACATAAATCTGTAGGTCAACTTTATAGGTCCTTTTCCCATTCGAAATGTGACCTTTTTTTATCAAATTATATTATTTATTTGGTATATATTTCTGTATATTATAATAATTATATTATTTTTTTTATTAGTTATATTATATCTTTATTAATTACTCATGATATATTCAGGATAAATTTAAATGAAATTAAAATTATGTTTTTGTTATATAACGTCTTGAACATTTTAACAACATTTTGTTTTGTTTTTGTCCTTCATTTGACAAATTATTTAATTATTGTGGTCATGTTTCGCAGCTGTATATAGTTGAGTCTATAATGTAATAATGTCTATATTTTTTACTAGTTTGGATCCTGTGGAATATATAATATAAATTTTTAAATTTAAATCGAATTTTTGTTCACCATAAATTTTTATTTAATTGCAAATATTGAATTCACTAAGGAGTGTTTGTTACTAGCTCTGATTATGTTACCTATACATACACCTATACTGTATTTTATTTATTCATTATCTTTAGAAATCTAAAAATCAATTGGTCCGTTCCACTAAATTCAATTTGCCAAAAAAAAAGTGCGTTTGATTTCATAAGTCATGCATAAACTTATACTGTATTTTATTTATTCATTATCTTTAGAAATCTAAAAATCAATTGGTCCGTTCCACTAAATTCAATTTGCCAAAAAAAAATGCGTTTGATTTCATAAGTCACATTCCAATGAATTTCGTTTAGAAAATCTCAATAATTATTGTTTTGTAAAACAAACGCTCAAGTAAGAGTTTTTTTTTTTGTAGTCCATTCAACAAATCAGGAGTTAATACACTACGAATATATTATGAGAAAATACTCTTATCAAATTACATTTTAATTTAGAAAAATGTATTTTCCTATTTTTAAAAATATTTTCTTTTATTACAATCATAATTATACAATTTCTTAAAATCCCATAGCTTCTAAATACTAATAAAAATTTGAGATTGAATAGGCAAAGAAAATGAAACTGAAACTATTGAATGGCAATATTTGTCGAAATCGTAGCAGATCTAATCTTCTCTTATCTACTCATTAACATCTGTTAATGTCCAATAACTGGGGTATTTTATTTGTATCTGACTTTAGTACTTTTTGTAATCAAAAATATTAATCGTATTTTCACTCAATGGCCCCATACTTGACAGGTGCTATTTTTTTGTATTATATATATTTCTTTAATTTACGATATTTAAGACAAACTATAATAATAACAATAATATTGATTCAAATAGATTTGACATGATTGTGAGGGGAGATATGACTTTAAAATGATGTTTTAAATAAATTCAAATTTAGTACAGTTATGATTTTAATATCTTATTATAAATTAATACGATTTCAGTAGGTATCTTGTAAATCGTATCATAACTTGTAGTTTATACAGTACACTACCTATCCATAAATTTAATTTCAGATTTGAGCCGATATTACAAAACGGTTAAGTTATAATCGATCTAAATCTTAAAAATGTCTTTCGATATTTCCTACATGCTGCAGTTACAAATATGTACGAAAAAAATTTCAATTGATTTACACCCAGAACTGCATCTTAACCTCGTACACAACTTCCCTCCTTTCTATTCTGTCTTTTGCAAATGTCCTCCATCCATTAATTCCGAAATTTCGTACAGTTGTCCTAGATTTTGTTCAACCATCTTGATCTTGGTCTACCCTTTCTATACTATTGCACGGTACTGCGCCTTCACAATTTCAAATAATTTATAAAAATAAATAAAAAATCAAATACCATAGATTCTCAAACTAAATTTAGATCATTGATATTTGCAAAAAACAAAATAAAAAAAATGTATTTACATAGAAATACAATATTAGGACATGAAATTTATTCAATTTGATGAACAAAAAAAAAAAAAAATCAACTGAATACCATTTGAATAATTTATTTTAATCCAATTTAATGGCGGCCAATAAATCATCATTGTAACTAAATAAAATAAAACCAATAAAAAAATTTATTATTTGAAAGTGATTTTTTTTTTCTGTTGCTTTGATTTTTACAAATTTGGAACAAAATATAAAAAACAAATAATATTATGTATGTATGTATGTACAAACATACATATTACATATGTATATATATATAAAAAAAAAAGACCAAATGACACAATGTCAAAATGACTCCATTTTGGTATTTTTGATTACAAAAACAAAAAAATAGCAAAACAAACTAAAACCTAAAATGTCAATTTTATAAAACTTCAATTCGGATAAACTTAATAAAAAAAACAAAAAATCAATATTACATAATTCTCTAAAAATATCTTATATCAATAGATTGGATATTTTATAATATTGTTTAACTATTGTTTCTTAGAGGGCATTTTACTGCAACATTTTTTTTTTTTTTTTTTTAATTTACAAAAACTAAAAAAAAAATGTAAAATAAATAAATTCAGAGGTAGCACACAAAAAAAATTTGCAATATTATAACCAAATGTATATTAATATAATATCATTTATCTACTGTATATATATATATATATATATATATAATCATATGTGTATATAACACCATTTTATTTTACATACTCATAATATATCTAAGTCAAATTAAATTCAATTTTTCAGGTATGCAAATTTTCAAGGTCTTAAACCCATTAAGGCATACCGATTTGTTTTTTGTTATTTTTGTTTTTTTTTTTTTTTGTTTTTCTTATTTCTACATATAAATTCTGTCTTTTGATAAAAATAAATATATCTTTTTTTCTATATAAATAAATATCCATAATTTTGAACATCCATTTTACTATACAATTTTTTTGTTTTTGCTTTTGTTTTTTTTTTAACTATATTAATAATGTGTAGAAGAAAAAAAAAAACGAATTTTACCTGCATTTCAACAAGTTTCTAATGATATTTCAAGTAAAAAAAAAAAAGCAAAAACAACAAAAATACATATTAAAATAAATTTAACTTTTTTTTTGTATTTAGTTCTTAAAAATTACTTAAGAGGGCAATCACAGCTTCTAAATGAAAAAATTTGTAATAGCAAACATTTAAAATACTAAATTTGTTATAATATGCTGTTTTTTGCAATAAAGTCAGACCCACGGAAGCGCAAGTTTAGAAATTTAGACCAAATAGTCACAGTAACATCAACTTGACAAACTTTCACAAAAATGGCTTTAATGTACAACGGACACCCCTACAACACGAATAAACTAAACATCAAGAAAAATTCGAACGTAGATTTTCCTATACTAGTGCAGATTGAGGAATTCTGTAAACAAACAAAATGGCCATTTTTACTGATGGATCGAAATAGAACCGTCAAATTGTCGAAAGAATTTATTCTGAGAATTAAAGTATAACCGTGTAATGTTGTGTTAGGTTTTCCAAGGGGACCAGTGTATTTCAGATAGATCCTTTCGCAATTAGGGAAAACATTTATCAAAATTAATAGGAAAACCCTTTCTGGCCTATTTCTTCATTTGTTCATATTTATTTACATGAGTGTTCCATACTAATTATACTAGTTAACAAATGTATTTCAGCACATTTTATAATTTCATTTTTTTATAATTAATTTTTGTTAAATTTTACATTAGGTTTTTTTATTTAATTACTTAAAGGTTTTTACTTGCCATTTTGTCCTTGGCAAATTAAATTTATTATAAATATTTAAGTCAGGTTAGTCTAAATAATTACAAATCAAAGGTGTAAATATTCTAGTAATATAAGCCCTTGAAATATAGAATTAAAATAAATGAAAATAATATATTGTACAAATACATTAAGGCAATAAATAAAATAATAATACTAATAAATAAATTATCAACATTTAGTTGAAAAATATAGAGTAAGAAAATAAAAATAAGAAACCAGTGTAAACATAACTTTTTTCAATAATTTGACATTTTTATAAGTAAATTATATGTGTTCATAAATCGCTCAATATAGTCTGGGTTCCTCGTCACATCAGTAACATAGAATAAAACTAATGAGCTAGCAAACTACCACCAAAGCAAAGGTTTTAATATACACGGTCTCTCTGAGGAGAGTATTTACTTTCCGCTGAGAGCAGTTAAGGAATCTACTTATCCGTATGATCCGCAAATGTGAGATTGTGCAGATTAACTATACCTGCGTAGTATTGCGAAGCGAAGAACTATTTTTTATAACTACCATTTCTGCATTTTCTTTTTGCAACTAAAGCAATCATCCAAACGAGGGATGGACTTTTGAACACTTAGTTCTGTATTCGCAAGCAACATAGAATTACAAATTTCAAGAAAATATAATACCTTTATTCTTCAACTTTTTACTTATCTATTCTACATTTCTTCCCCCTTATCATCCTATTCTATCCTATCTAATTTTGTATCAACAAAGCGACACCTAAGTACTGAGTCCTGATACTATGGTTGTTTATGCAAAATAAAAAGCATGGAATATATCAAATCGTATATATCGGCTTTACAGTGCAGTAAAAGGGTGCCCCCTATATACAACCTACAGGGTGCCAACATATACATAATTTCAGATACCCAAGCTGTCCTTAAAAGCTCTGGCTTTGTCAATTTTTAAAGCATAGCTGTAACAGAAGCTTAATAAAGCTAGTCGAACGAAACAGAGTTACTCTTATATGGACTCCTAAACATGAAGGAATACAAGGCAATGAAGAGACACATCTGTCCTTGCAAAAACAAGTGCGAAGAATTAAGGGCCAGAGCCAAGTATTGCTCGGTCAAATGCCTACCTACAAGGAATTGTTTCCAAGTGGGAAATCACACAAACCCAAAACATATGGGATATTTGCCAAGGACTTACGCAGTCTCAATTCTTTTTTAAACTAAGTATTCATAGATTGAATCAGTTAATCAGGTAGATTATATTCAATGTCAGAATCCTGAAATGGTTTATCACAGGTCATGGCCCATTAAATAAACATATCTTCAAGATTGGTAGATCGAGCACAGACATATAAAGATTGCGACGATCTATTTGATTACGACGTATCGCAAAAGATACAAACACTTCCAGTGATACAAATCGCCTAATTCTGAATTTGACATCAAAGCAATAATAGCGATTATCAAGGACATAGACCTGCAATTCTGAAATGGACGGGGAAGTACAATAGATCTTAAGAGACCGCGGTTACTTAGAATTTCTCAATTTACAAAAAAAAAAAAGTTAGACTCTCCACTCTAAGGTAAAGCCATCTCAAACAATAAAGTAGAAATTAAACTAAAGATTTTGTTAATTCCGTCAATAACATCTCAAATTGATAACAAAAAATCGGTCAATCGAATGGTCCTGATTTCGAAAAAGTGCAACTCAATGCTAATTTATATTAATGTGAGGTTTTCCAATAAGAGTGATATGATTTCTTTTTAACAAAAAACACACTAATTGTTAAGGAAATTCAAATGTTTTTTATTTAATGTGAAGTACAATCGATACAATTAAGTTCTGAATAAAACGTCATTCAAATGGCCTCTACGACTTCTTCTGCAGAAACGAATTCGATGAACCCAATTTTCGAGCACTTTTTCCAGTAAATCCAGTCGTATGTCATGAATAGCACGTTCAATATTGACTTGTCAAGCTTGAAGAGAGTCTGGTTTATTGCTAAAGACCAATGACTTCAAATAACCCCACAAAAAACAGTCTAATGGTGTTAAATCACAACTTCTTGGAGGCCATTCAATATTACAATTTCTTGAAATAATCGAATCTCCAAACTTTTCTCGCAATAATTCAATTGTTGCACTTGCTGTGTGGCTCCGTCTTTTTGGAACCAAATGTTCTCAAGATCAACTTCTTCCAATTTCTCTCTCCATTGACAGTAACGGTGTTACCAGCTTCATTTCGTAAGAAGTACGGACCACTATGATTCCACTAGACCAAAAACCAGACCAAACTGTTAATTTAAGTGGATTTTCTTCGCACCAGAATCGACAATTTTTCTTATTTACCGCACCACTCAGATGAAAGTGAGCCTCATCGGAGAAGATGGTTTTCTTAAAAAAATCGTTATCGTTACTGAATAATTTGTAAACGTTGTTCTTGCGTATATCTCTCCACGATGAAATTGTAAGCATTACTGAATTCAATGAAAAAAAAATGACAGATGAATGACAGGCCGAAACGTCACTTCAAAATCATATCATCCCTATTGGAAAATCCTGTTACTAGAATAAGCTAATCTATCTTCCCATCTACCCGAATGATGTGAATATAATCAAAGCATTGTCACTTGGCATCAAGATAGGGATACCATTAAAGCAGGAGAAAACCATTTTTGTCTTGTTAAAACTACAACAACAACAAAAATAAAAAAAAATTTAATTCGTCTGTCCCAATCAGCTGCTCTAAGGCATCGGTATCAAAATGAATTTTTTTTTTTTTTTTTAAATGTCAAAACTTGGATTTTTTTATTCTGTTAAGTCTCATTTCAATACATGATAACATAAAAAAATGTTGCACACTGCCCGATGGCAATGCCTTGACTCTGGTTGCACAGTAAGATCTCTGTAAAGATAAAAAAGGCACAATATACAGAAAATAAAAAAAAAATGTTAGTGTGAATTATCCATTGAAAAATTATTTGATGAAAATGATGCCTCATACGTAAAAGGTGTCTATTGAAGGATGATTTTCCGAAATAATTATCCAAAGCTACCTAATGCTAAAAGAACAAAAATAATAAGAAAATATTCAATGAAAAAAAATAAATTTCTGAAAAATGTGATTTCTGTGATGTTATGCCAAATAGGATTGCCCCAAAATTGTATTCAATACCAAAATAAAATTTCTTAGTATAAATTTAAATGTAAAACAATACTTTCGAGTCTAAATAATATTTAAATTTGAAATTATTGAAATATAAAAAAAAAAAAAAAATACGAATTTTAAAATGATTGCATTTTTTGCTACTACTCAAATCAATGTACTAACTAACTGCCTAACTACATTTCTATTTGTTTTTACTAGCTTCTGTAATTACTTCATTTTTTTTTTATGATTTTGCAGATTGTTTCTCATTTAAACCTTATTATTTCATATATATATCCCAATAGAAGTATAGTGTTGTTATGTCAAAAGTATTTTTTCTTATTTTTTTTTTTTTGTTTTGTTTTTCAATTTTCAAATGTTATTGGCTAATTTTTTTTTTTAATCAATATTATTTAAAAGAACATAAAATTTCCATAATTAGATGTACGATTTGATGGCGACCAAGTTTTCCAACTTATTAAAAAAAAAAAATTTATTTCTCAATTTTTTTTTATATATTTTTTGTTTTTTTTTTTTATTCTTGTAAATTTTTTTAATAATTTTCAAATTAGAAAAAAAAACAAAATAAACACAAAAATTTACATGAAGTTTAATTAAAAAGTGGTATAGTTATAACAACATTACGATTGAAATGATATTGCATTGGCAATAATATTGATTTCAATTGAGATGTTTTAGTATAGCAACCTTTAAGTTAAGCTATTTAGGTCAATCCTTGCATTAATTTATTGACGTCATTTTTAATTTTAATTTAAGTAAAATTGTGTAACTAAAAACTAATGAGTTGATAAATATTTTAATCTGAATGAATGAATTTGAATGGGGATGGATTGAACGTGGAGGAGTGATATTAAAGATTGTTCGTCAGTAACGCTGGATAATGGGTGTAGAGCAACCTACGTTTTGGCTGACTTGGTTAGTCTAGCTTTTTTTTTTTTTACACGCTATTTAAACACTAGGAAAGAATTCCTTTATACAAAAATATTGTAGGTATGGTTACGGAGAAAACGGATTAGGGGGGAAATAGGATGATAGAGGAGAATTGGTGGGTAAGTTGGAGACAAACCTGAAGAGGTTCTTCAGAGGAACACGTGAGATGGATGCATGTTCCACATTCTAGCAGTTATTACAATAAAAGAATTTCCGAAACCAGTTTTAAACCATCTAGGTATTTCCACAGTGTAATGGGCACTTGCGGCCTCCCTAGTGTTACGCTGAAATTTTTCGAAGTGAGGCATTATTGATTTTATTTCAACAAGCGTCGTTTCCAACAAGATATCTATAAAAGAGGGAGAGAGCTCTAACATTTCGACGTGTATTAAGAGGATTAAGGGTTATTTGCACGGTGGAGTCGCCAAAAAGGTCTAAGGTGCGATTTTGGATTTTGTCGATATAACCTAGTGAAGTTTGGGGTACGCCAGCCCATATGTGGGAATTGTATTCCATCTTAGGTCGGATATAAGCTTTATAGATATTGGACAGATCTCTTAGAGAAAAGTAGGCTTTACATCGGGAAAGAATATCAAAAATATGGTCATTCCACTGCATTTTTTGGTTTAGCTGCATGCTTAAAATATTTAGATTTTCGGACCGTTGTAGGCTTTCTTCTTGAAAACGCAGAGTTGGGTCGGGTTGATCTCTTTTACAAAAGAAAAAACAGCTTTGAGTTTTGGACGTGTTCAGCTCAACTCTGTTTACGTTACCCCAATCGGCTATTTTTGCTAGATCATGATTAAGTGAGCTAGTCAATATGCTTCTCTTCAAGGTGATTACGGTAGAGGTGGCGTTAGATTTCCTTAAAAAGTCGTAGGATGCCACCAGGGTGCTGTCATCAGCAAAACTATGGATTGGATTGAGGGTTGAATAGAGCAAGTTGTTGATGAAGATCAAGAAAAGAAATGTTATGTAACTGATAAAACCAATAAAACCAAGAACCGATGAAACTGATGGCATAGTAGGTAGAGCGCTTGCCTTCCAACTGAAAAGTCCCAGATTCGATTACTGACGAAGGAAGAAAAAGAAAATGCTTTCTGGATTTTTCTACTTGGTCCAATACCTTTTGTCATTGGATTAAAATATATGCTAACAATAGTTGAAATTTATCAAGTAGTGAAACCAGTCTGTTATTGAAAAATCCAAAATTTGATCGATTTTGTAATCCTAGATATTTTTTTGTGTAAAATGCATTATTCTTGTACATAGCTAGTTGTGCATATATATTTGTTTATATTCGGTCAAATATACAATTTGCAAATTTTTTCCGGATAAATCACATACTCTACTCTCAACTTGAGTTAGCGATAGAATTAGAATTCATGTTAAAATTTTAAAATTATTCTGGAAAGCTCAGCTGTTGAGGTGTCGAACTGAATACTGAAGCCCGCATCAGCAAACTAACCATTCATTAGACATAAACCAGTTTAAACATGAAATCTGTTGCAAAAAACAAATTAAAAACAAAGGGACATGAAAACCCTCATCAAAGTTGGCAGTGTTTTACTAACTAGATGAAGATTTATTTGCACAATCAAATTGAAGCAAGATTTCGGCAATCTCTTCGTAGTAATAGAAGTCTGATTTGTTTGCTCTAAGCATTAATCTGACAGTACAACACTATTGTACATTTTTATTACAAATAATGATATTTTGGTTGATGCAGCTTGTAGTCTTGAAAACCCCAAATTTGAAATTGTTTCTAAAGTCCATCTGCATTCTTTGAAAGTCCATTTTTGATACAAGAACCGAAGTTAATGCTTACTTACTTATTTGCTGGACGCTACAGACCTTGAAGGTCCTGGGCCTGACGCAAAATTGTTCTCCACTGATTTCGGTCACGAGCGGAATCTCTCCAGTTGGAAGTTAATACTAGAAATGAATAAATAAAAACTATTATATATATTATAACTATACTTCTATTGATCCAATTTAAATTTTTACCAATCTACAATTTTTGATAACCTTATTTCAGCTTCAAAAATAAAAAAAGATTTTAATGTATTTATCTAGAAAATATTTATGAGGCTCACTGAAGTAGCGCAGATTACGTAATTTTTGCTTTTTGAAAGCATTTTTTTAATAGAGCTATGAGCTTCAGCTGCATAGAACCAATGGATTGTCGCGGGTTGGATGAAAAAAATTAACACAAATACATTTCATCGATTGCACAACAATGTATAATATTTGAACATCAAAACTTGCTCTCCCAAAACAATTCAACCTAATCTAGTCTGACTTATTATTTTACAGTTATTTTGAAACAAAATATTTCAGCATATAGCAAATCGATTTAGAAACACCAACTTTTATAAATGATATTTTTTTAATTTCAGTAAATAAGTTAACATAAAACTAAAACTTACAACATATAGAAACAACTCTCAATTACCTGCAACATTGTTGTGTTGCATTTGTTTTTTAATAGTATAAATTTTGAAATTACCGTAAAAAATGTTAGACATGTCACCACACCGGTACACAACAGTTTTGGTAGTCAAATACTTTTTTTTTGTTTTTAGGAATTTTTATTTCGTATTGTGTGTATATTTGTTTGGTGACCAGAATTTTAGAAATGTCGCGACCACAACTGACAATCTTTAAAGGTTAAATTTATTTGAATTTTTTTTTTGAATGCAATAAAAATTATTTTAAAAGAGAATTGTTTGTTCAGTTTTTTAAAGAAATAAATTTTTTTATTAAATAAACAGTTAAATTACCTCAAAAAATTTAACTTTAGAAAATTAAATCATTTTATATGATTGTGTATTTTATATATGTACACCTATGTTTATATGTGTGTGATGTATATTTAAATATAAGAATGATATGGTGTATTATTGGTTTGAATATGTGGTGATGACAAGTGCACCTTGCCTAAGGAACCCATTTATGGTATTTTCATCAATAAAAATTTTTATACTT
Source organism: Argyra leucocephala (assembly GCA_963942445.1). Lineage (NCBI taxonomy): Eukaryota > Metazoa > Arthropoda > Insecta > Diptera > Dolichopodidae > Argyra > Argyra leucocephala. The sequence goes on along the minus strand of OZ012677.1, from coordinate 25,483,271 downwards.
AAATTATTTTAGAAGTTATTTTTTTTTTTTTTTATTTTAATTTAATTCTTTTTAACTCAGTTACGATGTTACGTGAATTGTTATTTTAGTTTTTCAATTTTATTAATTTTGTTATTATTGTTGTTTTATGTTACAATATTGTGTATAGTTGAGAAGTTTTTAAGTTATTTTTTATTATTGTTTTTTTTTTTATATTTTTTATATTAAAAACTGTTATAGGTTGTCGTTAAAAATGCCCATTCTTGGAAGTTGTTTTTTAATAGTTTAAATATTTTTTTTTTTTTTAATTCACTTTTTTTTTCCTTTTGTTTATTGTTTATTCTTTTTTTTTTATTACATATGTATATTTTATTATGTATGTACATACTTGGGTATGTACATATAGAAATGAATCAAAAATTAATTAAATATGATATTAGTGTATTTTATTTATTAATAAAAATGTCCTTTTCTAATGATTTTATTTCCATTAAAACAAAACAAAAAAAAACAAAAAAAAATTAAGATTATAAAAAATAATGATTTAAAATTAAATTGAAGAAAAATAATTGGACTATTATATTTTAAGGTATAAGTTGAATGTGTAATTCAGTTGGAAAAATTAAATTATTTACAACAGTAAAAAAAAAAAATAATAATAATAATATTCAAACAATTTTCTTAAAGTGGTAAAATCAAGAAAAAAACACACATTATATATTTTTATGTATGTCAAATAAGTACTAAAGATTCCAGTTACTTGCTATTGCTTATAGTACAGTTATGGTCATAGAAAAAGTAGGTATATTCATTATAGATATATATGATTTTATTTTATATAACTGTATTATGTCGATACTTTTGGAAAATTTGGTTGGAAATTCAAATGCTAGTACAGTATAAAAGTCTGAATTGGTTTTTCAGTTCCTACTCTAACGATTAACTTCGTATATACGACAAGCTTATAAATATCCATTATACATCTATTTATTTTAGAAATATTTCCCAAATTAATAAATATATAGCTACATCTACGTCAAAACACCTGTATTCAGATACTTTCAAGCACGGTAACTCAAACGGTATATTACTATAATGTTTTACAATGCTTTCAAGATTTTATACAAACTATATTATAATAGAGTTAGTTGTCAATATTTCACCTCAAAATTAATCAATCTATTCACCAAAAATAAGAGAAAATAAATAAACACACCACGACTACACATATACCCTTGTACACTAGGCTAGGCCATCCTATTTACACTAGGCTAGGCCATCCTATCCCTATCCTAGGCCATCCCATTTATACAAATTTCAAGAGAGTGCATAGCATAGGTAGCATATGAGTTTAATTTTCATCATTAAATGTAGATCGGTACTTAGGTTAGGTATAGACAATGTAATGTGTATCGTAGTAAGTTGTAAACAAAATAATTATTGGTTTTTTTTATAGCTATTGCTTGATAGTGAAAAATATTGGTATATTTAAATCCCTGTTCTTTTAAAAACGTTAAATTTAGCTTTAACTTGAATTATAATTAATAACAAGGGGTATCTAGTACAAACTATACTATTTTTAGCTTTTGTTCACTCTGTACACGTTGTCGCCACACTCACAGAGTGAACATGATAAATGTTATTCGGTGGATTGATATCGTTGTAAATATATAACAGTTTTCTATACTAGTAAATCCCATTTTTGCGTTTTGATAAGTATACGTATTCCACCTTTTAGGTTTTTTCAGATTAGTTAAAATATTTTTTTATATATATTTATTCGATCACTTTCTCTCTTCTACAGTCTCTGCAAAATTCAATTTATTTTATTTGGAAATCCCGTTATAACTATATCAATTTCATAATATTGATATTTTAATTTGATCGACGTTGACATTCACTTTTGTTTGGTAAATTATTTTCAGTTTATATTAGAAACGTCACGGGTCTAGTATAGCGTAAAAATTATCGTTAATAAATATAGGCTATATTTCACAGGCTATATATTTACAGTTTAATATTTATTTTAGGTTATAACTTCTCAACATATTCGACCAGTAGACTTCTTCAATAAATTAAATTCATTTTTTTATTGTCAACGTTCAGTGTGTGAGAAGGCGATTTTTAAGACAAATCAATTTTAATAAATTATAGACAAGATGTCCAAGGATAACTGGACAGTTTCGTAGTTGAAAATTGTTTAGTAAGTAATAAGATCTACAAGATTGCATGTTAGTGAGACTAAAAGAAGGATATTTTTTTCTTTTGCATGTAGAAATAGTCTGTAGTATGTAAATAGAATAAGGGAAGGACATTTATTTGACCTAATCAACTTTTATTATTTTGACTATCTGAGCTGAAAACTTTTTATCGTTTTTTTTTTGTCTAAACGGTTTTAAATTTAATGCTTATTAATAATTCGACTAATAATTTGGATAATTTGACATTTTATGCAACTTGTATTTGACATATATCAAAATAGTAATCATAAATTTACATTCAATTTTAAATAATAATCGCATTCATTATAGACAGATCTACGCCACATTATGTTAAATTAAAAATTCATGTACCTTGAATCGTCTTTATTGTATTAGAACATACTATTTGTCTCAATTATGTAGAAAAATTGCTTATTAGTATATTAACCCCAAGGTAATGTTGATCCACATTGATCCCAACATGAATTTGTGGATCAAAAATTCACATTTACTAATCTTTTTGAGTCAGTTTCAACTTTTACGAGAAATATGGAAGCAGGTTTTCAAACGGATGTTATCTTTACCGATTATAGTACAGCCTTTGATGTTTGACCACATGCAATAATATTTCTGAAATGGGTAAAATCATATCTAACCGATAGATCTTTTAGTATTTTATTTAGAAATAATACTTCTAAATCTTTTTATGCTAATTCAAGAATCCCACAAGGCAGTTATTTAGGACAGTTTTTTTTATAATCTCGGTTAATGATGTTTGTTCAGTAATTCTTAATAGTGAACTGAAAATTTACGCGGATGACATGAAAATTTAAAAAAAAAATTACTTCTTTAGAAGACGTTTTACTCCTACAAGGCGATTAAGATAACTTCTTTAAATGGTGTACAGATAATAATCTTCTTTTAAATGTGAATAAATGTGCACACCCCGACTTAATCCGGTTTGTTTTAATTATTCTTTGAATTGTATTAGCCTTTCCAAAACGAGCTCAATTAAAGACGACAAGTTTAACTTTAAATCACATCTTTGTAATATTATCAATAAAACTAATTTTATACTAGGTTTTGCTAAACGTTGGTCAAAGGAATTTAACGATCCCTATGCTCTCAAATTTTTGTATTCTAATCAAGTTTGGTCACCTTTCTATGATGTTCATATTAATAGGATTGAAGCAGTGCAAAATTTTTAAGATTTGATTTGCTAATGGTCAAATCCATTAATTTTACCTGCATATGAACCTAGGTTAAAGTTAATTAATTTGAAAACTTTGAAATTAAGACTAGAAGTGGCGCATGTTATTTTTCTTACTGAAATTATTAAAGGAAACAGTGTTCTCCTCAGATTTTCAATAACATCAACATTAATTCAAATAATCCCCTACGAAATACTTCTTTAGGACCAATTATAGCAATTATGAGCCAATTTATAGAATGTAACTAATTGGTAATAAACACATAAATTATATTGACTTCACACTTTCGAAACAGACTCAAAAACTTAAATTATATAAGTAATCTGTAGTAAAATTAAAATATGTGTGCAATTTATTTCAATGTATTTTAACTATAGTTCTAAGTTAGATATAATTTTAATTTGTAAATTGAATGTGAAAGTTTGAGCTAAACTAAATAAATAAATAAGTAAGGACTCAGGTTATAAGTCTAAACACAGAATATACAAGAAAATATAAATTTAAACCAAAATAGTTTATATTATTTACAATCAACATCGAATCATAATATTAATTATCACTTCCAAATGAGAAGAATTAATTCGATCCATAATAAATTGGTCATATTCAAATTTATTTGTTCGCCACCTGTATTAAAATTAAGCCCACGCTGATACACCTTTTTTTTTGTTTTACTACAAAAAACCTACTATCGTACTACTGACCTTTGGTCCTCGGTCACCCTGTCTATTTTATTTTTTTGCTTTTGCTTTTGCTTTTCTGCATCTTTGTATTAATTTCCATTTTACATATTATTACATATATTTACTAACAACACTTGCAACACTTAAGTACAACTACTTGTCATAAATAAATAAATAATGAATAAATAAAAAACAATAATAACAATTCGGAATGCAATAAAAGTGTTGAATTTACGTTTTTAAAAGCTACAATTTTTCTTCATCTCGTATATATATATATATATATATATATATATATATGTAATGTACATACCTTTTAAGCCCTCCACTTTAAATGATATCTCATTACAATATTAAAAAAAAAAAAAAAAAATTACAATAAAAAACAAAACTGATAAACAACAGGTAAGCAAGACTTTGTTTTTGCTTGCATTGTGTAAAAACAAAAAAAAAACAAAACTATCAAGCGATATTTTAAGGTGTTGTTAAATATTTGCATTACTAGGCTTGTCGCATAAATATCGATTTTTTATATCAACCTTGTTGTTGTTGTTGTTGTTGGTGGTTCACTTGATCTCACTTGATCACTTGCTACTCACCATTCTATAATTTTCATTTCATCTACCTTATATTACAAACAATAACAACAACAACAACTATGATTTTATTTTCTGATAAAATGACGTGTCTACAATCAACTAAATTGTGTTTATTTATTTTTTGTTTTTATTTTTATGTTGTTTTTGTTATTATTTTCTTAGTTCTCTTCTAATACGAAGCTAAATTTAAAATTCAAAAATTTTATTCAAAAGTTCAGAAAAATGGACAAAAAAAAAATAGAAAATAAAAATAAAAAAGATTTCTAGTCATGATTCTCGTGTCCTAATGATGCCAAGTTGAGCAACAGGTAAATTTCAGGTAGAATATTGTATTCTATAGAAATATATTTATTTATGAATGCATGTACATAATAATATGTATGTATAAATGTATTGAATGTAACTGGGTACGACGAACGTCATTTTGTGTAGAAAATTGTAAATTGGAAAAACGCAATGTCTGTTAAATGAATATAAAAATTGAATTTTGGTTTTTTTTTGATTTTGTTTGGTTTTGATTTATTGAACGAAAATGAGTTTTGTTTTTACAAAAAAAAAATATTATTTTTTGATTTAATTTTTTACGCTTTAAACTTTAATGTGGTAAATTGTCTGTCTACCACTTACAAACTACATAAATTATATTGATTCAATCTATGGATATATAATTTTATAATTTTAACCTAAATCATTTTGGTTTAAATTGGAATAACGAAATTCTAAAATTGGTTTCTATTTAAAATTTTAACATTAAAAAGGATACAAGGATCAGTGAAATTAAGAAAATTTATTTATTTTTCCTAAATTCACCTTGAAATATTTGTGTACGAGTACATTGGCATAACATATTGAATTATAATTTCATCTAATATAATAAGATGGAAAATAGGTATATCAATGTTCTAATGTCGAACTTCCCCAAAAACCCTAATACGAGTTAAAGGATTCAATGTAAATAATTAAGAAAACATTTCAGTGAGATTAGAATACATCTATTCATCCATTCAACACAAACACTTATTTGAAGTGCTTAAACAAAAATTTGAATAGTAAAACAAATGCTCACTTAATAATAGTATAGTTAATAATCCTAATACAAATATTAGAGATAACTTCTACACAAACATAATTTTAAATTAAAGATAGATAGGCCCTATTCTACATCATAGATAAAATAATAAAAAAGGTACAGTTGCTGAATAACAATTACAATTTTTTCAAAACAACAACGTACCCTTAGCTGAAAGTCGATTAAGAACAGATTTGCCTTCGTTATCAAACACGTAATGAAAGTCAGCTATAAACATCAGTAGGCTACAAAATAATACAGAATTGCGAGATTAAGCCAACAAAGCCTAATTAGCGGCTGGATGGTGCAATAGATAGAACTCTTACATTTCAATCGAAAGGTTACAGGTTTGATTCCCAAGGAAGCAAAGAAATGCTTCATGGGTTTTTCGATCCGGGTCCAGTACCTTTTGTCATTGGAATAAAATAAATGACAAAAAATAATTGAGAGATAATATGGTAATAAGTTGGAGTTGTTATATTCAAGAAGACTTACAACCTGACCATCGTAGTAATAGTTTTCCAAATTTAATAAGCCAGAAATTTGGCAAATAAATTACTTGAAAAACATGATAGTAAATTATATAGTAAAAACTTGCAGCATGTACTTAATGAAGCACGAAATGGTAGTTCTACCTAAATTACTGTCAAAAACATAAAAAAAACAATTAGTTTTCTCATTTCTTGCAAGTTGCACTATGGAATAGTAAATGCATTCGCCATGATAGTAGGAGGCGTATTTAAAAACATTTAGTTCATTATTTTATCATATAAGATTGAACCTGAAACCACTACATCTCAATGTAAACAAATAATCATGTATTCTACAATGAATCATAATTGAATAGCAGAGCAAAAGACAATCAAAAAGTTAACTTTTCAATTGTTGTTGTTGTAATTTGTTTGAAAAATTAAACCAATGGATTTTAACAGAAAACATTAATTTAGCGTTTATTGCATACCGATGTATTGATTATATGACATTTAAGTAAAAATTATAGGATTTTAAAATTATAATTCGCCTACTGCGGGCATCGAATCCATGTTTCAACTACATTTTTTTACTGTTTTTTTCATTATTGTCGTACCATTTTTGTTTTGTTTGTTTTTTATTGGAAATTTGTTGGTTCGCATGTCTACAATAAAACAATTTAATTTTATAGTTGACCAATATAATGATGGGGCTATATTATCTGAATAGCATAGATGGGAATGAGAGATCCAATTTAATGTTCAATCTAGGTTGGCCCAATCTACGTTCACTCTTCATTTGGAAAAGTCAAGGAACCTATTTATTCATATTTTCTGACCAGAGCCAGAGCCAATATCTGTGACATTTCTAGAAAAACATAGCACTCGCATAACATCAACAAAAAAAAAACAGCTCTTAGCCAGGTCCCGTACTGATATATCAAAAGTAATAGCCATTAGTAAGGGTCATTGGACGTTAGGAAGCTAATATGTTTACAATCTAGGTATTTCATTCAGTCCCCATTGACACAGCTTGAAAAATTAAAATAAGATAGAAACTCTTGAACACTTTGCATTTATCCAGCAGTACCTAGAATCAGCCTCTGGACTTTAAGTGAGGCATAAAAATAGAAAGAAATATAGGTATTATTTCGGAAAGCAAAATTGTTAATCTGGTCAATCTTGTCAATCGCACATCAGGTTGACTTTACTACTGAGTTCCTTGGGAGAGTAAAAATGGCAGAGTGATCCCCTGAACTAACCAATAACAAGAAATAGATCAATATAGTAGTCGTCACAATTAATTTTTGAAGACACAATTAAGTGCTACTTGATTTTCCAGAAAAAACTGAAATGGCCATCAGTTCTACCTCAACCACATATTGTAGATAGAAACCTATTTCTATAGAAATATTCGGTAAATATTTTAATAAAATCTTTCCAGCTTTCATTTTGAATATTTATGGAAGAAATTGCAGCGAATTCTATTCTTAGATCTTTAAAACAATATTTTATATATTTTTGATGTAAAATTAGAAAATTTTGGGATCCCACATACTATTAATTTGATTATTATTTTTATTTTACATATCGCACTCTGAAGCCAAATTGTAGTAACTTGAAAAATTTAATATAAATATGGTTTTAGTTTTATTGAATTGAGGCAATGATGAAATGACTGAATTGATAAATCTCGGTTGAAAAATAAAACTAGCTTAAAATGCTTATATACCTAATACGTTTTATAGAGTTGATTGCTTTTTGAACTGTATTTATTTAAAACTATAAAAATCTTACATAAATGCGAGCACCATGTTTTCCTAGAAATGTTACAGGTATTGACTCTGGCTCGGTCAGAAAATATAAATAAATGCGTTCCTTGACATTTTCCATTGAAGAGTGAACGTCCTGTTCAAGGGGCCATTGACCAGTAAATTGGATCTCTCATTCCATCTATGTTACTGTTAATACCCTTCTGCCACAAGGGGGCAAATTTTCAAACGGTAACTTTTGATGACTATTTAAAGGAGCATATTAATACCCTTTGGTACTGTCGTATAGCACCATCTTAAACCGAGGTTATGTTAATATCATTCCTTATTGTACTGCTTCGAATATGCCATGTTGGTTTGTTAAAACTCTTTAAGAGTATAATTTGATAATCATTTAAAATTATAATTGCTATTGCACTTATACATTTAAAGTGTTTCTGTAAATAATTTATTTTACCATCACACCACAAATTTGAATTAAATTACATGTAAATACTAATGAGTCTATATTCCAAGTAAATTCTGCTACCGATTCAAAAATATGAAAAACTGTTTCTATCTAGTTATCTTAAGTATGACAACAACAATAGTATACGTCATAACATGTATAGCATGTTATGTATGACATCTAATTGTTTATATAAAATTGCTATGGGCTGAATGGAGACTTGACGTTGTGTCAGTAGCAAATTTACTAGATTATCATTAACTAGTTAATGTAGTTGAAAAACCTACATTTAAAAAAAAAACAATACACATTTGTAAATACAAAAAATTTAAATACATTTTTAAATACGGCTATATTTTTTTCTGTTCAAAGAATTGAATTCGTCATTTTCACTTTTGATTAAGTCGCTTATTTTTTTTTTGTAATGGAAAAACAAAAATCATAATCGAGAGAAATTTTTTTTCAAATCCCCGCCAAAATATTTTTACAACTAAGATCACGTCAAGATATTTTATTTTTCATCATTTCACATTGATTGTAAATTGATTATACTGGATTTGTTGAAATTTTATATCCATCCTTCGATCCTCTTTTTTTTTTTTTTTTTTTTTTAATATGTATTACCATCTTTTTATTTATTATTTTTTATTGTAATTTATTTTTTTTTTTTAATTTCCCAATAAAACTCTTTAAATTATCAATTTTATTAGAGTCCATTATTGCAAATCTCTTATAATATAAATAAAAAAAAAAAAAAACGAAAATTTCACCTTATTGTCTAGCGCAATTTCATTTCAATCTTGTAAGTGTCAGTGTAATGCACTTCTTATATAAATATTTATATTGCAAAGTTTATATTTCTGTGCACATTTTCAGATACAAATTAATATACCCAAGTTTTGTATATATATATACTTATAATTTATAAAATTCTATTACAACATTTTCAATCTTATAGATGCCGCCGCTGCTTTATATTTGATGGGTATTTTTATTTATTTATTTTTTTTCGTATTTTTTATTTTTTTTGTATTCATTTTCTTTGTTGCTGTCGTCCATCGAAAATGTAAATTTTTACTATCATAGGTACCTGAATATGGCTCTATTATTGCATGTCGATGGTAATTTTATTTTAATATAAATTTTTAACTTTATATATATATATATTCACTGATTTATTAGATATGATTTCATGCCAATTTTTGCGCAATTAGAATCTTAAAATTTTACAACAACAACAACAACAACGACAATAAGACAATTTAAAAAAGGGCAGTGAATATATTTTAGTATAGATAACAAAAAATATAAAAAATAAAAAAAAAATTAAAACCTAAACGACATTACCATTATATTCAATTTTATTGGGTATATAATATATACAAGCATTTATTGAATTTTAATGTTTATGGATTAAAGGAAAAATAAAAAGGTGGGATAATGGTGGAAAATTTTTTATTTAATTTTAATTTTTTTTTTTTTCGTTTATTGATTATTTATATTGATATTGAATTGTAATAATAAATTAAATTTATTTTATAGTGAATTTTTATTTAAATAAATATTATGTATGTACATACATATATAAATGAATATATATATGTGTTTTAAAAAAAAAAATAGAACACACGGATATTAGATTTATACTGAAATTAAATTAGGTAAAGGTTAAATAATGAAGTGCAATTTGAAAATAAATAGTTATGTACTTTTCATATGGAATTTATATAGTTACGATTATGATTTTAATTTATTCTTAGAGCTAGAGTTAAAAACTTGATCTTTTTAAATTGTTATTTGAGTTCAGGAATTCGAGTTGAAATTATATACAAATTTATTTTTTGCATTTATAGTATTTAAAATATTTGGAAATATAAGTTCTTAAAAATTGTATTTCTAAACTATAGCTCGGGTTTGCTTTTTTACAATATTTTTAGAGACGTATTGTACTTTGAAGATCCTATAAAATAATGCACACTCGATAACATTAAATTTAAAGTAGGTATATGGAGATTTTTATCAATCTTCAACTTCTACAGAAACTATCTATGAATGTCTTAAAGTATAGGAAATTGCATTCGATAGATTAGATTTTTGTTCTATCATAAAATTAGACTGAATAATTGATTAAATTACATTTAGATGTGATTTTCAGAACATATTATTTTCTTTCTGTCTACACCTTTCACAAAAATTATCTATGTATATGAAGTATACTCACGGCTACTTATGACTACTTAAGCTCATTATTATTATTTAAAACTATATGTTTTGCAATTTATTGGTATAAATTTTTTATTAAATTATTTTCAGCTAATAGGCTATTGTCCATAAGCCTTCTAGTTTTTAATGCAATTTGATCAGAAATTAGTTCGATTTTTGTTTGGTAATCTAGTTTCTTAGTCGAGTACTAAAAAGGTAGATTTAACATTAATTTAAATATTTTGTTTTGCGTTATCTGCAATTTTTTTATGTGGGTGTCAGCTATGTTGTGGAACAAAGGACACGCATAGAGCAATGATGGCTGGAAAATTACTTTCATAAGTATTATTTTATTGGCTATTGACAGATGAGATTTTCTATTGATAAAAGCGTATAACATTTTAATTGTTTTATTCATTTTGTCTAAGGTTTTATTAATATGTTCCTTCTATCTTTTATCTAGGTAGACTCCCAGATATTTTACTAAGTCAACCCATAATATGTCAGTTAATCATTCGTTGGATACATACTGTATATATTGTACATCAGATCTTGATTGTGATCTTCACAACAAAATGTTAAGTAGTAGTAGTTGTAACTTTATTAGTATTAATATACTTTGAATATATTCAATTAATATATCACAAATTTATCACAAATTTAAAGATCTAATTTAAATATCTGTAATACAGTATTCTTTAAATAATTTAAAATTTATTTCTGATTTAACTTGTCGTGGAAGATAATTAAATCTTTTAAATCCTTTGTACACTAATGAGTTCTGCTCCCTTATGGTTAGACATTGCTTCAATCGAAAATTAACATCCTAATTCTTTTACGCATATGGTTGTTTTTTTTACATCAAGTTAATTTTTCACTTAAATATTGTGGAAGGCTTCCAAATTGAATATAAATATCATTTAGCCCTTTCATTTATTTTCATCCATTTTAGGCAGTTTAAGATGACTTTTACCGGCATGAATCTGTTATATTTTATTATAATTGTCATCGCTCTATTTTGGAGTTTTTGTAAACGGATACTGTTTTTTGAATACAAATATTTAGTATTGAACAATATATTATTCAAAATGTGGCTTAATAATAGAACTATATACACATTTATTGTATATATAGTGGACATACCATTCGTAATTCTTCTAAAAAAAATCAATTTTTTCCCAATTTGTTTACAATTGTATTCCCCATTACTTTTGAAATTCAGTTTTTTATCTATTATTACTCATATATATTTAATTCCATCTACTATTTAAATTTTTTCACTATCTACAGATATGGCCTCATTTACATCACCATCAATAATCATAGCTTTTGTTTTGTTAATATTAAATTTTTAACTTGTTCATTTTTAACCACCTGCATAATGATGTTAAATCTTCCTCTAATCACTTTTTCATTTTTCTTATATTATTTCCACTAATAAAAGTTAAAGCGTCATCCGCGAATAGCATTATTTTGGTATGTTTCAGGCTTTTTTTTAAGCAAATAAAAATTAAAAAATATCTTAACCGATTTCGGTTATTACACCATCCATCATCAGAATACTGATAAAGTATTTACACTTATATTTAAAATTTCAGCCTTCATCCGTAACAGTATCTATCTATGAAAGGATTAAATCATGGAAAGTTTAATTTGGTAGACTACTTCATTATCTATGTTCTTTAGAGAAAATATTGTACTTTTACTTGCTGCTTCAACTTATTTTATAAAGTTTAACATAAATTTCATATGAAACATATTTTGGTACGTGAACTAAGACTCTTAAAATAATCAAAATATATTGAAATCAATTACAGATTTGAATAAAATTTATAATATGCCAACTCAATATGTCGATTTTCCTCCTCCATACTTCCAACTGGATGATAGTGCTCCGATATTTCAAATCTAAACATACATTCAAACTATTAACGACGACTTATATAGTCTATACAAGTTAATATGGTGCATATATTGGATACACTCTATACTTTGATGTATTTCAATCGTATCTTGATCATTCGAATAATTATGCTTAAAAATCTTAAACCCAGTTTTCATTGAAGTATTTATTGGGTAACAGTGTGAATGTATAGATATTGAAGATAAAATGTCAAAAATATAAAACTGATTATATCACAGTTATACAGCAAAACTGATAATAAATACATTATTTTTATAAAGTAGTAGAATCACAATGAAAAAAATCTTTTTATTATTTTGTACCAACTAAAAATTGAATATATCGTCATGTTGAAAATGTCAAATAAAGCTAAATATATTTTCATTTTTTTGGTCGTTTTATGGCACCTAAAACTATTTTGCTGAAATAAAAAAAATTCCAGGTAATTATAGATTCTAAGCAAATTTGGAAAAAATATTCATTATCATTGATCTGTAACGATCTTACCATTGTCAACAATTTGTCATTATTTAATTTTTATTTGCATCGTTAAGAAACATATAAACAGATTTCAGGTCGACTTGTTTTGACAAATAATTTTCTTTTTATTTCAAGGTTTACTTCATAGTAAGTCCTTTTGGTATAAAAAAACAGTACCTACCGATTCCACTGAGCTACAGTATCTTGTATTATTATCTTATATAGCATCTTACACATATTAAGGGTATTTACGAATCGGTGTAGATTGAAGGTGTTGTATTGTACTAGATGTAAAAGTTATTACCATTGTGAAATTTTTATATGAAAAAATTTTCTATAAGACATGTAGATTTTTATAAGACTTAAATCTATTATATTTTTAGTATTGTCCTTTAGTTGCCATTGTACTTTTTAAGTTTGACATTATTGTAAAGTCAACACATATATTTGAAAAATGGCTGAGCTGAGATAAAGACAGTGGTAATTTTTTAAATCAAAAATTTAAATTGAAACAAAATTTTAATTGAATTATTTTATGAATATGTTTCAAACCGCTATCACAATTATTCTAAATCGAGTACCTACAACATCAAAAGTACAATTGTGAGTTCACAAAATCGTTGTACAAATCATTGTAGTCCTATCCCGGTACTAACTACACTTCCACACTTAATAGTGCATACCCTTATTATATTTCTTTAACTTCATTTTTTTCAGATAGAAGAAAATCATCAAAAGAGGCTTCTACTTCTGTTCTATGCACCGGGCAAAAACGAAATCAAGGACTGTACCGACTTTAACGCAGTAAAAACTCTCATCATTTTGTTAAAATTAAAACTAGTTTTCAAGACTAATTATTAATACAATTTTGGCTCTATTACTTCAGATATCGTTGATCAAACAAAATTCCATTAAAAATTATTGTAAGATAAAATATTTTATCCTCACACAGTTCGAACGGTTTCGTCCGTTTAAGTTTTCTAACAAAGTTTTGACTGCCAGTTCAACATGAAACTTCGTAATCAACATGTTGAGAGAGACGACTTTTATGGCGTACAGCCAATTTTTTTATTTCGTCTTTTATGAGCTGAACTCTGATATCCCGATGAATATCAACATTCCAAACAAACCAGAGAGGGCATTAACAATGTTTTGCATTATTTTGTTTTGGAACATTTGGATAGTTTGAATATGTATAGGTTGTTTAGTACAACCCCATATTTGAATACCGTATTCCCAGACTGGCTTTAACATCAAAAATACAATGGTGCGTTCACAAAATTGTTGTACAAATCATTAGTTCTATCCTAGTACCTAATATCTGATTAAAGATCAAAATTTTATCTTTATGTCGAAAGCGTAGATGTTCACCCAATTAGCCAATACAAATGTTTGTATTTCATATCCAATTCTAGTTTTTTTTTTTTGACTTGTTGTTTCTATTTAAGCTTTGCGTCATATAGAAATCATCATCATCATTTGATATGGTATGGATGACTAAAATTTTTTTATTTGTAAAATTAACGTACTTGGATTTTGCTTCATTCTGTTTAATTCTCCACCTTTTGCACCAAATGGAGATTTTGTTATTTGCTTGTTGCAATTTATTTGTAGCTTCATTTATATTTTTACCGACTGCTAATATAGTCGTGTCATCTGCAAAAGTAACTATCGTTGTATTTTTTATCTTTAAAATATCACTAATGTATAGTAAATATAGCATGGGGTCCAGTATACTACCTTGTGGTACCCCTGCGTGAACAAATTTGGTAGAGCAAAGTAATATTCTCCTTATTTAATTTGAAATAATCGATTCGATAAATATGACGAGATCAATTCGACATCCAAGTCCATTTAACGTCATATAATTTTATTTTCTAATTATATTTTTTTGGATATTCAAAAGTTATTTGTCAACCAATACCTAAAATTCAATAAGAAGAATAATTCACATACTTTATATTTCCCATCCAAACCAAAGAGTATATCTAGAACGGAGAGGTATTTTAATTTGAATATTGGCAGGTTTATATATACAACACTGGTCTTAACTACAAGTTTATTATCAGTGTATGATCTCACAAAATGAGTATACTAATATTAATGACGAAATTAATTAAATAAAAAAAAAAAATTGAAAACATAATTCAAATAGTCAAGTGACTATGTAACTAAAAAACATTTTTTTAATTACAAAAACTTAACCCAATTCTTTAACTTACAAATTCCGATTAATTAAAAAATATTTTAAATTATTTTCTATAATAAACCTAAATTGATTCCTTTAATTTGATTTATAAGTTAAAATATATATATATATATATATATATATATATACATTTTCACCTTAATTATTTTACCTTCATCTTACTATTCACAATTAACTTTATTATTTAATTGATTGACATCGGAGGCGCCTTATTGTATTTTTATTCTTTTTATTTTCATTTTTATTTTTGAAACAATTAAATTTATATATTTTTTTTATTTATTTTTTTTTTTTTTTTTTTATCAAATCGTTCCAGGAATACTAAACTCTTTATTTAAAAATATTACATTAATATAATTTATAAATATTATATATTATAGGTATGTGTATTTATATAATTTAATATGTTCATATGTATATATATATATATAGTATAAATATAAAAAACACCATTCGAAATGAAAAAAAAAAAAAAAATAACTCAAAATTTATTACAACCTTGTGCTATTATCTTAAATGTATGTATTTTAATTTTTTTTTTTCTAAATTACTTCGATTCTATTCAATGGATATTATATATACATATATAATGTATATATTATAATCTAACTTCTATTTAGAAAAAAAAAAAATATATAAAAAATTAAATGTGACTGACTGAGAATTTTAGTGATATTTCAAGTACTTAATTATTAATTACCTACTGAGAAAATGCCATAAAAGGTGCTTACTTGTTTACTAGCGAGCTCGATTTTTAATTTAAAAAAAAAAGGCAATTGCAATAGTAGCAGCAGCAGTAGTAAATAGTAATAATGCAATTGCAGTTGTAATAACAACAATTTTATAGAGATATGATTTTGTTTTTATTTTTTTATTATTACATATAAACAGTTATGTATATAGCAGTAAATGAAATGTTGCCCCCAAAATAATCATCCATATTGTAAAAAAAATATATTTATAACAAAATGCATCATAATGTCATCATTGATACAGGATGTTTTGAGAATACGTTATGATGGTTCAATATGTTATTAGGGAGTTGTAACTAAAAAAAAAATGTAAAAAGAGAGTAAATGTATTAACCATCTTTTCGATTTATATGATAGTAGATTTTTTAAGCAAATCTAATACTAATAAAGTGTGATATTTTGACTGGGAATGTTGTAAGCAAAAAATATTATATTTTATAGAATATACGAACTGTAGGCTATGGGTGAAATATTTATCAGTCTTCTATGATGGTGTTATAACCGAAATGGCTTAAGATATTAATTGAAATTAATAATTTTTAAGCTTTATTAAAAAAAATAGTATTTTATTCTATTATCAAGTTTTTGAACTTTCAAATTGGGCAAAATACAATTTTTAAATTTTGATTGATTTTCGGTATATTTCCGTTTTATATCTGTCAATTCCCAATTAAACAAAATCTGTTATGCGGTTAAAAGCCAATTGAATTTCCTTCTAACTAATTATCAATTTACTTAATTTTAGAATTATTGTAACCTTAAATTAAATATCATAAATTTTCATTAAACAAAATATAAATTTGAGATCTTGGATTTCAAAATTTATAGTGTTAATTTTTAAATTATTATAATCGTTTTCAACAAAACGATTAATCTAAAGAAACCTAGTAAATAGAATAGCAGGCGAAGGTAATAATGAATGACCAAATTTATAGCAAAGATAAACGGTATGAATATTGGAAAAAATCGACACTAAATGCCTTATAATTAAAGATGAAAAAGTATAACAGACTGCATATGTGCACTCTTGCATTCAAAATTAAGAAAAAAGTAATAACTAGAAATTGTAAAATCCTCTTAACCAAAGCAGTACATAACTTAGCATGCACCAAAAGAGTCATCATCATCATCATCATCTTATAGCGCTACAGCTCTGGGTGAGCTTTGGCCTTCATCACTATGCTCCTCCAAAAAGGTCGATCTTGTGCCGCTTGTCTCCAATTTGGGATTTGTAGGATTTGAGCATCGTTTTTCACGTTGTCTGCCCATCTGCTTGTTGGTCTTCCTCTACCACGGCTGCTATCGGGCTTTCTATTCAGTACCACTGCTTGCTTTCGGCTTTCGCTCATTCGACTTACGTGGCCAGCCCACCTTAGTCTTTGGGCCTTTGCAAACCGTACAATGTCCTCACTATCAATCATATTATTGAGCTCGCTGTTGCTTCTGATTACATATTCTCCATTCTGCAATATATTTGGGCCGAGTATTTTTCGGAGAATTTTTCTTTCAAATATGCGCAGGCTATTCTCCTCGGCTACGTTCATAGTCCATACCTCACATCCATACGTCACTATGGGTCGTATGAGAGTTTTATATATTGTCATTTTGGCCTTTCTTGATATTAATTTTGATTGAAGCAACTTTCTGTTTGCATACTAGCATCTATTTCCGGCCTGAATTCTATTATGAATACAGCATTGCATACTATTATCACTTCTTATTGTTGCTCCGAGGTATGTAAAGGTTGTAACTCCTTCAAAGTTGTACTCTCCAATTGTTATATTCTGAGTATTTCTTATTTGTTCATTTCTTGACATTTTTAGATATTTTGTCTTGTCTTCGTTGATTTTTAAGCCTACTTTTTGTGTCTCCGCTTCTAGTTGTACAAATACTTCTGCCATATATCTGTAATTTTTTGCCATGATTACTATGTCATCCGCATATGCCACTATTTGTGTTGTCATATTGAATATACTGCCTTTCTTTTCTAATTTTCCTATGGCGTAATGTAGTATTAAGTTAAATAATAGTGCGGATAAGGCATCTCCTTGCCGTACTCCCGTTTCTATTTTAAATTCACGGGTTATTTGGTTTTGTATTATAATTTTAGCTTTTGATTCATGCATTGTCATTATGATGAGGTTTGATAATTTCTGAGGTATTCCCAAATGTCTTAGAGCTGTTAAAATTATGTTTCTATTTATGCTGTCAAATGCTTGCTTGAAATCTATAAAAAGCATGTGAAGATCTATGTCGTGTTCATAACATTTCTCCATGCTTTGTTTCATGACGAATATCTGGTCAATCGTTGATCTTTGGCTTCGGAATCCGCATTGGTACTCTCCCAGGGTACCAGGGTACGATAAATCATATATTATTGCTAATACGAGGTTTCGAAACTTTTGGGTTACAAACGGGCGAACGACTCTATTTTGTAATTGTCGCAATATCTAAAATAAATAAATTATATAATCTAAAAATAGTAATTAATAAATAAACGAAATTTGACCAAATAATATAGACAAAAATACTTATAAAATAATTTAAAAAAAAAGGATATTAACTTTTTTAATAACTTTTTTTTGTTTTCAGCAAATTTTTTTTTGTTTTCACTGTATTTGACTACAAATCACAATATTTTCGATATGAATAAATTTATAACTTATTTCAGAAACTGACTATCTATATCCACATTTTTAACTTCAATCAATTGTTATAAAATTTGCAAAATGATATTTTTCTATCAATTCGAGAGGTTTCATGGCTGGAACAGGATCTGCAATAAGCAACCTCAAATTTTTTTAACTTATTACAACTTTGCTATTATCATGTATTCAGCTATGACTTAATATGTCTTCACTTTTTCCTGCAGAGCATAGAATCGCCGTAAAACTATATCAACGAACTCTGTTTTGATATAATTTCTTCATTTGTATCCATGTTTTGGTTTAATTTCTTTTTCCATATATGCTTTTCTACAGTGGCAGACGAACTTTTTCCTTGGGGATTCCATTCCGTTCTTAATATCGATTCAGTTAATATCTTCTAAGCTTATGGTTAGTCCATTAATATTTTATTTTTTTATTCGTTTTGCTATGATGTTTTCTTGTTTTATTGTGAGCTACAATCCCCTATATATGGTACTTTACTGAACCTAAAACCTACTATTTTTATCTGTGGAATAGTGGAACGTATTAAGTACAGTCTGTATAGTACTATTTAAAAGTCAATGATTAATGTCCTAAGATACATTGCGAAGATGAAACATTATATAGAAAGCATAATAACATTAACTTGCTTCAGAACCTGTAATCTTCATAATAATTAAAGGCTCTTAAATCAAATAATTGATTTTAATAAAAAAACATTTACAGTGTTTTAAAAAAAAAATATTAATTAAAATCAAACTCAAAGACTTTCATTAGCATACTCATTTGACATTAAAAAAAAAATTTTTGTTTTTGGTTTTTCCAAAAATTTATAATTTTGCGTTTATCTGATTACTTGATACAATGTCTTCAATTAGGATTACAGAATAACGTATTGTAAATTTTTCTTCTGTTTTCTTTATGTTTTATCACATCGATAACTCGCTTTAACTATTTTGCGCACTTTAAATTCTATATACAGTACAGAAAATAATATAAAATGTTTGAAATTAAATTCATTGCAAAAAAAAACAAAATTTGCAGAAAAACTATATACCAAAATATATATATATAACATATATATATATATACTAAGCGTTTTAGAACGTGTTTTATACTTATGAACTAAATGCGATGACCCTGAGCCGTCGTTACTTCTACTGTTTTTGTTGTTGTTGGTGTTGTTGTTGCCATCAAAACATACATACACACCAAAAAAACACATAGTTTCATGTCATCCAATCCGATTTTAGAATGAAATGTGAACAAAATCACAACGAATAGGCAGAATAGGAGGTAATAAATAGGTAAAAGAAAGAAAAATAAAAATAATAACAAAAACAAACACAAAAAAATGCAACAAAAATCATAGTAATCTAACTGCAACCAGCAGCGGTAATAAGTTACGTTAAGAATATATTAAATATACATACCTATTCAGTTATATGGATAAATATTGTTGTAAGTAACGTACACAATAAACGGTATATTTTATAGAAAAATCTCATTTTTTGTTTTTATTTTTTGTTCTCTCCTTTTTTTTTTTGTTTTTCATATTGAACTATGTTAGGCTGTCAGGTTCATTTATAACTATAATATATGTGCAGTTAAGGTAAGTATTAGGTCTTTTGAGAATAAAAGATCGTAAATATGAATATACAGGGGGATATACAATTTATTTATTTTTGGGTCTTTTTTTCGTGCTCTCTCCCTCTCTCAATTATTTTTTGTCATTTACTTTACCTTTATATAAGTAATTCTCATAAAGTAATTTTCTTCTATTTCCAACATTACATATTTATATCCGATCTGGAGTAGGGCATCAAAGACCCATATAAGTAAATTAAATGTTTGTCAAAAACTCACAAAGAATTTTTTTGCTTCATCGGGAATCGAGCGGGGCCTTTCGGTTAGAAAGACTTAACAAGATTTTTAATTAAAAATATTCAGAACTGAAAAATCTATAACCTCTTTTACATCTTCGGCTCCATAGATTAGATTATATTACATCTTAAAAAAACAGTTTGTCCAAAAATCTTAATGTAATCGTGACCGCTATGCCTATTGCAACATTTATCCATAACCCTTGTTTATGTTAACTTTCATACCTTTGAAGAATATTCGAACGTTATTATAAAAAACAGATTCTGAAATACAAAATATTTGTTAGTTTTTATTATAATTGGGAATTTTATTTAGTTTTTATAACTCACATACGAATTTATTTTAAATCTATAGATTAGTTTTAAAACTAATCAGATTTTAACTAACAGAGATGTAAGTGGACTACTATACTTACTAATGAATTGCATTACTGTTGGTAAACGAAATTTTATATAGTTATTGTTGAAAATTTCAAAACATTAAATAAATTAGGATTTATGTCAAAGGTGCATTGGTAGTTGTTGAAAATAGTTGTGTAAAAGGTCGAATTTGCCCCTATTTAACCCGGTAAAACTTTCATAGTGGTTACCAATTACCAAATTAATTTTCAAAACTTCTATCGTTATTGTTCCGTATAAATAACAGACTAATTTTCGGCAATGAAAACGTCGACGGTGATGTTGATATTTGTTAGATCAAAACAAAGCCATATTTCCATTTTTATACTGAGCAGGAAGGTGTTATTATTCGAACTATCCAATTTTTTTTAAATTCGAATGTCTATCAAACTTCATATGAAGTTTGCAATCGAAAATCTGATCTAAAACTTGAGTCCGTTCTGTTCGTTCAATTTTCCATTTTAAAATTTTCTACTCCTTTTTTCAATATTATTTATTTTCCATTTGCCCAATAATTTCGAATATTTTCATTTTTTGTAAATTTTCTTTTTTTCTTTTTATTGAATTCTACATTTTTATTATACCATAAAATAATAAAAAAAAAAAAATGCGCGCACAGGTTTTTCTTATTTTTGTTACTTTTCTTCTATTTTTTCTACTTTTTTTGTTTTTAATCATATTTATTTTTTATTTATATCGTAAATACCGTTTGTTATGTATTGAATTGCGCGCGCAAATTTCTAGAATTTATGCGGTACTTTAAGGGGTTTTTTCTTATCGTATAAATTATATATATATAAATATTGCATGTATGTTTAAATAATATATACGTATATAATATATATATATCTACATAATATGTAATAATGTACATTATTTAGTGGAATAGTGGAACGTAATATGTGTACCTTAAAGCAAACATTACAAAACCTACAAAATATTTGTATCTGAGGTTGAGAATATTGCAGTTTTTTATTTAGATTAAAATCGACATTTATGGGCACCTTACTATACAGCTTGAAGGATTTTAAATTTATGAATTGTGAATGTGTGTGTATATGTGTGGGTATTTTGTTTTTTAAGTTAAATATAAAGATTTTCAATATCCAAGATAAATCTAATGATGTTGTTATTATTATAGTTTTTTTCTCTAAATTTATTATATAATTTTCAATGTTTTCAAAGATATATCATATATAGATACTTTTTTCACCTTACAGATAGTGGGGCTTAAAATCTTTTTTCTAGTTTGTTATTTAGTTTTTATTTTGTAGATTAAAGTGATTTTACTGCACTTATATTGTTGTAGTTTTTCTTGCATTTTTTTTATTAATTTAAATAAACTGATTTTTGAATGTATTTAGAATAGGTACAAGTAAATATATATAATATATAAAATGAACAGGTACCGTTTACAGGTACACTGAACTTAAATACCACAGGTACCGTACTGTAAAGTATTTATATATATACATTTATTTATATATATATATAACTTTGTTCTAAATAGTATGTTGTTTTAATTCCAAACATGTTGATGAAAGAAACGAGGTTGATCGATAAGATTTTTCTTAAATTTTGGAATCAAGGTTTATTGTACAGGGAGGGGTGTAATTATTTTATTTAGAAGTTTTAGAATCAATATCTATGATTAGATCACCATTAAAAGAATTTTATATTAAATGATTTTTTATGATATTTTTTATTTTATATTTTTTATGGAATAAGGTCAATTTGTAATTCTTTTACTTTTAAATTATTTATAGTAAATATTTAATACAGTTTATGTACTAAAGATCATAAATTGTAGGCCTACATGTATGTTTAGTGAAAGGTAATACCTTATCAATAATCAAATCTTATTGGAAAATATATATATTTTTTTTACTGTGAAAATTGTTGTGGTAAATTTCCACCGATATATATTTGCCTTTGTTAACTAACTAAGTATAAGGTTTGGGGTGGGGACATTTTATATTCGGATTATTACAAAGAAGTGAAGGGAATGCAATGAAGTGAATCATTGTATGAGATAGTAATGATAAAAGAGTTTAATTTTTGAAATTCGTTTGACATTTTTTTTTTTTTATACACTAGAAAATTCTAAAAGCTTTAAAGATTCTAAGAATAATAATATTCGTAGATATTGAATGACACTTTTATTCACATTTTTTAAATTTTTTCTATTATGGTCATTTAGTGAGAAATGTGTACCTTTCATCTTAATATAAATTTAACTCTAAATACAATATATACCTATACTCAGACTTCATTTGGAAGTTTAAAGAAAAATCTAATTTATAAACGCTTTATCACAATGGACCATACGGTCCAAATGTGTCAGCGTACTGTACTACCTACCTAATTCATAAACGTACTATGATATCTTAGAATACAATTTAGTATGTTTTAATTAGAGATAGAAATTTGATATAAAAAATAAAGCACATTAATTATTGAATATCCAATTGCCATGATACATAAAATATAAGGGATTTTCATAAACACATACGCTGAAGTGGGGCAAGTGTGTTATAGAAAATACATAGTTCAAATATATTACATTGTGAAATTGTAGTTTGAGAAGATATTTAAACGATACTTTAAACACTTATTAACTGAAATACTAATTATATTTATTTGTACATTAGAAACTAGTAAATTATTTGGTTTGTAAATTAGAGAATAAAATACAATAAGTAAATTGATGTCCGTGTAACACACTTTCCCGAAAAATGGGGTAATTGTGTTACGGGTAACTAAAAATGGTATTATTATGGCTGGGGTAAATGTAGTTAGTTAGAGATTTTGATATTATAATTTTTTTTTTAGAATAACAATTTTTTTTGTTATTTTTTATTTTTTTTTCTTTGTTTCATGTATTAGTTGGATAGAGAAAATATTGAGAATTAAGAAATGTATTTTTTTTAAAATTTAACGGTTAGAAATATAAAATTTCTGACGTGGTGACACACTTACGCCAATTATACATTTACCCCACTTCATCTTACTGCAAAAACAAAATACTGCAGAAAAAATTTTTTTTTAGTTAAGTTATTAAAATTTTAATTTTCCACATTTGCAGTTTTGTATGTATTATAAATAAAAAAAAAATAATACAACTGATTGTCATGCGCCAGTCACTATAATTTTGCAGATTTTCTGCTAAGTTAAAAATGTTTAAATGAACAAATATCATTTGCAACATTTTGTTTATGAACAAAATACTTGTCAATATTTATGTTTATCAAAACCCATATAATATCGGTGAAATTGTTAACGTGGTTGAATCTACAGATTTTAATAGTTTTGAAAAATGTTTACACATTTTTAATGTAAATAATTTATCACAATGGACTCTACTGATTTAAATGTGCCGACGTATTATCGGCAGCCACTACTACCTACCCAATGTAAAGAATTATTCAAATTGATCACACACATATTTCATTATTCGAGCATTCTGGAACCAAAAATAGATAATTTAATCATAAAAATAACACAGGACAACATTTTCCAATTCAAAAATTTATAATTATTTTAAAACTTCCATATTGAAATTCACTTTTATTTGTGATCTATCCCAAATTTTATTGTGAACATTTAAAAAAGAAGTAGACTTGACTGATATATTTTGATTAATGGCATGCAGTGAAATATCCATTATTAGCTTCTACAAAAGTAAATGTTTTACATACATACTATACATTTCCAAATCTCATATGCAAATCTCTCAATGAAACCATTTTTAGTCTTCGTTGAACTTGATTTGATTTTTGTATATTTTCTAATAAAAATATAAATTTTATTTTTTTAATAAATAATATTTAATATTTTTTTTTTTCTAATTTTAGGTAAGATATCCATTGGATTTAAACGACTTCAACATGTCTTTAAAAATTTTAAAGTTAATATCACGATTATGATAGTAAGTTTTATTTTGTAAAGTGAATATAGAGCAACTGAACTGCTTGAATTCCAACTAAAAAAAATATTTTGCTTTACTTTTAAAATAATTAAATAAATAAATTTCTAGTGTCATTTTGCTTAAGCCAGTTCACCAATCCAAGCATTTATACATACTTGTCAATTAATATATTTATTATTACAATTGAATTATTAATATTAGCTATAACCTGAAATAGAAATGATTGAACATTTTAATTTTTTTTTCATTTAATTAACAATGTATCATCTAAAATAGTTGCAATGCAAACTTACACTCTTTTTAATAGTTAAAGACATTTTCTTGGGATTTATCATATTAGGATTTATGATATACCATCTAAAATGGATTACGAATTACACTTACAACAACATAAATTAATTAATAAGCATCAGGTAATTTATAATAATTTGTGCACTTCATTATCATTGTCCTGTAAACCAATCCGTAGGGCACAAGGCGACATATTTCATGTGGTGCTGTCGAACACCGAGATAACAGAATCAGAAATAAATTATCGAAATCAGGACACAACAATTTTTGATTGAAGCTTGGAACGTTAGATCCCTGTACAATTCAGGTCGATAAGAGCAAGTTAAACGTAAAATTGTACACTTAGCTTACATTTAATTCTGTCCTCAATATCTTAAATTAGTGTAATATTAATTTAATGTTATAATTTCAATATTTCAATGTACAATAATTTAAATCAGTTATTAAGCCTTTGATTAAATCTACTTTAAAGCTCAATTCACGTTGCGGGAGATATTTTATTGAACACAATTTACTCATACATAATGGTTTTACTTAAATTCTCAGCTTTTGTGTTTTTTACCTTAAAAATATATCATCATTTCAGACGTTTAATATTTTCTTCCTTGTCTATCAGTTTTCAAATACAATTTACGGATATAGTAGGGCTTTTCACACATACCTATACTGCAAAAACAAAAAAAATTTTTTGACAGTTTGTTAACCAATTTTCAGGCAGTTTGTTTGTTTGAGTTTTCTACACTTGCAGTTTTGTGTTATAAATAAAAACAGACACAACTGAATGTCTGCATTTGTAAGAAATGTTTATGAACAAAATATACTTGTCCAATATTGCTTATTTATAATAACCACTGGTATATATTAGATTCTAATAACCCAATAGCAATGCCCTTTCTTCAAAAATCTTTCTTTTTGTTTGGGTTTTAAGAAATAACAAAAATCTACTTATGAGATATATTATATCAGGTACCGGAAAATAATAATTTCAATAAATTTCTTTATTTTTTATTTTTAAATGTCAAATATCCTAGGACTTTTGAAAACCAATTTTTATTAGCTATACACTTACTATACAATAGTCGATTAGATAAAATAATTTTTCTTTGAATTTCTTAAACACTAATAATGTGGATTATCCCAATTTCATTAGCGCAATTCGTTATCTATAATTATAATTGACAAGCATTTAAGGACCTGCGCAGTAGACACCTTTTCATTTTATTTCGCTTCTCTTTAATAAACTCTTAATATATAATAAGTAAATTGTATATAAAACAATAATGCGCACACAGTTGAAAATTTTTTTAATCATATGGTTTTATTATTCACCAAATTCATTAAGAAATATGTAGAAACGAAACAGGAAATGAGAAGTAAGGTATTTATGTTTTTTAACGAAAACATACTAATTTCAAAGCTTTTCATTAAAAGACAAGTGTTTTCTGCTTCATGCAAATCCCTGTTCTTTTAAAAACTTTAAATTTGGCTTTAACTTGAAGTATAATTACTCAACAGGGGCCCCTAGTTTTTATTTATAATTATAAATTAAATCATAAAAATAATTTTGTATCAGTTGTATCATAATATTCATTTTTTTTTTTTTTTTTTTTGTAAAAAATAATGACATTCCATAAAAATATCTATTCCGGGAGCTGAAATCAAAACCTGCAGCAATCCTGATTAGTATAACCGTATTATCATTCGAAATTTCAATTCAATATAAATTTTTGATTATTAAAATAACAATTATTATAAAAACAAATTAAATCACTTTATTATTGTAATTTCAATTTAATTTTGCTAATTAAATAAATAATTTCAAAAACAAATAACAAAATATTAATGTGCTTTATAAAATTATTTTTTATTATTAAATTAAAAAATTAATTTAACAGTAAATTTTATTATATTCATTATTACATAGATTATTTTCATATTATGCTATAACTTTAAATTTTTTTTTTTTTAGTTTTGCGTAAAATTACAGTTAAATTTATTTTAATACTAAATTTTTTATTTTCTTTCCAATTTTCAATATGTAGGTAGTTAGATAGGTAGCTAGTACTGAATTGTTTGTAAATTAATTTCAGTTATGTTTACCGTTTATTCTTAATACAAAAAAAAAAACAAAAAAAAAAAATAAGCGTAATAAATAATGGTGTCTTATAAATATAGAAATGAACTAATTTGCACGTCCAGTTGCACTAAATTGTACAACTCAGTATATATACACACATAATCATGCGCTCATTTAATAATATTACATAACTGAAGATTTTTTTTTTTTATTTTTCTAAAATAAAGATTTTTCAAATTGAGGAAAATTCAAGAATTTTACTTGTTTTCAGAAAAACAAAACAAAATCGCGAATTTTGATTCAACAGTTTTAACTAACTGTTATATTTTATTATTATTGTTTGTGTAATTTTATTAAGTAAGTAGTAAGGTAATTTTTATTTTAATAATCATGTTTTTTTTTTATTTGTTTGTTTTTTAATTTGATTTTTTATACTAACATCTGTTTTATTTGTACTAAACCAGTTAGGCAGGTGATTATTTAGCCTGAAACTGTTTTTTCCTTTTTTTGAAAATTCATAAAAAAAAAAAAAAATTAAGAAAATAGAAAAATAAATTTCCACTTCCACATATAACCTCCTAACAAATGAAAGAACAACGGTTTTTTATTTTACAACACAAATTTTTATTTTGTTTATTTTTTATTATTATTTTTTTTTTTTGTTTTTTTTTCAATTTATTATTATTATCTTTTCAAATTCAATTGAAATTCTTAAAATTTTTTTAAGAAGTTGATAGAGAAGAAAACAACAACAAAAAAATGGAGAACTTTAAATTTATCTTGATTATTATATATGTACAATATTATGTATACACAACAAGTATAATAATGGTCCATTGGTAATTTTATATGAAGTATGTAGGTTTATGTAGCATGGAACAGTGGTTTCAATTTTTTTATATTTTCTTAGATGATTACTTCCATTTAAAATATATTAGGGTTTTTCATTGATATTTAAGTTGATGATGCATACTTATTTTTGATAATTTGAATTTATGTAATTGGTTGATATATGTCATAATATGTTTGTATGTATGTTTAGCATTTAATTTCAATATCAAAAATTAAATTAAATTTTTCCCGGAAATCAAGATTGTAGATTTCAAGAGATTTTATCCGAAATACAGTTATTTACATTGAATTGATTTAATTTTTTTTTGGACGTTGTAAATTATGTAGTAAGTTCGGATTGAAATGGGAAAAATATAATTTAGTTGTTTTGCAATTCAATAAAATTTAATAATATTTAATTTATATGTCCTAAAGTTAAAATTAAAAGTCAAAAAGTATTAGGACTTTTCACACATACCTATACTGCAAAAACAAAATATTGCAAACAAAAAAAATTACAGTTTGTAAAATTTGAATTTTCTACACTTGCAGTTTTGTGTTATAAATAGAAAAACAGACACAACTGAATTTCTGTGTTTGTCAGAATATAGGCAATATTGCAAAATATTACTTGTTTATGAAAACCACTGGTATATTAGATTTTAATAAGCCGATTTTCCCGGTACCTAATATGTCCTAAAGTCAAAATGATATATAATGGGTTTGAAAATCAAAATGGAGGGTGTTTGAGTTCAAATGTCATTATGTCCGTTAATCATTTTCTATATAGAATGTGTTTCAAGTCATTTCATGAAAATTTCTGATATCTAATTAAATTTTCAAAATCTATTCAGATAAAGGAGGAAATCAGCAGAAATGCAAGCTGCAATTATAAAATAAGATTGGATTCTCATCCAAATACCTTAGAAATCAACTTGTTGATCTCAAATGATGCTAGTCGACTTAAACAACTACCCAACAGATACTAACAGAGTGTAACTAGATTGTCATGGGGTTTTTTCATCCGCAGGTCATTAGATGTGGCTTACATATACAAATATCATACAAATTACTGATTGTCTCCATCAGAGACAGATTGAACAGTTTACAAGAGAAATAAAAAAAAAAATCTTTGAGCATTTTTTGTAGTTGAATAAGAATCGGCTTTGATAGTAGTTAAATGTTCATCATTTTACAGAAATAATTTTGATTGAATGAATCTTTTCTATTAGGTGTACTAGCCATAGAGTCTTCAATTTGTTCATTACTGTACATGTCTTATAAAAAGCAGTTATTTTTTTGTAAATTTAGTAAACATACGTTTTTGAGGAATAAAATATGTCCTTTGCTGAAATACATATCAACTTATTTACTATTTATTTATTTATTTTATTAGTTCCTCTCAAGTGAGCTTATAAATCTCTTACAGAGTGTCGAAAATTTTTATTTTCATTTAACTAATTTGCAAAAGCTGTTGTATGGGAAGTGAGGGTTTAAATAAACATTTTTTTTAAGATTGCACATGAAATTTTCAACTTTGAAGAAATCGGATGGTTGGGTTTCATCATCTTCTGTCATTTTCAGCTTTATATTTTTTTACTGGATGTTTGTAATAGTGATGTGCAATATCCAAAAAACCAAATCGGTATATCGATCGATACGTGAAAAAAATATATATCGATACATACAAAAATCGGAACCAAATATATCGATTTAAATCGGGGAAAATAAACATTGTAGATTTTGATTTGAGTTGAGTTGAAAAAGCCAACGTAACCAGCTTAAATTAATTTTTATATATAAATTTTAAAATTAATATTGTTATTTTTTATCATAAATATTAAAAAATATTAAATAACGTGTTCAAGCACTCTTCAGTTTTCGTCAATTTCAAGACATTCAGTTTAAACTTGTTTTTATTTTAAAAATAACCTAGCTAAGGAATAAATGAAAATTTTAGTACTTCGTATCCATACTAAATTAATTTTATTAATTCATTTCAAATGATTAAAAAGTTGTGTTTACTTGTTTTTGTGCTTACTACTTGTTTGACGTTTGTACATCAGTGCTCAATACTAATACCTGAAACAGTTTAAAACATATGACGTAAAACTACAATAGACGTTTTCGTTTTTTAGTTCAGAGACATAGATCTGAGCGCGCTCTGACTCAAGTGAGCACGCTCTGAGCAGAGCATGAACAGATAAGCTCCGAGCGCTCAGATTTAATAAAAAAACACGATTTCAATAAACTGTAATTTTTATTTTATTGTTATTTCAAATTGTCATTTGTCAATAATCGAATTTAAACTTTAAATTTTGAAATTTACAAAAGTTAAAATATCTAAACTAAAAAATATTTACTATTTTTGATTAAATATTAAATATTTATCATCACAGCTTATATCGCGGCCCATTATTTCTTAAATTGTAAAAATTACTGTTGATATTTAATTTAAATATTACAATGGTTTACTTTTTTACTATCGTATAGTAGCGTCATCTATTTTATTTTAAAATAAACATCCCTTTTTGACATTTAATATTCAAACGCTCTACGTGCTCTGTTAATTTAAATCGAGCACATAGAGTACGCTCTGAGAGCTCTCTGAAAAACGCATAAAAAAATACGGATTTCAAGCTCTGAATGCTCTGAGCAAAAAAAAAACATGAATCTGTTTTTGACAGTTCGTGCCTTGCTCTGAACTAAAAAACAAAAACGCCTAATACAAACTATGTATACAACACAATATACATTTATTTTGCTGTCAAAGTGTCAAAACTTTTTTAAAGCTCAAAAATTATGTTCTATATATTAAAAGATCGCAGTCAAATCCATGTACTCAAATATCAAATAACATCGATGTACTCAAATGTCGCTAAAAAAAATAGCGAATTTAAAAGCCGATATAATATAAGCAAAATAACGATTACATCGGGAACTCGACTATAGTCTGTAACCATATTTCAAAAATATCTGTATATCCTAGCAAATTATTGGTCTATAATCAAGGTATGCAGAAACGTTATAATGAAAAAAATTCGATACTTGATAAATCATATTAAATAACAGAGAGGTTTCTTAAACTCACCTAAACTACAACATATTGTGATGACGCCACAGAAGTAAAAAAAATTATTATTTTTTTTTTATCAGAAAATCACAGTTAAATCACCTTTAGATACATTATACATGTGTATATTATATCCTATTAAATTGATTTGGATAAAAAAAAAAAAATTCAATTTCCATTCCGTTCAAAAAATAAAAACAGAACAATATCAAAAGCAACAAAAAAAAACTAGTTTTTATTGTTAAGAAGATAATATTTTATTATGTAGCTATGTATGTTTTTATTGAGCTCATCCTTGAAGAATTGAAAATTAATCGTAAAGGCAAAAGTAGAAGCACATTCCAGCTTCATCAGTATCTAATCTAGTAAATCTGTATTTTGTTTTTTTTTTTAATATTTTCTAAATTCTAGTTTTTAAAATATTATGCTTGCGAGAGGAATAATTGAGAGTAGGGAATGAATTTAAAATAATAGTACCGTTGTCATTATTTGTTGTTATTATTGTTTTTGTTTCAATATACAGATGTATTTTTTTTTTGTATTATAAATTAGTGGCAAATTTAATCGGTTAATGATTCAATTTTATTAGTTTTTTTTTGTTTATTTAATATAAAGTAATTTTGGAAATTATTATCTAAACAAAATTTCTGTCTATAAATAATAGAATACTTAAAATGCCATAAAATTGAAAATTATTTATTTTCGAACAGGTGAATATAAAAGAAGATTATTATAAGGTGACTAAAACGTCAGAAGCAATTGGGATGGTCACTTTTACTTAAAACATTTGAAAATTTTATTACAATTAAATTTGTGTTCGAGTTGTTTTTGTTAAAATTTAGCAAAATTAGCTAAAAAATAAGTATACAAATTTTGTAGAATGTTGAAATATTCACAAACTTTTGAACTATTTTATTTTATTTTAATTACAGAATCGTTCAAATATTTTCGTTATCATTTTTATACGTTTTACATAAGTCAACTTAACTCAGCCTGTTCCATATTTTTTACTTTGATTTCCAGTTTCCAATATTCAAAGTTTAGCTTGAATAATCCACTCATTCGACTCTGGCTTTTCTGAATTTTCTTTATTCTCACAACATTTATAAACCCATGAATCCCTTGTACGACCTATAATTTGTTTCATTAAATTTATTCTTCGGTTCAATATATAGCATAATTCATTTTTTAAATGCAGTATGTTTTTAAGATATTTAAATATTGGAACTTATTGTGGTTTGAGCAAAATAACATAACTTCTTCGTGCTGCGACCAGTTGTGCTACAACAACTCTATACAAAATAAAAAAAATTCATATTTTTTTAACGAAAATAAATTCAATCTAAATTCAATCATACTGGTTCAACTATAATATTGATCTAAAAAAACAAAATAGAAATTTATTTTAAAGATATTTGAAAATCTTAATTTAATTAATTATATTCAAAAATAAAGTTAACGTACCTTGAATTAATTTGTATATTGGCTATTAAGGTGACAGCTTTTCACTTTTACTCATTCACCTCTCAATACTAAATTTATCATATTTAAAAGTTAATAATTTCAAAAACTACTCCAAAAAAGATTTAAATATTACTAGCAATTGAAATACATATTGTGATTATTTAAAGTGATTTCGCTTTATATGATAATATAACTGGACTTAATTAGTACATTTATTAAAACCACATTAAAATTACCATATTTGACACGCATATTTTAAAATAAATAAATTTACAAGAAATTTAAATATGTTTAATTAATTAGAGATATAATTAGAGATAATTTTTAATTTAGTTTTCATATTTTACACCAGAATATTAATTTATAAATGTGACAAAATGTGATAGTAGTTAGATATTGAAAATCGTTATAATATTATTGATATCGTTGTTTTGATATATTTATGATTATAGAACTGGTCTTTTAAAATAAGAACACAAACTGTTAATGATATAAAAAAAAAAAAAAATTTATTAAAATTTATTTAATTACCGTTGGTATTGATGCTATAAATAATTTTAATACGGTATTAATTTATATAGAAAAACGGTAGCATTATTTTAATTTAAAAAAAAATCTAGTACTACAAATATAGTTTAATTCTCCCCACATTTATTGAAATGATGACATACGACAGTTATATTTACATTAATAAGAAATATAATTTCATTTTTTTTGTTTTTGTAATTTCTCGAACTAGATATATTAAAACTAGAATATTGTTTATTTGTTTATTTAGTGTAACAAAATGTAGGTTGTACTTATTTAATAGCGAAAATTAATATTGATTAAATCTAAATAAAATTAGAAAAATTAACAGTTAAGTACATCAATTTAGTAAGACGTTTTATCATTATTAATTATGTACTATTAACCTACCTTAAAATATTCCTAATTACCGAAGCAATAAAAAAATTATCTTGCAATATAGTTTAATAAAAAAAAAAGAAGAGTTGAAAGATTAAAAAAAAATTCAAACTAAAAGTTAGCTAAAAGTAGTCAATATAAAAACTTGTATTGAATGCAAAATAAGATATTGTCAAAAAATAAACATGCTTGGTACTATTAAAATTACTTGTAAATGAAAAACACAAAAATATAAATAAAAATACAAGTTTGTGACTATTTTGAATAAAAACCTTTTTTTTTCATAAAAATCTGTAATATATTTCTTTAACCAATTTTTTCAGGTCAAATATACTTTACATATTTTCAATTGTTTGATTAAATAATTTTAAATCATTTTGTTATAATAATTTAATTAGTAATTAAAATTATTAAACTTTATACTGTATTTAACAGTTATTTTTAAATTAAAATATTACTTGAGTGTAAATTATTAATTATAAGTATTATCTTTAACTATATAAACTATCCAAAATGCTGAAGAATGTATATATGTACGTAAATATTTTCAGAATGACCTTTTTTTATTATGCATAAATCAATCAATCAATCTATATCTATAATATCAATATATATATATATATATATATATATATATATATATATATATATCCACTATATCAATCTCAATCTATATGCATAAATCTTTAAATTAATCAATTGATAAGATAAAAATTCTGCAACATCTCTTGAACTGTCCCTTTACATAATTATTTTTATTCAAAATCGCTTATAGGGGTCCTCCTCAGCAAAAAAATCACAGCACAATCTTATCAAAATTTCGTTATAATAATTTGAAATATAAGTGACCCAAAATAAGCAATTCTCTTTAAACAAAACAATAAATAAAAATTTAATTTTCACCTACTATTTAAATTACTATAATAATATATGAAATAATTTACTTCAAAATCCATAAATCCAAATTTTCCAACATCCGATAAATCTTTTTTCTTTATTATCATTTAATAACCAAATTAATTTAATTAATATTTAAATTACATAAATACCTTTTACATAAATCAATTAATCCCCATAATAATGTTATCACTTTAAATTTTATTCCCTGATTTTAAATTAATAATTTCTAAAACAAAAAAAAACAAAAAAAGAGAATAACAAAAGAATAACACATATAAAAATAAAAATAAATATAATATAATAGCTTTTGTTTTTATTTATTTTCTATTTTTTTTTTTTTTTGTGCTTTTCTTTTTTTTTCAATTTCAACATTTCAGTATTTACTGACCTATCATTATATAACGATATATCATTGTGCATACATGCATTCTTACATATACATATTGCTATACATACGTTGATATATGCATACAAAAAAAAAAAAAATAAATAAAATTTTCACTTTCATTTCAACTTCTATAATAAATACACCTAGATATGTATAAGCTATATGCTATAAATGCGTTTTTATCATTATTTATACAAACAATAATAGTAACAATGATAATAATAATTATAATAATAAAAGTTATAATAGTAGAAATATTTACTTAAAACATTAATTACGCGAATAATAACAATAAAAATTAAAGAATAATAATTTCTTAAAATAAAAACTGAAAAAAAAACAATGTAGGTATATATAAATTTTTCTTTTTAAATTTTCATCATTAAGGGTGAATCCAAATTTAAAAAAATTAAAATAAAATAGGAAGAAACAAAAATTAAAATATTTCCGAAATAACGGTGATTTGTCTGTCATTCGATGACTAGATGACAATGATTATACAGCGGATATATTCAAAATTATTATTAATTGCAAGGAGGAAAATACTCTATTGTTAATTTTTTTTTATATTTTAGAAAGAAAGCAGCTTCTAAAAATGGTAAAAACTTCTCTCTATTACAATTTCTAACTGCTTTCCTTCTAAAATATAACAAAAAAAATTAGCAATGTCAGGTATTCAAAATGTGCTTCCAATGTTTCTATGTCACATTTATTCCTCTAATTAACAATATTCTAATATCTAATATTGTCATTACGCCCTGAATAGGGTAAATGGAATGGAAAAGAAGAAAATATCTAATTAAAGGTCAGATGGGGTTCGCAGTGAAGTTTATTTGATTTTTCTACTACTTGTTAAAGTCCCTTGTTGAAGTATATATTATTTAGTTAAATTAAGAAACACATTTTTTGTATATGCATACTTCTTGTATACTCCATTTGTTTTTTAAACTAATTTTATTTGGTTAGTCATATTGGTCACTATATACATATCTACTCTTTTATTAAGTACTTCATTTCTTGACTTAACGTATATCGAAATATCGAGGACCAGGATTGTCATAATTATTTTCCCTATTTTGTATAACTTTTTTTAACTAATCACACTCCGTTTTTGGGAATAGTTTTGTTCGTTTCGTTTTTTATTCATCGCACCATGATTATATGAAATTAATAACAAATATGATCGTAGGTCATTATATTTAATCTGTATATTAAAAAAAAGTATACGATATAAATATCTGAACCATTTAAAAATCGACTTTCATTATTAATCTTTTAAATGATAGATATTTTGAAAGGAAACATGGCGAATTCAAATATTCTTTCTAATTTTTTCAATTAGAATTTAAAATTAAACACAATGTATTAGTCATTTAACATACAAAAATTTTACTTTATCAAATTGCCGCAACAAGACCCCCAATTTAAATTTAAATTGTAAGTAAATTATACATATGAGGTTGTTGTTTAAGATAAATCAATAAAAAATATAGTGTCCACGATAAATTGAAATGATGGAAAATAACGATATATCAATACGGATTTTTTTTATCAAACTTTCTCGAATTTCGAGGAGCCGAATACTAGTAGTTTTTATGTTTGAGAATTCCTGAATAACGAATTTCAAATTTATTCCAGTTTAATCCTAAGGGGAAGAAAATGAACAAATGAAGAGAGACAAATTGTCCATATATTTTAACCTTTATTTTATTTTTTAAACTTAAACTCGAATACCGTAATATAATGTTTTATAACAAAATGATTGCCCAACAACAATTTTATTTACATATATATATATATATATATATATTTCTATATGATATATAAGCATTTCCATAAAAGCACATTAGAAAAGTAATTATTTATTTAATTTTATCGAAAATTATTCTATCATATATGAGAGAGAAAAATAAATTTCAATTTAAAATTTCTTCCATCTGTTTATGTCATGTCATGTTGTAAATCGAGGAGAGATGAGAGGAGAAATTAAAAATTAAATTTATGCATTTATACATTTATGTACATACATTCGTATACATACTACATAGGTATTAAAGATACTTTTAATTGTTTTATAATTTATGTACTCGTAATAATGACATATGGATGAAATTAGAACATACCTACCTACATTTTTTTGAATGAATTTCAATTTGAATTAAAATGATTTTAGAAGTAGAATATTCAAAGTACATACATACATACATGTATATTATAATATACATTATATTGAAATATTTTATTTGAAATAATGAAAATTATAATATGTACTTATGTGTACAGACATAATGTATTTAGAAGAGGAAAAAGAAATTCTTACATGACAGGATCAATAGGGGAATTATTACGAAATTGAGGAAATTTCAATGTCCAGCAAACATTTAATTAATTGATTTATTGCGAACGTATTATGTCAGTCAGTTTTTACAAATTAAATCATTATTGAAAAACGGTTGTAACAAAAAGGAGTAAAACAAAGTAATGAATGTTATT
This sequence comes from Argyra leucocephala, assembly GCA_963942445.1. Taxonomy (NCBI): domain Eukaryota; kingdom Metazoa; phylum Arthropoda; class Insecta; order Diptera; family Dolichopodidae; genus Argyra; species Argyra leucocephala. The sequence continues at coordinate 25,446,012 of OZ012677.1, read as the reverse complement.
TTAACAAAAAAAATATATATTTCGAAATGAATTCAATTTAATATTTAAAATTCATTACAATTTTTAAAATTAAAAATTTTAATAATCAAATGTAATTAAAATAAATATTAAAACAAATATCAGATTCCTGGCCTAAAAAAACCTATATTGTGTTCAAAGGCCACTTAAATAAAGTTATAAAAAAAAATATCAGATTCATTTATCTTATAGATATATACATATATATCTTTTTGCCTTTCTTCGATGTTCATGTAATATAAAAAAATCACTATAATTCTGTTTCATCGAACTGAGTATGCTAACACTTTGATTGCTAGTACAAATTTTTGTTTAGTTTGAGAGTTATTTTAAGCAGGCTAAAAAGAGGTCAGGCTTCTTCAACAGTTATAAAAATCAAATGCTTGTTAAAGTGTTAATCAATCTGAAATATTTACGGTCTTTATAATTTTTGGGTCGAAATATTTATATTAGATAACGGATCACTGTATTAATTGTAGTCTAAAAGCTTAGTAGATCAAAATTGCCATCATAGTACAGTAATATCGTCAGTTTTTTGTTGGGGCACAAATATCTAAATATAACAGTAATTTTTATACATTTACATTTACAAGCATTCACAAACATTAATGTCCTTGAAGTAACCAAATCATGTTGTTTTTATTCAGATGACAAATTGAATAAGTAAAACTAGACTCAGAGTCAGTCATTTTTTTTTTTTGTTTTAAAGTCATTTCGGTAAGAATAGTTCAATACTTGTTCTTATATGAAAACAAAAATATGATAATTAGTTAAATGCCAAAAACTTGACAATAATTATTACAAGAGTTTTGAAATGAGGATTTAACAACAACATTATAGTACCTATTTATCTGGTGGGGTCTGGTCTCTTTATCACCGTAGTTGTAAATGAGCTTATTAAAATAACTATTATGATTACCTGCAGCGGATTAACCATTTGTGGGGCCTGAAGCTCAGAATATTTGTGGGCCCCAAAATATAAGTAAAATGTAAAGAAATGTATACAAATAAAATTTGGAAAAAATATAAATTCATTTTAATTCATTTTATGTGACCAAATAAAAAATAACAATATAAACAAAACAAAATAAAAATTTAATAAAATTTTTGTTTCCGGCATTTTTTATTGGCAAATTCCCTTATTGCCTCATCATAAGACACTGATTTGGTTATGTCATTTTCAATTAACAAAATTCTAGCATTGTGGTGCGATATTTATTTTTATTAAAATGTTAATTTTGAAAAGGCTCTTTCAGCCTCACAAATGGTTATTGGTACAGTTAGAAATATCTTTAATGTTGTATATAGATTTGGAAAAACTTCTATCAAACTTCTCTCGAATATTAATTTGAGCATAGTGGAACATTTTGTTTGATCTTCTTTTGCATTTGTAATTTTAAGATATTCTCTAAATTGTGTACATTCGTTAATTAGTCCTGCATCTATATCATTATGGTAAAAGGAAAGGACAAACTTTCCATGTCAATTTCAGATTTATCATTTTTTCCCATATTTAAAAGAAATTTAAATTTGCTATTTATTTGCTTGTATACGCTACATTTTTTTTCTTATTTTCAATTTTTTTAATTTTTTTAATTTTTTAGAATTGAATAGATATAAAATTGAAAGCGATCGGGCCCTTTTTACCGGGGCCTTAAAGCTGCAGCTTCATTAGCGTATTGGTAGATCCACACCTGATGATTACCCGCATTAGTGCCATTAAGCACCTGAATAGTTCGACTAACTGATATTAAAATAAAACATGTCCTCACGATTCCACAACCAACATAATTCATCCTTCTTGCATCAGCATAGTATTTAGATAGAAATTAGAAATGATCTTATATTTGAAATCTTTAAAATTTTTATTAATTTTTATTTTATAATAATAGAAAGTATACTTACTTAATTCCAAAATTCCTATGTCGTACTGTCACGAATTTAATTTTGTAATTTTATTCAATTAAATCTTTTCCATTACAAAAATTATTTTATCAATAAAAAAATTTAAACCAAATAAATTTTCCTTAACCTAATATTTTAAATAATACATAAGTGTACCTACATTCATATTTACTTATATCAAATATATAATTGTAATTTATAGAACATGTAAAATATATATATCATGTACATATACATATGTACAAAATATAAAATTATAAATTAAAATCTAAAATTCCTTGAAGAATCCCTCTTCAACATTAAATTATCTATGTACCTACCTATGAAATAAAAGTATTTCATAATATATACATATTATTATTATTATTATTATGTAAATGTATTAATAAAATAAATAATTTAAATTACTCTAAATAATTTCTTTAGTTTTCTTTGATTTTTAATTTTCATTTGATAGTTTTTTAAATCACACTGTACCCATTAAAAATTATATTTAAAATCATAATTTAAACCGCAAACATAAAAGCTTAAATTAAATTTTTTTTTTATTTTTATTTTTTTTTTTTTTTTTTTGGCACCACATGGCATTTTATCATTACATGAACGAACACATACAAGAGTAATATTCCCTAAAGAAAAAAAAAAAATCATTATGCCGACACACACAATTATACATATAAGTAAGCTCGCATAATACAAAATAATCACTTACTTTAATTTGAATATTTTTTTTTTGTTTTTGTGAGCTGAATTGCGAATGTAACTTGTCATTGCCACACGTATATATATATATAAATATATATATTTATATGATTATGTATACAGAGACCACTAGTCTCATTTGGATATATATTTTTAAAACATTTAAAACATAAAAGTATATGTTACTGAATCCAACACAATCATACACCTGTATTATTTTAGCGAGGTTCTCTTAAATAAATTTGTACCTACAAAGAAAAAAACAAATAAGATATTTCTGCATAGGTAAATGATATAAAATTACATTAATTACTGATTACTGGCCCCCAAAATAATGCAAAACTAAAAAAAAAAAAAAACAATTAAAATGAGAATGGTATTACTTAACAGTGTTAAGCATGTTATTTTCTAATTAAGTCTCAAATCATTTACAATCAAACCTACCACTCTTTTTTATTAAGTATATTGTTTCGGTTCATCTATTTCATCGCCCACTTGATTTGATAAAACCAATTTTTTATTTGTTATTTTTCTTTATTTCGTTTTATTAACTACAATCTAAAATATAAATATATACATCGATTTTACATCGAGACAAAAGTATCAAATGATTATCGTTGTCACTGCACTGTGAAAAAAACTTTAACTGTGTATATACATAGTATCAAATTATATATCTACACTACACTGTTTGTAATGTGCAAATGTGGTGTTAATTTTTCTCTTACTCTATCTTTCTATCACTTCTTATACTCTCTTTAATTTTCTAAGCAATAAATTTTATTGTGTTAAAAAATATAATTTTCATAATATGTAAAAATTTACCCAAACACATTTATGAGCCCATAGGTATTCATATTAAATTAACATCATAAAAATATATAGCTTAAATTATTCATATCCTACACAAATAACTGTTCGATAGCTCATATAGTTGGCCCTTAAATTACAATCATATTGAAGTGTATGTATATGAGATAGCACATATACATATAAAGTTAGAATTTATTTATAATTACATTTGAAAATTTAAATGAATATGTAATAATATATATATATAGATATTAATAAAGTTAACTGTTCTGTAATTTGGTTTTGTATGCATACTTATAAACATAGTTTTGACATAACAATAAGCTATGACATCACATTACCTAAAGCGCACTCTTTAAAAATCACTGATTAATTAGAAATGAAAAGGGGAGAAAAATGAAAATGGCCGGGAGCAACTCTAGGATAAATATAAGTAAAAATTGAATGGTCTTTTGTATGTAAAATAAGCATACTGCCATGAAGGTGGTAAGTTAGATCACTGTACTGAAATTTTATAAGATTTCATAAATTGACAGTTTCATTCAGAAAGCTTGATTTATTTTTCTAAAACTATAGATTATACTTGATTAATGACTTTTTCGATTTTTATCATCATGTCATTTTTTGAGTCGCTGCAAAACTTATTTTTCATCTCGAAACCTTTTAAAAATCTATAAAGCATATATACGACCCAAGCTCGAGTATAACTCACATTTATGGGGAGGTGCACCAAAAACTGCTTTAAATTTTTTGGACGAAGTTCAAAACCGCGCCAAAAACGTTAAATTCGTCTTATAGGCGACATAAATGTGACCTCATCCGTTATACCACTTGGTTATCGTCGTATTGTTGGAGCTACTCTATTTCATAGATATCTGATTGGTGTTGGCACTTGTTCCGAAGAATTAAAATCACTTCTTCCTCCTCTTAAGCATCAACTGCCCACCCTTTCACAGTGGAAATTCCGAGAAGATGGTTTAAGTCCGGTTATGGAAATTCTTTTATAGTAAAAACATCTCGATTGTGGAATCGCGTCCCAATCGAAGCATTCCCAATGAGAGAAGAATTTTTTATTTATGACTTACAGAGGCTTAAGACGAATATTAACAACATTGTTCGCTCTTTCCCACAAAACTTTTCTTCTTCCTTTTTCTTTCCTTTCCTCTAACTATCCTTTACTTTTTCAAATAGTCAACGGTACGCAAGTACTTAAAGGTTCAAAACCTAAGTTTTGGCTATAATATAAAAAAAAATGTGGCGTTACAGTAGAAAATCTATTGGTATTGTAAAAACTGCCGCAAGATATCAATCAGTGCTTTAATTTTCAGGCCTTCACTCATTGAAGCTGAATTTCAGAAAATCGACAGAGATTTTCTGAACTTCCAATCAAATTGTAATCCAATTCTTGCTTTTCTGAAGCTTTTTCTTTACTGAAAAACTACAAACATACCATTGGTTCTTCTGACTTTGATAGGTTTTCTAACCCGTCCGAAAGTTTAGAAGAATCTAAAGAAATACAAGTTGATGTCAAACCCAGGAGTCAATCTGAATCGCCAGCCTCACTCATTAGACCCAGAGTGACTGGTAGCAAAAGCCAAGCGGAACCAAAAAACAAAAATCACCCGATATTTCTGTTAATAAACTTACAATAATGATGGTCCAACCATTACCAACATTATCAATATGACTAAAATAACCATTAGTGGTTGTACTAAAGTTGTTGTTACCAGCTTAAACAACCTCACTCAGGCTGATATTACACCTAGCTAATATTACACCTAGTAATGATGTGTCTAAAGTTCTAACTTCTGGGGTTGTTGTTAATAATGCCCTTGTAAACTTTGTCCAAGTTTTTCGGACTAAAACTATCGTATCACTTTTAGTTCTAATTTTCTAAAAATTGTTCCAAAATCTTATTCATCTCTCGACTTCTTCCGAGTACTACTACTACTACAGATGTACTTCAACCTATTGAGATTAATTGCAAGACTGCAACCTCAAATAAATTGCTTAGAGCTAACAACGCTTTCTTTAAATTGACAATGTCTCAAAATCATTATTAAAATCTTCTCACTGGCCAGCTTATTATTGTTAAAGAATCTATTCCGCGTAAACGAAGGTAGACTATACTGGAACAATTCAAATTCAAATTACAAAAAATCGGTCTTATCATTTTCTACCAAAACGTGAGAAGGTTACGTACAAGAATCTGCCAATTCTTTCATCAGTCCCAATAATTGGCTCATCACGTTATTGCTCTAACTGAAACATGGTTAACCAGCAATATTGGCTTGCAGGAGTTACTTACTTTAGATTTTTCTGTTTATAGAAACGATAGTGGCCCAGATGGCGGTGAAAGAAAAAATTAACTTGCATTGTGAATAACATTGCCATAGATAAATAGGCACTAAGGGCACCTTTGACAACTTAGTTTCATTTCCATAGGATCATAGCGTATATAAAACGTTTTAAAATTTTCATTCGTTCTTACAACAACGTAATTTAATAGTCTATTGTTGTTTTTTCAGCTTAGTAGCAGAGCTGTATTTTATTTTTGAAGGTCCGATAAGCCCGTGCGATATACATCAGTAGATTGTACTTTTCTGCTATTCCACCAAATCAGGCTATATAGATGGATTGAATAAATATAAAAAAACTCTAGGTATTTTTGAGACAAATTTTATTAAATATCTTAATCAATTTCGGTTATTACGCCATCATCAGTTGACTGATTATCTGACACTGATTGTTTGACTGACTGCCAGACTGATAGACTGAATCCTTCGAACATTTAATAATAACTTTGTTCTTGTCCTGTCGTCCGTAAAATTTCTCTCTAAATCATATACGAACCATACCCTGATTTTGGTTATGCCGCCTACGCTGTAACTGTAAAAACAACTATCGTCGTGATTCCGGTTATGCAGTTGACGACAATAATTGTCGATCGTCATGTTTTCGGTTATGTAAAATTTGAACATACAAAACCTGCAAAAAAATGTTATGATTAGTTGTTGATCGTTATTGTTCTGTGTTAGTGTTCTATGAGAAACGGTAAAAAAATTAGAATATGTTACTACAATCGACAGTTTGTAATTTTTATTACATACCTTCATAAAAATTTAATTAAAAAAAAAATTAAATAAAAACCAAGTAATAAATCTCAATTCATAAATCAAAAACTTATATTCGGTAATATTGACTATTCGGCAACATTATCCTATTTGACAGTTGATAGGTTGAATCAAAAGTTAATTGATCATCAATTCAGCATTACCGAAATCAGGGATGTTTCAGCTTTATCTAATTCCAGTTTTATTTAATGTCAAAATTTTATAAACAGGATATGTTAGCACTCTTATTTTTTTTAATAGGACTATATCCTGACACAATGCCTAATTTTAAGCCTCCTGTAACTGAGAGTATCCAGCTTTCTCTGTATCTCTTCGCAACGTTTCCTGTCATTTTGAATTACCGAATTATATTCAAACATATTTATATAGAAAACTTAGACCGAAACAATACCATCACATTAAATTCACTTGACTGACAATACAAAAAGCAAACGGACTGTTAAATTTCTTTGCCGAAATCCATTTCAAAACTTAATTTCATATACAAAGACCTTAATTCAATGAATTTAGAATTAATTAATTATTCTGCTTTAAAGTTTAGAGAAAGTATTACAAACGAAAATTCAATAATGAATACAGTTTCAGAAATATGATTCGCACCAATTAGAGAAAAAAATAAAAACATAAAATTAAAAGAGAGAATGAAAAAATGAAAAGCTTAAAAAAAAAAAAAAAAAATGAAATAAAAAACAAAAATTGCAATTTGCAATAAATTTAAATACAAATTGGTATAATGGCATAACATTTAACATAATAATAAGTAATCGTAATTTGGCATTAAACTGTACTAAAAGTTTAAGTTTGCCGCTTCTATATGACAGAAGCGTGAAGCGTGCCATTTGTGCCCATTTATCTTATGTTTTTGTTTTTCTTTCTTTTCTCGCTTCATTTTTACACTTATGTACATTTTTTTTGATTGCATAGAGAAAAAACATATGGAATGGATGCATGCAGGTAAATAATTTTAGTGCAATGGAGAGAGCATTGTTTAATGTGGTGAGAAAATATTTTTATTTAAACATGAATAAAATAAATGTTTATTGTTTTTTTTTTTTTTTAAATTTAGTCATAAATTAAAAAGGGTTAAAATATTTAGTAAAATTAAAATATTTTACTATAATTAAATACGATTTAGTACATACAACCTCTTAAAATTGCAAATTATAAAAAATAAGTTGTGTAACGAAATTAAGACATAATAATATTACTATATTTTTGTTTATTACAATTTCAATAGGATGGTGTGGAAGGGAGTGTCAAAAGACCAGAAAAAGAAAATTCAAACTTCAATGATATCTTTAAAAATAATTTAAAATTTTTGAATAATGCGTTAATAAAATCTAGGTACTAAAAATATGCATGAATAGATTTTTTTTCGTTAAACAAAAAATAATGTTAGGATACATGAAAATAATGTTGCAATACGCGGTTAGGTAGCAAACGTCTATTACTAAACGAAAGCTTCCTACAATTGCTTGCATAATTATATCACCATTCGGTAGGGTTAGTAAAACACCATTGTGGTTAATTAGAAAAATGTTAGTAAAATTAATTTAACCAGATATATGCTGTTAGTAGAAATGTAAAAACTATATATATATTTATTTATTTAAGAATTGTCAAATGAGCACAATTGCTCGTACAGAGTGTATAATAAATATAATCTGATAAAATACATCAGTGTAAACTAAAATTCAAAATATACAAAATACTAATATAATTCAATGATAATAGAAAAACAAAACAATAACAGTACCAGCAAGGTTCACTTGTTATAAAATAATTCAATATTGAACATTAATAAAACAGAGATAAGATATATCACACTATAACTAAACCTACTGTACATACTTACTAACTACTTAAGCATATTCAATTTAATAATTCTAATATATACTAAATTTTGGAAAGATAATATACATTTATTTCTCTTTTGAATTTTTTTAAACTATATATATATGCATATATTTGTTATTCATTTTTTAACATACTTAAATCAAAATACTCGAAAGAACTAAGTATAACAAAGCTAAAACAAAAATGTAAAAGACTTCATGTAATAACATTTGCAACCCTTTAAATTTCATATTTGCTATATACTAAGTAAATAATTAAACTATACTAAATAATTTTTAGAACGTGTTAATGTCTGCAAGAGCTAAAACATATCTATAGAGTATAGATAAATGTAAGAGTTAAAATAACATTTCCATTTTGATATTAGACAATTCACATCAATATGACGATTCCATTCTTCTTCACAAAATTTTTTTTTATGATAATATTTGTATCGTAATATAGGCTCATTGAACATTATTGCTCTTGGTCATGCTCATACAGAATTCAACTAAAATATTTTTAAAATTTTCCTTTCGAAATTAACAAATGAATTTCTAGGTATGACTATATTATCTAACTTCAATCACATGTATATATCTAAATTTGACTACCATAATTATAATTAATTATATAATAGTCTGAATGAGATAATGAGGCCAAAACTCAATTTGGATTTTAGTGTCATTTAAGAAGCAATCAAACTAAATTATTTGCTTTGATCCTGTACAACATTATTTAAATTATTTAAATAAAAATCGATTCATATTTACCAATTATCACATTTACCAAATCGATATCTTCAAAACATAGTACATACAGTGATATCGCTCAAAACAGAAAAAACATACCATACCATTAACATTTTCTCACAAATAAATTCACTTTGAGTTTTTTTTTTATTTCATAAAATTGTGTGGTGTGGTATTTTATGTCGAAATATATCCAAGATTAGTACTTAACATTTTCTGTTATATTAATCTTCTTCTTCTTTAACAGTATTTAATCCTCTAACATTTTTAAACTTAAAAAAAAAAAAAAAAAAAATAAACAAAATTTTCTTTGAGAAATAATTTTGTAATAAAATAACAAAACTATAATATTATTCATATATCTTTAGATACAATAGTTAGTTAAGAGTAATAATTATTCTCTTTAAATACTTTTAACTTCCAAAAATACCTATAATTTGGCACAATTATACACACATAATAATATACATCTAATCTGTATGTTTTGTGTATAAGTATATATTTTAATTCAAATTCATTGAGTGTGCATACAATGTAAACTAAAATGTATGCCAAAATTTCCATAATTTATCCTCCTATTTTATATAAAAATACCGTATTTAGCCTTTGGCCTATTTTGTTATCCCTCTCATAATAGTGCTGTGTACAAAACATTTTCAAACAACAACAACAACATTGTCTATGTTACCTGTTAAATATTATTTTCTTGATATCATCTTTGTTTGTACTCTATCCTCCTTTATTTTCTATTAATATTTTATTTGTTTACTTTAAATTCACTTTGTTGTGCATTTTTGTTTTTTGTTTTTCTAACAAAAAAAAATTAAATTGTTGTGCATTTATAGTAATAAAAGTTTTCCTTTGATGTTCTAAATGTTTCAATTAGAAAAAAAAAATTTAAATTCGTGATAGTTTGGTCCCTCGTACAGTTTTATTAAATTTAAAATAAGATAAAAAGTAAATAAAAATAAAAATAGAAAAAACAAAATGAAATACAAAAACTATCGTGTATGTAAAATGTGAACTTCTCTTGTTTAATTTTATTTATTGTAATTTTTTTTTTTTATTATTATTAAAAATACCTACATTAGTGTTCAGATTTTTAAGGTGTGTATATTTTAGGTTTTTTTTTTTATTTTACTTTTATTTAGCACACCTAAAGTTAAGCCTAAAGGCAGATTAGAAATTGGTTTTTAAAGGTTTAATTTTTTAATGGAATGCATTGAAAGTGTCGTGTGTACATTTTATTCTATTATTAGTATGTACATATATATATATATATATATAATTTTTGTTTCTATGTAATAACTATTAACTATTAATGTAAAAAAAAACAATAATAATAATTAAATAAAATTTTTTAAATTATATTTGTTTTGGTTACAATGAAATTAGTGAACAAGGAATGTTTTAACAATATAACGGTATAAATCAATCATTTTTATATATTATACTCTATACTGTCGATTTTTATACCTTATGACTATGCTGCTGCTACCTAATCGCGTATTGCTATCTTCGCAAAATTATTTTCGCATCCTAATATTTCGTATTGCGAAATTAGCATCGATGTAATGCGAAAATAATTAAAAAAATTGTAAAAATTAATTTAATTAAATATGTATATATTACCGTATTTTTTGTACTACCACTACGTATTGCAGTTTTTGCGCAATTGTTGCGCATAATTCGACACAAATGCATTTTCATACATCGAACACAGTACCTAGGTAAATAATAGCCCTTCTTCAATTACACATATGCTATGCGTATTTGAATTTTTGAAAATACTGTAAATTACAGTTAATATTTTTTGCTTATTTTTTGAGTCAGTACTCAGTAATCCCACACAAATGCATTTCCGCACATTGAACACAGTACCTACTCGATTAGGTCCCAATTTCAGAAAATACTATAAATATTACAGTTAATATATTTATCTTTTTTTTTAAGTCAGTGTTCAGTAATTCGACACAAATGCATTTTCGTACATCGAACACAGTACCTAGGTAAATAATAGCCCATCTTCAATTACACATATAAATTATATTTCATTTTTCTGTTTTTGGAACCATTAAATCATTTTAAGCAATTTTAATAAATTATTTAGCAGCCAGTTCGAACTTTGATCAGTAGATTTCAGATTGAATTATCACTAGAATTAATAAAAACTATGCTATATTAAAAATGCAAAGTTACTAGATCTAGTTTTTCACATTTAAATTAATAGCAAATAATCCTAAAATTTAATCAAAAAAAAAAATTATTGTGTTTGATTGTTTGTAAGCTAAGGCCTTGGTAATTCAGTTAGGGTGTTCCTATATAAAATTTGACAATACAAAATAAAAAATTTAAACACTATACCATATTGGTCGGGTTCAAGTTAAATTATTATAATATCTGGGCATTGCTTCTCGATATATTATTTCTCCATTTCCTTCCCAGTATGATAATTACGCTCCAGTTTTATATTTTTAGACAATTTTATATGCTTAATTATTATTTTAATTGTAATATTATTAGTTATATAATCAAATAATATGCACTCTCTGCACTGAGCTCTCTTGAGATAATAAAATAAAATAATTAAATAAAAAACTACAATAAAAAATTCTATACTTAAACGTCCAATAAATTAAACAAATATCACAATTTATAAATTTTTTCGCAACCTGAAAATAATATTATCCAAAATCGATCAAAATATAAAACTGAAATGTGAAAAAAACGTAGAAGCTATGAGCGTTTTCATAACGTAAATCGGATCAGAGCCATGATCTGTCAACAAAAAATTGTGTTCATTTTGTAGCTTGAAGCACTCAGAGAGTAAAAATTGTGTTTTTTCAATCTGAGTGCACTCCGTTATAAAATTTCTGAGCTTGTGTATCAAATGACAATCTGTCAAAATTTAAGTCTTTGAAATTTAATAAAATTTTTTAAATAATTGGCATTTTTAAATTTAAAAAAAAAATATTTTGTTTTTTGTTATTTATGCATACATATATTTTTAGTTTACATAGTATTCTGTTAAATACATAAGTAAAGTACATAGTCAAATTAATGTAATACCCATCAAGAAGCTATTATTGTTTTGATATTTCTGATGTATTTTTATTTTATTTACCAAGGAGATATATTTTTAACAAATTTTCTATAAAATTAAGAAAATAAAAATAGTTATAATTTTTTTTAAATTTTTATTTTATCAACTTTAGCTCTGCGTTGTTTATTTATTAAACCAGAGTTCTCTGAGTATGCTCTGATTAGATTACATTCTACATGCTTTGACAGTGCTTTATTTTACTTTATGAAAACGCAATTTAATTCATATTTTAAAATGTTTGAACTGGACTCAACATATCCAATTAAACTCAACAAAAATCAAAAACGAATAGTGTAAAGTATTTTTTTAATGTCTCATTTTTTAATGCTTAGGCTAAATTTGCTTTCTGTGACAGACTTAAGTTATAGAAAATTAAAAAATAATGTTAGATAGTTCTAACACTTGCAAAATCGCTTATTTATATTACTTTAACAACATCCATTATGATTCTGCTTTACAGATTGTCTATTTATAATTGTATGTACTTCAATCGGCCAATTCAAACCAGTCTTAATTTTCGATAATATTTTCAATACGTTTCAATTTCAACATTTTCAATTTCGATTTTCTGAAATTTTTATATTTTTTTTTATATTAGGCCAAAATAATGGGATAAGCACCCTTTGCAGAATTTTAGCCATATAAAGATGAAGGAATAAAAAAGAAGGACAGTAAAAAATAATAAACAAAATTAGAAAATACATATAAAAATAATTGGCTCTTCTGAGAGAGATGCTGTATCAGCGTAGAATCTAATGACCATATCCAAAGGATAGCTGGAATTGCTAACTTTCCAAAAATATATATCTTTAGTGGCGCATCTCATCCTTTAAGGACGAAAAACTATTAAACTATTCATCGTAGACATAAAGTATGTATGTATGAATATTAGAAAAAAATTAAACCTTTCCGACAGTATATAAATATTGGGGAGGTTTTATGGTAAAATCTTTAGGTATTTGGTTTTTCAAGAAAGAAAATAAAAATTGTCAATAAAGATTTTCTACTTTGAACTACAATATCTCCATAACGGCAGCACCAATCATCATCAAATAAATGTTAAAGCATGCTCCAGACTGTCATCTTTCTAAAATATATAACTGAATATATATATACATTTAATGGATCAGCAGATATAACGAATTTTATACAAAAACATCAAAACAACGAAGATACTTTCAAATGTCCTTTTCGTCCTTAAAGGATAAGATTCGCCACTAAAGATATATATTTTTGGAAAACTAGCAGTTCCAGCTCATTAGCTCCTACACCGATACAACATCTCCCTCAGAATCCCCAAAAAAATTAGAATAGAATATAGAAGCGATGATGCACATAGACATTTTGTTTGTGTCAACTATAAACCAATTCAATTTATTTTTTTAATTTGTAATTACAAAATTTCAATTTTCATTTGAATAAAATTTTTAGTTATAAAACATTTTTGAAACATAAAATTTCCATCATTATCGAAAATAAATAACATATTATAAATGGAAATATAAAAACAACATACCTAAGAAAATAATAATTTATTTTATTCCAACAAATAAAATTACGGCAATTTTAATCAAGTTTATTGAATTGATTACAATTAGATTTTCTAAAATTATAGTTTTAAATTGAAAACATACTCGTTCTATTGAATTATTTATTATAAGGTTAAAATTGAATTTTAATAAGTCAAAAAAGGTGAAGCTGGGCATTTTTTAAAGAGGACAATAATAAATGGGCTGATAAATTGGGAAAATGGAAAAATCTAATAAAATTAATGCTAGTTAATTAATTGAAGAGAGGCAAAAACTATTTAAATGTAAATTCGATCCTGCCCCAAAAAACAATTAACCACAGAGAGTTAACAACAGAGTTAAATATAAATATTTATATTCAAAATACAACAATTAATCGTCATCTGCAGTCCATAGACAATAAAAGCATTATCTTAATAAAAATATGACTTTTTACTCCTAAAACAAAACAATTTTGAATTTGTGGTCTTTTAGCTTTACATTACATTTTTTGAAAAATAAAATAATCGCTTGTATACTCTTGGTAATATTGAATTAAAATATAATTTATAAATTCCTATCGCCATTATTTAAAATTAATAATCCGGTTCGGTTTTCTCATGTAAAATTAATTCCAACGAAGCAAAACGATAAAAAAAAACTACTTATATATTTTATACTACAAATTAGACAATTATTATTCTACACGCACAAAATATTTCTAGGTCATGCTTAAAAGGGTTGACCATGAATTTATTGCTAAAAAAAGCTTTGTTTTTTTTTTGTCTTTTTATACAACATTACGATTACAACAAATTTTAGTAAAATAATCAGTGAAAATCTCTTAATGATTAAAATCAATTTTTTCAATATTTCGATTTTCTCTTGTACCTATACACATTTTTTTGGTCTTAATGATTAATTAACTGTCCAGTTTCAGTTGATTTCAATTGTAAAAAAATTTTTATGTTCTATATTTAAATATTTTTTTTTTATGTTCTGATATGAATTTGTATAATTGATTACTACTGTTGTTCAGTGTATTCAGGGACATTGAAGTACACGGTAAACTAGAGAATATATAGATAAACTGAATTCTATAAAAATTAAAATCAAAGTAACTTGTGCAAAAGCTTAAATTATCAGGTTTTGGTGCAACAAACGAATGAAAAATGAATGTAAGTCTCTGGTTGAACAATGTATGTATTATAGTGACTATCCAAAATTCAACTTTAGAAAAATAAGTAACCAAGTGATATTTAGCAGTACTAACAATATGATTTATTACTGCTCTTTAATTTCTTTCTTTAAAGATTTCACTTTCTATTCTATCTTATCTATATGCCATCTGAATCATATTTAATTTTTGATTTCTATTAGTATTAAATAAGTAGATATATAAGATATGTAATTAATAGAGATGTCCCACATCCAACCTGGCTCATATTGTACCTGTAGTTGAAATAATAAAATTAAATTAAGTTAAATCTATGCCATCTGGTATTAAAATTTCAAGCGATCAGAATTAATAATTTTAATGTAAGGAATGACACTGTACAATTAAATCTTGCCACTTAGAACGATATTTATAAAAACCTAGATAATAAAACGTAACATTCATAAACATGAGTAATCGCTTTTTATATCTTACATAAATGTAGGTTATGGTCTGTTTATGGTATAGCTTATAAAAAAATAATTAGACGTTTGCTTTGTTCTGTTGTCCAAGCGAATTCGAGGACTACTACCTTACCTACATAACTTAAATACTAATTCAATGTGGTCGAATTTATGTACATTAACCGGCTATATGTACATTAGATTAGATTATGTAATTTCGGCAGCGAATCTGTCCCCTATATCACCGCAGCTGCAAATGGACTTATTATGATTACCCGTGTTTGTTAGAGCTATGGTATGCTAACCACTACACATATTATGTTATACTTTAATTGAAGAAAGCGAACCGCTTACAGTGTCGGCTGGCTTCAGTAAAGGCTTCTCACATATGGGATACTTTAAAGTTTTCATTTACTCTTGAAGGAAAAATTACGATATAACCAAGTTGATTTAAAATTTATAAGACAAAATTAGTTCAAGCTATATAAAATACTGAAAATCATCAAACTATAGTCGAATTTAAAATATAAAAATCAAATTAGACCAATTTTTTAAATTAAAATTAATATTTATACCAATGTAGATTAATTAAATCAAATAAAACAATGGAATACCGAAAACTAAGGATATAAAAAATATAGAATGAAGATAATAAAAACTATATTTAAAATATAAAAATCAATTTATTATTATAATTATTAGTATAATTTTCAAATTAAAAGTAACATTTAGACCAATGTAGATTAATTAAATCAAATAAAACAATGGAATACCGAAAACTAAGGATATAAAAAATATAGAATGAAGATAATAAAAACTATAGTCGAATTTGAAATATAAAAATCAATTTAGACCAATTTTCAAATTAAAATTAACGTTTAGACCAATGTAGATTAATTAAATCAAATAAAACAATGGAATACCGAAAACTAAGGATATAAAAAATATAGAATGAAGATAATAAAAACTATAGTCGAATTTAAAATATAAAAATCAATTTAGACCAATTTTCAAATTAAAATTAACGTTTAGACCAATGTAGATTAATTAAATCAAATAAAACTATGGAATACCGAAAACTAAGGATATAAAAAATATAGAATGAAGATAATAAAAACTTAAACCCAAAACAACCAAACATTAAAAAAATACTGTCCAATTATTGTAAAATAACTGTTGTTGAAAATCCTTACATTATTCAAGACCTTATTTTATCACTTCTTATGTAGGCATATAGCTATACAATTCTTATCAATCGCTTAAATCCTGTTTAATCCCAATTAAATAATCAGAATCACTTATAATACATCATAAACACATTTAAAACAATATCACTTCTCACCTATTTTCATAATATTATAAAAATTAAAGTAATTAAGAAAAACAAAATCAAAATAAAAATTTTTAATTAAAAAAATAAATAATTTCACAAAATTCCCAGAAAGTAGTATAAAAAAATAAGAAAAAACAAAGAATTAAATAAAAAAATAAGTGAAAGAAACGTGAAACAGAAAGCAAGAAAATAAAAAATATATATATATATATATATAATAAAAACCTCGATGATTATTTTTGCATTGAGGTAGGTTAAGATTCGACGATGTTGAAAACGTTGGGAAAAAAATATAAATACATATACATTATATACGTATGGATGTACATTTTATATATGCCAAAAACAAACAAACAAAAAAGCCACCGTTAATAAATTCATGTGAGTTTAACGACTTTAAATAAAATTTAGGCTTTTTTATTTTGTTTTTATTTCAAATTTTCGATTAAAATTTAATAAAACTTCGATTGAAATAGATTTCTAATAATATGGGAACAATCAAATGAAATGAGTCATCGGAAAATGTATATAGTAGATTAGATACAAATAATAAAACCAAGATTATTAAAATTATTTAATTATTACAAATCTTGTGTATCCTAGACATGATTCAAACAAAGCACGAGCTTTTGCTTTCACCAGGTATTAATTTTTTTTTCTTATTTTTTTTTTTTTTTTTGTTTGGATTATTTGCCTCATTTGTAGCAATTTTTGGTATTTTTCGCTAATTGTAGAAATTAATTAAATATTAATAATTACATATTTTGTACATTGTAGAAAATTATTAATTATAATAATCCTGATGTAGTTTTATTCACATTTACCCTATTCAGGGCGTAGGACAATCCTGATTAAAAGTAGCAGTGATCAATTTTGCGTTTACGCTCAACTTAAAGTATCCATCATAATAATAGCTGACATTTAGCTGAGTACTAAAATGAAAAATACACATTCCTATGCGTATTATCTGGTTGATGGTTGAATTATCAACCGGTAATTTAATATCAAAAATTCTCCTATACACATAATAAAAATAGTATTGTTAAAAAAAATTCCATATAATTTTCAGTTTTGAAGTTGTTCTGTTGTTCAACTTTTCGACAGTATTGGCCTCCTTAGTAAATTTCTTTATCTAGGAATAGATTTAAACATATAAGCTTCTTACGGCAGCAGAAGTTTAAATAATATTTACTTACAACGTTAAATTGATTCTTAACCCAACTACACAGCATTATCTAGAAACAAATGTTGGGGCAGTCTTTTCAAAAAGCAATACAAAATTTACGCTGAGAAAAATTTTAAAAAAAAATTGTTAAAACTACGAAGCAATTCAAATGTAAACTCAAAAAATGTGTGAATTTAAAAAATATCGTATCACAATCAATACACGTCTCTCAAATGTCAAAAAAAATACGGTTGAATCATATAATTGAAATAGACCTACTTTATTACTAATCACAATTCATATGGTACTTATAAATTTATATCCATAGTATATGTAATATGACTTTGCGAAATTGGACATTGTCAAAATAAATCATTGCAAAATTGGTTACTATTATAATTCAATTAATTCAATAATAGCAAAAGGCAGAAGATCTATTAGAGTATATACAATATTACATCTCCAATAATTAAATAAATATATTGAACGGAACGACGCAGTCTGGTGATAACCATAAGTCAAATCATAGAGTGGGGTTACAACGAATCGTGAGGTCTAATTGTGAGGAATGTAAACTTATCTCACCCATCTAACCAACCAACCAAATGGTTTAAAATATATCGCTTGTCTTATTGAATACTGTAGTACCTGTAAATTAGAAGCAGATAAACACATACAAAAAAATTAAAAGAGATAAACTTAGTTATTTGATCTTTTGTCTTGAATGGAACTTTTATATCTTTGTTAAGCTATACAAAATAATTTTCTAATGAAGACCTTATTTTTAAGCAAACAATTAGATTTTGGAAGTCATACAGTTTTGACTAGCAAATATATTCAATAATATGAACTTTTTTATTAATGTATTGTCGGTTATAGGGCGGTTAATAAAATATTAACTGTGGGGCATAGAGCGGTATATAAACTTTTACTTAATGTAAAAATTTTTAAAATTTGGTTTCTAGTTATTGCAGGTCGGATTGATATATGAAAATAGAATTCAATATGAATATAAAATTACTGCTTCTCGGCAATTTGATTTTAATACCACACCTCTGATCCAAAAAGCAAAACAAAATTTTAGTTTAAACAAACGAAACAAATTTGTAATGCCAAATTTCAAAATGTATATGGGTATAGTTAGGTAAGTAGGTGCTGTAAATAGCTTTTCTAGTTGATTTTTAAATTATCTCGATGTCATAACTCTAGTCAACAATTTTCAATAAATTATTGATTGTTTATAGAGGATTAATCATTAATATAATTATCAATTAATTAGTCATTAATATAATAATTAATATCAATTAAATATCATTAATATAATAATAAATCAATTAATTAGTTCTGTAATTTTACCTTCCCTAGAGTCAGAATATCTGATCTGTCCATTTCAATCTATATATCTTGTCTGTGCCCGTGGAACCAAAAAATATAGTGAGCCAAAATTAATTAGCTGTCAAATTTGTTTCAATATTATTCTATCAGTTTAGAGCAGTTCAGAACAAATTTATCAGACTGTGATCAGTTTAGAACAGACAGTGATAGAATCTAAGGCTTTTATAGCAATCTAACTATCCGGGGTGGCGGTTTTAGTTTTGTTTTAGTTGTTTCATAACAATTAAGTGTATCAAAACTTCCCAGATTTTCTGTAGGTATCCGTGAAAAACACTGGCATACTTCAGGAAATAGTATACTGTTCATCTGAATCTGTTATATGTATTTGCAAAAATTGTAACTTTTAAATACAGCCATTATTTGTGTGCTAATTTACATGCTTTAGCTAAAAATGAAAATAGTAAGCTTAAATATGTACACATAGATTTTGCAGAAAGTTTATTTTCATTTATTTTATTTTTATTAGTAAACACAAGAATAAAATAAACAGAAAATAACTCAAAAGTCAAAATAACAAAAATGATATAATATAGGTCTTAAATAGGTTAAGGAGGGCAGTAATGATTTGATATTATGTTTTTAAATTTTTTTTTTTTCTTTATTAATTTCAATTATAATATTACATTTCAAATTGTTTACAATTTCTTAAAATAAATTAAATTTATTGATCTTAGCGATTGCTGTGTGATCAAATTATTAGGTTTTCAAGAATTATTTATTACAAGAATTTTTACAGACTTATGAAATAATTATATTTATATATTATTATTATTATTATTATTTTTATTATTATTATTATTATTATTATTTTTATTATTATTATTACTATTATTATTAAGTGCAATTATTTATATTATTGTTTTTAATTATTGTTAACTGTATATTGTAGAAAAAGAAATAGTTTAACATTGTTATACACATTTAGTACTTATGTGCTTTTACATTTAGTATTATTGTACAACCTTTTTATTGTTTAGATTCTCAAAGCAAACTCCAGCGCACTCGCAAATCATTTTTGATCCGTCAATAAAATATTTAATTGTAAAATTCAATCTGAATCTTAAATAAAATTAATCCTAATTTTATTTCAAAATGTAAAATCAATTTTTGAATTTCGGTTGGAAAAAAAAACTACGTTTATCAAAGATCGTTTTGAATTGAATTTTTGTTTCCTGTTTATTTAAATAAACCTCTCTTGTATGCTCTTGTATACTTAAATATTGAAATTATCTTCAGAACCAAACAAAAAATATCTTATTTCAACTGTACTTAAGCTTGATTCAGCAAAAACAAAATACAACATAATAAATAACGTATAACTATAGTATATAATATATAGTTATAATTACAATTTTAAGTTTAACATTCGTTCAAATTTATTAATTCTACACATTAATTTTAAATTATTTTTCAATAAAGTCATTTAAAACAAAAAAAAATTAATTATAATTACATATTATTTAATAAAAATAATATTCTAATCCAAATTGTTTAATTTAAAAAAAGAAATTATTTAAAAATACTGTAAAAAAAAAACTAGCTATCTATATAAAAAAAAAGTTTACAAGTGATATAAATAACTAAAAATCTATATAACAAAAACAACAACAACAAAAAAGAAGACCTAAAAATTGCCGAATGTCAACCAATTTAAGTTAATCAAAAAAAATTTACTAATAAACAAGAACAATAACAAAAACAACATAAACGAAAAAAAGCCCAATGTCATATCATCTAACTTAACCTAAGCCACACACAAATTAAGTAAAAAGAATTCGCGAAGGGGGCGCTTTTACAAAAACGAGAGAAAAAAAAACAAAACAAAAAGAAACGAGCGAACGAACGAACTAATAAATTTTAGAAATAAAGGGAATTTGTTAGATTTTTTTTTTTTTTTGTAAATTTAAAAGCTTTTTTAAGTAGCTTTTTCTTATTTTTTTTTTTTATATTATTCATTTTTTAAATTTTTTTATTTTTTGGCGTTTTTTTATGTTTTTCTCGTTTTGTTATTTTTGTTTTTTTTTATTATCTACGTTTACATTTGCAAAAATAGTAATAAAATAGAATTTCAAGTTTTTTCTCAATTTTGTTTTTTTTTTATTTTTTTTTTAAGAATTTAATTGCTAGGTAATAAAAATTAGAATTTGATCGTTGAATTTAATTAATTTATTTTTTACAAATAATTTAAGTCATTCCGTCACATATAATATTTTTGTTTTAGTGTTGATAATGTTGTGTTCAATGAAAATTTTTCAAATTTAAGATGATTGACAAGTTGAAATTTGTTCTGTTTGTAGTAAATTGATGGTAGTATAACAGTTATGATTTTTTTAACTATCTCTAGATCAAGGTTAAAAAAAGTGATTTCGTTTTTAAAAATTATTGTGCCTCTATGTACCTATTGGTATTTTCACTGCCTGTTGTTTTAACATCGCTCGATTGTTCTTTCATTGGTATTATTGCTGCGAGTTTTAATGAAAGTCAAGTTTTTTGATGTTTGAATGTATGCGTGACAATTTAATTTTAAGTATAAGAGTTACGATCCAAATTTTATAACAAGGAAAAAAATAAAATTGGTTAAACAATTTTAAAAATTTTTATACTATAATCCTAACTATTGCAGTCATATAATATCATTATGACATTTCGTTAAATGTTCGATATGATTGCATAACAAAATCATACTCAATCATAGAAAACGTCAAACCCAAAAATTGAAAGAAGTAAAATAAAAAAATATATATTCTTTTATGTTTTCAAAAAGCAGCAAAACGAATGATGTCTTATTACTATTATAGTTAGGGTTTATATCATCAGAAGCAATAATTGATCAAAACCTATACATAAATGTAAAAACAGTCTCGTGAGTAATTTCTGTTAGATCTTTGACGAAACGCGATAGCAATTTTTTATCTTGTCAAAAATTGTAGACGATAGAGTATATCTCGCCAAAGTATTTTGTGTTTTTTTTATCAAAAAATTGAATTAAATAAATAAATTGAATAGATAAAAATAATTAAGTAAAGATTAGTAAACAATGTTTCAGTATTTTTATTTTGCATTATTATTAAAATTGTGTTTTTGTTTTGAAAAAAAAAAACTATCTTTACTGTTTTACTACTGTTTACTACTGTATATTTATATTTATTTTTTTTTTTTTTAAATATTTTAAAACTAAACCTCTCTAATACTTTCCAAAATTTTTATAAACCACATTTTGTTTATATACCAATAATTTTTGTTGACAGTAAAAAATCAGTACTACCAACAAATAAAATGTTCAATCGCGCCGTTTACAGTGTTTAACAGAAATGCATATTCAGTGAGACGAGACGAGAACAATTTTTTCCTCTCGTCAGCGATGGTCCTAAAAGAATATGGGTGTATTTTTGCAATCCGATTTTCTATCTAATCCACCTGTAATATCGGTTAATTTTCAAAGTAGAACAAAATTTGTTTTCATTAAAATACTCTATAAGAAATCACTTCTTGAAAGATTTTTACCTTGAAAAAGGATGGTTGAAAAATAAATGAAAAAATAAAAATATAAAATAATATTATTAGAAAAATAAAAAAAAAACTAATGAAACGAATAATATTTCACAATTCTGTCACAATTTCAAAATGTATATAACTTTTTTATCAAAAATAATAACTACCAAATAAAATCCAGAACCTGATATATATGAACTTTGATATCTTATGTGTATTTATTTATTTTTTTTATTATTTATTTTATTATTTTAAATACCAAAATAAGGTATATGTACATATACATAATAAATTTTATTAATGGAATCGAGACACTGAACTGAGCGTAATGTAAACGTAGATGTAAACGATATTATAAACAAAATGTAATCGTAGCTTAACTATGGTATCGTAGCTATCGTATATCGTATTCTAAAATGTATCTAAAATGCTACAATGCTATCGTAATTCGTATGCTTGAGTATGTTTTCGTGGCTGTCAAAAGTTTTTATTAAAATTTCAATAAATGAGACTCTTCTGTCTAATTGTGTTTTTCCTGTTAATCAAAATTACATTTTTGATTTCAATTTTTTTGATCATCGTCATCATCATTACTGCGTTCTAAAACCCTATTAGTGGGGCAAAATATTTAAACATATTTCTTACTATGTACTTGAAAGTACTATTCATCCTTCATTAAATGAAGGATTATAAAAGATGAATAATTAAATCGATCAGTTATCGTAAATATCAGTTTTATTAATTTTTTTTTCATTTTTAATAAAATTTACCAAGCAATTTAATAAAATTCACATTTGTAATAAACACTAAAACTACTAAACATTATCTCAAATTTTTTATTTTTTTTTTTTTGTTTTATTATTATTACATATTTTTTTTTTTTGTTTTTTGTTTTTTTTTTATTGTAACTTATACTTTTGCAATTTTTTATATTCAGTGTCCTAAATTTTTCAAATTAATATACAAGAACAACAACAATAAGACCTTTTTTTTTTGTTGTTGATTAGTGTGTGCGATTTTTTATGTTTTTTTTTTTAGCTTGTATCTTTCGCGCAACTTCTTCTTTTCTGTTTTTTGTTTATTTTATTTTGTTCTTTTTTTTTTGTTTTTAACATTATACATACATATAATTTTTATTTTTTTTTGATATTTTTGTTTTCGTTTTTTTTTTATATTTCTTCTGAGTCTGTGCTAAGCATGAAAAAACGGCGCACAATCGAATTCAGTTCGTTTAATCTAAGCTTAGAGGTTTGACCTTCAAATTTCGCAATTGGCAAAATTGCCGAAAATACAAAAAAAAAAAACGTTATTATTATTTATATACTATGTATATACATATCGCATTTATTTAATAATAATAATAATAGAAAAAAAAATAACTTTTGATTTTTAGTAACGAGGCGATATGTACATACATAATAGTATATATACATATGTGTTTTATATAATTTATTTATATATATAAATTAAATTAAAAAAAAAAATTATGTTGTTAAGTTGTTTGTGTTTTAATTTTACCATTTGTAAAAGGGGGGTCTATTTTCGGTGGTAGTTATATTTTTTTTTTTTTATTATGTAGTTACTCTTAAATGTTTTAATGTAGAATAGTAGTGTTATTCAAAAAAAAAAAAAAAAAATAATAAAATAAAAATTGCCCATGAAATTCAACTTAACAATCGTAAAGGGCAATGAGGTGTGGTGTGGCGACTAAGTTGCTTTTTTTTTGACTATGTGATTAGATTTTTTCAAAAAATGAACAAAATTTTTCTGTTCCTGAATATTTTGTTTTATATATTTTATATAATAAATATATTTTATTTAAACACCAAAATATACAAACATTTATCGATATACATACGTACAATTATTAAAAAAACACAAAACTATGCCAATAAAAACGAGTATAAAAATATATAATACAAAAATTATATACTTATAGTGTATATATATATATCTGTAGTAAAATTGCGAATATTTTTAAAATGGTCTACAATTCAAAAAAAAAAAATTATATTACATACTTAGATATTTACATAAATATAATATATTACATACATATAGAAAATATCACTATTAGTATATATTATTAAGTATATGGATGTATCAAATAGAGAGCTTTTTTTCGCGATTTTTTTATTCTGTTAATTTTGTTTTTTTTTTTTGTTTTTTTTTTGTGATCACTTTTCGCGCATTTATGTTTGTAATTTTGGCAGTATTTGTAATTTTGTTGTTCTTTTTTTTTTTTTGTGCAAAATAATAATTTGTCCAAAAAGATCATTTCTAATTCGGTTCGCCAGACATTAAAAGTTGTTATTTTTTTCTGTTATTTTTCTTTTTTTGTTACTTTTTTTTTGTTGTTTTTTATTAGATTTTTTTTTAAAGAGTCTTTATAGTAGTTCGGGTTCGTCGGTTACACAATGTGCAATGTGAAATAGAAATTTATTCCGTAAAGAATTGTGTGTAATTTTTTTATTTGATACTGTACTTGTTTTTTCTTTTTTTTTTGTTGTTGTTGTTAGTGCCTTTACAATTTTAGTCAAAATTTTGAAGGTTTTATTTTTTAATTTTCAATTTGCCTTTATTATATACAACACAAATATATATATACATACATCCATTGAAAAACAAAAAAAAAAAAGTTATTTAAATTTGATAATATAAAAAATTTATTTTAAATTAAATAAAAAAAAAAAAAAATGTTTTATAAAATATTAATAATGATGAAATAATTTATTTTAGTTTAATTTATTAATTATAATTATATTTTAAATTTAATCACACAAAAAAAAAAAATTAAATAATATTTTATTTAAAATTATTCAAATTATTGAAATTTTAAACAACAAAAAAAAAAAAATGAATAATAATAAAATACATAAGTGCCTGAAAAGATTTCCATTTCATCATTGCAAATAGAAAAAAATAGAAATAAAGTGTTTAAACAAAAAAAAATAGTACTAGAAATGTGAGAAAATCAAAAATTATACCTATATATATTTATATCATAAAAATAAAATAAAATTTATAAGTGCCAAAATTTTGTGATATACAAATTAATATATTAAAATAAAATAAAAAAATTTCTTTAAAATAATTTTATATATATATATATATATATATATACATACATACATATATTTATGGATATAAAATTAAAAAATAATATAAAAAAAAATTGTCTATACATAATATACATAACAATCAACTATTATTATAATTGGATAAAACAACTTTCTTAAATTTTAAATTTAATAAAAAAAAAAAAACAGCCAAAATAAAAAAAAAATAATTTTAATTTTATGACTGAGATACAGGTAATTTTCTATTCTTACCTTTCTTCATTTATATATATATAGATAATTTTAAGTACATAATATCATCTGATAATATTTTGAATGGATTTGTTTTTTTAATAAAAAAAACTAATATTTAATAATAAAATTTGTGATAAGAATTATTAAACTACCCAATTCCTATAATAAAAATGAATTTACATAATTCAAATTCGTAAAAAATATAATAATATTTAAATTGGTATAAATATAAATTTTTGTAAGTTATATCTGAAAGATAGATTCCTTTTAATTTTATTTCTATATACTTGTCAATTACCAAACGGGTGTTTTGTTTATATAACTACGCTATACTCTACTTTGCATTTATGTTTTGATTTTGTCAAATATTGTTTTATTTGCTTTTATTTTATTCACTATAAAAATGAACCCCTGGTCTGGTTCCTGGTCAAAGTATGCTAGATTGACAATAAAAAACCACAACAAACATTTTATATAGTTCAAAAACTCAAAAACGGTTAACGGTTGTCCTGAAAAATTTAAACCAAATTTTATTATTAATTTTGACAGTTTGTTTATTTATATATATATATATCAAAAATAAAACAGTATATTAATATGTATAGGTTAGCTGATATATATATATACATAATGATATACAATGAAAAAATATATTAATATGAACAGAAGCAGGACCGAAAGCCCATAAAACATCTGGACCTTATCGGGAATCCGAACCTGAGAACTTTTTGATTAAAAATTTTGACAGTTGTTATAAATATTATTTAAATAATTTATTTCTAATATTATTATTAATTAAATTCTCCTTTTACTTGACACCTATATCAAATTTATCAAACTTACGTTATCAAAAGAAAGTCTGTTTATCAGCGCGGTAGTTAATTCTTTTTCAATTGATAACAACTGGTGTCCAAATCAATGTATAGAAAGTAAATTTAAAATTAAATTCTAGTAAATTCATTTATATCCTTAGAATAATATTTCATCAAATCACAGTAATTGTACATTAGTAAATATATATTAATATATATCTTTGACGAAATTAGGGAGATAGTATACGTCCTACCCGGAAAAGGATCCTTCATTTTTGCTATACATTTATGTGCAGTTGAAGTAATAAAATTAAAATTAAATTAAATATTGTTTTTCATAATGTTCAAATAGAAAACGTTATAGGTGAGTAATTCCCCTCATATAGTGAGTAATTCACCTCATATAGTGAGTAATTCACCTCATATAGTGAGTAATTCACCTTATTAGATCACACTACAGATTTATTAATATATATTTTATAATTAACATTTTTGGATAGTCTGAAAGCGTTAAAAATAGTAGACCTAGATATTAAACAAAACAATATACATAAAAGTTCTCTAGTAGCAGCAACGTCTTCAGTGAATTTATTATTGGGGACATTAAACGAATTTTAATTAAAAATGAAATATTTAGTTTAATGTTGTTTTTATAGTTTTTAAAGTGCTACCAGTCTAATTTCTGGAATCAAACATGCATAATTTTTAATATTTATATATATTTACTATAATTATAAATAAATAAAAACAAAAAATTATAATTTAAAGATTTAAGAATAAATGCTTTAATCTGAAAATTAATGTAATAAATAATATCACAAAGTAAATGTATTAATTTTTTTTTATCTAAGCTTTTCGATACTAACCCGTATCATTCGTGAATTAACTATTTTGTCAAAATTTATATTTAAAATTAAATTACATCGCAATTTAAATGTAACAGTAACTAGGAGCAATATCAAAAGTATACCTTCACTTGTTTAAATACTTACATAATTACTCTTCTCTACATAACTACTCTGCTCTAAATAAACACAATATCAATTCAAATTTCATAAAAAATTTAACCATGGTAACAAAAGTCAAATATTTAATACTGTAAAATACATAAAAAAAAATATAACAGAACATACCGTATGTTTAAATATTTTCTTAATTATTATTTACGTATTTATTCAAAAAAAAAAAAATTACAATGAACAATTAAAATACACAAAAAAAAAAAATGTATGTATATATGTATATAGAAATATATACTTCCTATATACATAAAATAAATATTAATATAATTAATTAATATTAAAATATTGATATTTAATAATTACAAAACAATAATAATGATATTTTCAAAAATAAATATCTATTGTGTATCTTAATTAAAATTAACTGTCAAACAAAAAATATTCAGTATGTTAGTGTCAAAAAAAAAAAAAAAAAAAAAAAATTTATTTTTAAAAAAATCAAACCAAACACATAGAAATAAAAAAATTGTTCGAAATTTTAAGAAAGAAAAGCAAAAAATAAAAAAAAAAAAATAATTTGTCTATAAAAATTTAATATTCTCAATATTTTATTGTGATGCCTTAAAGGGTTAATTGTTTTAAATTTAACCTTGTGAAAAAATTAAAATAAATTTGAACATTGTTGCCAATTTTTTGTTTGTTTTTTTTTTCTTCTTATTGCTATTTTGCGTTTACATGACGTTTATATATATATATATGTGTATACAAAATTTTAATAGTTTTATATATTCTATAATATATATGTATGTATATAATAGATATATTTTATGTGGTACATACATACATATTTATAAGTGTTATATTAATTTTTATTTTTTTTTTCATAATAAATAACATTATGTATAACAGTACTTCTCTATCTATGTACTATAATATAATCTGCTTGATTTTATTTTTATTTAATTTTTCTTCTCTTATTATATTATTATATTTTTTCCATTATTTACTTCTAAATATTAATAACAAATTGTGCAAATATACATTTAGCTTGCTAATCACATTGTACTAAATGTATAAGAAAAAAAATATACAAAAACAAAAAAAAAATAAAAAATGAAAAAAAAAATACAAGAAATTAAAATAGAAAATAATAATTTTGTGGTAAAGAAATACCTAATGTTTAAAAAATATTTTGACACGTTCAAAAATTCTAAGGTGATATATTTCATATTAGTATTAAATATATGTAAATATTAAGTATATTATACTATACATAGGTTTACTATTCTATATATATATATATAATATGTACATTTTAAAACATTGCGTTAATAATAAATAACATTTATTGTAAATTTTAGTATAATTAATTTTTTCCTTAAATAAATATTTAATGTTTTAATATAGTGTTATAAAATAAAGCCATATGTCAATTACTTACTTCTATTACGCGATAATACCTAAATTTTTTTTTGGTATTTGTTTAAAATTTAGTAAATGCGGTCGCGACCAAAAATTCATTCCTATATACAAAAAAAAAAAAAATATGTTTTTACATTTTTTACATACAAAATTTAATTTAACATAAAATAGTTTGTAGACATAAAAATTGACTAGATTTTTACGGATTTTTAAAATAGTATTTGTTATTTTTAATAAATCAACAAATTTACATTGATTACACAACTGGAACTGGACGTCTTATTATTTTTAGATTTAACAAAGATATAGGACTTAATTATGTTTACTTACGAATATGAAAGAAAATTGAAAAAATGACTTAAAAAAATAATTTGAAGTAATAGGACCTATAGGATTCTGATGCGAGGGACAGAATTTAATATAAATTAATAATTTAACTATCTGCTATTCAATTTAACTGTAAAAGATTTAAATTAGATAGTTGTGAGGCTGAATACAAAAAACAAAAACAAGACATGATTTTGCACAACCCTACACCAAAAATATTTAGTGTTCATAATGTTAACAATAATTTAAATTTACTTTAAAATTAGATTCTAAATAGTAATGTAAAATATGAATTTAATATTAGCACATTATTTTTAAATCCATAGCATGTAAAAATAAAGTAAAAAGAGATCCTTGCTTAGTTCAAAAATTCATTTTTGTAATGGTGTGACAGAAATATATTTTGTATGACATATGAATGGCACTATACAGAGATATTTTTACACAAGGCCTCCGATTATGTTATTAAATAATCAAAATTTATATATATACAGCTTTAGATACAATTTTGTAACGTTGGTTGACTCAACACTATATTTAAAAACGTTGATATCATTTAGATGACATAATATTCAAGTTATCAACCGCTCCTTGAAGTAAAATATACATTATATTCAATTATTATTTGTGGTTTTGGTCTTGACTAGTTTTATTTATATAACTAATACTTTGTATTTACAATTCCGATCTCTGATTATGCAATTTGTGTTTATTTCATTTAGAATGTCAAAAATATTGTAATTTTGATTTTTTTTAATTCATTTTATTTTATAAAAATTTTAGTTATGAAACTTTGAGAAACACTATAATTTTTAATACATTTCAAAATAACTAACATAAATAAATTAAATGTTTTAAATTATTGTGAAAAATATAATTTAATAAAAAGGCCCACATTTCGAAAGGGAAAAGGATCTAAAAAGTTGGCCTACAAATTTATCTGTAGGATCAACTGTTAAAATAAATAAATAAATAATATTGTGAAATTAAAAATGTAAAAATTTGCATTGTTTAAATTTGTGGTAACAACACTCCTGCAATCAAAGCCTTCGTTATTATTAAGTAAAAGCAAAGCTTTACATTTATATGTTATTTTCTTCGTATGCTTGACAATACTCTACGTTTATACAACTTGTTAAAAATCTCTATATTAATACCAATTACAAAATAAAATAAAATTTTTCCTATTGATGAAGTGCTAATTTTTCAATTAAAACAAAAGAAGGAGAAAAAAAAATGATCAGATTGATACAGTGTGATAATTAAAAATTTAATTATTTCTTACCACAAATATTATTTTATACCACATTATAAATCATATATGATTTAATAATAGCCTATATTATCTGAATTTTGTTTTGTATAATAAATTAGAATTTACTCTACTCAAACAATGTAATTTTAACATTTACCATTTTTTCACCATTGAAAAATAATATTTTATTAATATTTTGCCAAATAACTGATTTGATTAAATGAAGGTGCAAAATATTATATTAATAATGTTTTAAATAAGAATAAGATATGCATAATCATCACCTTGGTAACACCTAAATAATTTTCTGATAAATAATTAAAAAATCAGGTAAATATATTCTGACAAAATTAATTAATAGAAAAATATTTTAATTGGATGTCTTGTAAGTTATTTAATTTTTATAATATGATTGCCAGCATCAGACACAAAAATTAAAAACATAAGTTAATAAAAAATTAAACGTCATTTGGTACACTTTAAAACAAAAATGTCACATTTGTAATGTTAAATGACGCCAAATGTTATGATTAATCAATTTAAAATAATTAAAAGAATAGAATTGAAATAAAAGAAAAAAAAAATTATATCAAATAATATTATGTATGTATATAGACATTTAAAAATATTTTTTATATAAATGTACATATTGTTTGTTTGTTTTTTGTTTTTGGTGTGCACACGACGGAAAAACAATTTAAGATCTTCACTGTAAGATAGCATTGCCAAGCTATAAAATTTTTTTCTCAATTTATTCTAAAATTAATTAAGTTACATATTTTATATTATAAATAATTAAAATATTTGATTTGATACATATCATAATGTATTTATAGTACTAACCCTGTCCTATAATATTTGGAATTAAATATATTAAAAATTATGTACAAATTTAATTCATTCAAGTAATAAATATTTTTTTAACAAAATTATATAATCTACAGAGAATCTTTAGTTTCTACTATGATAGATTATTACTATCATACAATAGTAACAACATGTATATTAAATTATGACAGGTATACAATTAGTGACAACATTATAACATTAGATTATGACAGGTTTATACGCATTACTTACATAATATTATTATTTTGTTTTATTGGCAAAATTTTTAATTATATTATAATGAAATTTTCAATAGACACAGACGTTTTTGAATTGAATGTCTTAAAGTGTCATTTTTATGAATCTTACAACTGTCTTGTTTCTAAATTTGTTATGATACTGACTCGGATAAAGCCGTAATTAAATTATTAAAATTATTTGTGAAATGTTTTTTTATATCCCTTTCGTAAAAAAAAAATTTTATTTTCAAAATTATGCCGTCGGATATTCATATAATATTTCGATAACACAATTTCTTGAGCTAGATAAAAATAAATTTAATTTCTAGTCACAAATAGATTTTACGTCTAACTTTTGGTCGATTATTACAACTCACTGATGTATATGTATAATAAGTTATTAAATCCAACAAAATAAATGTTAAGAGTTGTATTGGTAGTCTAACACTGTATCTATTAATACCTACTGTGGAGTTCAAATAGTGTTATGATGAACGAAACACACCAGAAAATATTTATTATTGTTCTAAGTATTGTCGTAAACATTTTGAAAATGATTATTGTTATTATACACATTGTTGAAGTTTAATCAATTCAGATATTTATAATGTGTAGCACAAGCTTTTATAATATATTCTGATTGTGATGTACTTTTCGTTTTATATTTCAATTATTAATGGCTTACAAAATTTCGAACCAATGTCAATTAACGGGTTTATTTCCATCTTCCTTCTTTTCGGCTTGCTTATTTATAACTATTATTTTTGATAAATCATACTAAAATTAAATAATAATTTTGGTTTTCTTTAAATTAAATTTAGATGAATGTATACACAATATTATTGGTCTTATGGATTTAACATTTCATTTTACCAATCTTCATCTCTATGAATCTCAGACACTATTAGTATTTTTGTTCAAATAGTTTCTTAAATTTTTTGGTGATTTTAAATTTTGTATCAAAATAAATTTAATATCGATAAAAATTACTAGCCAAACAACTTTGTTCCAAAATCAGTTTAATAATTTTTTAATTTTATACATTGTATGTTTTTAATATTATTAATAAATTCTCATAACTCCTGTTAACAATTCAAAAATTTCAATTTAATATTTTAAATATACATATTTAAATTTACATATAAAATTGTGTTTAATTGTTTTTTTATTGTATTTTATTGAAAAAAAAAAAATAACTATTTCTGATAATAACAGAATTTATTTTATTATATATATTAAAATTCATAAAAATAAAATGGCGCCGAGAAAAACAAGTTCTTAATTTCATTTATTTATTTATTAATTTTATTTTATTGTTATTTTATTTTTTTTTTTGGTGTGTATGATAAGCTATAAATTAAATTTTTATTCAAAATATATTAAATTAAATTAAATATTTAAAATTAAAGTAAAAAAGTTGAACTATTTTTAAAATGTTAATTAATAATCGTTGACTGTTATGCCATTTTTCGCAACTTTTAATGACATTTGAATAAAATAATTATTTATAGGTATAGCAAAGGTAATTTGTCATCTCGATAAAGATGATTATCATCTGATTTTAATGAATCTATATATATATATTATAGTATATTATATTACAAAATATATTGAATGAATTTAATAATTTGTAAAATGTAAATGTGAATGGAATTTAAAAATTTTTTTTTAAATACTATATTCATTAAAGTGTTATATAGGTAGACTAGATTGTCGGTTATGATGGTAAAATGAAATTAAAAATTACTTTATATGTATCTATTTTGTAAAAAAATTTATATTTAAGAAAATAAATAAATTCTAAATCTAAATCTAATATTGTTAGTAGGAGTAGGTGGGTGTGTTGTAAACGATGATAAATACAACGACTATGTACGATGTACGACGATAAATATAACCCTTCCAATTATCTAGGCTCGATTAGATATAGGACTATTTAATTCGATTGTATTTTACTAACATATTATACGTCTACATCTCTATTAAATTATTTCTAACATATACATTACCAACCAAATCAGACAATCACGGAATCAGACAATCAATTTTAGCGTGACCTTAAATTTTACAAATATAATAATGTTAATAATATGTCTACATCATCAAAAAAAAAAATTAAAATCTCAGACATATTGCATCAATATATATGTGAAATATCCTGGTTTAAATTTCTCTAGTATAATTTATCAACAAAAACAATTTACATTTTATAATAGATGGCGCTAAATTTGTATGCCAATAATATATTTAATAAACATAGGACTAATAATGTTGTTATAACAAATATTTTAATTTATTTACATTTATTAATTAATTAATATAATTAATTAATTTCAATTCCCTCTACAGCTATTATAGAATTTAAAAATTTAGTTGGTTAATTTAAAACTATTATATTACAGAGTGATTCATTAATAATGAATTGTATATTATGATTTTTTACGAAAGGCTTAACAAAAAAAAAAAAAACTAAGTATAGCTATAGTTCAAATTTTGTTGATTGTAAATAAGGTTAATACCAAATATGTTCAAAAAAAAAAATGTCAGGAAAATTCTTGGTCAATTTGATAGTACATAATATATACTTAATACTACTAATAAAGCGAAGTTAATTCATATAGCACTAGCTTTAAAGGCCCACTTTAGTGTCTATATCTATAACTTTTGGTATTAAAATATTACAAATAAAGCACTACTACTACTACTACTACTATTGATTTAATAGTACTACACTTAATTTGATATTACTACTGATAGTATGTTAGTACTATAGATACTATTTTTTAGAATTTAGAATTTCGTTGTGAACACTTCTAAAAAAAAAAAATATAGAACAGAAAGAATGGAGCAATAGTAATAATAATTTTTTAATGTTCTTGGTCCACATCAAGCATTTTAAATATTTTTTGAATATATATCGGTTTTTCAGTATGCTAAACATATTTCACGCGTGCTTATTAGTGTAATTAAACAGTTAAAAACGAGTTTTACTAATTAAGTTGATGCTGTATTCGTTTTTTAGCATTTTAGTGATAAAACAATAATTTGTACAATAAATTAGCATTAGTTTAATAATCTCTTAAAATAAAGTGTGTATCGTTTCATAATAAAATTTAAATTATTTTTAATTTACAACACAAAACTTATGTAATTTAAATTTTAACTTTAATATATTTTAATCTTACAAAACCTGATGTTGAAAATCACCCTTCATCAAAATTTTACACACTTACATTTTGTTTTTATTTTTGTTTTTATTTTTTAGACAAATATCAAAAAATCAATTTATAATCCGGTATTCCGGTATATATATTAAATTTAATTTATTTTTAAATAATATATAATATAATTTAATATAATATATATATATATATATATATATATATATATATATATATATATTTTTGTTAACCTTTAATTTGGTTTATTTGTGTAATAATTTAGTTGAAATCAACACAAAAAAAAAAAAAAAAGTTATGTGATTCTCAAAATCAAAAAAAAACAAAAAAATTAATAAAATTTTTAAAACTAGATTTTCTAGTTTCAAATTCTAGGGTTCTATAGAAATTTAATTTAATTTACATATAATTAAAATTGTGATATATAATTTATTATATAGGTTACTATTTTAGATTTATAAGATGACGTCCAATGTAAATTATTTATTCAAAGAATTTGATAGAATGACAAAAAGTTCTATGTGAAATTTTATGTTAATAGAAAAATGCTTATATAATTCAAGTCAACAAGTTTTTTTTTTTTTTTCAAAATTAAATTAATTTTTTTTTTTTTTTTATTAATATATGTACATAATATGTTATTGTTTTTGAAATTTTATTATTTAACAAATCAATAACTTAGTAGGATTCTTATTTATTCCATAGGTATATTCATATTATAATTTATTTAATTTTTCGCACTATGAATTTTCATTTATTGTTATTGAATTTAAAAGGTTTTATAGCACTATACTTACAATTTAGTTTATTACACTAAACTAGTTGTTTAGTCCAGTTATATTTCAGGCGATTTTTGTGACACCAATTATGGTCTAGTATTTTGATAGTGAAGTATAACAAAACTATAATTAATTAATTAAACTCGTGAACTATATTGAATACATTTTTATTCAGGAGTATCCTTAAATTGACAAAATCAGTTGATAATTGACAAAGCACAAAGAGGTAAAACAGTAAGGAAATTTGTTGTAAAAAACAATCTCTTATTTGTAATTGCAAACATAACAATCCTATTACACATCAATGTTTTTATCCATTGTTCATATATTGACAATTTAAATTGATATTACAGATGAATGTTGAACTAATCAATTTCGTATCAGTTTGACATTTTGCAATGACATATTGTAGAAGTGTTCTGAATGCTAATCAATTTTGTATCCATTTGACATTTCGCAATGACATATTATAGAAATGTTCTGAATATATTAATAATGTCAAAACATATTATGTGAATGACATTGAAAATATTATTTTCGGACAAATGTTTTTTACTTCAATTCAAATTGAATTTTGAAAGTAAATGTTGTGTATAGGAAAGCAACAAATTATTTTTGTGCACATTTTAATAATATATCAATTGTTTTATTACAATAATTGGTATATCTATTGAAATTAATATAAAAATTGTTCTTTTTTAGAATTACATTTACATTATAAATTAACATTATTACATTATGTAATTGATGAAAATAGAACTAAGATCATTTAATTTGCCATCCATATCTCTTCAATATATTGACAATATATTGACATATGTTGAGAAATTGATGAGAATAGATTTATCATCAATTATCATTTAATCTACGCCCTATGCCCCACGGATGGGGTTGCAGGTCAATGATAATGATCATTTAATTTCCCATCCATATCACTTCAATATATTGGTAATATATTGACAAATGTTGATGAAAATATTTATATCTAATAGGGTTGTCAGATAACAATCTATTAAATTTCAGATTCAGTTTAAAATACTCTTAACAGTTAACTGAATTAATTTGAATGACTAATGAAAAATTATATGTGATGCATATTCTAAAAAGGGTTCTTCAATTGAATCATTTTAAAAAAAATTAGATATTAAAACAAATTAAATTAACCCAATACATCCCAATATTCGTAAATCAAAAATTTAATCCTTAATATCTACGTTATACATGGTAAATTTTTGAAGATTTAAAATAATATTGAATATTATCATAAGAAACAAATTGTAGATAACACGACACCGATAACACCGTTTATATGCTCAGTTTTTTTTGACTCAATTGGCTTACAAAATTTGATTACTTCCTTGCCACTTAAAACGAACTAGATTTACAAGCTTTGCAATTCAAAAGTTTTTAAAGCTTGTTTTGCTTGAAAGAAGCAACATGTTTGGTTAAATTTTATTTGGAGCTTTGATTCTGACCCTTCTATTCTTGTTAAATTTTTTTTTTTACATTTACAAAAACAACAGTAATTAATTATTCAAATATATTTTAATACTAGTATTTAAAAATTTAATTAAAATATAGACAATTGACAAAACATCTTGGATTCACGGTAATTTTTAGATGAAATAAAGTTGAATATCTATATTATTTTATTTGTGATTTCCACAATCACGCCCATCACCAACATTTATTTGTAATTTGAATAAAACTGTATCGTATTTTCAGTATATAATTTTTTTTTTAATCCTTTCAAAATATCTAAATTAAGTTATTTTTTACCCAACTAATCTAGTTGCTTTACATAAACTTTTGTCCAATTTTCTCAACTGATTATGGTCAATTTAAATATTCTTCTTCAAATCTAATTTCAATTTCAACAATTCTAATTTCTTTTTATAACTTTATTTAAGTGGCCTTTGAACACAATAACTATAGGTTTTTCAATAATTAATTATTATTTTAAATATTATTCTATTTAATTTTATCCTCTTTATTTATATCCTTTTCAATTTAAAAAAAAAAAAAAAAAAAAAAAACAAAGAAAAATTACAAATAATAACAATCAAATATTTTATCAATGATCTATAAATAACATTTATCATTCAGAAATTAAATTACTAACAAGAAATTATCAATCATTTATTAAGTATTAAATTACTTTCAACAATTCATTAATTGAAATTTACAGGACATTCCTGTATAATAATGGGTTAAGATTCTAAAATATCATTCCTTTTCATCAAATGTCCTTCAATAATATTAAATCAACTCTAATTGTTTATTATTTTATTTAATATTTATTTATTTTTTTTTTATATATATAATAAAATAATGTTTATGATCATAGAGTAATATTTAATAAGTATTGTGTTCTAAATTGCCATATAAAGTTAATATTTTAATTAAAAAAAAAACAAAACAAAAAAAAAAGATTTATCGTTATGCTGAGTCGAATATCCTTTTCTGTAGCAAATAATTTATTACCTGTAACATTTTAACATGTCATAACCAATTAAAAAGGTGAACTATACATATATTTAATTTTTATATTCTTATACACATATGTACATATATTTAAATAGGCTAATAGTATCATATTTTCATTTATTATTATTATTATTGTTATTGTTCTTGTGGTTATTGTTGTTGTGTGGTAAAAAAGGATATTTTTTGAATTTATAAATTATATGTAATTTTATTTTAAATAACAAACACGTGCTACTATATTGTTACTGTATTATTATTATATGAACATACTCACACACAACAAGATATATTATAATATTTAAATTGGAATAGGAGTTAAAAGGGAGTTGTAATTTTTTTTTTAAATAATTTATTTGAATGTCATAAATTAAAGACTATAATATGCACTATGTATATATCAAAGGTGGCAATTTAAGAATTATTGTTATTAAATATAATATGAGTATTGATTTTATTTGATTTTGATTTTTTAAAGGAGGTTTTAATATTAGGATTCTCAAGGGATGTTTTAATATTAAATAATACTATTAATTTTATTTTATCATTTATGTGTATTATTTTACTATAGTTACTACATGGTTTTAAAAAAAAAATTTAATTAATTTTGGATATCTTAGAGGTTTGGCAATCTGTGCATTTTTATTTTTTATATTTCTTGTATATACATATATATAATATATATATACATATTTTAAAAGGACATTTTAAAGGTTAAAATAATATATTAATTATCATTTGTGGTAGTTAAATAGAGGGGTGAGATTTTGCAATCCTATAAAATATAATGCGTATGCAATCGGTGTGGACTTTTTGATTTTGATTGTGCAACTACTGTGAGAATGACAAAACTTGACAGTTGAATCCTCCTCATGGACGAACGTTCGGACATTTTTATCTTTTTTATTGAAACACAAATCCAATGAAAGAAAATTTTATGATTTTCAATGCGCGAAGAACTGATATTTGTTATGTCTTGACGCTTAAAAAATTGTTTACATGCGTGGATTTTATTTTTATTGCAAAAATATTTAAAATTTTGTTAAGAGTAATAATGGATAATGACATTGTAATATTCGAAAAAATAAAATACCTATAGCACTTTGCTTTTATCTTAAATATAAATAATTTGTTAGAAACAAAAATAAGCTTATACTAAAAAAACAAAAAAAAATATACTTCATGTATTTTTCTTCAAAAACATTTGAAATTCTAAATGTTAATGATTAAAAAAGTTGTCCTAACGTTCGTCCACTAAGAGGAAAGCCACCATTGAAGTACGCATTGTAACAAACATTATATTTTTTGTTTGTATTAGTTTTTATTGGTGATTTTAACAATTTGTTTACTTAGTATTGCATTTTCATTTGGTAAAAAAAATATTTATTATAAATTACAATTCATCGGATTAGTCCATAAATCAACAAAAAATTTAATCCTCAAAGAAAAAAATTCACAAAAAACGATCCAATTTATTATTTACGGCAATGCAAGTTTTTACTACAATGTTTTGTTTTTCAAGTAATTTATTTTATCGAATTTTTGGTTTATCAACGAGAGCGTAAGGAAAGCTCGCGAACCAAAATCACAGCCCCTATCATTTTTAATGCTTTAAGTAAAATATAAATATTAAGGTATTCATTTTATATTTCATATTATATTTAGGTAAAATATTTTTACAGAATATTTATCTAAATCATTTTTATACGCAGCCGCTTTTGAATACAAAATAAAGGATAACTATGTCCTTTTTTTAGGATAATCTTGTCACAATTTTATGAATATTGGATATATGGAATTTATGGATTTTTTTTGTGGATTTTGGTTTTGTAGATATCGGTTTGTGGATTTGGTCATCAACCGAATTCATCATATAATTTTGCACTCACCCTTGCTAAATCCAAAATAAACTGAAAATGTAATTTTTTTAAAACGTTTGTACAGATAAATGTGTGCATGAAAAAAACTCATGCTTGCTGGTATATCCTAATTAAAGTTGTATATCCGACAGTCATTTAAAAATTTCTAGTTTATCATAATTTGTTCTAAGAATACTAATTTATACTGAAAATCTATAAAAATTTACAAATTTGTATACCAATAATTTAATGCTACATATTAAAAGCTTAAAAATAACTTTTGCCTTAACAAACTACTGCAAAATGAAACCATTTTCGAAATATTGAGACATTACACGACTATATAAAGCTTATTGGCAGACTTGCACATCATAGTAAATAATATATATAATATATATTACATATAATAATCTATTGACATCATAGTATACATAATATATTTTCACTTTACATAACATACAAAACTGTCTTTAATGACTATGACACTAATGTGTTTTACTCTTTAAAAATTTAAAAATTCACAAAATTACTGATCTTGATCAACACTAATTGAATCTACAAATCAATTTACGCGATGAGAATATTTTGTTTCGCAATACAAAAACTAAAAAAAAAAAATACCGAAAAATATTCAAAAAGCTTATACGAAATTTAAAGATTTTGACAAAAAAAAAATTCGAATATTCTTTACTAAAATTTTCATGATCACCCTGACATTTGTTATTGAAAGTTGGTTACAAGTTCAATGACATAATTAAGTTAAAAGATTTATGTTTTTTTTTTTTAGAAATTTAATATTATTAACTAAATTTAATTTTAAATTATTTAATAAAAACACATCATTTCTAATAAAAATAAAACAAAAATATTATTTTAAGTTTGTATATATAATTAAAAAAAAAATTCAGATTTTTAACGGAGTTATAACTTTATTTTAAGAATATGTAATTGAAAAATTTTCATTATAAATATATACTGAATAAATTTAAGTTTACACGGTCAAAATTAATCTGATGTACTGATAGCATGTAATGAAATTTAAATATGTACATATTATATATTAATATCATTTTGATCCACCTATATCCAACCGCATTTAAATAACATTTTACGTATATAAGTAGTTGTTAATTGTTGTGTTGCTGCAAATTTTATTCACTTTTTTTATGTGATTTAAAATCCAAAAATATGAAATTTTTAAAAAATCATCAAAAACTGT
The DNA here is from genome assembly GCA_963942445.1 of Argyra leucocephala. NCBI lineage: Eukaryota > Metazoa > Arthropoda > Insecta > Diptera > Dolichopodidae > Argyra > Argyra leucocephala. The sequence goes on along the minus strand of OZ012677.1, from coordinate 25,404,557 downwards.
TTATACTGAAGTAAAACATGTTCAGAATTTTAATGATCAATATTATAAGTCGGTGTATAGAATATAAAGGTAATTTCAATTTGTATTACTTCAAATTAAAACATCATGGCAGTTGATTGTAATTTAGAATTGTTTGAAAATAGTGTTGTTAATACTTGTTGAATTTATTTTAGTATTGTATAACTTATACCTATATTATCATCTGCTATTTTACATTTTTTTTTTCATTCTTATTTTCTTTTAAGTTATTCTTATATTTAAGTGTATATAGATTTTTTTTTTTATTTTAAATTATAAATTTACATCAATAGATTCTGAAGTATAATTACAGTATAATAGTCAGTTATAGATAGACGGATTATTCATTGCCAAATTTTATTTTCAAAGTTGTTATTATTTTCTAGAATGTGCCAGTTTACATGATTTTTTTGGAATATAGTCTGTTATAGATAGATGGACTAACTATTCGATGCTTTTTTTCTATTTAAAATAGATTTATAATCGTATTTCTACAAGGGATTTATAAAGAAGGGCCAGCAATTTATTTATTATTTAAAAAAAATTAATTGATAATTATCCTTTAATAAAATTCCTAATAATAAAACTGTAAACAATGAAATGTTGTAGTACAGTAGTTATTAGATTAACACCGGTATATTTGTTTTATTCCTTAATTTTTTCACAAACGCGTTTTTACTAAAATAGGTTTTTAAATAAAGTTATATATTGAAGAATATATTGTAATTTGACTTGTTTTGCTTGTATGTATTATGTATCAAACAGTTTTCTTTTACAACTCACAATATATTTTCTATTTCACGATTACATTTTTCTTCCATTCGTGTAATAATTTGTTCGTGTAAAATCTAAATTTACATTATAACAAAACTATAATTTTATTTGTATATACAAAATGTCATTGAAAAAATTCTTATATACTGTGTACTCCTACAAGAAAACATAAATACAAAAATTCTGTTTTTTAACTAATTATAAAATTTTTTGGAACTTAAGAAATAATTTTTTTTGTTTTCTTTTTATTTTTTCAAAAATATTTTTCTATGATGTAATTTATCTAAAATAAATTTTTTTTCTTTTTTTATTTATATATCCCTACCTGTAAATTAAATTTCTTTACTTACTTTATTTATTTTTATATATGTTTTGAACATATTTATACAAATGTATGTATATATATATAGATAGAAAAAAAAAATAACTTAAAAAATTCGAATACGCACTATCTATTATATATATATATATATATATGGAGGAGAATATCTTGTTATCTCAAAAAAATATATACCATGCCCCATAGGGTACATTACTACAAGACTAAATGTATGTATCAACGGCTGGAATCTATTTTGTACCAAACGCCATTTTTTGTTTAACTTTTTAATGTAAACAAAATATTTTTTTTTTTTTTAGTTGAAAATTTTACATAAAGGAAAATACTGAGAATTTACAAAAGTAAATGAAAATCGTAAACGTTAAGGAATATTAATTAACGATACGATTTGCATACTCTGAAATAACTAAAATGTTTGCCATTTTATTTTCAAACTTGTAATTATTTTCCAGAAGATGTCAGTTTACATGAATTTTCTAGAAAACAATCTGTTATAGACAGACTACATATTCCATACCGTTTTCTTGTTCTAAAATCAAGTTTAAAAAAAAAAAACATTTTTTTAGATTTGCCAAGATCTGCCCAAAGTTGAACTAAGTACGGGTTAGTTCTGGAAAATTATTTGTAATTTTCCAATTATTATTGGCTTTGCAGTGATCTTTGAAATAGTAATAGAAATAAAATATTTTCGGGTAAAATTGACTGATTGAGAAAGTTAAAGATCGAATTCGACCAATCAGGATATGTTTTTTTTTTTTCAAAAAAATATGTTCCCAACATGCTAATATGGCTAGTATCACCTCTATAGCCTGTTAAATGCTATTATGTACCTGTCTATAGACTATTCGTTAGGACATCAAAAAAAATTGCAATCCAACATGATTCACTGCTTCAGCCTGAACAGCCTGATTCAATGTTTCAGCTTCAGAACATTTTTTTCGAACCTATGCGTGCGCATATTTTTTATATCAAAATTTGAATTCTCTCAATTTTAAAAATGTTCGAACATTTTTTTCTCTCCGGAACAAATGTTTATTTAATTTTAAATTTTGTGTTTGGAACAATTTTTTTTTACATATATTTTTTTATAATATATTTTTTATTAATTTTTTCTTTTTTTTGACATTTCTCATTTAACAAAACATTCAGGCATAAAAATACTTTCTATATACAATTTTGTATTTATGAATTATAGATATATTTTATTGTATGGTCAGCCATTATCTAATTTATTATTTAATGGTTTTATTTATTACAATTAAAAATTTGCCAAAATACAATAAACAAAAATTTAAAAATTAATTCCATTGCAGCTAGTTTAATTTTTTTTTGTTCGGAACAAATGTTCTGAAGCAGTGAATTAAGCGTGAGAGATCAATTTTACCTTTCCCACTAAACAATATATATCAGATATGGAATATCCAAAGTACCATTATTAAATACTCTGTGAAAAATGAATGATTAAAAAAAACTAAAGAACATCTTCGGGGCCGAAATTGATTTGACAAAAGTCGAAATTCTACATCCCAAACGCAGTAGAAGAGATTCTTGTGTGAATTGTAAATAAGACAAGAATATATGTAGTGTAACAGTATTATATAGTTCTTGGCCAAGTATTTCTACTTATTTCGGACCAATATAAATATTTAACTTTGCGTACAAAATATTAGTCACAACGATTAACGAAAGAAGTTAATTGCTTCTAAAATATCCCAAGATATTTGCATAATAAAAATGAATTTATGAATGAAACGAAATTCAATTTTTAATTGCATACTCTGTCAACTGAGCTAAAATTATCTGTCAATTTTATCATATTTTTGAGTATTATACAAGAATTTTCACTGTTTCTAAAACTATTGAATTGCGAAATTAGAATATTAAATTATAGATTCGAAATTACTCTCACGTTGCTCTATTTCGTATCAATATATATATTTTTTTCAGTTTACTAAAATTACTATTCAATGGCGTATTCAGCTAAATAGAATCCATTCAACAATGTGTCAAAAAAAAACATTTTTAAATTCTCAAAAATTACATGAGTATCTATATCTATAAAAATATATAATTATAAATTATTTGCGAATGTAAAGATGTGTGACTGAGTGTGTGTATGTTTAAGTTCATATTTATATTTGTTCTAAAATCAACAAAATGAATGTAAAAAAACGTTGTTTTTGTTTTTGTAAAAAAAAAATGTTTTTTTTCTTTAATTTTCAAAAAATTACTGATTGACGTAAGTGTACCCTAAAAATAAAAAAGTCATAAAATTAAATTAAGTTATTTTTTTTCAGTATATTTACATACATACATACATACGCACGTGTACCTACATTTTATTATTTTATTTACACAAACCTAAATAAATTTTCTTACAAATGTATGTATGTAGGTATGTATGGCAAATGTGTTAAAAGTAAAATTTTCATCTGAGACCCAACAACAACAACAACTGAAACTTTTTTGTCTTTTTTAAATTATCCAATAGTTAAATAAAGTACTTAAAGATGATCAGCTTTAATTTTGAAACAAAAACAAAATAAAAAATGTAAAGAATCTTTTCTCCAAAAAAAATTTATGTAATTTATATTATTTTATTTTTTTTTTTTGTGACAAGAACTTATTTTTTTTTTTTAATTCTATTTTACATGATTATTTATTTATGTACGTAGGTAGGTGTACCCGCCACGATTATTTTCAGAAAAACAATTAAAAAAACAAAAATTTTACATTATAATACAAAATATATATATATATATATATATATATAGATACTCTCTAACGAAAACAAACTTATGAACATTATTATTTACCCCAAAACATAACATAATTTACTGTACAAAGAGGCCTACACATAATATGCCGAAGTAAATAATATAATATATTCATTTATACATATATGTAAAATCAAAAATTCTTATATGCAAACAGATATATTTTGTTGTAAATATACATAATGAGTACACATATCTGTAACATAATTATAATATGTATGTATAAATTTAACATAACAGAAAATAATGTTAAATTTTGCAAAAACAAAAAATTGATCTATCCAACTGGAAACTTAATTGTGTTGATCGTAAAGAGAGCTTTTTTATTAGTTTTTGTTTTTAATGGGAAAATTTTAGAGCATGCAAATGTTTGTATATAAATATATGTAAGTATGTATGTAAATATATATTTTTTTTTGTAAAATGTAGAATAATTTAAATAAAACAAAAATCTTAATTGTAAAAGAAAAATTCAAACATAATTGGAAAAATTCGATTCAAAAAAGGTATTACTAGAATTTTTATGTCAGGGTTAGTGTAAAAACAAAAACATAGTGGAAGATAATAAATTTAATTAAATACATTAGATTTCTAAAGGATGGAATGGTCGAAAATTTGAAATGAAAGACTGTGGAACCACTAAAACGATATACTCTTCACCGTATATTCGATTGATGGTTATGGGTAGTTTTTAACATAATAATGTTGGAGTAAGTTTTGCAAATTTATTATAGAATAAAATTCGAAGTAAATTTAAAAAGTCAATTTGTGTTGTGTTAATATTAATCACAGATCCGTATTCTTATCGTTTTCATGAGCTTATTAGCGACTATTATATGCCTTTTTACCTATTAAATTTATTATTTTTGTAAATCACGATACAGGTACCGAACATAAACCTTAATAATCCAATGTAAATTTTTATTTCCAAAAGCTTCAATAATGTTCAGTTTGATGAGTCGATCATTGATGACTTCAACCGCTTATATTGTTGAAAGCATTCTGCTGAAATTTCCGAATTGTTGTGTTATCAGCAATAATACTATCAATAATACTGTCAGTAGTATTATCAGCAAATAACGTTATCCCATATTGATGACCTTGTCTTGTAAAATTTCAGATAATATAACCGACTTCAGCCACATTTAAATTCGATAAACGATTGCAGTAAACTTTTCGGCTTAAATATTAATATAAATAAAACAAAATTTATGGTTATTTCTAGGATCACAACATTCAACAACATAACGTAATATAAAAATCATAGAAAATTGAATCAACAACATCTGTAAATGTAAATTAATATAAATCAGCTGTAAACGAAAAATGTCTACTAAGACACTTTGTATCATTATTATTGTCCCATAACCCCATAACTGGGGCATAGGGCGGAAAAAATACATTTTTAAAATAATTACATTCACCACAAACAAAAAAATTAATTTAACTAGAAATTTTTCTGTGTAGTATATCTGTTAAAGATTCTAATTAGAATTAGAATTTATTATTAGAATTTCTCACCATTACTCTTTTCATCATAAAACCTGTTCCCTAAATATTTTGTAAAATTTTCATTTGACTCAATTATTCCATAATAAATAAATAAAAAACAAAAAAAAAAAAAAATTAATCTTTCAGGATTTTGCCTTTCGAGATTATATCACATGCGAAAGTAACCCTTTAAATTACAAATTAATATGAATAAAAAACAAAACGAAAAATAAAAATATAAACAAAATAAAACTTTACATTGACAACAAAATTTTTTTTTTAAGCTTTTAAGAATTTGAAAATTATGTGGGATTATTCTAATTTCTTGTTATTATTTTTTTTTTTTTTTGTAATTATTTTTCTTATTTTATTTTTTTCCCCTTTTCTACACCCCCAGATATAAATTCGTGTGTCTGGATTTGTTTGTATATACATATTTTAGAGTATTTTTAGAACTTTAATGAATTTGACAGAATTTACAAAAAAAAAAAAAAATTAAAAAATCTTAAAAAAAAAAATTTAACTTTACTGAGAATATTTTTTATTTTTATTTTACTTATTACATGTGTGAATGTATTTGTAGTGTTACTTACCATCAATAAAATATATTTTTTATACTTTACAATTTTATTTAATTTTATTAGTGTTTTTTTTTTTTTAAATATTATTTTTATTGTCATTCTAAATTGGCGTATTTTAACTAGGCCAACAAACCATTCCCGGTGCTTATTGTGCGTGCTTTTTGAAAATAAAAACAAGAAAAGAATCAATTTGTTTTTTTTTTTTCTTCTTCTATAGATAGGTTTTTTTTTTCTTTCGTAGCTGTATTGCTATATTTTTTTTTATTATATTTCCATAGAGTAAATTCATTTTTTTTTTTTTTTTTTTATAAAATATAAACTTGTTGTATGAAAATATAAGTGTATGTGTTTAGAAACGGTTATTTTTTTTCTAGCTGAATATAAATTGAAAATAAGAAGAAGAGAGCGGTGCGTTAAAAATATTCGCACAATTTTTGGGTTTTTGTTTTTTTTATAGTGCGTATTTTTTGTAGTGGTTTTTGTTTTTTTTTTTTTAAGTTTGTATTCACGCACAAAAGTTCAACGAACTGAAAGTTATTTTTTTTATATAAAATAAATATGTATATATATATTGGGATTTTCTATTCTACATAAAGATGCGTAAACTTATTTAATACAATACATAAATTTTTTACCTATTCATACATTATTGAAAATGTATGTTTTGTTTTTATTTTTATTATTATTCTAGTTGTTTGATTTATATTTGTTTTTTCGTTTTTTTACTATATATTTTATGTTTTATACTTCCTATTAGAGCAGTACAATTCTTTCTGTTCTTTTTTTTTCTGTTTATGATATTTGTAGGTATGATCATAGTTGATTATTTTGATTACTTAATGTGATATACTTTATATGAAGCTGATTAATAAATGATATTAATGAGTATTATAATCTTGTTTATAATGAATATGATGGTGTTAATGTAATTATGATTTGTTTTATATACTCAAAAAAGTGTGTACAGCTTCAAATTTTGATGCTGATCTGTCAGTAATTGATGTATCAGTGTTTTAAACTTAATTTATTTCAGATGTAAGTAGAGGAACAGTCAAAATATCAATAACTGATATATCAGGGGTTTTAGAGCATGACTTTCATGATACGTATGTTTTTTTACCTTACTCCTCTTGGGAGCATAGGGCTTGACATTTCCATCGTACTCGATTTTTTATCATTATTTCTGTTTCCGGGACAATGTCTAATTTAATTTTTAATGTGTTTGTACTGTCTAAGTAAGAAGACCACTTTGATAACTGTCTGCACCTACGTGATAAGACGACGTCATATTTTCTGCAAGTTGTCACTGCTATGTTATCCATCTTTGACATTAAGATGCCTGGCGTTACTATACTGGGTTCATCATGTCACATACTTTTATCAGTTATTGACAGTTGTGTAATTATTATTAGTGTTTGTCAATATTTATTTATAGTATATGGCTATTGATGTAGATATTGATGATATTATAAGTAATATTTTTAGTTATAAAGTATTGATTATATTAATTATTTTAATTTTTTTTATTGATTATATAAATGTTATATAATATTTTTGCAATTTTTTTTTTTTTAGTTATATTTTATGATAATATGTCAAAATTTAAACTAATTAGAATTTCATATTTTAATACACAGAATAGGTTCGATGACCCAGTGGTAAAAAAAACAATGAACAAATTATTTGATCTGTTGGTTATGTGTCACTACGCCTAGAATAGTGTAAACGAAAAGATAATACAGAATCATGTGTAATGAGAATTAAATTGCTGTATATTTGAAATTAGAATTTGAGATGAAATACTAACTATATATTCAGAAAATTATATTTTTCAAAATTAAGAAAGTTATATACCATTTGATCAATAATTCAATAATATTTTTAATTTTTAAATTGTATTTGCATGCACAATAAAATATGTATAATCGTCTATTTATTTCTAATACTTTTATTTACATTTACAACATACCAAAATTCGCAAAAAACTGTACATTGACATAAATTTGACAATTTTTGATATAAATTCGAATATTTGGCATAAATTTGACAATTAGACATTATCTTATTCATTATATATATTATTTTACGCCATAATTTTTAATTTTTAAATTGTATTTGCATGCACAATATAATATGTAACTGTCTAATTATTTCTAATACTTTTATTTAGAGTACAAATTACTGTACATTGACATAAATTTGACAATTTTTGATATAAATTCGACCATTTGACATAATTATATACCATTATACAAACCATTTGACAAAATTTGATCATTATATATCTTAATTTTCAACAGTTTTCAAAAATGATAAATTTTTACCAGTGGTTCCCATATTTTTTTGTTTTACATATATAAATATATTGACTGTAGTCAAACTTAAACTTAAATAGGTATAGTAGAAAGTTAGTGGAATAATTGATACAACAAAAATTATTTTTTTTTTTAACTATTATTATCAGTAGTTCTCTTCCAAGCCTAGTATACATATATTCGGGTGGATTATACATATAAATATATATATATTCAATTTTATGTGGAAAATTCATTTTTTAACACTTTAACCGCAACATTTTCATCTGTTTTAATATATTAATACATTTGTTTAATATTTCTGAAATAAAATTTATTCTAGCTGTAAAACTTATCTAGGCTTACTTCTCCTAGTTATTAAGTTTAAAAAAAACGTTTAAAATGTAAGTTCAGGTTAGTCTAAGTAAATTATAAGTCATATAACATTAATATAACAACCTGTCACTAACTTGAATGTATAATGAAATTAAGTCATATAAAATAAATAGTAATAATAATAAATAAAATGTAATTTATACGTAACTGAAGCTAACTAAAGAAAAAAAGAAAATATCCATGGCTGAAAATATCAGCATTTAGCTTTTGTATAACTACAGCTTCTAAAATAGTATAGCTTCGATTTTTTTTTTTAAATAATTTAAAACAAAATACAATTCAAATATAAAATTTAAATGACATTAAAAATATGTTCTACATATTTTAGTTGTGCAAAGCGATAACTGTAACCGGTTGGGTATTTTAATATTTGATAAATAAATAATTTTATGGATGTTTTCAATTATAATAAATTACACACTAATTATAAGATTCTTGTTCAATCTACAAGTTTAATATCTTTGCGTCGGTACTGTTAGATCTAACAAAATAACAGAATTATTTACATAGACGCTCTAGTTACAATTAGACTTTTACAAAATAACAAAAATAAAATATAAAATTGATAATAGTATTAATAGTGATGAGACCTTGAAATATACGCACGTGTACAAAAGTTTTAGATAATTTCTGAATAAGTTCTATATAAAATTTTGTTACTTTGTTAGTTTTATATAGAAAGGGTTTTGTTTTTTTTTTTTTTTTTTATTTTTTTGTAACCTTATATCACCATATTTAATTTCATTATTATAATTTTTAATACCGGTATACATATTGTTGTTATCTCATTCAACTTAATTAAAGCTTTTTTCAATTTAGTTACGCAAAATATTATCATATAATAATTATATACATACATTGTTGTATCTCTAAAAAGGTTCTATACTGTCATTAAAACAAAGCCATATTTATTGTTTGTATGTATCTTTGTTTTCATATATGTACATAATATTATATATTTATTCACTCTCTGTGTTTTATATGTCAGTTCTTTTTTTTTTAAGTGTTGTTTTTCGTTTGTTTTTTTTTTTTTTAGTTTTGTTTTTTTTTTCAAAAATTTGCCAGGTTCATTGATCCAAAAAGGGAGTGGGTGTATTTTAAAGGTTACCGTGCTTATATATACGTTTTAAAATTATTACAAATGAAACGAAAAATTGATCAGATTAAAAAACAAGAAAAAGTATTTTATTAATTTTATTGAATTTGTTTTTTTTTGTTGCCTGATCTTAATTCTTAAAGGGTACCTATTATCTTCTCTGTCTTGTTTTTATTAGTCACAACTTGCCTGTGATTTTTTTTTTAATGTTCAGTAAATTTTTAACGCTCATATTTTGTTTCGGTTTTTTTTTTGTACTTGTGTTTTAAACACAATTTTTTTTATTGTATGTTTTTGGAAAGGTTACTGACATCTTCAAAATTTAGTAGAAATTTGAAGGGCTTTCTAAAGTAAGTAAGTAAGATTCCAAGACACAACAACAAAAATGAATAATCTATTTGAAAAAAAAAAAAAAAAAAACAATTTTCTTTCTAGTTTATTTTAGAATAAAAATAGATAGTTCATAATGTAAGCATTATGAAAAAATAAAAACAAAAAAAAAATAATGCAAACAAATTAAATTGAACAAACGCTGTAAATGGGCAGAATAAAAGTTTTTTTTTTTGTTTTAGTTACAATGAAAATAATCTTTTTGAGCTTACATTAAATTTGAGTAAATAAAAAAAATTTTGTTAATGAATTGGGCAATCCTAAATTATAAATTACATTTTTGCTGAAATTCTATTATTTATGGTTCGTAATTTGCACATGAATGAAAAATAAATGGCATTCGTCACTCGTATACAATTTGTATTAAGTCAAAACAGTTTTTGTTTGTTCAATTGGAATTATCAAATTAAATTGGAATTTTGTATTCCTTTTAAGGACCATAATTTAACTCAAAACGATATAAAAATAAGTTCAGTATTATGTTTTAGACCACATATCCGTTTGTGAAGTAAATTTTGTCATCATCTGGCTTATTCCAATTATTTTTACACATTTATTTTGATAGTTAGAATCCAATTGAGTTCAACGATTGTACTAAAATAAAATAATAAAATTTTTATAATATGTTAAATTATTTAATACTTATTACATATTTAATTATATAATATAATTTTATTGCATAACGCAACAATTATTTGTTCCTTCACCTTTGTTAAACCCATTACGATCTATATCTAAACTGTAGAAGGAATGTTTAACAAATTAAATTGTACTTTATCCTTGTGTACAATATATTATATAAAACGAAACAATCATATGTATTATACACCCTGTTTTGTCCTAATTAGTTTGAGTATGGGCATATGGTCTTTTTCAAAACGTCATTTGGATGTAATTTGTAAAAGTCATGAATTTCAATACTTTTTCACACTAGCGTCATGAATTCCAATATTTTTTGACGCTAGCGTCATGAATTCTAATTCTCATTGCTATTGCAAGTGACCATCAATTATTTTTTTGCATTCTTTTGTATGCTACTGCGTTCGTACAAAATAAAACCGGTTGTCAAAAATTTAAAAAATGAGTGATGTAAAAATCATGTAGGAAATTTTATTTTAGAAAAATGAATTAATAACATTTTTAACAATGGCTTAATGGCGACAATGACTGTCAATTGCAAATAAAAGTGAATCACGTGATTGACATTATCGTCAAATTGTTGACGTTCTGGGAAAAAGTCTATTTAACTATTTTTTGACTTATTTATGATTAATTAATATTATAATGTTCGCATGGTTTATTAGCAAAGTTATGCAGACTTACATATTTCTAACGTTGACATTACATGTCTCAAACGTAGACATTACATGTCTCCAACGTTGACATTACATATCTCCAACGTAGACATTACATGTCTCCAACGTTGGTATTACATGTCTTCAACGTTAAAATCGTTGATATTCAGGATGTGATAGAAAAACTATAACCTAAACTGAAATTTGATTCTGTGAGTGGCCTAAACGCAAAATCTTGTGTTAATTAATTTTAATATATTTTGTTAATTAATATTAATTCTCTAAATTAACTCTAACTTGTAGAAAATATTATTCTAAAAACAAAATAGATAATGTAAAATAACACTTAAATTATTGATCTGTAATTTGACTTATTAACAAAATTACCTTTTTTATTTATTTATTTCAACAACTTATGTCTAAAGAGATAATTCTTATAAGAAGGCTATATAACAAATTATATTTATCAACAAAAATTTTTTTAATTCGATTTTTAAATTAATTATGTAAAAATTATTCATAGATTTACTTGCAAACATAAAAAAAAAAAAAAATAAACAAGGGTGACTAGAATAATTTACAATGATGAAATTAAAATGACAACAACGATAATTAAGAGTGTTTTATAAGTATAACCCTTTACAAAAACAAAAACAACAACAAAATATTACTGATTATGAATGACTTAAGCTTTTTTTTTATTTTTTTTTTAATTATTTTAATATTATTGTAATTTAATAATAATAATGGTATAATTTAATAGTGAAGTAAGGTAATTTTAATATATAATAGAAATTACAATGTATGTAAATATTACAATAATTAATATCGGTTATATATTAACATATTACATTGTTGCTATAATAATGTTAATACATTGTATTATATAATTTAATTTGTATTTTGAACTTAGTACTTAACCTTTTAATTTTTTTTTTTTTTTTTTTTTGTAGTTTTAACTTGATAATAATATTGTGTATATAGATTATTTGAGAATAAAATTAATTTTACTAATTAGGCTATTTATATATGCTGAATATGTACGTTTTTAGCGGCAAATTATTTTAATAAGATCTATTGTTTGTCCTGTTATTTAATACAAGTTGTATGGTATTTGTTCTTGATTTATGAAATTATCGGAACACCCCTCTTCTATTTTTAAAAAAAAATTATTTTCATATTAATATTTTGGTTGAATTAATAAAATATTAATCTAATTTAATAGATATAAACACATTACAACAGATTTAAAAACGTATAATAAGAAAATTTATTTTTCACATTTTCATAATTAATGGCATAAGTCAATTTTCATAACATAAGTCAACTTTCGAACTATACCTCAAAATTATACAGAGTGTTTTTACACTACAGAATTTTTGCTCAGGAGGGTAGATTAATTCGTACTGAATAACGTTTGCTCGTGAAGTTAAGAAATTGACCCAATAGTTTCGGTGGTGGGGTTTTGTTTTAGTTTCAATTATTATTTTAGTTTCAATTATTTATATTTATAATATAATTAGATTTTTACCGTTAACAAAAATATATATCATTTGATATATAATTTTTGTATGTATACTTTATATGTAAGAGTTTTTAAATTTAAACATTTTTTGAAAAAAAAAAATTAAAACCTGTTACATTAATATGCAATTTTTTTTCAAGCCAATTTAATGAAAACAACACGACATTGTATGTTGTCAAAATATGTAAAATTATTTGCTTCGAACAAATGTGTTTAAATGATGGCATCATAGCAAATAGTGCGACACATTAAAAATTTAAAATATTTGCGCTGTGACGTTTCATTTTGACAGTTCTAAATCAATAAATTAAAATGTTTTGCTTGTTGCTTGAAAATGAAAATGAAAATCTCGCATTCATTGCTTGGCTTTGCTTGCTATGCATTTATAGGACGACAATGTTGTGTAGTTTGTATCGGACTTTATGCATTGGTAAGATAGTACAAAATTTTATCTTTCATTTGAGTTTGAGTTTTAGTGTTTTTGGTTCTAATTTTTGGTCTTCGTCATCGAAATATTTAATTTGTTCGATGGATAGGCTTTCAATCGCAAGTTTACATAATCGATTTTTAGATATTAACATACTTCTTGTGTTTTTGTAATGATGCATAATACAATACACCTACAATTGTGCAATTTTATAGAAGGTATATTAAAGTAGTTTTTGGACAGTTTTAAGCAATTAAGTTGGTATTATCAATTCAGCAAAGAATTTGTTTATGGTTTTCACTATTTTTAAAGCTTTCCTTTACCTTTCATTTACTTCTTAATTTTTATTTATTTATTTATTTATTTTAACAGTTGATCCTACAGATAAATCTGTAGGCCAACTTTATAGGTCCTTTTTCCTTTCGAAATGTGGACCTTTTTTTTTTTTATTAAATTATATTAGTTATTTGGTATATATTTTTGTATATTATATATTTATATTATTTTTTTTTATTAGTCTTAATTTTTTCTACTAACAACATGGAATTGAAAGTTGTTTCCTTTTATATCGTACTGTTCTAGGAAATCCTGTCCATTTTTTCTTGCTTTATAGCGTCCGTTACATCTTATGTAATCCTCTTTCAAATATAATGTGGTTTTATTGTTTGTTGTAATTCTATATTTCTAAATGTTTAACTGTACTTTACATTTTGTTTTTATACGTTGATATATTATGAATTAATATATACACTCTATACGAGCTACTAAGATAATCATTTTGAGATAGACTGAATAAATAAATAAAAAAAAATAAACCATAAAATTATTATTGCTATATTTATAGAGAACATCATTTATACAGGATATAATATATACTTCCATATTTATAAATTTTTAAATATACCTAATATTATTCCTATATTATACATATATAGTATTACATTATTGCTGTATTTATTATATTTCCAATTACCTAACTGACCATGATCATAATCATTAATTTTGATCTCAACAAGTTGTCCCTTATATAAAAAAAATTTCCCCAAAATTGGTATTAATTTATTATAATTTTGCACATCAAATTTATTAGGTAGATTTTTTTTTTTTTTTTTAATTTCTCTGTTTATTAATTCTCTTTTAAATATTATAAATTTAACTTAGATAGACTTATATCAATCCTACTAATTTCTAAATCTTATCCATATTATCCATACCATAACCTACCTTCATTTCTCCAAATAAATTATAAACATAAGAGATATTATTATTAAAAAAAAAAAAAAAATCAAAGAGAGAAATACACAAACAAACACACAAACCTATTAAAATATAAAATCTTTTTTCTATTTAATTAATTTTACAGTTTTATTTTGAAAAAAAAAAATACTGGTTTCAAAAAATTGAAATAAAAATTTCAATGGCTTGCAATAAAAATGGTTTTGTAAAGAAATTTATCTAATTGGAAAAATCGACTAATATCGACTATATTGAATCATATACACAGTGATGTGAAGAAAAAACTGGACAGCAAACATTTTTTTAAGAATCTTCTTTATGTGATTTTTTTTTTATTTGTATTTTTTCACCCATATTTAGTAAAAGTGATCGTTATTTGTTATTTCGCGATAACAAAATTTTCGTTTAATTTTTTAACTAAATTTTGTAGGAAATCAAAGAAAATAAGTTGAATATGATCGAAAATTATGTGAAAATTAAATGTAAGGAAGATAAACTTATAATAAATGTGTACCTTCAATTAAATAAAGTGGTGGTTATTTTATAGCAAAATAAATAGTTAGAGTGTTATATGCAGTCGTGTTAGAGTGTTTGAAAAACAAAATTAAAAAATGTGCTAAAAATAATAGAAAATGTCTGCAGTCTAAGGATTATCATTCATCATCATAGAAATAAAACGTCTTTAAAGATCATACAAAAATATTTGCTTGACAGATGAAGCTTTTGAATGTTTCTTGATGTTTTTAAACTATTTTTACTCATTCTAACTTTTCTGAGGTCTTTCGGAATCCTGATCGTTTTTTCCGTTCAATGCTTACGATTTCATGAACTGTTTTAAAAAATTCAAGCTACATAGTTTTTTCACACTCTAGTCTTATAAAATCTTATGTATAGCCTTTACCTCATATAGTTAAATTCTCTTATGACAGCATCTGAATTTTGCTTGGATGCTGGACTTGGATTTTCTTTTCATTATTTGAAGAAAAGACAAAAATAAATTCAAAATTATAATTCTATTTATTTTTTTACTCTTAAAAACTCTCTTTCTCAACAATTCTGAGTACTGATTCGACTGATTCGTACTCATGAGGGTATTCTGTTTTACTTTATTTCTCCAACTGAAATGTAAATAAAATAGAAATTAAACAAAATACAAAATATTGGATTATATGGCAAACATGTTTAAGAACATCGGATAAAACATAACTGTCCATTTGTTTTGCATACCTACCACTGGCTGGATATTACACACAAACATACATACATATATAAATTATTTTGATATTTGGCCAAAAGATGTAAATAAAATTTTAAAAATATAACAACAAAAAAAATGTTTAAATTTTATCAACATTATTTTGGAAATATGTGTTATTAAACAGGTTAAGTAAATTCAAATTTTTTATTGCTTGTTTTATTTTACACTAATTATATATATATATATATATATGTATGTATATTTATAAATATATTTTAATTAAATTTGTTGTTTAATCACCTTGAAATATTTAAAAATGTCAAATATATATGTACGAGTATTTTTGTCTCTTTTATAGAGAAGATATTATGTAATTTTTTTTTTTAATCTTAAATTTTTGAATAAAACAAAATTATTTTCTAATAATATAAAAAAAAAAATAATGTATTTAAAAATAAAAAAAAACTGTATATTAATAATGTAAAAAGTTTTATTTTAAAATTAGTTATTTTAGTTTTTAGTAATAAATTAATTTTTTTTTTAAATCAAATAAAAATAAATTAACCACTCAAAATTATACTCCCTATCTAATTTAAGAAAATATTAAAAACAAGTTTGTAATTCATTTCCTTTGAGTTAATGAGTCATAAAATATGTCATTCAAAGGAAAGCATTATATTTACATCAGTTATAGTTAAGGCCGGTTTTCATGAGAAATTTTTAGCTGATAAATTGAAGTTTAGAAAAAGTGGAGAATACTATACCGTTAATGTGTATGAGAGAGTAAAATTATTTATAAAATTGAATAAAATTGATATATCAATTTGTTGTATTTGTATGCATAAAATGCAATCGTAGTATGCGAAATTCTCTCAACAAATTTTTGTGTAAGTGCGCAATTTTAATGTTAGCAATTTAGCATTGAATCTTTGTGAAGCTATGTTTTTTTAAATATTCTACGATATTTATGGCGACTCTCTCGATCTTTCTCTCAATATTATGATCATTCTCCCGATATATTATATCATTGCATCTCTATCACACTACTTATGGAATTTTTGTACCTACTATCTATGCTCTAATCATTCACCGTTATATCAGCAGCTAAATGAAAACGGGTCTTAAGCTATGGCTGTATACAATGTATGTGTATTATATACTATAAGTATACGTGAAGAGTATATATATGTTAGGAAATATTATATTCTTGTTTTAAGCCAAATACCAAGAGGCTAATTTTCTTTTGTACCCATTATGATTTATCAAATACGCCAATAAATAAATAAATATTCTTGTTTTTAACCGTAAATTATCTCGAAACCATTCATAAATTTATATTGATACTTTAATTATTTATTTCAGGCTTAAATCAAGCTTTAACTTATACTCAAAGAAAGTCCATCCCATCTATCCTAATGACGAGCTTTCAGAACAATGATAAG
This sequence comes from Argyra leucocephala, assembly GCA_963942445.1. NCBI lineage: Eukaryota > Metazoa > Arthropoda > Insecta > Diptera > Dolichopodidae > Argyra > Argyra leucocephala. The sequence goes on along the minus strand of OZ012677.1, from coordinate 25,387,277 downwards.
GAAACTCGATATTGCAATTATTTTCATCAGAAAGTGTAGCTTTATTGTAATAATTATAAATATTGATATTAAATCATTATGACTAATTGTCAATGCCAGAGCAAGTTTGTTTAAAATAGCAAACATTTACTTATTATCAGCCTTAGATTCATGTTATTAAATTGTTAAATTAATTTTTATACCAATCAATTGTTCGGATATAAATTTTCCTGTACTCATATGCATTTTCTATCTGTTCTATAAGTAATTTCAAATTGACAGATTAATGTCGAACTGCATTTGAAGACTTATTTGGATAATTTTTGCTCTTAATAATGTAAGTTGTTGGTCACAGTAACAGATATAGAAATAAATGGGGCATATTGAACAGTTTAGACACAGTTTAGACAAGGTAGAGAGAAGTTCTACATCAACAAAATAAACTAGTTTCCAACTAGGCCAACTAGGTATTGACATATCAGTAATGGCAAGTATCACTAAGGATTACTGGTTGATAGGATGTAACCAAAACCTTCTTAGCAGAATAGGAAATTAATAGGGTTATGTTTGACAAGAAAGATATGCGCCACAAAAATAAACAAAAATTAAGAAATAATAACAATTCTAAATTCTATTGGAAAAATCATTTAATTTCGTTGAAATTAAAATAACGTGATTTATTTCAACTTAATGTATAGATATTTTAGTTTCAGAATTAGTAGGCAAATATAAATCATAAATGTTAGCATATAAAACTTCTTAACAATCATAAAGTCATAATTGAAATTGAATTAAAACACACATTTTTATTAAATTGACTGTTTCATAAATTCACTGACACCATCGGAAACAAATTTCTAATCAAATTTATTCAGAGTTAACAATCAAAATGCAAACTGTCTTTACTCACATTTAAATCATAAATTTATAAAGACTGCTATAATCAATATTATAAATTATTTTGTAAAATTGAATTCAATTAAAAATAAATAAATCGTTTTTTGTGGAATAGTTTTAGGCCAAATATCCCTTTGTGAAATGAATTTATGCTAAATATCATAGTACTTTATTTTATTACTGTATATATATAGTTCTAATCAGGTTTAAGAATTTGTCTCTAATTTATTAAAATATATTATATTTTGAATTTTAATGTAGAAATATATTTTCCAGACATATAATATTTATTTACTAAAATAAAAAAAAAAAAATAAATTTTAATCAAATATTAACAATAAAAAATATAAATATTAGAAAAATTAAAAATAACGAAATACTATTTTTGTTTTTCCTTAATAATAACTATTATTTGTGTTAAATTCAATTGAACTAATATTTAAAAGGTTACAAATTTATAAAAATATTTAACTAAATTGAAGTTTCACATGGTAACATATTATTATTTAATGTTGATTCAAATGTATTTACAAAGACTGAACAAAATAGTGTTTAAGAATAATAAAAACAAAAACAAAAAACAATTTATTATTGCCAAAATAAGAATTTAGTAACAAAAATTTTGTATTTTTTTTTTTTTTGTTTTCTATTTTTTATCTTATCAAAACTTTTCAAGAAGTTCTCATTTTATTTTCTTTTTTAATTTTGTTCTTCATAATAAAATAAATTTCGTTTATTTTTTATTTAACTTTAATTGATTTTAATTTTTTTTTTTTTTTGCAAAATTTGGGTTAATCTGGGTGAATATTATATTTATAAATGTGAGTGGATACAAATGTATATATATATATACATAATAATATATATTGTAATAATAATACATAGAAAATGAATGTTATATCAGACCACCCAAAAAATTACCTAATAAGTACCCTAAAATATCAGTGATTATGAATAGAAAAAGAAATTTGTGTAATTTTCCATTAATTTAAATTTGAAGTTTTATTGTACTGTGAAATAACTGAAAAATAATTATTATTATTACCAAATCTTTCATTGATTGATTGTTTTTCATAATAAAAGTAAGTTTTTAAAAGACTTAATTATTTCTATTCATATTCAAACAAACAAATTATGTGTAATTATTTTTTATACGCTTATCGTTAAAACTAATTTGTTATTTTCACTTATTTAACCGATCGATCTAGTGTATAGAGGGGTTTATTACAATGAAATTTTAATCAAATGATTGCATGCTTTGAATTAAGCTTACTGTATTTATTTTGGTAAAGTTTTTTTTTACTCTAGATAAAGAAGTAAAGACAAAATAATAACTCATGATTGTCTGGATTAATTAGAAGGGGATACAACAGAACTATTGAGATGGGAGTAAATTATTTGTCTAACCTACTAAAAATTGTGTTCCACTTATCTGCACGATACCTGACATATTATTTATTTATTTATTTTAAAAGTGGATTCTACAGATAAACATCAGAATGACATATTCTGCAGAATGACATATTTTGCCTACTAAAATGTATAACATATCTTTGAGGTATATTTATTAGGTTTATAGCGATACATAACCTAAAATTTTGAAAAATAGGTATATTTTGATTTGACTTTGTAAAATTTTTAACAATCAAATTACATATTCTAATATGTACAATTTTGATATCAACAAAAGTAAAACAAATTTTGCTGATTAATTCAAATTTAAAATACAAGTAATTCATAAACAAGAAATATTGCAATATTGTCTGTATATTAACAAGTATTTTGTTTATCAACAAAATGTTGCAAATGAAGTTTATTCATAAACATTTCTAACTTAGCAGGAACACACTGCAAAATTGTATTAGGTAGCGCATGACAATCAGTTGTGTTGCTTTTTTTTCATTTTAACACAAAACTGCAAAAGTAGAAAATTCAAATTTTTATAAATCTGTCAATAGAAAAAATTTTTTTTTGCAATATTTTGTTTTTGCAGTATATATGAAAAGCCCCACAATGCACAAGGTTTTGAAATATTAAATAATGTAGTAACATAAAATTTACTTTTTTTTTTTAATATAAATTTTATTTTTTCCCACTATTTTTACATTCTTACGTCTAGCCTACAAAAATTTACAAAAAACAGCTACTTTTTTCTAATTTTATTAACATCTAAACAATTTTTCCGTTTTTATGTTAGTTTTACGCAAAATTTTATGAATTTTTATACTACGTACAACTTTACAAATTTTTTTTGTCTTTGAATTATATTATTGGAAAAGTAAGGAATAAAAACCATTAGTTATTTATTAAAAACCTAGCCTAATTTAGTCTATCTTAATCTAACTAAAACTGCTTAACTGCTTAAATAGATAAAATGCTCTGGAGCTATGAAGTCCGTGAGCAAGGTCTTTTTGGTGTACTTCTCATTGAGGTAGAATATATGCGATATTAAACCATTTTGCGGAGTGTTCTGTGCTTTATCATAATGTCTTCGAATTAATTTTATAACAATTATCGAATCGATTCTAATTATGTTTGCTTCCTTGTACAAGTATTTATTAGAGTAGTAATGCTTGTATGCAGAATTGGGCTATCTATATATTTTACATTAAATCTACTAATACCTAGTATTTTATTTGTTTATTTTTTTTATAGTATAGTAGGTCTGCACAAAAATGTTTAGATCCTTAAAATAATAAAAAACCCTTTTCTTTTTCAGAAGGTGAGTCAGTATTTTATCTCACCACTTTTTGAGGCATATTTTATTCATAAATTTATTTTAAATTTTAATTTGTTATTATATACATATTTCTGTATCTAAATCAATTTTATTGTTTTGTATTACATTTTATTTCGAAAGACAAATTCAAATTTCAGATTCTTATTTTATTACGTCATTATGTATACTTTTCGAAAAATTCTAGGGTTTAAAATAAACCTAAAAAAAAAAAACAAATTTCAATAAAAAATTAAGAAATAAAATTTAGAAAAAAAGACAATATACAAAAACCAGCTTTATAACCGCTAATTTTATATTGTTTCATAAATCGTAACGTTTGCTTAAAATAAGAATTCGAACAAAAACGATTAAATAAAACAAAAACTAACACAAAATTATGTAATTTTACTGTAAATAAAAATTTATTAATAATTTTTTGTTTTTTAAGTTTTAAGTAAAGAATTTGAATTTCTAAATTTTATTATATCAAATTTGATCTTAATTACAAATTATTATATTTGATATTTTATTGTGCGAAATAATAGCAAAATTAAGTCACCAATAAAAAAAAAAAAAAACGTAAAAAGAAATTCTAAGAAATTTGTTTGAAAATCATTTTTACACACATTCATACATATTCAAATATATTTACAACCAAATTAAAGTTCTAAAATTAAATTTATTAACTTAATATATTATTATTAGATACTTAGTTACTAACCAAGCCCCCCATTTTTACAGTTTTATTTGATTCACATGTAAAAAGTATAAAGATAATGAAAAGTAAAAACATTTTAGGTTTACTAGTATATGTACATACATACAGATATTTATCAATATTATATTCTAATGTCTATTAACGAGTTATATTAGTTATATATATATAATATATATATATATATATATATATATTATGTACATTTATCGTAGTTTTATATTCACTAATAATTTCTAAATTTAATAATGCTCACATTATTATATACATATATATCATACATAACATTATAGATCACTTGAATAGGTGCACTTACATATATTATATTTTCAGAATATAGAATATTCCCTAATTTTGTCAAAAAATAATCCAACCTTGATCCAGAATTATTTGTTTTAATTTATTGTTATCGATATTTATATTAATTATTTATTTATTTGCTTTTATTTACGTCAATTTATAATGTACACAATTGCAATAAACTATATCAAAATATATGTTATAGAATATACTGTTGGCTCTAGTTGATCTATTATTAAAATTAAATATGTTTCACAATTTAGTCTTCAGACTCAGTCTTTTGATGATGGTGTAATAACCGAAATCGATTAAGATATCTAATAAAATTGTGAAACATACCTATAGAATTTAAATATTTATTTAATATACCAAAATAAATTTATTAAAATTACAAGAAAATATAAACAAAATATTAATATAAAAATATGTAATTATTATACATACATCCAAAAATAGGTAATTCATGATCAATCTGTTGTAATCACAACTATTCTTAAATCGAAATTAATTACAACAAATTGACATTTTTATAACTATTACCCAAACAAATTGTTTAATGCAACAGTTCATTTTTTTTTTGTTTTTGAATTAAGTTTTTAAAACTATATTTTTAGTAATAGATTAATGCCATTTTAATCTTGTAATGCTCAAAGTATAGATGATAATTATATCCTCAATAATTTCTTTGTGTTAAATATAAATTAGTCTGGAATACTCTTTTCAAATAGAATGTAAACAATATGTGTAACAAGTCAAAAATTCATGCGGAAGTGCCTGTTCTAACAAAAAAGTAAATATTTCTTTATATTCATCCCCTTCTTTTGACACAAAACTGTCAAAAATATATTTGTCAATTATTTTAATAAATTGAATGGATTGCACACAGTGTTTGTCCAATTTTTTACCCTCAATCGAAATACTATATTAAAACTATCCGTTTTTCTTTCAAAGTTTTCATAATTCATAAATAAAATAGTAAACTTTAATTTAAAAGAATAAATCTAATTAAAAACATTTATTAAAAAATGTTTTTATAAATATGGTATCATTATAATGTACTAGATATTATAAATTTACATCGAATTGCGCTAACTTTAATGACATAGAACTACATATGTCGTGGCATATGTCATATTCCGTAAATAGAAAATACATGTAACTGCCCATAATCGACATATGCGGCAATTATGTTGAATTTGACATTTGTTAAATTCATCCAAACCGAATTCGACATATGTAATTTTGTTGTTGTTGCTGTTTTTCTAAGAAATATTTTCTTATATTACTATGTCATTATGGGTCGACATATGACAAATATCTATGTCAGCTTCGTTATGCAATTTGACATTTACATATGTAATTCTATTTCATTATAGTTAGCGCATAAGTGTTGTAACTACTAAACTGTTGTACTGTAAAAAATATCAGCTGGCTGTTAATGTCAAAATGATGACAGCTGTTAGTTTAATTTTTAATTTTTATAATTTTCACGTAGTAAATAAACGAAAAAAAATTAAATAAAAACCGCAAAACAAAATATTAAAACTTATTTAATTTTGTTTTATAACTACTAGAGGATTTAAAAAAAATTAAACAATTTTGTATCAAACTTAAGGCCCAACCATAATGAGCTTCAGCCAACTTCAGGAAATTTACGATGACATGTAAATTGTATTGTGCACTCATAATATGAATATCCAAGAATTTCGTCAAGTTTTCGTTAACTTTAACTGGCTTAACGAAAGTGTGATTTCATTCGCACATTTTGTACGGAAATTTGACATTTTGATATTTAGGAGTTATTATTACTTATTAAAAATTTGTAATATAGCTATAATAAAATAATTTAATTATTTAATTATTTGCATACTTCATAACTCATCAATTATACCTAAAAATAATAAAAGGAGAAAATATAAAAAAAAACATTAATTAAAATATAACTAAAATAGCACTAAAACAAAATTCAATTAATAATAGAAACTAAAATATACTTATAAATGACAAAATTGAAATAAAAAATAAAATTAAGATAACAAACAATATAGTTATATATAATTTATATTTGTTAAGACTTTTCTTTTATCTACATATTTTTATTTACATTTACAATTCACAAATGTTAAATTCACTTAAGCAAATTACAAAACTTTAGTTGAATTTTCGTTTAGTTTTGACATTAGCTAGAGCCAACTTAATGACTTATGGTAAGGTTACTTTTACTCCATAACTTTTATAAGTGTCAAAATAGATCAATACAATACTGTCTGTAACCCATCCAATCAATGCAATAGGCTTTAGTGTTATTAATTTACATATATGTATGTGTTATAAGAAAATTTGAATATAAAAGTCTTAAAGTTTAACAACGCAACATGTTTTACCAACATACACTTTCAGCCAAAATACACCAACTCTTTAATACCACTTATATTAATTTCTTTCAGCTAAGCAATTTGAGACTTTACCAATACCAATATTGTAAAAAACAAAAAGTAAAAAAGTAACTGTGTTTTTATAATACAAAGTACATAATTTTATTTTTCTAAATTAGTTTTCCACCAAAAATTAATAAAACAAAAAAAAATATTCAAGTGATCTATAATGTATGCTATATATTCAACATAATATATCTACAAGTACCTATTGTATACACTACATAATATTAAATACATATTATCATGTGTACTACAATCATATGATAATTTCTAAACAATGACAATATTCTAGATTTTCTTAATCAAAAAATATATATACTGTTATATTACAATACAAATAAATAAATAATAATAAAAAGAAAAAAAAAACAAGAAATATGTTTGTATACAAACTACAATACAATCTAGATTATTTTCACTTACAAAATGAAATCGCAAGTAATTTTTTTTTTTTTATTTTTTTTAATGATATAAAATTACAAAAAAAAAAAAAAAATTATTTTTTGCTTTGCTAAAAAGCTTCCAATTTTTTTTTTTATTTTGTTTTGTTATTGTATACGGTTCTGTATTGTATTCTTATCAAAAATGTCAGTTCTAAGCAAAAAAAAAAAAAAAAACAAAAAATAAAAAGAAAAGCAAACGCACACGAAAAATTTCACTTTCAACTGGAAACAAGATACACATTGATTACATATTATTTGAAGTGGTTTTGTTGCATATTTGGGAATTTATTACATAATGTTTATATACAAATGTATATATATATATTTTGATATTATATTGATAAGATTATTTAATTAACGTAGGTGTTCTTATCACAATAATAATAAGTTTTTTTTCTTTTTTTTTGTGTTTTAATTGATAGTAAAAAACCAGTTTTTTTTCTGTTACTATTTTCACTTGAAATTCTCTTATCATAATATTAATGAAAAAACTAGTTAAACCAAAAATAGTTAATAAAATTAAATAAAAAATTAATTTAAAAAAAAAAAAAATTTTTTTTATATTTAGGGGCACATGCAGGTATTTCTGTATATTAAAAAAAAAAAAAAAAAAAAACTATCATTAGAAATTGTTTATCTTGAAAATCATTCAAATATATATTTTTTTTTTTTTTGTATCTATACATATATCTATTATTTACAATTTTATTTTTTAAACAGTCCAAATAATACTGTACGTTAATATAAATAAATCGATTTTGGATTCGAAGAATTTTGCATTGTAACTTCAATAAATTTATTTTAATATCACACACCTTTATCTATTATCGCACACCTCTGTCTACTATTATCAAAATATTTAGTTCTAAACTAACAAAAAAATTTATAATCTTTAGAATTACAAATATAGTACAATATTATCAGTTATCTTAATTATGATATGTATTTTATCCATAGTCTTTTTCGAATCATAATTTGACAAATCCTGTATTTTAATCTATAAAAAATGTTAATATGAATATCACAAAAGCTATTTTTTGTAAACTTTATCTAGGCTATGTAACTATAAGACTGTACAATAGGTAAAATAAAGTTTAAAAAAAAAAAAAAAAATTTGTAAAAAATTGTTAACGTATTAATAACGAACATTAAGCCAATTAAATAATTTAAATATCGTCGAACTTTCTTTTATTAATAATTTAATTTCACTAAAAGTTCAAGTCCAAGATTATTTAAAATAAATTACAATTGGTTGGATGAGGTTCCAAGAACATTTAAGGGTAATCGAATTAGCAAGAAAATGTCTACTAGTCGACTATGGGTAACTTAAGCAAATTACAAAACTTAAGTTGAATTTTCGTTTAGTTTTGACATTAGCTAAAGCGAGCTTAATGACATTATGGTAATTGCTTTACATATTACATGTTTTTTAAATCAATATCAATCAATGCAATAGGCTTAATTATTGTTAATTTACATATAGGTGTTGTAAGAAAATTTTAATATAAAAATCTTAAAATTTAACAACGATATATCTTTTACCTACATACACTTCCATCCAGAATGCAACAACTCGTTAATACCATTTATATTAATTTCTTTCAGCTACTCAAATTGAGACTTTACTAATCCCTACCTACCTATTAGTAGACCTACTACTAATTTCAAGTTAGCAATTGCTAATCATATAATTGAAGAACATAATAAAATTGATAATATCAATTTATCGTATCAAACAAAGAAAATTATTTAGTCGAAAGTACTAGTACTGATAAAGGAAGTATGTTGCTTCCATAATATCGCCATTTGCAAATATAATATAAAAAAAAATTAAACTTGACAAAATTCAAATTATTCAATTTAAAATATCACTAAAAATGATAAATTCGAATAATCAATTAAAAACTAAACCAATATTTATTTTGTAAACTAATTCTAAAGTTAATTAAATTCTATCCATTTTTGTATTTAATTTAACATTTATTCTATATACAATATTTGAAGTGTAGTCCTTTCTGTCTATTATGTAATATTTTTCAATTCAAATTTGTATTGAATTTGATTTAACTTGTCTTAAAACACAAATTATATTAATTTAGACGAACTATGAGAAACTACAAAACCAAGCAACTATTAGGAGGCCTATGCACGCTTTGAATGCATCACTGTTGGAATAAGAAGAAGAAAAATTATGAAATTATACTAATTAACTCACAATACCATTTGCTCCTAGTTTATAATAGATAAATTTTGTTTTTAAAGTAACTGATCATAATAATTAAAATAAATAAGCAAAATTATAAAAAATGCATTATGAAAATTTATTGAATAATATCGTAATAAAATTTGATCGTAAATTGCATATATTTCGGATGAATTTCTCATCAATAAAAAGTATGTACACGTATTGATAAAATTTTAATTACCTACTATTCCATTTCAATTTGATTTTCAATTAATTTTAAAACTTTGTAGTTGTATAAGTTCGGGCTTGATAAACCCTAATGTGCTTAATAAGCCCTATATAAATAAATTTATAAATAACAATAAATAAATAAAATTAATTTTAACATCATACCAATGACAGTAAAAATTATATATTAAATATTTAATTTTATTATTTTTATGAAATATTTAATTTTTTTTTTTTTTTATTTATATCTTTTTAATTATATTATTTTTTTACTTTAAAATCAAAAATTATTGTAAAAATCCTTGCTTCGGTTTGTAAATAAATAAAAAAAAATAAAAATAAATAAATTTTTACTGTCTTTGATCATACATTTTCATATAAGATTTTTTCGTTCCATCTTCCTTGCAAATAAAAATGTTTAAATAAAAAAAAATTGATTAATGTAAGAAATTACTGTATTTACTCGTAAACGAAGTAAACTTGAGCGTAACTTACTTAATTTTATTTATTTCAATTTCACTATTATAAAAATATAGTAATAGATAATTTTATTTATATAACAATTAAAGTTAAATGACTGATCTACTAAAATGCAGAGTAATAATAAAATAATAATATTAAAATTTAAAATAAAATTAAAACTAATGAAATTGTTAATTTTGTTTGTTTTTATTTTATTATTAAAATATATCCTTAATTTTAATTTTTTTTTTTTAATTTTTTCAGGTACAACAGTGACCAAGGAGCTATGGACCAGCAGTTTTGCCTCCGCTGGAATAACCATCCGACAAATCTAACAGGTGTATTAACATCACTATTGCAAAGAGAAGCTTTATGTGATGTTACATTAGCTTGTGATGGTGAAACAGTTAAGGTAATTAAATTTATATAAAAATTTATTATTTTCATAGAAAAATAAAAAAACAGAAAATTTGGAATATTTGAAAATCCAAAAAAAAAAAATGTTTGTTAATAAAAATTGCAAAAATATGTCGATTTTAAAACTGTGTATGTATTTGGTTTATTTCAAAAATGTATGAAATTAACTTTAACAAACAATAATTTGTATTGTGTTATTAAAGTCAAACCCAGAACCAGTTATTCAAATATTATTTATCATTTTTTTTATTTTTTATATAAATAAAATTTCAAATACTGGTGATTTTAAAATGACGAAACCAAAATGACAGAAAGAAAATTGTCACAAATATTATTTATTATTGTAATAATCTATCTATAAATTATAAGAGCAGGTCAAATGTCAAAATATATTTTGAAATTCCAAATAAAGAATTTTAAATAATTTTTGACTAAAAAATTTACGCGAAATTCTATTTATAGTAATGGATTTAAAAAAACCTAATAAAATAGAAAAAAATTTGACAAAAAAATTAGGTGCCTACTATGTATTTCGATCGATTTTAATCGAATCGTTCATCGTTATCGTTAGAGTTATTCGATTGTAATCGTTAGTGCCATTATTTATTTCAATGAAAATTTGATTGAAAGTGTTTTAAAATGTTGCCACTGTAAAATTCAAATCTACAATGAAAATGACATATGTTTGATTCTTAAATTGTCAAATTCAAGTTATTATACGAAAAAAAGCCAAACAAAAGTGTTATATTTGAAATTTTTAAGTTGAAAATAAGTTAGAAGTGTTTAAAAAAAATAGAAATTATAAAATTATAAAGTTTTATAAATAAAATGATTGCAGTAGAGTTAAATTTTTCAATTAAAACGCTATCAAATTGCGGAATAAAAAAACAAGCAAACATATATTCGGGATTATTCTAATCCACTGGATTTGGAATTATTTACATTATTCAAACTTTATTTTAGTTATAACAGTTTTGATCAAAATTTTCTGTTAAACAACATTACGTTTATGGATTTATAGAAAAATTAGGGAAACAATTGAAATAGCCAATAATAAGTAACACTTCGATTTCAAATATAATTAAATTGGCCAGTGTATTAAGATTCTGTGCGGTTTGTATCAAGGAAATGATTTTCATGTCGGACTAGCAGAGCTAATTTTTTCGGTTGTGCTTAAGTAAGTTTCATATGGAATTTGCAGTTTATGCTTATGTCCAAAATGGATCAAATTCCATTACGCACTAGAAGAAAAAAGTCAGACAAACATTATTTCTATGATTAAGGTAGAATTTATTTATGTTTAGTTCAAACACATTACAATAAGTTCTGATTCTAAGTTTAAATTTACATTTTGGTTTTAATAATTTTACAATTAAAATAACATTAAAAATATGATATTATAAAAGTAAAAAGAAAGAAAATATGAATAACTAAAACTACAAACTACTAAGTGTTAAAAATTAGAAAGATCGCAAAAGCTATGGCAACTGGGATACAATAGTATTCCTGACCTGGTGAACGGTCAGGGAAAAATCAATAAAGTTTTTGTATTTATTGATGGTAGCGAACATTCTGGTTAATGGTTCTGATTTACCGTTATTGGTTCTATGGAAGGATGGGATAAAAATATTATTTGAACGAAAACGGGTACTGGAATTAAAGTGCAAATTGACATTTGTTTTGATATTGTTGGAATCAATTAGATTATGAAAAACTTGAAAAATAAAAAGAATATCAGAAGTTATTTCATTTTGAAATAATTTATTTACATTAACTTTCATATTGCTGTTTATTTTTAACTTCCTAGGTCTTTCACTCCTATTAAAATTTATTTCGATAAAAAATAATTGTGAAGAATAAAGTAAAATACCTACTTTCATTTTAACTTTTAAATTTATTTTTATTCTAAAAAATATCATAAATAGAAAACAAAACACCAAGTGTCCAAGTGTCACTCTTTTATTTTATCCGTTCAATTCAAAATTAAAATAATTTGTACAAAATCTCTCTTTCCGGACATCCTTTCGTGATAAAATTTTACATCGATAAATTTTCGAACAATCTCTGAACGATATTGAAATACATAATGACAATTTTGCATTTTGACATTTCGTTCGATCAAATCATAATCGTTATCGAAATACATAATAGACACCTCAAATTTTCGTATATAAAATGTTTTTTTTTTTATAAAATCGGTTTTAAAATTCCTATCAGCTATATTTTACTACCATCAGTAAAAGTAGGTTTGCAGTGAACTGGTCAGTATACGACAAAGAAAAATGTCTTCGATTTTTAAAGCCTTACCGTTGACATTTTCTTGCCTTATATCAGAAAATGTATAAAATGTAAAATTCCAATATGAATTATGGAAATTTGTTTATAACGTCCAAATACCGAATGTGGAAGTAAATTCCTTCTTATGTCATCCCCAAACATGATAAATTCTACATTTATGACCTACGTAAAGTCAAAACGAACATTAACCTTCCCTTGATTACCTCACCTGATTATCACTTATCTTAATGCCAAATATTGTTTTTTTAAATATTATTCTTGTCAAATGGATATTTTAATAAATGTCACTTTTGGCAAAAAGTTTTTGCAAACACTGCTTTTTTTTGTATAAATGACATTTTACTATGCTATACATATTTTTCGTCAACTGGCTTAAGGAAATGTGCATCTTTGCAAAATATGTAGGCTAGTTTGACTAATTGTCACAGACCAATGATTTATAATACAAAACGTCATTTATGTTAGGTATATTAATATATAGCTAATATAAAAATTTAAATTAACATTTCATCTATTGATTATATTATTTTATTTTTTGTATCAGTTAATAGTGTTTTTTAATTTAGTTAGAGCAGGTTGGCTGATTGCAACTACTAAACTTATATCACCAAAAACACAAAAAAAAACTGATAACTCTCATATGTTGTCAAATTTTTTAAATTCATATTTTCAAACCATATACATTTTTTCACATTTAATATTTATTTATTATTCCCAATATATATATATTCATCTATAACTATACTTACAACTACATTATATTTTTAATATGTTTATTTCAAAACGGATAAAGTAAATTCCATTTTCATTTTTTTACTAAATTTCCTGTTCTTACAAAATAGTTTAACAGTTTCAATTCCCACTATGCACGTGATACACCGAAATAACAAAAAGAAAATATAAAGAAAATGATTTATAAAAAAAAAAAAAAAAAAAAAAAAAAAGTAAATAAAAATGATGCTAGTAATAATTTTATTTGAATAAATCGCTAGATTGCGTTCGTTCTCTTTCTTACAAATGTTAAAATATTTTAACACCTTTACGTTGTTATGTGTTTGACTGCAGTTTGTTTTGTTATTCTCTATAAAATAAAAGTCAACAGCAGTTAAGTTTAATAAGAGATTTTTGTGTCTCATTTTTTGACAATTCCTTTCGAAATGAATTACGTGAGTAAACTTATCAAAAGTATTTTTTTTATGACAAATTTTCATTTCAATGCTTTTTATTTTTATAATTTTTTTTTTTTTTTTCTGTATTATGCATTTTAGAAATTCTTATTCTTAACATTATTTTATGTCACAAATATTAAATTATTTACAACCAACAACAAACAAACAAACAAAAACAACCTATACAAAATCAAATTGATAGCTTCAATTTTGTTTTGTTTTCGAAGGATATAAAATAAAGTTGGTGATAAAATTGAAATTTGATTAATTTTTTTTGTATTTTATTTTTTTTTATTTTTTTAATAAAAATTGTAAATTATATTGGTAAAATAATAAATTTTTAAAATTAACAATAATAATGATGAAATATTTAAAATAGTAAAATAAATATTTCATGTCAATGGGTGAAATTCATATAAAATTAAATGAAATTTTCAAAACTTACTTTTATGAGAGTAATTACTCGTGGTGGTGTGTGTTTACTTGAAAGATTTACTCATTGAGATTAAGTTCAATTTTAAAAACTCTCTTCAAATAAAGTATTATTTGGATATGAAACCAAGATTTTCATTATTTTTTCAATAAAGTAATACATTTTTATTTAATTCAAAAATTAAAGAGTTTGGTATTAACTTAAAATAAAAAGCAAAATAATGTTAACATTATTGTTGAAAGAGAAGAATATAGTCTATATTACACATGGATTGATAACGCCATGGCTCACATACGTTTCATACCCTTTTGCCAACGAACTAATTTTGTAGAGGGGATATTTTGTAATCACGAATTGAGGATTATTAAATCAAAATTTTAGTGGTTCAACCGGCGTCACACACTAATACATAGATAATAACTAATAAAAGAAGTAGAATTGTATATAGAAGCTTGATTTAATTTTTTTTATTATAAATTTTTTTTTTTTGTGGAAAACGTTTTTTATCTTTGTGTTTATTTGATGTTTACCAAAATTTATGCGCTTCAAACATTTTACTTCAATTTTTATTTTAAAATGAAAAATTTCTTTCACGCACACATATATATATAAAAATGACATTGTGTAGTGAGGTTAGTGGAAACACAAAAGTATATTATTGAGTAGGTTGAATACATCCTCGTGGAATATAGACTTATATCCATGATGGAAGTTTTTGTTTTCAAAGTCCAAATTATTAAGTTAGTACTACAGCTAGCTTGGAAAATTGAAAATCAATTATGTTAGTAGAAACTTGAAGTCATTGTTAGCTAATCAAAGTTAAAAGTATAGTGATAAAAACATGTGATTACAATCGAGAAAAAGTATTCATGTTTGAGCTTTGGATTAACACAACATAATATACTCTCAATAATTCCAATTCCAATCAGTCTATTGCATAAAAGGAGAAAATTATAGTAAAGAAATAATATTTTTATTCAAAGTAGAAAATGTACCATGCTGTAAAAAATAATAAGTGAAGGCAAAATCTTCAATCATTGTAAATTATAATTTTAAAATTTTTTTGAATTCTAACAAGTCTACATTGTAACTAAATATATATATTGCATCTTCTCTTTGAATTGTTGTTCCATATTTATAGTGTTATAATTCTAAAGAACATTTAAGTAGTTATAAGTAACTTTAATAAAATTATTTTGTATTATTTGCGTTTTCAAATCTAGCCATTTCAAATCTATAGTAATTTTATTTCAAATCTAGCCATTTTATTTCAAATCTAGAAAAATGCCATTTCAAGCCATTTCAAATCTAGATAAATTTATAATTTAAATAAGTCATTTTAATGTCTTGTAAAGTGTTATGAAGTTAATAATTTGTACCTGAAGTAACGAGATTGGTGCACTGAAGAAAATATTAGCATCTTATTGTGCATAAACTGTAAGCGCTGATAAAAAAAGTTTAAAACAAACAAAATTAAGCTATGGATAATAAAATAATTTTAAAAATTGAATTTACTTTTTAAAAATTAAATTCATCAACTGAAATGTTACATTTTTATTTCATCTTAAATTTGAAAATTAATTAATTACTTAATTATTATTTATTAATTATTATATAATTAATTATTTTTTAAACATTTACTATCACAGCAACTTCATACATTTCTGTTTTAAATAAAAAAAAAACACTTTGACATTTAACATGCCAATCGTTTTAAGCTTTTGGTTAATTTATATGGAACAATCTATGTTAATCTGTGTTAATTGTGTACATCTTAAACATAATATGATATAATGATATGATAATATGATCTTGTATACAAGACATTTGTAGAGACTAATCGTCTCATAATGCATGTTTATACGGGTAGAAAAGTGGTAAAAATCTACCAAAATTTATAGATGAAGGGTGACTTTGGTAAGGGGTATTTTAAATTTTTGGTAGATTTTTGACGTTTAAATCTTTTTTCTGGGAATATGTCAGTGTCAAAATATTTCGTAATTTTCAGATCGAATATTAATCAAATAAAAAAATATAAATTTAAAAATAATAATAATGTTGGATTGACACTAGAATAATAATAAAAAAATATTTTTTTATTTCTTTGCAAATAATTTCAATTCCGGCCATCTTAATATTTCAATAATCTGACAGCAACAATGGCAGAAATCTACAAGTTTTTTTTTACGTATGAACATGATGATAGCCCATGTTTATACGAGGCAGAAATCTGCCGCAGATCTGCCGCAGAAATATCATGTTCATACGTAAAAAAAAACTGGTAGATTTCTACCAGTATAAACATACATATACATTTCTGCGACAGATCTGCGGCAGATTTCTGCCTCGTATAAACATGGGCATGTATATTGAAATTTAATAAATTGAAATTTAAATTTATATTGAACGCTCTGAGCGTGCTCTAAACGCAAAAAAAAATACAAAATTTCAAGCTCTAAATGCTCTGAAAGAAAAAAAATATATTAATTTATTTTTTAACAGTTACTGCTTTGCTCCGAATCAAAAAAAAATACATCCTGTAATGTTTATTAGTACACAATAATACTCTATTGTCTACTGATGTCTATTATAATCTTTAAATGGTAGCCATTATTACAAAAATACCTTATTAAAATTTTGCCTTTTTTTGCAAACTTGAAACATTTTCTACGAAAGAATAACTGTTTTCTCTTCTCAACAATTATTGACATTCAATTAAGTTTCTCTCAATTTCACTTCTTTTTACTCCTTTTAAATTTTAATAATATTTATTATCTTAATAATTCTTATTATAAAAAAAATTCAATAAATTTCATTAATTAATTTTCCCATTTTAGGCACATCAAACAATTCTGTCAGCGTGCAGCCCATATTTTGAAACAATTTTCCTACAAAACCACCACCCTCATCCTATAATTTATTTAAAAGATGTTAGATACTCAGAAATGCGTTCATTACTCGATTTTATGTATAAAGGTGAAGTAAACGTTGGACAGAGTTCATTACCCATGTTCTTAAAAACAGCTGAAAGTTTACAGGTAAATTATTTAAAAATTAAAATTTTTTTTATTTGTATTAAAAAAATTGTTTATTTTTTAGGTTCGAGGCTTAACAGAAAATAATAATTTCAATTATAGAACAGAATCAGATAAAAGTCAAGAATCAGCAACATCATCACCAACTAGTAGAACAAATTTTGAGCGTGAAAGTCGTTTAGATAGAGAACGTGAACGTTTAGAAAGAGAACGAGAAAGAGAACGTGAACGTGAACGTGAAAGGGAACGTGAAAGATGTAGTAGTGCTGGCGGTATTAGTGGTAATAGCGGCAATAATGGAAGTGGTAGTGGCGGTGGTAATAGTAGCATTAATCGTGATAATGTTAGTGGTCCATGTATTGGTAGTGGTCCAAATGCAAATGCTGCTAGTCTTATGGAACATTATCGTGGTAACAGTTTAAGTGGGAGTATTGTTGCTGCAGCTGCTGAAGCAATTAAAAGCGGTTTAGGTTTAGGTAATGTTGTTGGTGGAGTTGTTGGCAGTAGTGGTAATAGTGATCGTTCACCTAGTGTTGGATTACTTGGTAGCAGCAGCAACAATGAACGTATTACCAGCCATGAAAGAAGCAATCGAAGCATTGAACGTGAACATTGTGATCGGGCTGAAAGTCGTGATGATTTAATGCAAACACAAGATTATACTAAAGATAGAGATCGTGATAGAGAAATGTCCACAACTCCAGTGGATCATTGCATTAGTAGTAATAAGAAAAGACGTAAGGACTCATCCAACTGTGATAATTCTTCGACCTCGACGCATAACACAAATGTACAGGACAGACATTACACTCAGGATTCTCAGGTAATTAATAAGTATATATATATATATATATACTATTATTTTTTGTTGTTTTTTTTTATGTTTATATTTAAAAAATTTTGTACTCATTTAAAAACTACCCAAAAAAAAACCATTAAAAAAATTATTAAATTTATAGAAAAAGCGTTTACAAAAAGTTATCCGAAATTAATACGAATTTGATTTAGTTTAGTTTAGTTTTATTTGTTTTTTAAATATGAATTTTACCACTAAAATACAAAATCCATATTATCAAAAAACGTACAAACAAAATTATTAATAAAATTATCGATGAGTTTTAAAACTATTTTACATTAACTTCCTGGTCAATTAAAGGATTGGTAATTAAATCCTAAATTTATGAATTGAAAATTCAACATTCACATATTTATTTACTATTAAATATTATCCTCTGCAATTTATTTGTTCTTTTTATTTTTTATTGCATAGTAAAAAAAAATTAAAATTATTTAATAATAACGCAACAGTTAATTTAATCGATATTTTTAACTTTAACGATATTAAATGAGTTTGGTATCTAAAATTTGAAAAAAATAAATAAATATGTATAATATTACAAATATTAAAAAAAAAAAAACAATATTTTTAATACTTTTAATAGACTATTAAAATTGTTATTCAAAATAATCACAAAATAATCAAATAAACGTAATTTCTGAACAAATTGATTTAAATCCTTTACTGTAAAAGTACAATTTTATATTGAATGTTCTACTCTGTTGATCGTTAAAAAAAAAAAAAAATATAAAATAAAAAAAAAATAGAGCAAAATCAATTGAGCTCGCGAAAAGGATATCATAATACATATAGTAAAATACTCAATATCATAGTTTAATACAACAACAACAATACAAAAACAATTATTATTAATTCTTCTTTTCAAAACGTATTCAAATTTTGTAATTTTAATTGAGAATCAAATTGCCGTATTATCGTTTTAATAATTGTATAGAAAAATTTTATTAGTATGTACTTGTATAGATATTGTTTTCTAATTAATTTTTATTTCATGTTAATTGAAAGAAAAAAAATCAATTTTATAAAAAATTATTCCAAATATTGATACTGGTAGAACTCGTAATGTAGTAAGTAAGTAACATTTGAAATGTATTTTTGATATGTAGGTGGTTTATCGTTGTTTATACATTTAACCGGTCACTACTATTATGTAATTTCTTATCTTGAAAATTTTTTTTTTTTCTTATTTCTATCAACATTTTTTTAAAATATACCAAAATAGCCTTTAACATCAGTCTGAGACTAATTTTTAATCTGTAAGACTAATTTTAATGAATAACTTACGAAATATTAAATGACTCAGTATTGAATTTCTTTGGATGAGTGATCACCTAAAATAACAACAAGAAAAAAAAAAACAAATAGGTAAACTCGAGTAGTGGTACAAAAACTTAGTAACTAATTCGATTGTATAAAAAAGACTAAAATGCTAATTCGTTTTCCAAAAGCAACTACTGGGTTGATCACATATCCACCTACCTACATACTTACCTTAATGAATATTACAAGGGGGAGAAATTTTACGTCATTCTGAACTTAAATAGATTCATTAGTAGTTTAGAAAAAAATTACCTTTTTATCATTTGTACACTGTACTTGGAAGTATAAGACTTTGGAATAGTCCTGTAATTTTGTTTCTGATACTGTACTTCAGTTTGTAATCAACATTATTAACACAAACTAGTTATTGTTCTACTATAGTACTACTATTTATAAATAGTGTCGCTTGCGCCACCTGTCGAAGAGATGAAAATGATCCAGCTTAGAGTTTGAATCGACGCTTACTACATTTTTTTGTCGATTAGACTATCGAGAGGTTTATTTTGCATTTAATAAAATTTGTATCAATAAAATTTTCAAAATGTTCACATTTTCATCATATATAAAAGCATTCGTGCTTACTGAAGCCTACATAATAAATTTTGTGGTTAATACATGTGGTAGTAAAATTTCTCAGATTTCTATAATCGAAATAAAAATACTGGTTGTTAATAAATATATTTTCAAAATACAACTCAAGTTTTATAATATAATGACTATTTATTAGAAAAAGTATCAGTATCATTTTTCAACTGCCTACATAAGATAAAAATATTATTAATTAAAATAAATATGAACTAATTTTTGTTTATCATGAATATTCAATAGTTTAAAGTCCTAAATCTTTTAACTTAACGATAAAAAAAGAATTTTTTTTCTTTTACTTTATTATGTATTACGAAAAAAAATAAAATGGTTCTCAACAAATGATTTTCAATTTGTGCCCGTAAATGCGACCGCTCAGTCGCCACACAAAAGTCCAACATGTGTCGCCGCATTTCCGTATAAATTGTGGTTAAGAGTCAGAAAATACCGCTTCATGGGTCCGGGTTGACGCATTCTGAATGCAAGAGTTGGTTTGAGTCAATTACAAACAAGTACTCTTGTGACCAACATTTCCAATATTTTGAGGGATTATATGGACTCAAGAGTTAGCAATGCGATGTACTAATGCGGTAGATAACAGTCTATAAAATAGCATTGCATGCGTCGGTTTGAGTCAATCACAACTAATGCTCTTGTGATCGAGATTCGCAATATTTTGAGGGATTATATGGGCTCATGAGTTAGCAATGCGATGTACTCATACGATGGACAAGAACCCAGCAAATAGCATTTCATGCGTTTGAATTGGCGCTCTATAGCTTCCAGAAGTTAATTAAAGTAATAATAAGTATTTGTTAATTCTTTACATATGTTTTTTTTTATTTAAAAGTATAGTTTAACAAAAAATATTGAATTAAATTAATTTTTGCTTGTTATTTAAAGTTAATATAAATTAAAATAAAAATAATTATATCTGAAATAATCATTGCAATCAAATACAAATAAAATATTACTGAAAAGAAAGAACATTAATTGAAATATAATTAATTATTTATAAGCACAAAATCCGACACAAAATAATTAAAACATAAACACAAATAACTAAGTGATGAATCGTTTTAATCAGTAGTATCTTCTGCTGCCTGCAATATTGTCCATGACGGTGCTTCGGGTCGTTCTTTGGCTTCCATTCTTATTTTGTTTCGATAGTTTCTTTTCAGCACTTCTATGGGCAAATGGGTCCATGGTCTATGTCTCATGAGTAGGTACAATAAAATTTATAAACTAAAATTATTATCATTTTAAATTATAAATTTATTGTACTCATGAGACATAGCGCGTGGACCCATTAACCCGTGGTCATTTTAGTACATATAATATTATTTTAGTTGGGTTTTAGTTGAAAAACACTTTTATTACAATTTATATTACATTTACATACCTGTATTCAAATATTTTTCTCGCTTCTCTTCTCGAAATCACTCTTTCAATTACGTTAACTGAATTCACTGACCGAATAATTATGACTGGTATATTATGACTAAATAAATAACTTACTTATTATTAAATTTTGGTCGCATGCGGTCTCATGTGTCCCATCGGTCGCAAATTATTTGTTGGGGTTATAACTTCTCTAAAACTAGCTTGGATTATAAAAGACTTAGGTAGTAAGCGGGTTTAATTGTTAATTTTTATCTGTCCTTGATATGAGAGAAATATCTGTGGGCAGAAATATAGTTGAAATAAATAAATGTTAATGAAATGTACATGTTTCGGATATACAAATTGTATCCCTACTAAGGATTAATTTTTTGATAAATGGACATTGGACATTTAAAATCCATTTTAGTAAAATTCTTGTTAGGTGAGAAATTAATTAATTTATAATTTTATTAACCCCTAGTTTTGATTTTATTATGTGGAAATTTGATTTGGTTATTATAACTCACATATTGGTTTCTATATGAAATCTATATACATATATATATATATATATATATTTTTTTTTTAACTTTAAATCTATTTATATATAATTATATATAATTTATATACAACAAGTCATGTGGCCTGTATTTTTTCAGGCGTCTATATGTTATTCTTAGAAATCTATATATGAGTTTTAAAACATTTCAAATTCAATCTAGGAGGACTTTTTTTTTTTTCTTTATTAACAAACAATCATGTTTACATTATATACATATGTATTTGTTAGCAAAATTTTATCCATTGAATTATTCATTATTGTAGAAAAAATTAATATATAGAATAATTCAGACCTTAGACTTGTTTGGATGGGTAGTCAAATATTACGATACCAACTGATGAATTACAGTATAGTGTTGGTGAACGAAGAACATTTTAATTTTTTAAAAATAAATAAATTATAACTTAATCAAAATCTAAGGCTATAATAAAAACTATTATTTATAATATTTACTATATATATATATTATTTTTTTTTTGTTTTTGTTTTTTTTTTTTATTTATTCAAAAAATATATTATATCTAAAAATAAATAATAAATAAATAAAAAATAAATATTTTAGGCATCCTCATGTAATTTTAAATCAAGTCCGGTGCCAAAATCCGAAGCTGGTGATGATATAATTGGTCGACGTGATTCACCACTTTCAAATCAAGGCGGTGAAAGAAATCTTAGTGTTAGTGGTGGTAGTCTCAGTCAGTCGCTTAGTATTAAACAAGAATTATTAGATGCCCAACAACATCATTCATCTCTGCCACCAGAATTATTAGCGGTAAGTTTAAAATTTTTTCTTTATTTTTTTTTGTTTTTGTTTTTTTTTTTTTATTTATTTTAATATTTAATATTTTTATTCCTATTTTTTAATTTTCTAAATTTTTGATTTCCTAATATATTTTTTGTATAAAAGTCCCTTTATACTTCTTTTTTTTTTTTTTGTTAAGGTTTTTTCTTTGAACCGGTTCGATGGTTCCAATTTTAATTTTCTTTATATATATATAATACATATCAAACACATATACATACAAATATATATATATATATATATAAATAATATTTAATTATTTGATTTTTTTTTTTATACCCAAAGTTAAAATTATTAATGTATATTATTATTGCTTACTTATTTTATTTACTTTTGTAATTTAATCCTAATTTTGTATTCTAAGTATTGATTTTATTACGAAATATTAAAAAAAAAAAAAAAATTTCTTAGTTTTCTTGCTTTATACATTTTTAAATTAATCCTGTATAACAAAAAATATTAGAATTAAGATGTATTTTATAATTATTAAAAATGAACAAACAAACAAAAAATAAATAAAATGATCATTTGATCCAACTTTAATTTATGTAAATAATATAATCGATACATAATTCGTAATTTTTTTTAAATTAAAAATATTAGAATAAAAGAAGTCGGAAGATTACCTACCTTACTTATTCAATGAATAGAGAGAAAATAATTTGTTTTTATTAAAAGAAAAAATTTATAAATAAATAATGAAAGAGAAGGATGATTGATTTTTAAGATTTATAAGAATATTACACATTTTTTTTTATAATATATATATATGTATATTGACAGAATTAATATTATATTTAATTATTATAAATTAATATCTTAAATTCATATTCAAAATAATGATTATTGATTCGGAATTAATAGTGAAAATAGTCCTTTTTTCGTATTCCTGATATGCTTTTATCATACAGATAGGCGTATTTCGTCTACTACACTTTGATTCGGAATTGTTTTTTTTTTTAATTTAAAATATTTAATTTTTCATTTAAATCCTTCAAAACTATACTCTCGTATTGTTGATACAGTCAATTGTTATTATAATAATAACAAAAACATTATTTAAACTTAATATTTAATATACACATATATACATATATACAATTTTCCTTCAATGTTAATATATAATTAATAATTTACATCAATGTCTCTTTATTAGAAGCTGGATAAATGGAGTATTCATAACATAAGTTAATTTTAATCTAAGTACATCTACATTATTCCGGCCTGTAATACAAAGTCATTGTATACGTAATATAATTAATATAACAACAGTGAAACTAATAAATGTTCAGTCACAGTATACAAATTAAATTTAAAATGGAAATATATAATTATTTAAAAAATAAAAAAAAGCATTTGGTGACAAGTACAGAAATGTACTGAAAAAAAATCAATATTAATAACTTCATACCTTGGTTCAGTAAATTTTTTTACAATGAATTATTATTGATTCTGATAATCATAATGTTTTAATAAATAAACATAAAAAAATATTGTGGTAGATTGTTGTTTTTTTTTTTGTTATAAAGAACTAAATAAAAAATATTGAATATTTGAAAGACTCCATATTTATTAAAAAAAAAAAAAAAAAATTATAATTAATTAAATTAAATACATCCATTTAAATTTTAATGTATGCTTAATGTGATCATATACAGTCGGATCACAAAACGATTATCTGCAAAATGAAAATAATTTACCTTTTGTGAAAATTAACTATATAATAACTATGAGTTAGTTTTCTATGAGTTGCCAATGAGTAAATTATTTTTGTTGTGCAAATATTTTTTTTTTTGTTTTTTTATTAACTTTATTTATTTGTGTTCACTGAATATTACACAATTTCATATTATTTTACATTATTATATTTCATAATTAAAATAATTTAAATAATAAAACTACGAAACTTATAATTTTTCAGTCCATTAAAATGAATTTTATTCAGCAATTTAAATTGTTAAAGAAATTTTTAAGACTTTAAAAGTTTAAAATTTTCACGTTAAATACAATAACATTATAATGTTAAAATTTTTCTGTTAACATCACCATTACTATTAATATTTGTCGGTCCCAGTTGGCTGTTATCCAAACATATTTCTGAATTGCTTCAATTTGCAGAATTATATCTTTAAAAATGTTGAAATTCAATCCCATCTATTTATTTTTATTGCATTTTCAATATCTTTTTTAACTCATCACGGCTTTTCTTTAGTTTAAAATGAATTATTAATGAACAGATGTTGTATGATGTGATGTGATGATTTATTGGGCAAAAATATCCCATTCAAATTTGTTCACTGTATAGCTTAAATTTTTTTTTAACAATTTAAAATGCTGAATTAGAAAAACAAAAATTGATATGAATTTATTATAAGTTTCCGAAGAATACAAAAATAAACAGTAAAACAATTAATTTTTAATAAATTAATAAATTCATAAATAAATAAATAAAATCAACTATATAAAAAATACATATTATGACAAATAAATTGAAGGAGGAATATTTAGTAATAAGAAATCTTATATAAAAACAAATTCAAAATAAATTTAAAATGATATTTAAAAAAAACAATAAAATAAAATAAATTCATCGATCCGAGAAAAAGAAAAAATCTAAACAAATCTGATTATAAATTACTAAAAATTAAATAAGAAAACAATTTAATTTTTCTTAAAAATTATTACAATCTTAAATTAAAATCGTATCCTTCACTTTCTATTTGAATTAAAAAAAAAAAAATAAAAAAAAAAATAAATTATTTTCTTTAAACTAAAACAAAAAAATACTTTATTCTATCTTAATACATTCAACGGGGGGATTATTGCAAAAAAAAAAAAAAAAACAAACAAAAATTTTAAAACACGATTTGTGAAAAACAAATTTGGCTGAATCATGAACAAAAATTGAATTAAATCTGAATTAAAAAAAAAATTAATACCTACCGATTTAACCACAGAAAACTGTTATTTTGGATTCAGAACGTTTATGCAAAAAAGAATTAACTCCAACAATAACAATGACAGCCAGTTCATCTAAATTACCAACAGATGATCGTTCACAATCACAATTTGGATATGAAAATCAAAAACCAAAAAATTATTCAACAACAAATTCTCCTATACATCAGTCAAATCTTCAACATGCATTTCAATTACAAGAATCATTAAGTTCTATGAAACAACGTTCATACTATTCAATACAACAAATTGAAAAACAATTACATGAAATACAACGGCAAGAGTATCAGCAGCAACAACAGCAGCAAAAGCAACAACAACAACAACAACAACAGCGTGAACAACATTACAATCAGTATACAGCAGCACGTCAAATTAGAACATGGATACCACAAGAATTATCAATTACAAGTCGTTCATCAGATAATAATTATTCATCACTTCAAAAAAAACCTTTAATTTCACCAGCTGAATATTTAGCCCAATTAAGTCCCCCAAATCTATTATCACGAATACAAAATATAGAATATTATGATGATAATTTAGGATCAGATAGAATAATTAATTTACCAACTGGTGGCGGTACATCAAAATCATTTAATGAAAATTTTCAACAACCTTTCAATTATCGTAAACAATCTCATTCAATATTATCTCAATTATCTGGTGGTAGTATTAATTCAAATACCAAATATTTATCAAGATCAAACTCACCAAATAATAGTGGTGGTAATTTATCTTTATCACAATTAAATTATGATAATTCATCATCAATTGGACAATACAAAGATTCGATAATAAATCAAAGCAGTGGTACAGTTAAAAGTGGAATTAATACAAATGTACAGAGTGGTATAACAGCTGCTACTCCATCAGGTATTACAAGAAAATCTGGTCGTTTTCGTGTAAATTGGCTTGATCAATTTGCATGGTTAAGATTTGATGAAGTTATAAATACAATGTTTTGTATTTATTGTCGTAAATGGGCTAATGATATACCGGATATAAGAACATCATTTGTTGAAGGAAATTCAAATTTTCGTTTAGAAATTGTTAATCATCATAATAAATGTAAATCACATAAGTTGTGTCATGAAAGAGAAATTCTTGAACAAAAACGTACACAACAAAAAAATAATGAAACTATATGTAAAGAAGAAATTACAATTGATGAAACATCAGTCCAATCAACTCCATCAGAAATATCAAATTTAGCTACAGGATCTCAAATAGATTTAAACAAAGATATTCACCGAAAATCACATAAAAATATTGAATCAAAAAATAATGATAATGATGAAATCAATATTAAAAAAGAAAATGATAAAAGCTGAAAATGCTGATTAAAAAAATACAATTTTGATTGCATTGAATTTAAATTCAAAGCTTGTGAAAATATTTACATAATTTTTAAAAACTGATGCAGGGCAGGGCCCATAAATTTAATTTTAAATACATTATTTATATTATGTGTATGTTGGTAATGTATTATTAAATTAAATGATAAATCAAATCAAATATTTAATATGTGTACATACAAAAAAAAATACCTACTTATTAGAAATAAATAACATTAAAATAGTCTTTGAAAAAAAAAAATTATATCAAAATAATTCAAAATATAAAAAAACTTTGATCTCCAGAAAATCAAATTAAAAAATTGTAATAAAATTGCAAGTAAAAACAAAAAAAAAAACAAACGTTCACTATATAGATTTATAAGTTATATCTTAATTCTAAATTTGAATTTTTTAATTTTGCTTTAAAATATATTTTCAATTAAATTTTTTATTTAAAATAAATACATACATTTTTTACTTATATATACATACATATATATGTTTGTTAATCTCTTTTGTGTATTAAAATGGCATTTTAGTTAATATTATAAGTAAAAATTTGAAAAAAAATTGGTTACAAAAAAAAAAAAAAAACACTTAAAATGTATATCACATTTTATTCTCCAAAACGTATATAATTATGTATATACAAATCAATACTACTATATACATATATACATTTTTTGTCTAGATTTAAGAGGAATGAAAATAAAATAAATATTTTACAAAAATATTAATATTTTTTTGTTATTCATAATATCTTTAGATTAAATTTGCATTTTCCCCCGCTGTATTGAAATTCGATTGAATGCATATTTATGTTAAAAAACCAAAAGAATTTTCTTAATGTTAAAAAAAAAAATATTATTTAGGAAAAAAATACATTTTTTTTTGTATGTTTGTAAATACAAACAAAATGTAGTTTACTAGCTGTTTAAATCCTATAAATTCGAATTTAATATAATCGATTGCTCTGAAGTTTTGATTTTTCCCTTAGGTTATATTTTTTCCATGTTTTCCTCGAATCAAATACATAATATATACTAAAAAATATTTATAAAATACAATACAACCTCACTCATTCACACTATTTTTAAATAATTTATTTTTAATTACAATTTCAATTATTTTAATTCAATATTTAATATTATTTTTTTTTTTCAATTATAACTTAATTTCGTTTTTATTTATTTATAATATTTATTTTAAAATATAATTTTAATTTTAAACACATTTTGTGTCCTGTTTTTTTTTAAATTAATCTTATCCAGTTACTGTAACAAAACGTTTAATTTAGTTTAATAAGGAAAAAAAGCTCTAATAACTAAATTTATTAAATATCTTGACTTGGTCAATTTCGGTTGTTATACCACCATTACCAGTCTTTTACTGAAACTATCAAAGTAATAACCAAAATCAACAGTGCATTCGTATATCTTTAAATATCATACCCACACTTGTTTAGATTACCTATCTCAGATGACAATTTTTTTTTATATGAAAACATTGAGATATTTAAGAAGTTACTGCCATGATAGGAATCTAGTATATTTTTTTTCAATTTAATTTTTACTAAATTTGATAATTTTTTTTTTTAAAAACGTAATACTTATAACTATTAGATTTGTACTTAAAAATTAAAGTAGAACTTGAATACCACCAGAATTATCAATTACAAGTTGTTCAAATATTATTCACTTCAAAAACATTTTAATTTCATCAATTGAAAATTTAGCACGTCAATTAAGTCATACAAATATTTTATGACTTACACATCAGATGCCTGGCTAATGGGTGAAAATTTGTTAAATTTCGTTGAGTAATATACACCATCATCCATTGGAGTTGCTTTAAACCCAGTTAGTACTATTAATCCAATATTTGTAAATTAAACTAATAGAACACATTGTTTGTAGAAGTCAAAAAAATTAGTAGCTATTTAAAAACCTAGTTATATCCATTTATTTTGAAATAAAATAGGTCAAATAAGTATAGTTAAAGTATTCATTAAGTATTATTTTTATTTAATTTTTTTATTTTAATTTAATTTTAATAATTATTATTAATTATTTAATAACATTTTATTTAATTTTTTTTTATTAAAATATATATCTAATAAATTTATAAATATATTTAATTTACATATAATTATATTTAATATATTGTAATTTACTTTATTTTAATTTAAAGAACCATCGAATCAATTAATTATTTAAAAATTATACTTAAAAATATTTGAAAAGAGATCTACTCCACCACGTTATCTTGAATACAATTATCTTGAAATGAATTTTAAGCATTTAAAAATAAATCATTTTTCAGACAAAACTTGAAAATAAAACCTTAAATTTAATTTATTGATTTATTTATTTATTTTAACAAATAAATAAATTTTAAAAAACAAATAAATTTAATTCCAACATAAATTTTTCATTATGTTTTAATGATAGTTTTTTTTTTGTAGTGTTCAAACAGAAATGAAAACAACAATAATTTTTAATTATCAGGATTTAAAAAAAATAAAAGCAAAAAATTAAATTATATAAATTTCAATATCCTTAAATAGTGATTCGAAGTCACCCTGTGTGGGTGTCACCCATAATGAAGGGTGTATCGCGAATACCAACCAAATCATAACAAAATATTAGGAAGATCGAATCAAACAAAAACAATAATACACATTCACAAAAAACATTCACGAATAAAAATTCCAAATTATTAAAATTACTAAATTCAAATTTATTCCGAAATTCCATTTTGTCACTTTTTTCAAAATTTTTTGAATTTTTGGAATTTTCGGAAATTTGTAATTTCGAATTATCGTACTCAACACATTCTAATGATTTCAAAAAACTATTCTTCTTTTTAAAGATTTTGTTTGAAAATTTAAATTTTATTTGCTAAATTTCATCTTTTTAAAACTTTATATTTTCCATTTATATTCTTAACGATGGCGTGCGTGGTAGACATTTTTTTTAATTAACAAAACAAAAAAAAACAAATGTTAATAAAAAACTTGACAAAAAAATTAAAAAAAAACAACAAAAACAAAATT
This sequence comes from Argyra leucocephala, assembly GCA_963942445.1. NCBI lineage: Eukaryota > Metazoa > Arthropoda > Insecta > Diptera > Dolichopodidae > Argyra > Argyra leucocephala. The sequence goes on along the minus strand of OZ012677.1, from coordinate 25,356,695 downwards.
TATTTTTATAGTCTGGTATGAAATTACATCCTGAAGACATGTCAATTTTATCATCACATGGTCTTCCCTCAGTTGAATCACGTGATGAAAATAATGATAGCAAACAAATGCAATTAGATACATCGGATAATATTGATGGTGAGTACAACATTTAAAAATTAAATTTCTTAAATTATCCCTATTATCTATTTTTTCCCCCCACCTCAATTTATATATATATATTATATATTTATACATATATATATATTTGTATATATATATATATACATAAATGTTAATACTAGAATTCATAAATTTATTTTTCTAATTTACTTATACATTTTTTTTTTTTGATACAATCACTAAATTATATATATATATATATATATATATATATATATATATACATATATACTTATCCTATATTTAATAGTATTTTTAATAGTTTAAATATCCCAGTGTTTTAATTAAAAAAAAAAAAATTTATTCTAAAGAATATTCCTTAGAATCTATTTTTAATTAAAAAAAAAAAAAAAAAAAAAAAAAAAAAACAGAAAAAACCAATACAAAATCATAAAGTACTTTTTTTTTTTTTAAATAAAAATAGAAAAATAATAAAAAATAGCATAAGCAAAAAAAAATTTTTTTTTATAGATTATTAAAATTTTTATAAAAAAAAATATACATACCTAGTTTGAGTTGAATGCATTTTTAAATGAATTTATAAATTTTTATATTTTTTGTAAAGTTTTTTCTTATTTAGTTATGCTAATTTTTTTTTTTTTTTTTTTTTTTGCCAACCGACCCTCCCCCTTTTAATATCATTTAAATTTTAATTAGAAAAAGTAAAATAAATAAAATTTCGTAGTACAAAATTTAGTTAAAGTAATTAATTAGTATATAAAATATATGTGATTTTTGCCAATTTGATTTTTAATTAATTAAATACAAAAAAAATATGAAATATTAGTAAAAAAAAAAAAAAATATATCTTTAGGAATATTTATCCAATAATTGAAATGGTTTAATCTTCAATCTGAGTTATGAGTTCTGACAATCTGAGTCAGTTTAATCAATCACTTTTATTGTTTTATTACAAAATTTGAATGATTTCAAATAATTGAATCATTATTAAAAGAGTGTTAATCCGATAGCCCAAATAGCTAGAGCTTACAAATAAATTTATTATAAAATAAATAAATAAAAAATAAAAATAAATAAAAGAGTGTTTTTTTCACAACACGCTGGAACACATCAGTAGTATTACAGTTAGTTACACTGTCTATACAACTCCTGATTTTTAATTCAGGTTGATTCCATAACTTATATATATTAAGATCTGTAAACAACCTCTGCGAGTTATAAAAATCAATCAATATTAAACTTATTTCTCACTCAAAATAGAGTTTTTATTCAAATACTATTAATATTCTCCCAAAGTTATGCGTAAATTAAAATTCATTATATCAAATGGCATTATACATTGCTAACTCTCTGCAAATTCAAATAAAATAATGGTAATGTAATGAAAGCTGAAATTTGAAATATTTTAAATAAAATTTAACTCAGAAATTATCAAAGTTATTTCTAATTTTCAAAAGACAATTATCCCTTCAAAAACAAATTAATTTCGTGTTTGTTGGTAAAGGGGTTGTTAGTATAAAACATAATATGCTTATCATTAATACGTAAAAGTGAAATATTATATTAACATCATTATCATTCAACTATCAAAATTTTAAGAGCTGACCTGTCATTTTTAAAGTTGTCACAAAAAATTTTGTTTTAAAAAATTACCCAATATTTAATTTCACTTCTTTGAATATTATTCAAAATATTTAAAAAAAAATGTATTTGCTCGTTATTTTATTTATATAAACAAAATTTTTAAAATTACAATATTAAATAACATGAAAAGAAAATAATGATATAATTATATATAATAAATAATAATTATTACAGTTTTATTAAAATAAAAATTTTCTCTTTATAATTATATATAATAATAATAATTATTAATATTAATCATATAATAATAAAATGTTACTAGATTCTTACTAACAAACACCTATTTATTTATTTTTACAATTATATTAAATTTTATATAAAATTTAAATTTTATTAAAACTGTTAATTATTATTGTTTATTTATATTTCATCATTTGGATTTTTTTTCATAAAAAAAAATTTATACAAGCAGAAATCACATATTTTTATATTTTAATAGAATCGTATAATAAAAATTCTGTAAATAGATAATTTTATATAAACAAATATATACAAATATATATATATATATGTATATATATTTAGATATAATTAAAAATATTAAATAAAATTATATTACTATGGGGTGATTTTGACTTGTGATATATTATATATGCATGCATTCATTTCATATTTTTTTTATTATTTTTATTTTATTATTAAAATAATGAATTTTTATATACTATTAAATTAAATTTTGTGAAAATCCATGAAAAACAAAAAAAAAATATTTTACTTTATTGTAATAAATTTGTTCTGATATTTTTATATGAAATTTGTTATTTATTTATTTATTTAAAGTATATCGCATTAAATAAAATTAAAATTTTACCGGTTAATTAAGTTATTAAAATATAAAATTTATGTATTTTAGGAATTCTAAAGGAATCCTTAATAAATTTTGACATTTACAGTTATTGATTTATAAAATATTAAATAATATTTAAAATGAGGTTCAAATATTAAAACTCTAGAAGGTTGTATTTTCATAATATGTGCTTATTATAATACCTGGTCTTAAATGCTATATTATGTCGACTTTGTCTTAAAGCTTCCGAATACGACCACTTCTTATAACATAGAAATTTGTTCATTTCAAATAAATTACAAAATTTTCTTTTTTTCAATCAATCTTGAATTAAGAGCATCAGTCCGCAACTTTATAAATAAAATGAGTTTGTTTTCTATTTTTTACTAAAAGCATTGCCGTCTGCTTTTAGCTGTGCCATTCACAAAATCAGGTATTTTACCGATTTTACAAATTCAAAATAAACCGAAAAAATAAAACGAATTTTTTAAAAGTAAAATTTTGAAAAATCAATCGTACCCGATCTGCCTTTGCTAACTATATAAAAAAACAGAAGCCAGCAGGAGACTATAGGACACTACGAAATTTATTATTCCACAATCCAGATGATTAATAGCTTCAAATATAATTTTAAAAATTTTATAAATCTTTCATGAATACAGCACAAAATATATGTCAGCACTAGAAATAAATATATATAGGCAATAAACTCACATATAATAGGTATAAACACATAGATTGTTGGATATAAGGACGAATTTCAATAACATCTTTTTAACAAAATATTCCTCCATTGGTTTAAAATTAATAATATTTGTAGTTGAAATATCTAGTAATGAATTTTGAAGATTGACACAGTCGTTTTCGATCAAGAACTATTTAATTGATTTTGGTTCTGGTCCCCTCAAGTCAAAGGATATTATAGATTTTATCAAACATCTCAAACTGAGATGTAAATCTCAACAATACTGATATAAATCTGCAATACAACAAAATAGGTACTAACTATATAATTCTCTAGTCCTATTTTTTTTTTTCTTCGATTCCAAATTAGAACTATAGAATTTACACAGAATCTATGCATATTAACAATCACTATCAACTACATCTATTGTTAAGTAACTTCGCTTTAATAATATCAAAGCTGTTTTTAGTAATAACCAAGTTGTAAATAAACATTTTTATAACATCTATGCCCTGAGTGATAAAAGAAACCGGAATATTTTGATGAGCAGTCACATGACATGACCATCATTTGCAACATATCGCTTTACTTTATATTTATTTATTTCAACGACTTATGCCTGAAGCGGTAATTCTCATAAGAAGGAGGCATTATAATATACATATAGAATTTGTATTCAAATGAGTGCAACTCTATTTCACTGTACTATAGTTGTTTGAGAAAAGTAAGACAGTTCCAAAAAAGTTTAAGTAAAAAAAAATTGTTGAACAAATTTTAAGAATAGCAACAACAATTTGATAGTAAAAAATTACACTAAAAAAATATTACAATTGTATTTTCATTATTATTGATACCAATGATATAAATATTTTAACTTCAAAATGAAATATACATATTCAGTTTTATAATGAATATTATAAATTTATTTTAGTTTTAAATTATAAAAAATTTAATTTATTATTTTTTCCTATAAACATTCATTCGTAGTAATAACGACAATAATGAAAAATCAATAATTTGATATTGTATCACCTTACTGTCTTATATTACGAATACTACAAGAGATGAGAGATTTTAACAACGCGGTTCCTTCGTTTTGACACAACATTTTATCCATATGAATATTTTATTTGACGTTAAATAGTAATTATAAATTTTACAATTAGGTACCTACCTGTCGTCTTTAATTCGTTAAATGTATGAGTTTCGTTATAAAGTTATATAGAGAATTCTTGAATCAAGTGATATTGTTCCGAAGGAAACAATAATGTCAAATCAAATATTTATTACCATATAAATATGTGTAGCTATATAATTCAATCTTTAACGAAAAAATTAGATTTTGAAGAAATTAATCACCCGTTAAGCTAGCCTCTGTCCGAAAGTATTTAAATAATGATGTGTTGACCAATAAATTTATATATAAAACAACATAGGTATCACTATTAACAATTTAAAGCAAAAAAATAACTAAATAACTTAATTTCAAATTTTTCAAAATATCAGAACAAAATATTAAATAATATTTAATATAAATAAAATACAAAAAAAAAAAACACAATTATTTAAAATTATTCACAAAAATAAAAAATGTAAGTATATATTATTTTATATTTATTATTCTATATTTAATTTAATATTTTAATTTAATTCAATATTACGGCTATAAAAAAAGAAAACAACAAAAAATAAATAAAAATAAATATATTATTTAAATTTATCTTATATGTATATATATACATCTATATATATATATATATATATACATATATATCTAAACATCCATTAACTATTCACATAAATATAATTGTATATACATACATATATATATATATATATATATACATATATACATATATTTAAAATGAGACTACAAATCAACACCTCTCCTCCTGTATAGAAATTACAAAAAAAAAAAAAACAAATCATAAAAAAAAGTTATTATAAAAAATAAATACATATATACCTATAAAAAAAAAAAAAGAATATTTTTTTTTAATTTAGAAATTCAAACCTTTATTTTTGATCTCACTCTCTCTACAGTTTTTGTGCATGCTGCATGTAGAAAAAAAAAATTACTCAATTTTATACATTTATATTATATATATATATCTAATTTAATTTTAATTTTCTGAAAAATAGCAAATTTTAGAATTTTAGTTTAGAAAATTACCTTCTTTTAATTTTTGTTTTTATAATTTATATAAATTATTTTTTATTTTTATTAATATTTCTTTTATTATTTTTATTTATAATTTATTTAGTAAATGTTCTCCTCATTTTTAACCATTATAACTTTAATTTTACTTTTTTATTTTTATGTATAAATATTGATTTTCTTTTAATTCATGGTAATTCTTAACTTAATTCTTCAAAATTTTGTTAATACAATTTTTAAGATTTCAAAACATTGAAAAGCTTTTTTTGTAATTTAAAATCCCTTATTTTTTTTTCTTTTCTTTAAATTAATATATTGTATTTATTTCTGAAATTTTCAAAAACAATTTATTATTTTCCTAATTTACATGTAATATGTGTATTTTAATTTAAATTTTTAATTTTTTATTAATTTTTTTTTTTTTTTTCCTAATTATATAATATTTTTTTGTTTTTATTATTATTTTTAATTTTATTTTTAAAAACAAAAATTTGTTGAGGAATTTTTTTTCAAAATTTCTTTAATCAAATTATGAAAAAATTAACAAAATATGATGATTTCAAAACTACATAAATAGTTATTAAAAATATAAAAAACAAATATTTTAGGTTTTGGATATATAAAATAATATATAATATTATAAATGTAAATTTAAATAAAATAAAATATTAAATTTGGCGGATATATATGGTAAAAAAAAAAAAAAAAAAAATTAAAAACAAAGAAAAATATAGTTTCTAAAAAGATTTTTTTTTTTTTTTTAATATTAACCAAACTAAATAATATAAAAAAAATTTAAACAAAAAAAAAAACAAACAAAATTACGTGCAAAATTAAAAAGTTCTAAAAAAAAAATTATTTTTTTTTTTTTTTTTTTTTGTGAAATTCTTATCTCAGTTGTCCCGAAATATTATTATAAAATATGAATTGGTGTTATTTCTTTTAATTTTTTTTTTTTTTGTATAAATAAAAAAAAATTATTAAATTAATAAATAATTTTAACTAAATTTACACTTATGTAACATAAAACTTTCAAAATTTATATTAATTTTATAATACTAATATATAAAAATTATTGATCCCGTCATATTTATACATATATATATATATATATATATATATATATATATAACTACTATACATTATATATATTAAATTAACTTTAATTAAATTAAAAAAAATTAAAAATAAAAAAAACTATATGAAATCTACTCTTTTTAATACATTGATTAATAAATGAACTTTATTTCACTTTTAAATTAAAAATCGTAATAAATTAAAATTATAATGTATATATATATATATATTTAGTAAAATTCCACTATATTTTCTTAAATACGAGTCCTACCAAAAAATCAACATTAAACAAAATGAAAGCCAAAAATTGCAGAAAAATAGAGTTGTATCACAAGTTGTGACAGGGTCAATTGAATTGAATAATTTAATAATATCATAGTTACATAATTACATTTCAAAATTGAATTTGTAAATTGAAAATAGATTACATACTCTTGACGTGTTGTGAATATACAGAACCAGTTTAGAGAAAAACTACAATTAAATTATTTCGATGGTAATTTTTATCACAAGGAACATTTTTAGATTACACAAGGGACATCTAGTATCTAAGTACTTACCATACCTAGTACTAATCTAGTACCTAACCAATAAAATGATTTTTCGAGAAAATATAACCAAAGACAGTATATATATATTTACTGTCTTTGAAATAACATTTTATTACTTCAATTGTGATCTACCTAAAATTTGTTCTGTTATTATCTATACTTACAAAATAATCACAACTTTTAAGTTAAAGTTCTGAAATGTTTGCGCAATTATTTATGATAAAAATCAAGAGAACTAACACGGTACAAAGCTATCAAATGACAGGTTCGGGTAGCTGTCGTACATTTAAAATCTTTGTCCCACTAGAGATATTTCATTGAAAATAATTATGATTCTATGAAATTTTAATATTAACCAAAACTGCTATACAATATTATATAATTAATAATAAAAGTACAAATATAAAAGCATTACAATGGCCTTGGTAGCCGAATGGTAAAGCATTCGAGTGTAGTAATGTAATAGCTGAAGAAGCACGGGTTGAAACTCCGTGAGAGTCGAAAATTTTTCAAACGGTGAAAATTACTGAAAATGTCATTTTCAATACAACCACATCGGTTCAAATATGATTTAATAATTAATAAAGATATAATATAACTAAAAAAAAATAATATAATTATTATAATATACAAAAAAATTATGCCAAATAATTAAGATAATTTAATAAAAAAAAGTCCACATTTCGAAAGGGAAAAGGACCTATAAAGTTGGCCTACAGACTTATCTAGGTTGGATCAACTGTTAAAATAAATAAAGAAATAAAAGTATTACATCTTATTTCAAACCTACGACAGATTTCGAATTAAACCCATCCATGTGTTCAAATCAAAATACCTGCTATGCAATTTCAAATTTTTAAATTTGAAATAAAATATTATTGAAGTAATAAAAGTTTATAAATCTTGTGTTGAAACCGGACAATGTCGGATGGCTTTGTCAATTATTGAATAAAACTGATTTTTTCACAGATTCAGATTAAAGAGAAAATAATCTAATTTTTGAATACAAATTAAGAAATTTAATATAAATTTAATTTACGTGTGAAACAATTTGTTCACTCAATAATTTATTTTGTAATGAATACTGCTACAAAAATAAGTTACAATTGGTTGTAATAATTTAAATAAAATTGTTTTAATACAAAAATAAATTGTTTTTTATATACCTAAATGTATTATAACTTGTCTGTTTACTTTATTTTTTTTTGTACTAATTCAAAGTTAAACATTTTAATATTCGCATAATTTTTTCGTCAAATTAATGTTGCAGATTTTTACTTAAGCAAATAAAACTGGTCAAATTATTTTATTTTGCAATTACTTCTTTATTTGCATCCAATGTCTTCCTTTGTATTTTTATTTCTTATTTCATTGATTGTCATCTCTAGGCTGTTTTTAGAAATTCCACATTTTGGTCTTGAACATTTTCAAGAGTGCAGCTTTTGTGTACTACCTTTTTTTTTTGTAATCCAGGTATTATACAAATACAGATCTAACGCAGGGGTTGAGTATTCGGAATATCAATTAAAAGTATATAATAGTAAAAGTATACATACTATTAATAAAATACTATTAAAAGTTGGACCCTGATGAAATTATATTTATTACAATTTAATATTATAGTTTTAGTTTCTGTGAAAAGTATAGTAAAAAAAAATTAAATACAGAAAGTAAAAGAAATACTTTAAAATTGTATGTATTAATTTTTTCCGTGGTCCAATAGTTTTTTTTTTATCTTTTTTCATTTCACTTGGGCGGCGCATGAAGCTTCAATCAACTTTATTTTCAAAAAGTAGTCTACTGTTACTATTCTACTTAGTATCAATTTCCCCACCTATCATCTAATAGAAGAGATATGTCAAGGAGTTTGAAATCGTGTTTGCCACATCGTTAGATTAAATTTTTCCGCCATCTTATCGATTCGTGGTTCAATTTAAAATATAATTATTCGAATTTAATAATTTTAGCTTTTTATAACCATAAAACATTTCTAAAATTTTGTTCAAATTTCTGAAATATTTTAATTTTTATTTCTCTAAATTTTAATTCTGTTTAATAGTTTTGTTTTTTAATTTATTGATTTGATTTGTCAATTAAGATTAAGGTTAAGAATACGTAAGTGATTTTAGAAGCTAGGATATTGTACATTACCACTACTCTGATTTTCTTTATTGGGGTTTTTCTTTCTTTATATATTTTTTTCTTAAATCGATAATTTATAATATTTTTAATAAATTGTAAAAACTTAAGTAAAAAAACATAATTGAAATTAATTAAAAAAAAAATTAAAGTGTCACTACATTCTCTTAAAAATGAAAATTAAATAAATTGTATTTAGTATTTAAACTTTAATTTAGTAATTAAATAAACTTTAATTTAGTATTTAAATAATAAGTGAAATAAAATTAGAATATGCAAGCAAATATTCGCATCATTAATTCAAATTATCAGTAACTTAGTATTTTAAATAATTCGCCACCTTCTATAATTATTGTCTGAGCTAAAATATCATACCTAGACATTTTATAAAGAGAACAATACAATTTATTACAGAACGATACAACTTAGACTTAATTGGTTTGTTTTATTCGGAAAGGACTTTAAACCATAGTCAAAAAAATCACTTCTTCTGGCAAATAATACAGGTTTTGAAAATAATTTATTTTTATGGATCTGTTGACTTACATTACCTACCTATACGTAATTTTTTGCGAATTTTTCCCAAATAAAATTTTGTTTTTTTTGCAACTCTGAAAAAAAAAATAGAAAAGAAAAATGCAAATAAAGAGAATTTTAAACATAGCACATTTCGAATTATTATTCGTTGAATTTTTATTATGGTCTTTCTACAATGTAATATAGAATAATATTACAGAAGATCTAATGAAGTAAATTATAATGCAGAAAAGTTAAATTTTGAGAGAGATTTTAGAATTTTAGGATATCAATTAAGGACTTTACTGACTATAGTTTATCTAATAATAATAACCAGATATTATACATTATATAAAATGACAATGTTATACAAATTTGCGGTACAACATACGTACATAACCATCCCTTCATCCAACTAGAAATATTTATTTACACAGGCAGACACACTGAACACATTTACATATTATTATTAAATTAATTAATGTGCTTTTTTTTATTGTCTTTAATGTTGCAACTTAAGTTTTAATTAATATCATCAAAAATATTCAAATATAAATAATAAATTTTGTTTAAAAACATATTTATTTCTTATTGTCCAAACGATTCTTACAAAATAATTATACAAAATGAAAATAAGATTTAAAAATGTTAACAACTTTAAAATAACTATGTAATTCTAAATTTACTACAAATAATTCAAAATTGAATTCTAATTTGACAATCGCATTTTTTTAATACTGCTTAGTACTCAATCTGACAATAAGACAACACTCTTGTAAATGTCCGTGAATTTTAGTAGTAATAATAGAGTATATAGTAATAATAATTGCAACAAGTCAAACGGGATATTTTTTTTTTTTTTTTTTTATTTATTTTATTAGTTCCTCTCAAGTGAGCTTATATACTCTAACAGAGTGTAATAATATTATATTAATAGATCTTATAATTAATCAAGATAGTAGTATTATCTTAAAATACAGCTATAACTTAGCTTCATTATTTACCACAGTATAGTTACTATATGTTTGCATTAAATTGCACATTGAGATTATAAAAAATTTTTATTCAACAAATGGCAACTATAAGGCCAAAATAATGGAAATAGGAAGAATATTTAGAAAAGAAATAATAAAGAAATGATTGAAACTTTGTATACATGTGATTGTTACTTAAATAAAATATAATATGTATTAAATATAGATACGTTACATAATTTGAAAAACTTTATTTATTTTTTTAATTAAGACCATACTAAAAATTGTAGCGAAAAGTTATTATAGAATTGTCCTTTTAAAATAAAATATAATGTTTCGATTAAATAAATGTTTGCAAGTTTTTGTTTTTGATATTTTTACAATTTAAATCTACCAATTTAATTTCACAAATTGAAATTTAAAACAAAAAACAATGAAAAAAGGGAAATTGAAAGATATTTAAAAAAAAATTAATAGCTACATAATTTTAAAATATTTCTAAATTTAATAATTTTTAATTTTATAAATTTATTTCAAATTAAAACATAATGTTTTAATTATTTTCGATTTGTTTAAAATTCTTCTTATATCCTAAATTATATTTTTAAAATATAAATTGTATGTAAATCTATAATAAACCGATCGCCACTAATACCTAGATTTTGTTTTTGTTTCACAAAAATTATAATTAATCTTCAAAAATTTCACAATAAAAAAGTAATCAAAAAATAAGTTGTTCTTTATACAGATTTCAAAAGCAATAGAAAAAATTATTTTACTCAGCTTTATCTCGTACCTACCTAAAAATATCAATACCATTTTAATACAATTACGTTTGAATTATATGTTAAAAAATTTATTAGAGAAATATGAAGAATGAATTTACCTTAATTTTATTTTTAAATTAAATTTTCGTTAAAATTTTCAAAATTAATTCAACACGAAAATGAAATGAATAGGAATTTCAAACTAAAATAGTGTCTAAAAATTTAGCAAACCGTAATGATATTTTTTGCAGAGTTGTTCCAGTATATGAAAATTAAAAATATCAAGAAATAAAGAAAAATGTTAGTTTTAACAACTCTTAAATATTGTGGGATTTCGAAATATAAGTGCATATTTGTTATGCCAGATTTTTTACTAGTATATGAAGAAATGCTGGAACAATACTTGAATTGCCCTAATGCTATGATCAAAAAAATAGTGTGATATTAGACTTATAAATAAGTTTTTTTTTTGTTGCATTTTGGATAGAATCATATAAAATTTTTAAGGGCTGTTTTCTACCCTTACGACATAAATCAAATTAAATTAAAATATTTTGCTTACATATATGAGATTTTCAAATTGTATACAACGAAATTCGTAATTTTTGTTTTTCGAAAGATTAGACTTAAGTATTGAAATTAAAAATAGATCAAATTTATAATAGGTACAAATGTTATTTTATTATTATATAATAATTATTACTTAAATTTGGATAAAAAAAAATGTTAAATAATTAAATTTTATTGAAATTATTATTTTATTAACAAAATATAAATATATAGCAAATCTTTTTTAATAAATCAATTTAGATTTTATTTTTTTAAATAAAATAAAATTAAAATATAAATTTTGATATAATATAAAACGGAAATTGTTTATTTTTTTTTTTTTTTTAATAATATTGTAATTATTTTATTAAATTATTTTATAAAATAATTGTTTATTTTTTTTTTATGTTAATTTTATACTAAAAACAATTATTTTATGTTTTTAAAAATTTTCTTTTTAACTGTGGCATGCTTTAATGTTTAACAGTGCAAAAAATAAAGAAAAAAAATAAATAAAATTAAGTAAAAAAAAAAAAAAAAGTTATATAATTAAGTTATAATTTTAAAAGAAAATAATATTTAAATGTTGTAAAATGTGCAATTATAAAATTCATCTAAATGAATATATTTATTTCGGCTGTATGATTTTTAAAATACATATATTTATATATAAATATATTTTTTTTTTTTTCAAAATCAAACTTAATATTTCTATTTAATTTAATTGATTTATATTTTTAATTTTTCTCTCTTCAACTTTAAATTTTTTTAATTTTTCTTTTTTCTTTTATGTTTTTTTTTTTTGAAATATTTAACAACTTTTTTTCTCAAATTATCTATTTTATAATTTTGGCTAACAAAAAAATTTAAAAAAATTATTATTACAAAAACATAAAGCTAAATTCTTTTCTAATATAAAATATATGATATATATATTAAAATTAAATATTAATAATTTATATATTTATTAAATATTCTTGTAATAGAGCACATTATATTTCAATCTGAATGTTAGCAATTAATTATATAATTCTGAATTTTAATTTTAAATGTCTATGATGTATAAAAACATATTAAATCGAATGAAAAAAAAATTTTGGAAAATTTATTTAAAAAAAAAATATGAAAAATTGAATATTAATTAAAAAAAACGAAAAATTTTAAAATCAAAACTTTAAATTTTATCGATTGACTGCATAAAGAAAGTATTTTTCATTGATTAAATTTTAAAACGTTATTTACAAATAATTTACTATTTTATTTTAATTTGGCATTAAAATATTCAAAAAAAAAAAAAAATAAAAAAAATTAAATTTAATTAATAGACATTATTGGAATTATATACTTCATTGCTAACATAATATATTATTATATATTAATTTTATTTACTTAACAAAATTAAAAAAAAAAAAAAAAAAAAAAAAAACTTTTAAATATCACTTTATGTAAATTAATTTTCACATTGTAAAATTAAATAATATGAAATCTGAAAAATTTTACTTATTGTCTTATAGGAATTTTTTTAAGGAGGTACGATAATATCCAATTATAGGAAAATAAAAATTATTTTTTTAATGCTTATTTGTCTATCTTTTTGATTTTTCAATTCTTCATATTTTTAATTTTTTGTTTTGTGTATTTCTTTTATAAACAATTTTTACTTATCTCTCTCTCTCTCTTTCTCTTTTTGTACTCTGATATTTACAAAAAAAATAATAACGATTTTATATCGTATATTATTCAATTTAATATAATTTTTTTTTAATCAAAATTTTTTTTTCATTGCGGTACAATATTTCTACACAATATTGAAAGAACTGGAAAATAATCAAAAAAAAAAAAAAACTAAATTTTAATTATAATTAACAAAATCAAAAAAAAACAAAATTAGGGTTGCAACATTGAATGGCAAGATAACAAACAGCTCTCCCACAAAATAAAAATAATAAAATGAAACCCATCAAAATTACAGTACAAATGAAACATAAATATATTAAATAAAATATAACTTTATTCATTAATTATTAACTGAATTAAAAATAATAATTATAAGAAAAAAAAAAAACAAACATCTCTCAGAAATAATATTAACTGTATAATATTACTGGATTTATATTAAAATTAAATATTTGTATTAAAAACTAAAAATTGATAAGAAATAAATATATAATATAAATACAATAAATAATACAAACATTTATTATATAAACAAAACTAAAATATTGTAAAATTTAATTAAAAAAAAAAAAATTGTTCTATTTTAATTAACATATAAACTACAATATATATTTATATATATACATAATATATCCTCAAAAGATTTTAAATATTTGTTTAAAAAAAAAAAACAGAAACGAATTTTTATTTTATTTTTTTTTATTTTAATTTTATTATTTAATTTTATTTAAATATAATTTAAGTAGTTTTTTTTTTTTGTTTTGGTTTTTTTTTCGTTATATTTATAATGTTTGTTATATACTTTAGTAATAAACAAACAAAAAATGTTTTTTTTTATTATTTTCTGTAGTATATATGACATACCTTTAATAATGAAACAACAATGAACGAATAGTTAGTAAACATTTTGTTTTTTTTTTTAAATTCGTCCTACATTGACTGCAACATTTTATAAAACTATAATTAAAAAAAAAACAGTTCTTATACTTACTTCTTTTTTTTAATTAAAATGATAGGTATTCATTCATGTATGAATTTTATAAAATTATATTCATATAATTATTCAATAATATTAATTTACTTTACAAAATATTTTCAATCCATTTTATTTTATTTTGTTGTATTCATTTCCCTTGGAATAAGTAAAAATACGAGAGATGTAAAACTACTGCCAAACTCAGGTGTAGCACCGTATTCCGATAAATATTAAAAATCATAAATATTTCTATTATTAGTAATAATTTATACAATAATTATTGAAATAAATTTACTTAAATGATCACATAATATTGAACATATTTTTGTTTCACTCAACATGGGATTACTAATTAATTTAATTATATTTAATTAGAAATTGAAACGTAAAATAAGTAAATATCTAATAATATAATCTTATTTTTATATATTCAGTAATTACTGTATATGATATCGCATAGGGTGTTCCTAGTACTGAATTCGCCTAGTAAGAATGATCCTATAAAACAATCAATAACAACAACAGATTAAACGAATCGTGGGATTAAAAAGGGTAGTCTTTCCAAAAGCAACTGTTATAATGGATTCTATCTACCTACTGTGTATAAGATAATTTGTTTTATTAAATTCCTTCTTAATTATTGATTAATTAATTAATATTTAATTTGGTAGATAATTTTGAGCAGTTTTAATGTACAAAAGATATTTATTTTTTCGAATTTAGCATAATGCAAAATTCAAAATGTAACTTCTATTTTTAATAATATGCCAAATATTTCAATAATCATGAATTTGACAACAAATTTTGAAAACAAATAATACAGTTATACTTCAATTTCGAATATATGAAATTAAATTCAATCAAATTTGATCTTAAATTTAAAAATTTTAATACCAAAATTATATAATATTAATTTCTAATATTATTTTCAATTGAATTATGTGTTAAAAATTTAGACTGATAAAATTTATTTTGAAATTTCATTTAAAATTTACAAATTAAATATGAAAATTAATAGTTAACTTTTGAATTTTTTTGCCACGAAGTCTATTGATATTCATTTTTATGTTGTGCCAATTATTTCTTTAAACATTTATAATAAATTTAAATGTATGAGTATGTAGGTGGAAATAATCATTTCACTAACTGCTGGAAATTCAAATGGGTTCAGGTTGTAACTTTTTGATGCCATGATTTCAAATATAGTACTCAGAAATTTTTTTTTAACATTAGTATCGTTTCGAAAAAATTAATCTTTTATTTTTTTTTTTTTATTTTTTAAATCAACTTTAAAAATAAAAATTAAAATATAATATTTATTACGCAAACTATTCGGAAAATTTTATTATATCGAAATCCTTCTTCTTAAATAAATAATTAAAAATTGGAAAAACTACACTTTAACTTAACGGAATTTCAATTATTGGAAATACATATATAATTATTGTTATTACTATTATTCTTTTTTTTTATATTATTAGTTTGATATATTTTTTTACACATATTGTTTGAATTAAATTGCTTGGCTTGAAATTTCACCCCATTACTGAAAGCATAAGATTTCGACTATCCCGTTTTCCCTTTCACTATTTTTTTTATTGTCATTTTACCATTTCTGTTCTTCTAATTTGTTTTTTTTTTTTTTTGTTATTCTCTTTTTCATTTTATTTTCTGTGCGAAATATATTAATTTTTTATATATTATTATTTTATATATTATTGTTAAGTTTTTAAACACTAGTTCTATTCTTAATTTTATTTTTAAATAGATTTTTTTTTTTTGTTATTATTATTTTTTAGTTTTTGAAACTGAATTATATATCTTTAAAGTTAATTATATAAAATTTTATTACCCAGAATAAAAAAAAAAAAAAAAAAAAATGAAAAAAAATTAACTAAAAATCCAAATTGTTACGAATTTTTTATTTTGAAAAATTTTTTATTTGTATTTTTAGCCCAAAGAAATGCTATTGTTTTTGGTTTTTTAAGTTGAGTTTGAACTTAGATGAAAAATTAGTTTTAATATTATACATATATATATATATATACATATATAAATAAATTTTAATATATATATGTATATATTAAAGTGTTATATGAAAATTTTTTAAAATGTAGATGATTGTCTGTTTACTGATTACTTATAATATTTCATTACATACTACTTATATACATAAATTGAAAATATAAATTTAGGTTTATTTAGAAAATTTAATTTGCATTTCAATAAAATCAAATAAAAACTTAATCAGTTTTTTTTTTTTTTGTGTTTTACTAAAATAATAAATTGATATTTGAAAAAAATTCCAAAAATTAATTAAATAAATAAAATTTTAATTATATTTTTTTTTTCAAAAATAGTTTAAAATACAGTGAAAGTTAATTACCACAATTAAAAAATATAATAAATTAATTTGAGTAATTTAAAAAAAAAAAAATTAAATAAACAATATGTATTCCAGGTGCCGCCGCTTTCACTATACGAATTCTATGAATAAATTTAATTGAATTTAAATATTATCAATTTTTTAAAACCTTTGAATTATAAATTCTATTAATTGAATTTTTTTTTTAGAAAAAAAAACCTTAAGTTTTTATTTTGATTTAATTTTGTATTATTACAAAATAGAAAACCTATATATTAAAAAATCACAAAAATGCAAAAAACACTATGATTAAATAACATTTAACAATATAGAAATTAAAAAATTGTTTTAAAACAATATATTTTATAATTAATTAAATTTCTTAGTAAATTTTTCATATTTTTGTGATTTTTTTTTTGTTTTTAGTTAGAATGAAATACATATTTATAATAGTGATGTTGTTGTTCAATACATATATATATATATATATATATATATTACTAAATTATTTTAATAAATGAATAAAATATTTGATTAGCCTTTTATATTTCCATCGATTTTTATATAGCTCGTTTATTCCTCCTCCTCCTCATTATATTTAAATCATTACCACATGAATAAATCATCCTTAAGATATTTGAAAATGTTATTAGAATGTGCTTGTTGCTAAAACTTTAAAAAAAATATATATATCCTAGCCTATTAGTCCTTGTTAATAATTATCAAATATATTTAATTTAAATGGGTACGTCCAACATTAAGTAATTAAATTAAAAAAATTTCATACAAAAAAAAACAAATTTTGTTAAAAAAACAAAATTATTTTCCAAATTATATGAATTATGGAGTTCCCATTTAATTAGAAAATAATACCTTATTATATAATATATATATATATATATATATATATATACATACAACCTTAAGATTTTTCCCAAAACAAATCTATTCGTTAAAAAACAAAATATATATATAAATATACAATTTCTTCAACAAATACATATATATATATATATAGATAGATATATAAAATATATAAAACAAAAACTAAATTCATTTAACAGTAAAAAATGACCGATCTGTTGTTATGAGCCCCACAAATGGCCGTAGTAGATGTATAAGAACAATATCTGGAACACCATTGTCTCCAGCATCTTCTTCATCATCTGTTGCATCATATTTACAAGGAAATAATAATGAAAATAATAGTAGTAATAATTGTAATAATAATAATAATAACAGCAACAGCAAGAGCAATTTAAATGCTCAACATCATTCCCCAATACATCTTTATCCACATAATTCACACCACCAATCACATCAACAACATGGTAGCCATCAACAATTGCCACATCATACATCAGTTATATCAAATGAACATCATCAATCAGGCTCAACATCACAAACATCACCATCAGGATCAACAACATCGTCAGCTGCGGCGGCTGCGGCAGCTGCAGCAGCAGCAGCAGCTAATCGACGTGATCATAATATAGATTATTCAGCATTATTTGTACAATTATCTGGAACCTTACCAACTCTCTACAGATGTGTTAGCTGTAATAAGATAGTTTCAAATAGATGGCATCACGCAAATATACATAGACCACAGAGTCATGAGTGTCCTGTTTGTGGGCAAAAATTTACACGTCGAGATAATATGAAAGCTCATTGTAAAATAAAACATGCCGATATAAAAGATAGATTCTTTAGTCATTATGTACATATGTGATCAATTTTATAAATTAGTCAAGTGAAAAAAAAAATATAAAAAAAAAAAATAAAATTGTATAATATTAAAAAAAAAAAAACAAAAAACAGAAAAAAAAAATTAAAAAAAATTCAAAAAATCCAAAAACAATAGTAGAAAGCAATTTAAAAATTTAAGAAATTAACTTATTATTAAAAATAATTAAACAAACAAAATTAGATAAAAAAAAACAAACCAAAAAAAACACTGTTTAAAAGCAACTGTTATAAGTATTAATCATATAGTATTATTCTTAAATAATTTAATTGAAACAAACAAAAAAAAAAAAACAAACAAAATCAAAAATATGAACAAACAAAATAAAAAAATAGAAAAAATTCAAAATCCAGTATTATTCGATTTAATATTATATAGTATTATTATCTAGTTAGTTATTTAGGACTCTTTTATGTTTCAAATATAAATTTGTTAGAAAATTATATTAATTGTATATAGTTAAATTCTCTTATTGAATCCAAAAACCGATTTATTATTAAATGTGAAACTGACAGAAAGAATGACAGCATTCTTATAATTGATATAAAAGCAAAACAAACATTTTTTTATAAGTTATAATTAATATTACCAAAATATATTATTTATATTATTTATTTATTATTATTAATTACAAAGCATAATGAATAACTTCAAACCAAACGTCTCCACCAATACTCATTTTAATAGTTTACAATTACAACTTTTTAAAATGATTCTTAAACTTTAGTATTTTTTTTTCACCTAATAAATGAAAATGTTATATAAGTATACAACTTTTGTCTCTTTTTATGTATTTTGGATTTAGGAAATACTAAATTTATGATTTAAAGAAAAAACAGCATCTAATTTCTGAAAATAATTTATATTTTTAACTTTATCTAAATATTATAATCCAAGCAGTGTCTTACCATTCTTTCAACAACAACTATTGAACAAATAAAGAGTTATTGTAATGTTGAAATTGTCTTGAAAATACTTAAACAACTCATAATTGAAATTTGATAAAACTATTAAATGAAATCAATATGAGAGTTTTAAAATCCAAATGAAATTCTCACTTGTAAAAACAAGATTTTAAACTTTGTTTCAAAGTATGAATACATTTTTATGGTAGAAGTATCAATTTTAACCTGAAAAAAAATATAAATAAATTGTAAAGTGGATGGATATTACAATTTGTTTAATAAAAAAACAAACTTAAACCTAATTAAATATAATTTTTTTTTTATATTTTAACAAAATATTTTATAATATTAAAAATATTTATTATTTTAAAACAACATATTTTTATTTAACGATATTTGCTTCTCTTTTCTTCAAAGCTCAAAAATAGATAACGTTATGTCCTAAACCACTATACTAATTTAGTATGAGGTTGCATATTTCTAAATTGAATCATTCCGCGTTCGACCTGGTCGCAAATATGACTTGCATATTACAGGGAATTTTTCGACATTCCGAGATTTATTTGTATTGTATGATTAAAAATACTATTCGCCTCACTTTGAAAATTTATTTCTAATTTTATTATGTCGATGTTCTTCTCGACACCACAACGTTATTATACAGTATACCAGTTTACTATACAGTATAAGAAATTGTAGAAGTTTTCATTGTAATCCGATGGTGAATATTGGAGACAGCCCTTTCATTATTATGTTTCATTAAATTTTATAAATTTATTAATTTACCCTTCTTAATTTTTTCAGATATGAGTGATAAAATTATTAAGCTCATATATAACAAGTATGTTACTTAAAAAAAATTAAATAGTAATTTATTTAATTTTGTTTTAAATATATTCTATTTATATATTTTTTTTAAATTTTAACATCAACTGAGCTGAATATGGTAATGTCAACATTGTGTATATGGTGATGTCAATATGGTGATGTCAATATGGTGAATCAACTGAACAACGCTTTCTTTTTCAAGTGTATTGATTTAATGCGTCGGTTTTGAAAAAGTTAATGCTTATGAAAATAATATTATATTGAACTCTAATTTTCAATGATAATGATAGGGGATCAATACAAATTTTTCATTATCACGCAAGCTCATTTTGACTTTCTTTAGTTCAGTATACCCAGTTTTACTATTAAGTTACAAAAGTTATATTTCAATGTAATTAAAATAATGCATTAAAAAAATGCAATACAATATTTTTTTCTCTTTAACATTAAAAATTGAAAATGTAATATTATTTTCTTTTCATATCCTTGAACGCACGTTTCTGCCTATATAAAAAGAAAATTTTCCCATTATCTGAAATTTTTTTTATTGGTTTTAATTACGCTGTTTTTTTTTTAAATACATATTTATCGAATTTAAGTAGTTATACCTTAAAAACATGAAGATTATAATTTTCTTTTTTTGTTTTATTATTGATTAAAATAAAGTAATAACCAATAAAAGCATTAACTACTATAAGGCTATCAGCTAAGTATGAAGAATAATTTTAATACGAAATAATTGTTTTTTTTTTATTTTCTAGTTATAGTATTTATAATTTTTTTAACATTCCATTTCAAATTTAATTCCAACAGTATTTTAAAAATAAATTCTTCCAATTTTTTTCAATATTAGAAAAATGTAAAAATAAAAGTGCATCAACAGCGATGTCAATAAAATATTAATGTAGAAAAATAATATCAAATAAATAATTTTAGAAAATGAGAAATATCCCAAATGCCTATGATACTTTTACATAAACAAGATAGTTCTTTTTCTCTTTGATATCATTAAACTTTTTAAATTTATTTTTTATTTTAATAAATTTTAATATTAAAAATTTTACATTAAAAATAATACTTTGTGTAACAGTAAATGTGTATCTAGCAAAATATAAATGTTTAGTTGACTGCAAAATACTAGGTATTGTTTTTAGACCTATAAATTTCTTCTTTCCGAGCCAACGGTACAATGGTATGATGCAAAAGTATATTCGTTCTGAAGCAAATTAAATTTTGTAAATTAAAGGCTACGTTCACTTTCAGTTGCAATTTCAGTCGTCAAATTCTTTTTTCTCTTTCGCACTTACACCTTTCGTAATCTAAAATCTGAAATCGCTTTTTTTCACTAATTTGTTCACACTTTTTTGAAGATTCAATCTTCAAAATATGAACCATAAATTTATGACATTTTAATATGAAATTATAATTGTTGATAAGAAAAAAACAACGGTATTAAATTTAAAAAATATTTAAAAAATTTTAAAAATTGGATTTTAAACTTTAAAACTGTTAATTTTTTATTTATTTAATTACAAACACACCATAAATTTCAATTTTGACTTGAATTTGGATTTTATTAATTAATTCATCTTTACCATCTAAATTTTACTAGTGTTTCAACGGAATTATAACTAATTTAGTGACCAGTGACTTTTACTCTACATCTATAATATTGTATTAAACTAACAATTGTTAAAAATTTGATTCCTTGTGTGTACTTTAGATTATTTTGTATGAAAGGGAAAGAGAATCTTCTTTAAATTCGATTACATAACTAATGTAAAAAAACAACTGAGAAGTTTTTTAGACCCCTATCAATTGATTTATTTGCCTTAATATTTACATTTACATATACACTATTTTTACGTTTAGTTTTACAGATATTATCTACTATTAGATAATCTACACAATTGAAATATTATTTAAATAAATATAAAAAAAAATATTTCTATTAAATTAATATCTATACAAGACCCCTTAAATAATTGACTTAAAATCAATTTTATTCAGTATTAATTAAGTATTATTTAAAATTTATTTATTTTAATAAAAAAAAAAAATATTAAAAATAACAATTAATATAAGTATTTGTCTTAATAAGAATGCTGTCAAATTAAATAAAAATATTATAAACAGGTTATACAAATCCTTAAAAAATTAATTACTTAAATTAGAATTTCATCTTTATAATTTCTTTATTATCTTTATAATAATAATTTACACATTAAAATGTTTCGAAAATTCTTAAATATAATTTTGATTAATTATATCACAATATATCTATATTAATTAACTTTATTATTTAACTGAAATATTTTGAGAAATTGAAAAAAGTAAAAAAAAACATAAAATGGCTGTGTACGAATTTGTATAATTTATTTTGATTGAGAATAAAATTTAAAAAAAAAATCTTTTTGATGCAGAAATTTTTTTAAAAAAATGTTACGATAAAAATCGGTGAAAAAAAAACGAATAGAAATACATATTACACAGGAATTGATTTGTTTTCACTGAAGTTAATTGTAACATTAAATTATCAACATATAAATTAGATAACAACTAGGGGCCCCTGTTGAGTAATTATAATTTAAGTTAAAGCCAAATTTAAAGTTTTTAAAAGAACAGGAATTTGCATGAACTGATATGGGTTTCTCCTTACAAAGCAGAAAACACTCATGTTTTAATGAAAATCTTTGAAATTAGTATGTTTTCGTTTAAAAACATAAACACCTTACTTCTCATTTTCTATTTCATTTCTACCTATTTCTTAAAGTATTTGGTGAATAATAAAACCATATGATTAAAAATTTTTCAACTGTGTGCGCATTATTGTTTTATTTACAACTTACTTATTATATATTAAGGGTTCATTATGGAGAAGAGAGATAAAATGAAAAGGTGTTTACTGCGCAGGTCCTTAAATGCTTGTCAATTATAATTATAGATATTTTACATAATATTTAAATTAACAAAATTTCATTTATACCTCATTGGTAGCAAGTTTTAATCAATCAAAATATAAAATCTGTTATACATAAAATGGAATAACATTGCATCATTTATGCATCAAATTTTATTGTAATACACATAATATGAAATTTGGTAATTTACGTAAAGATGGACATAAAATTTTCAAACAGATTTTGATGGAGACGAAGAGAATAATTCTTAAAATAAAAAGCTCTGATTTAACAAAGTTTTACGTTTGCGTTAATTGATTGAATTTTCTAATGTTTGCAAATTCCTGGAAAATAATTTGTTTATTTTATATATTCATAAGTTATATAGGTGTGATTTACAAAATGCATTTTTATGTATTATAATTATTTTCTGTAACATTATTTGTTGTCTTGTACGATTTTTTTTGGGAAATAAACGTAATTATCTTCCATAAATTAATATTTATTACAATACAATAAAATACAATAGATTTCATAAAAATATGTATGTCAAGATAACAATATTGATTTTCTAAAATTATTTTGATTAAATAAATTTGCACACAGCCATAAAATGTGTTCATAATTGTAGAATTTACATTTGATTTACAAAAAATTGTCGTCAGCACTTAGGAGGATATACAAATTTAATTATTCTGTATTTAATGGAGTTAGTTGTAAAATTTTTGTGTTCACAATTTTCAATATTATACATAGGTACATTAAATCTCTGTGTAAAAGCAGTTAGGGTGTTCATCCCATAGACTTGGAATTATATTTAAAAAAAAATTACTGTTATTTATTATTTTAATTTGCAGTAAAACCATTTTATGCCTTTATATTTTTTAAAACATAATTAATAATAATAGTTTTAAAAGTAAGGAAAGCCAACTATAATACTAAAAACATATAAAACAAAATTTCAATTGTTTATTTATATAGTATTTATCTAGAAGATTGCAATTTTTCTAACATATACATACTTATTTTAAAAATTAATACTCATACATACTTATTTTCTATCATCTAATCCTATTTAATTATAATTAAATAGGTAGGTATACAATTAATTTGATACTTATAGTTGATATATAATTTGATGCTACACCTTAGAGTAAATTAATATAATTTAACTTGTGTAAATTTTCAGTTAAAAGATATTCATTTTTTTCTTAATTGCTGTAATAAATTTTTTAAATAAAATATAAAAAATTGGTACATTATGGTTTAACCAACTATTGAGATGTAAATTAGGTAAACAATAATAAAAATTTAAATATATATTTAGCTAAGTTGAAATTATTTATTGATCGATTTACTATTCAATCTTCTAATGATGCTGCAACAAAACAAATTGATCAAGGAATCAGTTAAACTTACTGAAATGAAACATACCTAGTGTTTTAAATTATTATTATCAAAATTATTTTGCCTAGAGTGCATATTCTATAAAATATTATAATATAAAGGTTTTAATCAGGCTTAAAATTAAACTGGAATTATTGTATCACAGTTATACCAGCCCAAAAACTTAGCTAATTTTCATATTTTAATAAAATAACAGAACTTCACGTGTAGTCGCATAACACTTAATTTCATCAGTAAGACGGAAAATATACATACATTAAATTTATTAGGCGTTAATGAACACAAAAATTTTCAGTAGACTTTTCCACTAAATTATGATGTAAATTTTTTTTTTTTGTTCTACAATTATAAACACGTATATTTACTATACATAAAAATATGTATTATTAATATTTGTTTTTTTTTTTTTTTTTTTTTATTACTTAACTATTACTTTCTATTTATAAAATCAATATAAGTTTTTCATTTGCAAAAATTTACAAAAAAAAAAAAAACAAGAAAACAAAAAAACTAAAAAAGGAAAATATTCAAATTTTATTTTCAGATTTGTACATTTTTACATTTAATAATATAAAAATAAAATAAAAATAAAAAAAAATAAGAAAAAAAAAACAAAAAACTTTTATAAAATAGAATAATATTTATTTTTTGTATACGTGAAATTTAATAATGTTATGTACGTAATTAATGGGGACCTTTATTGAAAATTTAAAACAACAAAGAATTTATATACATTAAAATAATCTGTATAATAAATATATTATACTATTATGCAATAAAAATAAAATATTTAAAAATAATCTATTTTTTAAATTCAGAAAATTAAAAAAACCAAATTATATTAATATTCTTTAATTTCAACTGCATATTATGTATTTTATAGAACAAAAAATTTCAAATAAAATGTAAATAATTTCAAAACAAAAGATAAGAAAAATAAAAACATTTTCAATAAAAAATAATTATCCATAATTAATAAAAATTAAAAGAAATATATATAAATTACTTTAAAATATACAATAATCTAATGTAATAATTCATAAATACATACATATTATATTCTACAATTTTTTCTTCTCTAATAGTATAAATTATTAAAAAAAAAATAATAATGCAGTATAATAATAATAATAAAAAATAGTGGAAAACAATAAACGAAAAAAACAACAATTTAATCAAAAAAAAAAAAAATGATTTACAAATAATTAATTTAATAAATTTTTTTAATTTATTTTCAATTTATTTTTAGAGATTATCTAAAAATAATAAATTTTGTCTTTTGTCTTTCATCATGATTTTCAATTCAATTTTTTTCATATTTTTAATTTAAGCTAGTTTCGATCAAAAAATTAAATAAAATCAAAATGGTATGCAATTAAAAATAGCTTAATAGTGTTCTTCATAATCGTCAAATCTTATCGAAAATATCCAGCAGAGTAATAATACCTCATATAACGTTCAGCAAAAATGCGTACTAAAAAAAAAAAAAACAGTTTTAAAAGAGACTAAATAGACAGTTAAATTGGTTTTAAAAAATTTAACTATATAAATACGTAAATTAAAGTGGTAGGAAATAATAATAAATAAAAATAGAACATATTATTGATTGGTTCAATAATTTATAATTTAAGATTTAAACTATTATCCAAAAAAAAAGAACTGTATTTCAATTCATATTTCTGAATTTTCTGTGTATTTTGTCCCAATTCAATTTTTTGTTTGTTTTTAAAATAAAAATTAAATGAAAAAATGATTAAATTTATTCAAATTCAATACCCATGACACGATTAGCCTCTACAACTGTATATGCATATAAGCATCTGTTTTAGATGTTTACAATTAACACAATTGATGGAAAGCTATTTCATAATTATAGCTCATAATAATCTCAAAATTAGTGTGAAAAATATTCCTTAAAAAACGGTTTAAATTTATCCACAAATATAGTTTTTGAAAATATGTACCTTATTTACTTATTGATTGTACACAAAATACGATATAAACAAATAAAAATTACGATTTTTATCAAATAGTGATATGAAATTTTTATTAAAAGTAAAATGCTATAGAAATTTTGATAATTTCCAATTAAATTTATAATTACATAAATTTATTTTATAGTATGAAATTTGTTTGGAATTAAAAAAGTTATATAACCCATGCTGCGATTACATTACTTCCATTATTTTTTGCCGTTAGACCTGCACCGTTGGTCGAAACTTCTGAAATTTATTCTTATTTTCATTTTTAGATCTATACACATTCATTCTTTAACAGTGTTTTATGTCAAGAAAATATGTACAGGGTGTTTCATGGAATGCTGTATAGAAATTATAATTAAATTTGAGCAAACATTTTTATTTAATTTATTTTTAAAACATAAATTTTTTTCTAACCAAATTGAGCCAAGAAATGAAAAAAATTTTTAGGAAATTTTGTATATTGGAAATAAAATGCCATACAATAATATTTCTTTTGTGATATTATTTTATTAAATAACTTAATTAATATTACAATCAAATATATGACAGTTATTATAAAAAATAACCAAAATTATATGCAGAGAAAATGATCGAACGTACATTAAAATAAAAAATAATAAATTTTTTCTTTACCTATAATTTTTTTAAAAATCGTGTACGATAAAAAAAATCGCTATATGAGGTATTAAACTAACAAAAATTAATATTCCGAAAAAAGACCAAATAATTATTTTTTTTTACTTAAACTTTAGAGTTTAAACATTTAATTTGACAGTACATATTATGAACCCCTTTAAAAATTCATTCAAATTTCAACAAAAATATTTATTCAAAAATTAATTGTAAAACCAATTTAAAATAGATACATAGTATATTCAATGACATTAAAATTTTCATATTGTCATTAAGATGAAATGAATAAATATATTACAATTATAATCATATAATTACAAAAAAAAAATTGTTCTTTAATATTACATACATCTTACAATAATTATATACATATTTCTCTTTCTTCAATAGATTGAATATAAAGTAAAAAAAAAAAAAACATTTCTAAACTATTAAACCAAAAATAAAAAATCTAATTAAAATTGCAAGAATGTTAGTACAAAATTTAGTAGAAACAAAAATTTAGAGAAATTATCCAAAAACATAATATGAGGAACATAATTGATGTAAATAAAAATTTAATTTTACATATTTTCTTATTTTTTTCAAACAATAAATTTAAATAACATGAGAAGGTTGAATTAAATAATTTAAATTTGTGTCAATAATATTATGTTTTATAAAAATTAATTAAAAACTAATTTCCAATTTTTAACTACACAAAATTTTAATCATATTTGAGAATTAATTATATGTTATAAATTTATTAAAATGATATTTCGGGTTTGAATATTTTGTTAATTTAATTTTAAAAAATTATTTTATATAATAATTATAAATATTATATAAAACGGTGCCATCAGAATGAAAACATCATATTTAAAAATTTAAATTCTTAAGAAATTCAAGTTGGAAATTTTAGTTAAATTTTGTATGAAAAATGGAACCAGTTTTTTTTATAATTACGGTGTTTTACTAAGCTATGTAAAATAGAAGTATTTGTATTTGTAGTAATTTTACAGTGGTTTCATTCTGACAGTGCAAGACATTCTTTTCCAATTGTAATTCAAAAGTAGTCAAATTTTTCAATTACAAATGACTACATTTACATAAAAACTTCACTACTACTAAATTACATTTAGAAAAGATGTAGTTTTAATTGAAATTTGTCAATAAAATTGTTTTTTTTTTTTTTTTTAAGTAAAAAATTATTTAAACTTTCAAAATAAAGCAAGCAATATTATTAGGAAGTTTAAGGCCCCTTAATTATATAAAAAAAAAAAAAATTAAAAAAAACATTAGCTGACTCTAGTCATGCAAAACCAAAGAATTTACTAATTAATTAAAATTTAATTTTGTTTTCAGTTAAGTGTAATAATTGAAATAAGTATTAAAATTATATTTAAAAATTTAATGAAATTATTTTAAAATTTGAATTTTTAAATTAAAATTTTTTAAAGTACAATTAATTTATTATTATTTTTAAAAAAATTATTTTGATTTAATATAAAATTTATGTTTAAATCAAAACATTTAACTTTTATTATTTTATTAATTAAACCAAATATTTACATTAATTTTTTTTTTAGCGTTTCATTATTTTAATAAATATTTCTTTTTTATACACAAACCAAAAAACAAATATGTAAATTAATTAAAAAAAAGTATTAAATAAACATTTTCAAAATATAAATAATAAAAATAAATATAAATTGTAAATAAAAAAAATTATAATAAAAAAAACACAAATATACATTAAATGTTAGTTAACAAACCAAGCAAGAAAAATTACAACCATGGCAAAACCAAAATATTAAGTAAAAAAATTAATATGATACAATTTATAATGTTAATTTAGTGTAAAACGATAGTTAAACTATATCAAAAAACCATTTATTTGAATTATTTGAATATTCAACATTTTATTTGAATATTCATTCATACACAAATACAAAATGGTATTTAAATATATTGATTAACATCATAAATAGAAATTTTTTAATTTTAAACTTGACCAAATTTAATATAAAAATTTGGTTTTTTTGTTTTAACAATATAAACACATACACACTAAATTAACATTTAATTTTCTCTGATTATTAATAAAAAAAAAAAAAATTTTTACTTTACAAAATAATTAAACAAGTAGTAACAATATTTCAAAAGCAATATTTATAAACCAAAATATATATCAACAAACAAAAAAAAAAAAAACAAACAAAAAAATTAAAAGTATTATTAATTAATTTACATAAGAACAGAAAATAAACTATATTTAAAACAAAAAAAAAAAAATTATATATACAACAAGCATAAAATTGCAATATATAAAAATCAAAATTAAAATAATTAAAATCAAAAATTCATATTCATGTTCAATATTTTTTTAAATCGAACATACATAAAAATTATTAAATGAATTTGTTAAAACAAAAAAAAAAAAAAAATAATAAATAAATAAATATATGAGAGTATGTTTTTAAAAAAATATATAAATATAAAATAAAATGCCTTCTTTATTCGAAAATTAAATAAATAATTAATTATTATTTAGTATTATTTTTGTTAAAAATTATGCAATTGATATTAATTGTTTTTCTTTTTTTTTTTGTTTTGTTTTATTTCTTTACTAAGAAACTGTTTATAATTTGAAAAAAATATTAATAAAACAAAAGACAAAAAAAAAAATGTACAGCAGCTTAATAATATATTTTAATATGGTAAATATTGATTATATAACATTGAATAATATTTTAATTAGAGATTTGATACTAAATCAAAATAATTTCTATTAAAAACAAAATTGTATTTTATTTTAGTTTGAACAATAATTTTATTATTTTAAACAAATAATTGCTATTTTATAATTTTTATTTTATTTTATTGATTTATTTTTTCGAAATATTATTTATCATTTCATTTAATACATACTATACTTAATATATGTATATTTAAAATTAAATCTAAATAACCTAAATTATTTATTATAATAATTTTTGTTGTTGTATTGTTTTATTATGCTTGAAAAATAATAATAAATCTTCATAGATTGAAATACACAATAATATGGTTTATTGTGTATTGTATTTATTAAATATTAGTTGAATCAATACAAGAAAAAACTGTCAGTTAAATATATTTAAATATTTAAAGCAAATCATTACTTCAGCATTAGACCAATCACTATAGTGTTTAGAGTCAGCACCTGTGACGGTTTTTCTTCAGTTTTAGATACGTGGTTGTTTCAGCCAATCATTATTTAAAGAAATAATAAATATATAAATTTATTATTAATATTATATTAATTTCATTAAATAATACGTAAATTGCGAAATGAGAAAACTGAGTGGTTTGTTGTGGGGTAGAATTTTTTTTCCGATAAAATGAAACAGTGAAACAAGGAAACATAACTTTAGTAAAAAAATCATTTGTTTCAGCAGTTCAGAAATATAAACCCTGGTACATTTTATATGAAATATTAAGCTTAAAATGTTAAAATTTGAGATTTAATTATTTGGTGGAATATTTTTTACAATTCATATAACTTTATGTTAAAATTTTGTAAATACCGCGGCAATAAAATTGAATATAGATATTTTACGTATTAATTTCACTGATTGCTATAACCATATAGCATGAAACAGCTTAATTTTGGAAGTGCTTAATATGTGCTGTCGTAATAATCAAATTTTTAAATTAATTTTCAACTAAGGTCGACTTGTCTTTTATTGGTGCAATGATTATAATTTCAGTTAACTTTTTTTCAATTTCATTGAGTTTAAAAAGACAAGTACATTTTTTTCCGTTAAATTTTCAATGGATTTGGTTCGTTTTTGATTAATTGTTCAGTGATTTTTTGAAGCCCCTTAAAGCAGTACTTTAAAATACTTCAGAGTAGTTTGTAATGGAACATAATTTTTTTTGTATTACTTTCATTTACTGGTTCTAATCATTTATTCTGAATAATTACTTTATAAAAGGGACACAAACATTCATAATAAATTTACACCACGAAAAAGTAATAGTTAAAAAATAAATTATTTGAATTTTAAAATATTTAATATAGCATATTAAGTATAAAAATATATTTTTTCAAAAAAAATATTTATTAAAATTTCAATGTTGAAAATTAAATGTTAAAAATTTAAAGGTGAAACAAACTAAACCAAATAATTGAAATTATTTCAATCATTTCTCACGACACTTAAAATTTCGCTATACCGCATAAAATCAAAAAAAAAAAACAATATTGCTTCGATTTTCAATTTTCCTCGTATTTGTGTTGCGATGTTTCAAATATTATTTCTCATTCATGCGACATATCCATCGTGGCTAAAATTTGACTTTTTTTTAAAATAATTATAATGAATGTTAAATGATATCATTAACATTACACCGTTCCGGTGTATTTACGTGTTATTTGAAGACATCAGCGTATAAAAAGAAAAGTTATTTGGAGCAAAAACAATAGTCTTAAATATTTAATTAAAATTTCTATTTCTATTTATTTATTTATTGTTTTGATTACAATTAATCCTTAACCACAAACAAAAAAAAGTAATTAATAATTGCATATTTATACTTACCTAAAATTGCATATTTAAAATCTACTCTTTGGTAGATACTTATTATTAAATATACATTCTTTTAATAATATTTTCATATATTTTACATACAAAAATTAATATAACTGATAAATAATTATTACATACATTTTCATTTTTTTTTTTTTTTGCTTTTCGATGTATACATATCTCTAATTAAAAATTTCAATGTTTTTAAAAGACAAATAAAAAAATAATATATTCTCACAATTAATTTAAATATAATATTTAAAAAACAAAAAAAAACAAAAAGGATAAAAAAAAATCGAAAAACATTTATCAATTATACATATTATTATTAATTAATAAATCCAAAAAGTGATTAGTTTGAATTTATAGAAATTAAATTAAATTTTTAGTCAAGAATAAATATTTAAGAATATATATTAGAATCAGACAATTAATTAATAATTTTAATAATAAAAAAAAAAAAAAACAAAAATTTAATATAAGAAATATATAAATTTACATAATAATTTATAAATATATTTACATTTTTCGAAAATGCATAAAACTTAAATGAAACATTATTTCAAAAATAGAACAAACAAAAAAAAAATAATAAAAAAAAAAAATAACAAAAACAACAACAAATAATTCTTAATATAATAAAAATTAAATTTTGAAAAATTACAAAATAAAACTAAAAATATTGTCTTTTTGTTCTACATACCTCTTTTAGATACTAAATAATTTTCTTATAGTTTGTAGAAAAAAAAATATATATATTTCAGGAGCCATACATAATTATTGCAACAAAAAAAATAAACAATAAATGAAGTTTTAAATGAAATTCGAGATTATTTTTAACTTCATTAAGATAACAACTAAAATAATATATAAGTACTTCTGCATTTATTGGATTATTCGAAAACCCAGTTCTTTCAACTTCAACTTTACAGCTTATTTAATTGCTAAATATTTTAAGTATAATTAAATATTTATTAATATTGTGTTACTTTTTCTACTATTATCAATAAATTTAATAGGAATGAATTAATCGTAAGTTGATTTTATCGAATTATTTATATATTTTTTTTTTTAAATAATTTAACATTTTTTTTTTATATAATTTTTGTTTTAATATTTTTGATCATAAAACCTTATTTAAAATATATATATATATTTTCCCTTGTATTAATTTATTTATATATTATATATACCTGATAATGACTTATAAATGGAGTGGGTACAAAATCTTCAACACAATTATCCTTAAGACCGATTTCCTTATGGATGAAGCCCGATTTTGTTTTTAAGGATTTTGAATTTGGGAACTTTGTCTTTGGAGATTGTGTCTTATTTGGGAATTTACCTTACTTGGGATTTTGTAGTAGTCTAAGATACATTTTTTTGGTTAAATCTGCTTTAATTTTCCACAAAAAGATTAACCTTCCCCTTGTTTAATTTTAAGAACTTTATTTGACATGTATATGACCACATTATTATTGCACATAAATTGTTATCTGCAAGGTAAAAATTTGTGTATTAGACCTTTATCTTACACTGATGTACTAAAAGCTTGAAGCATATCTTGATCCAAATATAATTTACGACTTTTATATACCTCTGCTATAACTTATGACTCAACTCATATTACATGAACTTGGTATATGACTTAATGATTGGCTAAAAGCGAAATATTGAGCAAGAATTTTCCAAATATGAGCTTAAACCTGTTTCCATCAGAAAAGCTTTTGTAAAAATAATATTATAATATTTTTACAAAAATAATATTTTGAAATAATAAAATGAATGGTCGATTGGTAAGACAAAGTAAAATTTTCATAGTTCCAATTTTCCGGGCTTTTCTGCTTAATTTCTGCTACTTTCCAATATTTATTTATTAATTTTTTAATTTTATTTATTAAATGTTTATACATATTTTATATTACGAGTATTTGAAAATTATCTATTATGTACACAAATATATGATTATCAAATATAATGGAAATATTTTATGGATTTAATGGATAAAAAAGGATCAAAATAAAATTAACACGGAATACATAGCTCTGAAAAATTTCAAGAAATCAAAAATAATTCTTCAATTTTGTTTATTTAATTAAAAATGTAGTTTCTGTTTATTAGTACACCAGATTGGAAATGAATATAACGAATTATTATTATACGAGTACGATATTGTGATAATAAATTCGAAATTTATTTTACTAATAATATTGGCTATAATGTTATAAAAATTAAACTATCAGATTTCTGTAAAAGAAATTCAGAACAGAAATCTGTTTAAAAATCTGTTTTTATAGAAATTTAACAAAATGATATAATTTTGTTTAAAAAAAAATGTTTTAACATATTTCGATTTAATATTTTCAACATATTTCGATAATTTATGAACCATTTGAATGTTTTGAAATATGCTGAAAATTGATGTTAACAATAAGTTGTTAAAAATGTGTTTCTATATTTATATTTACAAATTAATGAAATTATGATTTTTCAATTTTAATAACTTCTTAAAATGTTATGAAATTTTTTTTTTTTGTTTTTATTAATTATATTTGATTTAATTGATTATTTTTTGATATATCATATTTTAGTAAAATTTACTAGCTCTAATTGATTATATTTCAAATTATTAATATAAACGTACTAATTCAGTATGAATATTAATTTTTATTAATTAAAATAATTTTATTATGCCTTAATACAATAATTCAAAGCAAAATTGTAATTGACACTTGAATTATAACTCGTATATTGAAACATTTCATTTCAATTAACACACAAACAGACTATTGTGAATATTGATTTCTGCAATAATAATTATTGATATTATAATTTTTTATTTTCTTCATAGCTATTTAAAAGTAAAAAAATTATATAATTTTAAAATTTAATAAAATTAATTAAATAAAATTTTACTATTCAAATCTAAATTTCTAATTTGAGTTTTAATGTAAAATTTACTGATAGATTACATTAAAATAATATGGAAGATAGTAACAATTGAAATTAACGTTAATTAATTTTGTTGTTTATGACAGTGATTTACTATATACACAACTGATGACAATTATTTATTACAATTTTTCATTTGAAAAAATTCAAATGAAAAATATCTTGATATTTTAGAAGAACGATGTGACTATATTTTAATTTGCTTTATTAATTATTTACAGAAAAATAATTTAAAATTTCAAATATAAATCATAATATGTATATATTATAATAGGTATTAATAACATGTTAAGAATTTAGTTTTCACTTATCCTTGATATTCTATATCCCTTTAAAAACCAATTGTTTTTTTTTTTTTGATTTAGTGTGATGTATAAATATTATTACGGCCGTTATTGAAAAAAAAATATTTCATAATTAATTTTAAATCTATACATTTATTTTATTTCCCATTTTAATATTAATAATTTTTACTATTAATTATTTATTTTATAACAATTTCTTTTATTATTTTTAACTTATAAAAAAATTTATCTTCTTTATACATATTTATATATATATATATATATATACCTATTTATATATATATATATTATATATATATAGCTAAATAAAACTGTGTTATTTTATTTTCAATATTTTCTGAAATTTATAATAAACAAAATTTTATATATATAACTAAATTGTTAAAGAATGAAATATTATCAAAAAAAAAAAAAAAAAATAAAGAAAAGTTTAATGTAAATTTATATTTAATAAGAAATGTGTAATATTTTCATTATTTTTAAATATATATATATATATTGATGTATAAATATATACATATATATATATAATTTTTTTTTTTTTTTTAATAGAATAACAATAATTTTTTTTTGTTTTTTATTTTAATTTTTATATGAATTTGTATAAAAAAAAAATTAAGCAATTTTAAATCAACCAAAGTATACCCTCTAATCCGGCTATTGAAAACACAAAAATCATATATTACATTTATTAAATTTAATTTATTTTATTTAATTTATTTTATTTTATTTTATTAATTTTTTTTTTTTTTTTAATATACATATTTAACTTTTATAAATGGATTTTGGGATTTAAATCTATATATTTATAAAATATATATATATAATATATTTTATAAATATAAATTTATTGTAAATTTTATTCTCTTTATACTAAATAAAATAACAATATATAGTGTACGTGTATATCTATACATACAATTCATTTATATAATATATATATATATATATATATATATATATATACATGTATGCTTTTGTATATACATATTTATGTATATGAATTGTATAGAATATGTTACAGTCAAAATTTATTAAATTTTTATTATTACTAAAATATTAAAAAGATCGAACATAATGTAAGAATAAACAGAATGTAGAATTGTTAAAAATATGTAAACGTTAAGAGATACAATTTTATACAACTCTATGACTCTGCTCTTGTTATTTCTTCAATAATCTATTTCAAATTCTAAGAAATTTCAATTGGAATTCTTATCAAAAACTATACAATTTTCATTAGTTCGATCAAGTTTGGATACCCAGCTTAATACTTTGACTATATACATAATTTATATATATATACATATATGTATAAGTTTTTTATTTATTTTTTTTTTTTAACTTATAAAATTATATTTTATTTTATATAAATTTTAAAAAGAAAAACATTTTTTTTTTTTTTTAATATTTCATTTTTAATTTTTCTATATGGTAACTAATTTTTGTTAATTTTTATTAACCGACATTATAAATAATAATTATTTTAAATTTATACAAAAAAAAAAACAAAATGAACCCAAAAATTTGGATGGAGGGGTGTTGAATAATTAAAAATGCATCAGTAAATTATTAAAAATTAAAATATTATGAAAATTGAAACAAACCAAATATTTAAAAAAAAAAATAATTTAAGATAAAAATTGCACATTTCTTTTTAAACACAAAAAAAAAACCCAACACAATTTTTGAAAAATTAGACAAATTTAATTTTTTCTGTAAAAACTAATAAAATCCTAACAAAAATATAAATAAAATCATTATATAATATAATTGAAAACGAAGGTTAACGATTAAAAGTTAAAAACCTATACGATCGCCTTAAAAATATGTCATCTATAATTTCAACATAGTTTACAATATAATATACTTATTAACAAAATTTTGAATAATTGTTATTTAGATGAATGCTGAATTGTTGTGAGTATAAGCCACAATAGAATTCACGCCATGGAATCTATTCCTATATTTGTATTTAAATTATAAAATTAGAGTATAGACAATTCAGTTATGCTAATGACATTTTGTGAGTATAAATGGAACACAATATAATATATCTTATATATAGGGTCACTATACGTAATGTAAATATGTACCTATATGGCCTTATGGCTCTTTTGAGTTGAAAATAAAATAAAATAAAATAAATAAAAAAATATGCAGTTTATATTTGTACTATTTTTTAAATTTATTAGTTTTTGATTGTTTTCGATTTTCTATTAGAATGATAATTTTTCGATAGAAAAGTAGAACAGATTGCAATTGACTTTCAGTCTATTTATCTAACAAACGACGCGAACGATTATATTATACCTTAAACCAATTCAAGAAATAATCTTGAGCAACATAAATATTTTTAAGCTGACTTACTCGAAAATACTTTGGTGAGACTTTATGAAAATTATTTAAAAAAAAGTATAGTAGAAATAGCTTAACGTAAAAACCGCAACCTTAGTAAAATTACTAAAAATGATATGCCTTCTTATTCACTGACTTTAGAATTCAAATTCAAAAATTTTGTTGTCACATTACTGCTCATTGGTTAACTAAACTAATTTTTATTTACCTACCTGTAATTAGAGCTGTACCCCTCTATCTACCAACGATCGATGGTAAAATTTGAAAAATAAGTCTGTAAAATTTAAATAGTAAATCTTATTTTTAATATTATTATATTGAATCTATTTCATTTCAACTTTATAAACTTTATAAGAGAGACCCATAAATATAATTTTAAAATAGCGATTATAAACTAATGTAAATTAATGTAAACTTGATTAACAACGAATTTAATATAAACATAAAAATTTTTAATTTGAAAGTTTTTAACTAAAAATTTCTATTCGAAAATTCTGCATGTTTTGATTGGTTTAAGTTAGGTTATCAATCGAAACTCTATTATAATTAATAGCTAAATTTGAGAGTACTTACTTCCTATAATTAAAAGAAAAAGAGAAATGTGCATTTGAATTTTGATTTTATGAAAACAAAAAATTTGGTATTTTTTTTTATTATTTTGATGACTTTGAATGTCTGTTAAATAAATTTAGAAATGAAATATTAAAAAAGAAAACATGAGTTAACTTTGTTATACTTTTTTGATTTTGTTTTAAATGTAAATAATTTATTTTTATTTTATTTTGATCATAAATAATATTATACATTAAGTAATTTACCTATATATATATATATAATTAAAACACGATTCTCCCAAAGTAACTTTTTTCTAATTAAAAAAAAAAAAAACTAAAAAAAAAAAAATATCGTTGAAAAACAACCATACAAAATGTGATTTTTGTTTTATTTTTCAATTTTTTTTTTCTTTCCTATTTTATTTTTGCAAAATATGAATAAAAAAAAACCACCTAACTATGCGTTACCATGGAAATTGAAAATCCTACGAAACGGAAAATTCAAAAATAAAAAATTAAAACAAAACAAAACAAACAACATTCAATAAAAATAACTTCCAAAATTCCATTAACTAAAAAACCAAATACAAAAAAAAAAAAACATGAAAAACAAAAACCAAAAACCAAAAAAAAAAAAAAACAAACAAATCAGGATCAAAAGCGTGGCATATGCGTCTTACATTTGAACGATTGTCTGGCGGTTGTAACTTACATCGATGTAAACTTTGTGGTAAAGTTGTTACACACATACGTAATCATTATCATGTACATTTTCCGGGTCGTTTTGAATGTCCATTATGTCGAGCCACATACACAAGAAGTGATAATTTAAGAACACATTGTAAATTTAAACATCCAATGTATAATCCTGATACTAGAAAATTTGATAATATAATGTCAGCTGCCCAAGTAGCAGCAGCTGCTGCTCAAGTAACATCACAATCACCTACAGCTTCACAAATTGCAGCAGCATCTCAAGCGGCAATGGCTGCAGCAGCTGCTGCTGCTATAGCTGCACAACAACAACAACATCATCATCATCAACAGCAACAACATGCTGCTGCTGCGGCAGCTGCAGCAGCAGCTGCAGCTCATCAACAAGTTCAAAATAATCAAACAGCATCCGAATGATATAATCCATTACAACTGAGCTGTTGGAATTATAATACATTGTTTGGTACATCATCATCATCAATATCATCATCATCAAATTCATTTATATGGAATCTCGATGAAAATCAATCTTCAACAACTACAGTTACATCAACAACAAATACAGCAGTAATGGCAGCAGCTGCAGCAGCAGCAGTAGCATCAGCACAAAATTTTATCACTTCAAAACAACAACATTTAACAAATTCAGCATCTTTTTCTCAGCATTTACAACAACAACAACATCATCGTAAACAACAACAACAATTGCAACAGGAACAACAAAAATTAAATGAATTAAAATTTCAACATAATCAAAATAAAATTAATATTTCCTCTGGTAACGCTAGTGAATTTGCATCAGGATCATCATCTACAACAAAACAACATTATCAGAGTAATACTACTACTAATCTTAATAATTATAAAGAATTAGATAATAAGATAACAATATCTTATGATTCTAAAGAAGAAGAAAATATAATTAATGATAGTAATGTATTTAGTATTATTGGTAAAGAAAATCAAAATAATAATATAACTAAAGAAATACAACAATATAAAAATCTTAATAATCAAAATAATAATAAAAATAATAATAATAATCAAAATAATCAAAATTTACAAGATAATTTTTTAAATAATAACAATAATAATAATTGTGCCAATAATAATAATAATAATGATGCTAATAATGATGAACAATATTTCTTTAATAAAAATATAAATTTAGCTGCAAATCGCGATTCTAATAAAAATAATGATAATGATGAATTTAATAATGAAATAATGGTAAATAATATTTTAGAAAATTTAAATTCTTTTAAAGAAAATGATGCATTTAATGAATTTATAAATAGAAAACAACAACAACCACAACCACAACAGCAAGAACAAAATTCTTTTATGTAAATTTGATAAACTACTTATCTACTATAAATATGCAACATTATAATGAAATGTTTATTTTTTTTGATAATGAATATCAATTATTAATTTTAGTTACAATTTTGTTTTTTTTTATTTAAAATTTTTTGTTTCCACGATGTTTCGATTAAAAGTAGGTACCTTTGAAACAGTATAAGTAAATGTATATATTTATATACTGTACTACCATTATAATTAAT
The DNA here is from genome assembly GCA_963942445.1 of Argyra leucocephala. Classification (NCBI taxonomy): domain Eukaryota; kingdom Metazoa; phylum Arthropoda; class Insecta; order Diptera; family Dolichopodidae; genus Argyra; species Argyra leucocephala. Next base: position 25,316,304 of record OZ012677.1, on the reverse strand, counting down.
GTGAATAAAACACAAATTACTCTACATCAATTGTCACTACTCCACTGTTAAACTAAAAAGGGTAAATTTACTGTGTGGGTGTAGTATACATAAATTTTTTAGCTCTGGCAAATGCCATTTCCATTAACCGTTATTAACAGTTTGTTTTTTATGTTTAATATAGTTTGCCAGTCACATAATTAAATATTTTTCAAAACATATTTAATTTAAAAAAAAGTCCTTTTAAATTTACTCATTTACTTTATTTTTGATCCTTTGACCCCTGTAGTTGGGACATAGCGCAGATATTTGTTTAACCCCTTTAGTTGGGACATAACGCAGAATTTTGAAATCATTTCAAGCTAATTTATTTTAATTTTTCTAAATACAAAATTTAGTTCAATATAATTTATTAATGAAGTGGGAACAGTTAGTTGTTAAACTCATTACTGTTATCATCAAACCAAATAATAATAAAATAATTATTGAAAATTTTAATTAAAAATTAAAATAAAAAAGGTTTCGAAAATTTTGTAAAATTATTTTTTAATTAAACAAACATAAATAAGCATGAGTGAAAGCAAACTAAATATAGATTAAAAAGATAACAATTAAATAATTAAATTGTTTTTCTGTTTTTTTTTTCATCTGAGATTATTTTATACTTTTCATATTGTTTTTCTAAACATATTAATTTTTTAATAATTTAGAATTTTGTTAAAGAATAAAAATAATTTTTTTTTATTTATATTGGTTCACTTCAAATTGAATTATGTTTTAGTTGAAAGATATAGTAAATATATAATTAATTAAATTTTGAAATAAATTAATTTATAAAGAGAAAAGTTATTTGGCTAAGTGTAAACAAATATATTCTTTAAATGAAAATTATTAATATTAAATAACAATTAAACAATTGTTTTTATTCAAATAGCATATATATATATACTAAAAATTGGAAAAAAAAATTTAATCATGGATTAGTATTTAAAATTAAAACTTATTAAATAAATTTAAATACATACATACACACACATATTAGATTTATCATGCATGTTGTGCTATAGTGTTTCTAAAGTTAAAACAATGTAAAATTAAAAATTATACTTAAAATAAAATATAAACTGAATTTAATACAATATATTTCAAAATAAAATAAATGTTGCATGTTATAATAAATAATTGTTTCAAATTTCTACAAATATTATTTACCTTATTTCCAAAATCAAAAATTTTGAAAATTAAATATTTATTAACAAAAACAAAAATACTTAAAATATAATTATATCACTGTATTAACATTGATTAATACATGCAAATGCAATATTATTATTTATAATATAATAAATAAAAAAAAAAAACACACACACACACACAAAACTATTGAAATTCATTATGAAGTATTATAACATTTAAAAAAAAAAACAATACATAAAAATAAAGCTTCATAAAAAAAATATATTATTAATATTAAAAATAAAATAAATAAAAAAAGTTTTGTTTTCTTTTATTAACAAATTAAATTTTAAAACTAATTTTTTTTTTTATATATAAAATTATTATTAATTTAAATTAAATATAAAAAAAAAAAAAAATAAACAATTTAAAATAATATAAGTAAAAATGTTAGAATTAGGTATAAACTTTAGTTAAAAAATTATTAGGATATAATAATAATAGTAATATATATTAATAGTGAACATTTAATTTATACTAATACTAAAACAAACAAAAAACAAATAAAAAACAAATATATAACAATATTAACAAAATGCCAGATTTAAATTTATTATATAAATAATATATATATATATATATATACATATTATTATATACAAATTGTTTTTCATTTTTATTATTAATATTAATACAATAATTACATATAAATATAATAGAAATATATATATATATATATATATATATAAATATATAATATAAATTTGTTAAAGTGTTGTTCATAATGAATTTTTTAATTATTGTTTTTATTTTTTTTTTTTTTTTATATATATTTTTTTATATACATACAAAAATTGATTAACTTTATTATACAATTTTTAAAATGGAAATTTCGTAAACTCGATAATAATATTTTAAAAAAAATAAACAATTAAAAAAAAAATGAACAGTAATTTCAAAAGGAATAAAATTATAAATTTATAGTATGTTAACGATGATAACGTATATAATTCAGAATAATTCAGAAATACAATATGCATACGTCCGCATTTTATTAAAATTTTTATAATTAAATTTTTTTATATTTATGTTCTTGGCAGTAACTTCGGTAGAATTATCCTTTCGTGCTTAATTAAGTACGGTACTTAAATTTTTTACTACATATTTTCATACAATGTTTTCGAGTATTTATTTATTTATCACATTTCTGACTCTTATTAACTCATTAAACGTGGAAAATTATTACTATTGTCAGGAGTAAAGCCTTCCTATAGGAATAAATAGAATACATCCATTTTATTTAAGTTGTTGCCAGATTATCATCATCATCATCATTGCCCTGCAACCCCATCCGTGGGGCATAGGGCGGAACGATTTCGATAATTTACTTCCGATTCAGTTATCTCGGTGTTCCGCTCGACACCACCACATGAAATATGCCGCACCCCCAAATCCGATGTGCGGTTTACTACAACCGAGGCTGTAGGAGGATTCACCGTGATTTCATCGCGATTACCTCTTGGGGACCTACCATTCGTTGTCATGTTTCATGAAATGTTATCAGTTGGTTGACCCTTTGGCATTTTCTGAGATATGGGTGATAAAACCATAAGCTCAAATCTGACAGGCACGTCCGCCCGTTGGATGGTCAGATACATCTTCTTATAGGCCGCTCATTATGAGTACAGACGCCTTTTGCAGCCGCTCCAACTAGGAGATGCAGACGCTGCATACATGGTTACGGAAAAGACCCTTAAATTCAAAATGTGAAAGTGGCTCAATTCCGAGCATGAATCTTCCGCCTTTGGTTGTTACCTCCGCCGTTGTCCGATGCACGCCATGCTTCCCCTCTCTTCTGTCCCCTACCCATTCTACTACACCGGGGTTAGAACCCGATCGTTCATATGGGTTGCTAGGGTTAACAGGGGCCACCACGTGAAGGTGAGAGTAGGAAAATAAGGTGGGAGAGGCTAAGTGGCGTAAGCTGGATACAACGACCATAAAACGCATCACCACCCCATTAGACCCCCTCATTGCCAGATTATACTATCAATTATTTTTTGTCATTTATTTTATCCCATAATGAAAAAATGTACTGGGCCAGGTTAAAAATAACTCATAATCGATGACCATCGGTTACTACAATTAAATTCTAATCCTTCTTGGAAAAGATCTAGTTTTCTAATAACTTACATTGGTTTTGACTCTTGTTTTTGTATTGAATAGAACTTGAACTTCATCAAATATTATTTTTAGCACCCTTTGGAAAATTCACCATTTGGAAAAAAGAAAACTAATAGATTAATAATATTCTAAATTAATAATGATAACCACTAAATTTAAAAAATATCATTACAACATATACGGTATAAAATTGTACGTTCATCGCTAACATATTGTATTCAAAAAATCAAAATAAACTCAATTTTTGTTAATAGTATAATTAAAAATAATTTAATAATATAATAAAATTGCAAATATTATATATATATATATATATATATATATATATATGTAATTAATAATTATCAAATATATTATATAAAAAAAAATTTATTTTTTATATTTTTTTTTATTATTATTATTATTATTGTTATAACATTAAATATATTTAAAACATGATTATTTACAAACAAACAAACAAAAAAAAAAAATAAAGCCAGAATTTATTATATTTCATTAAAAATATAAATCGTTAATCTAATCTTTTTTATATTTTGTAACCTATATTTAAATATAATATATACAATAGAATAGCTTAAGTAAAATAATATATTTTTTTTTTATTAAAATGTTATTTTTGTGTTTAAACAAAATTTTTTTTTTCTTTAAATGAACAGATTGACACGTTAAATTAAGTATATATATACATTAAATCATCGTGAAATAAGTAATGAATATAAAAATAATACATATATGTAAATTTGAGATTTTTATACTATAGTATTTTTTTACCAAACCCTTAAGTTCACATAGTGATTTTTATACTTTAATATACAACAAAACAAACGATATATACATTATGTATAAATCAAATTAATGCAATGGGTGTCTTAATAATTTCCTGTTCTAAATAAACTGCGACCAGTGATTCAATGATTGATTTTTCATTTGCTAAAATAATTTATTATTTTAGTTTTTGTACAGCTACTATTAATTTTAACTACAATTTTTTTATCTACATGCTAATACGAAATATTTAAAAAGTACTTTAGATCAACCAAACTTTACAAACAATTTATTTACAGTACCGATTTTTTATTAAATCGTTCAAAACAAAGTGAAAACTTCTCAATTTAAATTAGTGCAATAGATTTGTGATTTGATTACTATAATTTATAGTTATATTAAATAATATTGAATTAAAATTCTGCAGTGTGGTTTTTGACTATCTATTATTATAAATCACAATTTTTTCATTCTAAATCGCGTATTCTACCAATCTGAATCTATTTATAGACTTATCAATATTTTTCAATATATTTGTCAATATTTTTTATATATATTTTTATATTTATCATCTGTCAAAATTTTAACAATTAATTGCCACTACATAACAAAATCTAAAATTTGATTCGACCTAAAAAAAATCAAAAATGTAAAAAAATGTTTGATATTTATAAAAATTGATTATTTTTACCTATAATTTATATATGTAAGTATGTAATATGTAAATAATGAAATACAAGTATTTATTTAAAATACATTAAATCAAATGAAATTATAAATAATACAAAATTTTATTTTACATATGCTCCCTATCCATAAAAATAAATAAATATTTAAAGAAAATTTCAATTTAACATCCATCCCCTGACCGGGATTCGAACCCGGTACCTTTCAACCACTACACCAATTAGGTCGGTTTTAAATTCTCTATAAGATAGTTAATCTTGTATTGCCAAAAGTAGTTCTTTCTAATTCCTTCAATACCCCTAACTATAATAGTCATAAGGCGTCATATGATGTCATATGATAGATAATACCTAATATAAAGTGGATCAAACAATTAAAAATTTAATAAAAAGCAGTTTAAAAAACCAAAATTAACATTAAATGTTTTTAATTATATATCATTAAATATATATATAATGATTATAATGTAGTGTATATTTACAATATTCTATAAAAATCTCCTCAAGAATAACGGTTAATTAATTTACCTAATGCAGGCAGAGCAACTACTGTAAAATATCAAATTTACCTATATTGGGCAATTATAAATCTATTCACTATTAATGACAATTTTGGTAGGCATTGTTTAACTTAATTCCACGTATAAAAAAAACTATTACATATTTATATTTTTTTTGATAAGAAAAGATGTATTTCTTCATTGATCTCCCTCTATACTGTTTATTAAGCTTTTCGTTACCAAATTATTAGGTAAACTTAGAAAAAAAAATTGTTTTGCATAACTTTATATGCTATGTATAGAACGAAAATGAATAAATATTATAATATATTATAAACGGGCTTAACTGCAATTTTTTGCGATATAATTGAGGTAGTTAATTGCAACAGTTAATATTAACCAGTGTCGTATTTAAATACAAAAGAAAATGTTCTTTCTTCTACTTACTAATAAATAAAAATATTAATTATCATTTTTAATTATCATCCTATACCCTTTGATTTGATTGGTCAATAATCGCATTACAGAATATAATTACATACATAGAATCCATACTCGTATCTAAAATTAATAGCAACAACATTCATTTATTGAAATCCCTTCAAATATCACATGGAAATATAATTAAGATATTTGCTTATTTTTGTAAAACTTCAAATGATTAAACATTAAATCAGTCATAAATTATTACTTGCCACTCTATTTCGGATGATTTTGAAAAATTAAATTCAATCATAAAATAATGTTATATATTATGTATATATATGAAAATGGTACTTAAAATAATAACTATAGTCAAATGATATTTGTTAATTTTAATTAAAAAAAAAATAAATAAATAAATAAAATTTCAAAATAGGCAAATTCTAAATTGCATATACATACATATACAAAATAATGAATTTTTATGAAAAGCATTTATTTAAAATGAAAATAATATTTTGCTGCCTTCTTAATTAATTTTTTTTTTTTTTAATTTTAAATAAATATATAAGTTTATAACACACTGTTTTTACTGCAAAAATTATATAAAGTAATACAAAAAGTTATGTTTTTTGTTACAATTTTGTTTAATTTTATTTTTTTTTTTTATCAATAATTTTATTTTTACCGTTTAAGTTCATTTTTGAGATTTTAAAAACATGTTGATTTTTGTTATAGCTCAAGTGTTTTATATTTAAAATTATGTTTTACAATATTTATAGCTGACTTTAATAACAATTGCTAGGATTGAAAAACGAATTAATTATGAAAAAAAAATATTTTAAGAATAATCAAGATTACTGGAATTCATTTTATAAAAAAAAAAATAATATATGAAATTAATAAATTTTAGCATTTATTTCCACAAATGACACCACTTAATATTGGTATCAAAAGTGTTTGAATACATTTTATAATAAAAATAAGAAAACTATATTCATAATAAAAAAATATAGTGTCTTTCAGATCTCTCATTTTTTAGTCTAAATCTCTTTTTTTTCGTCCAGGTGAGTGCCACAAGACTCACTCGGTTACTGAAAAGATGACTTGTATTAAAAAAATTAAAATCAAAATCCTAATTTAATCTTTCAAATTTTTTCGTTTTAATTTCTTCACTCTACCAGAGATCAAAATACAAAATAGTCCAGTTTTAGTTTTACCAAGTAGAAATTTGATTTGATTTTTATAACTCACATATTGATTTCTATGAAATCTATATATGAGCATTAAAATTTTACCATAACATATTTTACAAATCCATAAATAAATTTTACTCTAAAATCCTATGGACATAAACGTCAGTTTTATAACAAAGAAATACAATAAAATTGATTTTTGTATATTTTTTTTAGTGAAATTGTGTTGACACAAGCAAATTTCAAGCTTATAAAAAGTTTTCGTATTATTTCTTTGATCGTATTTAAAAGCTTTAACATTAATTTATATGATTGAGAAGGAATGAAACAAATAAATATAGTGCTTAATTAATGGGACTCTTTCACTTTGGTAGTTGTAAAGAATTACAATATTTACTTAAAACATTATAATAAAATATATAAAATTAGAGTACCACACTGCTATATATTAATTAATAGATATTTTTTCCTATACGTACCCACTTCTCAACAACTTCATATATTAAAAATATATGTTCAATTATTAAAAAAATAATTCTAATATATAAAAAAAAAAGTTAATAAAAATTAAAAAAGTTAGTAAAAGATTAATCTGTAGTCCACTGTTAAATGAATAAATTATTTTTAAAATTAAAATTTTCTTCTTCTACTTAATAATTTAATGTGATATATAAAAATTTTATTTAATTTTTTGTCGAGCTATATTAAAACTAAATTCCAAAATATGTACATATATATAAAATAGTTTTAAAAAAATCACTTGAATATAATAAAATTTAACATGTATAATTTATGGGCATATATATGTATATATATATATATATATATATATATATATATATATATATATATATATATAATTAACTTTATCATTTTGTTTTTTTTTTATATTTAATATTAGAACATTAATATTTATAAAAAAAACATTAAGTTTAGTAAATTAATACAATAATTTCTTTTTTTTTTTTTGTTGTAAATATATATACAAACACGTATTTAGTAAAACGAACAAATTCTTAAAATTTATTTTAAAAAAAAATAAAACGAAAACAATTTTTTTTTTATCTCATTTCTGAGATTTGTGATTTAAGCTATTTTTATGTATTTGTTAAAAAATAAAATAAAAAATATTTTTTAAATTTTATTTACAAATATTTTTGTAATAAAGGAGCAATAATAGTAACTTTCAACATAAAAAAAATAAAAAAAAAAAAACTAATTAAATAAAAATTAAAACTAAATATAAAAAAAATTAAATTTTTTTATTGATCTTTTTACACAAATAATATTAAACATTGAATAATTTATTATTAATAACACAGTTTGATAACTAAAAAAAACACAAAATACTCTAATTAAAATTTATATTTAATAATTTATATTAATAATATAATTCATTAAGATTAAATATATTTAAACGAATATTAAAATATAAATTGTTTTTATAAATTAATTTAAATAGCTATCGTTTATTTCGTGTATGTTTTGGCCATCATAATTCTATGAATTATAAAATTTTTTCACACAATTTTTTTTACATGCAAATTTACAAAATATTTCTTTTTACATACATTTGTAATATAATATTAAAAAAGTATTTTTAAGTATGTACTTTTAAAATTTTATTAGTGCCTACTATTGAAAACATTGTTTCAGTTGAGAATTTTCAGTTATGGGGTATTAATAAAAACGTGTGTCTCGAAAATGATTCGGGGAAATTTATTGATATTTTTGAAAACGCTGTAGAAACGAGCTTCATGATAACAAATTAGATATAACATTTCATATACGCTGTTATTTTATTGCGCCATATGATATGAATATTAAAATAAGTTAAATAAATTAAATGTTTGATTATTTATTTTTGTTTCATAACAAAATTTTTGAGACATATCCAATGTCTGTTTTTTTTTGCTTTAAAATTGTCGCAAAGCACTGATGAAGGAAGTAAGTTGCTTCCGAAATATCGATATTTGCAAAATAAATACAAATGATTAGTGAAAGAAAACTCGACTTTTATTCCATAAATCTAAATATATCACTAAAAACAAATCTGATTATCAAAAACAATTTAAAATAAAGTTCTCATTCATTTTTTTTAATAAAACAACTACAAAACCAAGAACAACTTCGATTTGATAATGTTTCTATTTGTTTTAAAACATATTATTTAAATGTATCTTATATAATAATTTTTAAATATGTACCTACTTATATATCAATAGTCAATACAACATTCAAAAAATAAATTTTTAAAATTTTGTCCAAAAAATTTGTTTGTTTAATTTTTTTTTTATTTTTCACAATACAAAGTGATCGAATCCATTTTTTGAAATATTTTATATTTACTAAATGTTCATCGCAAATGTAACAAGCTCTAAACAGTTAATAGTAAAAATATATTTACCGCTGACATATAAATTTTACCAATTACTTCTCCACAATCGTTTTTTTTTTTTAAATAATACCAAATCACCATTCGAGCGTGTCCGAATACATTTGGACTCAATGCGATAGGCAATTGAAACGCAGTTTTCACTTATAGGCATTATTATTTCACTTAAACAGTGAATTCAATATTAGTTGAGTAGCAGTTTTAAAAGGTCTTCAACTATAGAATAGTCAAAATCAATAATTTTCGTTTGATATAAAATTTTCACATGTATACTTGAAAGTTCATTTTTTGGCATGTAAAAAGTTAAAGAGCAATTTATTTTCTTCTATTAAATTATATCATTATATATAATAATTAATAAAAATATATTAATATATATATATATACATCTTTATAAAAAAAAATTACTTGATTTAAAAATAGAAATTATTTAAATATATTACGTAAAATATGAACAATGATTGTGATAATTTATTAAAAAACAAAAACAAAAAAAAAATATATAATCAGAAAGTATATAATACAAAAATGATACGTGAAATAAAATTTTAAAAATTATTATTAATAATTTATTATACTAAAAAATTTCGAAAAACTAAAAGATATTTCATAAAAAATTTAAAAAAATTGTATGTCATTTCAATGGTGCTAACTAAATCCAAAAATTAAAAAAAAAAAAAAATAATAAATAATTGAATAACAAGAGCATTAGAAAAGTTGTATTGTCTATAAAGAAATGAAATGTAATAAAATTTAATTAAAAATAGAGATATCTTAAATAAAAAAATAATATTAATCACATAATTAATAAGATTTGAAACACTTTTACTTTTAATAAAACAAAAAAAAAAATAAAATATAATAAAGTATAAATAAATAATTGTATTAGTAAATTTTTTTTTTATAACACATAAAAATAATGACATAAATTTATAAACAGATCATAACTTAAAAATATAGAACAGATAATTTTTTATTTTTTTATTTATTGAATTAATACAGAACCGAACGTGCAATATTGCTAGTTACTTTTTTTTTATAATTATAAATTAAATAAAAGAAACAAAACACTAATTAAAATAAATATACAAGTACATACATACTGGTTAACTACTTTACAATATTATTTTGTTTTAATTTAATTATATATATATACATTTAAATACATACATATATTTTTCTGTTAATTAAATATAATATAATAAAATTAATAAAAGTAAATATATATATATTTACTTTTCAATATAATACTTAAATAAATTACAAAAATGTTATATAAAAAAATAAACAAATATATATATAAATTACATATATATATAATAGAAAAGAATAATAATAATATAAGAGTCAAAAATTATTCATGTAAAATTATGCAACATATTTAATTATTTTATAATTTTATAATCTATATGAAATATATACAGACATAATATATAAATACATACTTACATGAATATAATTTTTCTTCGTACAAAAATGAAATTAAAAAAATATAAATTTAAAAAAACAAGAATACTTGTCGTTAAACAAAAATAAAAACAAAAAAAAAAAAACAATTAAACACAAAATATTTAAAAATTAATAGAACTACTATAAATAAATAAAAATTTATTTAAAAATTTATTCATATTATAATAAAAACAAAAATATTAAGAACAAATGTACCTAAATTATATTGAAATTAAATAATATATGAGAAACAAAACACACATACATAAAAACTAAATAAAAAAATAAAAGATATAATTATGTTGTATAAATTTATATTAAAAATACATACATACATTCATATATAAATAAATGCATTTTTGTTAAAACAATAGAAAAATTAAAAAACAAAAAAAAAGAACAGAAATTTATTATGTTTTAAAATTTTATTTTATAATTACTATATAAATATTTTTCTACTTTATATATTTTCAAAGGATATAAATTATTTAATAAACACAAAATAAAACTAAAAAAAAAAAGAGAATTATATCAAAAAAAAAAAAATGAAAGAAAATTATAAAAAAAAAATATTCCACCCACCTTTCAAAAGTACCACTGTCATTTATGTGCCAAATATACTCAAATTATTATTATTATTATTATCCAATTTTATACTTTGTATATGTAATAATAATTAATTTTTTTTCTTATATATTATATAATTATTAAAATTTTATTAGATTTTGTGTTTTGTATCCTTAAAACACTACTTCTATTACTATACTCATATACAATTTATACATGCTGTTTTAAAAAAAAATATATTGTTTACATAATTAAAAATATTAATTTTAATTTATATTTTTCTCCAATATTTTTGTTTTTTTTTTTTTTTTTTTTTTTGATATATGTATATGATTTTCTTGTTCCAGCAGTCGAAAAAAATTCAGTTCACATATCATTTATATTATTAATAAGTAATCATAAATGTAATAAAAATACTTAGAGTGTATGTCAAATACTAATTATAATCCACTAGACACCAAATGGACTACTTTTTTGAAAAATTTAAATTGGAAATAAAATTTACAAAATTTTAAATTATCAATTAAAAATATATATATATAAATTAATTTTATCTTTAATTTATATGTTTTCAATTAGAATTGAACTGTCATCAATTAAAAACATTTCGAATTGATTTGTACTCCAAAGACAAAGAAATTTTTAAAATTAGCCAATTCTAATTTAAATTCTAATTTATAACAGAACATCTGTCACAATTAAAATTAGTCATTTAATTAGTTATACACTCTTAAATAAAATTAAACAAAAATGCGTAGTTGATAAGAACAACTGCAAGTGTGTTGCTTCGCAAATACCGACATTTGTTTTAATTAAAATATCTGACTTTAAATTAGTTGTCTTACTGCACCAAAATTTATCAAATAATTTCTAAATGATTTTTATTTTTTAAATACGTTATGTAGGATGTCTCTGATCCGTTCATATATATATATATAATTATGGATTACATAATATTATTAGCTCACTATATCATGGGTATATTTATGTAGCAATTCATTCAAAAAACCATAACTTATGATTGTATCAATAATTTAAAATTTATGAATGTCCATAATTAGCCCTGAATAGATAATTAATTTTATAAAAAATATTAAAACCTTACAGTTCAAAATCTTCGCATTAAAAGTATTAAAACGTAATTTATATAAGGTTATATTACCACTCAGTTTCAATTATTATTTTTTAATTTTTCTCTTTACAAATATTTTAGTTCAGCTTATTAGTGGCTAGGCAAACTAAACAAAAAAATAGGCTTCAACTTCTTTCTTTCTTATAATTATTCAAAAAAAAAAAAAAACCGAATTTGTTAAAGTGTCGAGATACAGCTCTATCTACCCTATATTATATTCCATTTCAAACTCATAAAACTCAAAAAACTAACTATTGGGTACTTACATTTTGATTGTTATGAACTGAATTTTAAATTATGTACATCATATACTATCTACTGGTATTAAGTCTGAAATTTTTGTTTTCCACAGAAAATAATAATATTATTGTTTATAACTTAAAAAACGCATTTTCATTCTTAAATTCTTTAATATTTTAAAAGAATCCCAGCACAATCAAAAAATGATTTTTTTATAAACTCTATTCTTTAGAAAACAATATAATAAATAAAAAAGTTAATTAAAAAAAACATTAAAATTATGATTTTTTTTTTTTGTATCCAACAACAATAATTAAAATTAAGACTATTTCTAAACAGCATTTGTTAAAATTCACTTTACATAAAACAAAAATAAACATACAAAAAAAAAACAAAAATGCAAAAACAAAAACACATAATTTTGAAATTCAATAAAAAAATTGTCAAAAATCTCATCAATTTTATAAGAAAATTGCATGAATTAATTTAAAATGTTAATTTGGATTGTGCAATACCTATAATTAATGTACTTATATACAAAATCTTATTTTTGTGTAAAAATTTAAAAATTTTCATAATAAAATCATAATGACATTTCATTAAATACATTGAAAACAAGCATGAAGCAGCGGCAGCATATAATTTAAAAAATAAAATTAATCATCTATTTTTAATTTATTAAAATTTTAATTGAATTTCAAAACAAAAGATATGATATTATAATATGCATATTTATTAAATCAACATTAAAATTTTTGTGAAAATAATTTTTTTTTTTAATTTATAACTACATATTTGTATAGTATTTATTAAATCATTTAAAATAATTTTAAAATAAAAATTAATATTTGATACAATTAAATACAATATTTATAGTCAAATCACAATCTAAATTAGCATCCAATTTCCGTATATAAATACTAAAATTATTAAATATTACAATAATAAAGTACATTTTTTAAAAAAATTAAAAATTCAAAAATTTGAAAATATTTTAAACAAAATTATAAATAATATTTAATTACAACAAACAAAATAAATTATAACAAATAAAACACAACAACACACAATTTAATGTATAAGATTACAAATTAATTTAATTATATTCTTAAAAATAATTATATACAAATATATGTATATATATATTATATTAAAAGTAATAAAAAAAATTTAAATTATATTTTTAAAATTTAATTTTATTTCTTTTTTTTTTCTTTTCATAAAATAAAAAAAAATTAAAATATTTAAAAAAGAAAAACAAAAAAAAAAAACAATTAAATTATTGTCAAATTATGCAAAAATTATTCTGTCACTCTTAAATAATTATTATTTTTTTATATTTTTTCTCTTTCCTTTTTCTTAGTTTTCAAATTAAAGCTTTATTTTATTTATTAAGAAACCGTTATTAATTATTTATTTGTTTATGTGAGAAAACCTTAACTGCAATTAATACAAAATTTGTAGGAAATATTTTTATTCAATATTAATATAATTGACAAAATATTTTGTGCATACATTTGACTTTGAGTTTTATTTCCAATCTAGATACCCAATTTTTTAAATAATTTTTTAGTTCAACCAGACCGAATAATATTTTATAGCTATGTTTAATATTTTATAGATACGTCGTATGTAAAATAATAAATTATCTTCTTTTAAAACAAAATATTGTAAATCTTCTCAGAACAAATTCATTTACTATATTCGATTTTGTTTGCAATAAATTTCAGAATATTTATATGTCACTAAATGTCAAATATGGCATTTGTGATTAATAGCAATGATAAATCATACTTATATACGCTCATATTCTCTTAAACATATCGTATAAAAATATCACTGAAGTTATATTTTTTTAATTTATAAAACGCAAACGTGACAAGATTTAAATTGACAAAATGACAAAAAAAAATGTTGCAAATACTATCAACTATAAATAAAATTTTCCACCACCCATCTTACAGCATTTTTAGGGAAATAAATTGTTCATATAAACTGAATTTTTATCGCGTTAGAAATGCGTCTAAGTAAGAGAATATGGGTGAATAATAATAATAAAAACAGGATTATAAAAGGAGCATTTTAAATATAATACAAAATAAAATAAATACAATATTTTATGTAATATAATATAAAAAAAAAATAATATTTAGATACAATTTTTTAAATTATAATTTATAAATTAGGAAATAATAAATGTATAAGAATTTAAATTACCAATTAAAATTTTCGATATTCAAAACTGAAATGCACTTGATGTAATTATTAAATTAGTTTAATATTTATTTTTTATATATATATTTTTTTTATTACCTATTATTGTTTTGTTATTTTTCTAATTTATCTAACTTATTTACTATATATTTTTTTAATATGTATTACTATTTTCTAATTTGAAATTTAAATTTATTTTATTATATTTATATTTTATTTGTATACGGCAGGAGCTTTTAATATTAAATATTTGTTGATCATATTATTATATGCATTTAAAATACTACTACATACAACTATATACTTACTATATTACAAAAATTATTTATTATATGCATATATATACATATATATATATATATATAAAACTCCAAGCTAAAATATTAAAAATTATGATTATTTTAATGGAAAAGAGGGATTGTTACATTATTGTGCT
Organism: Argyra leucocephala; assembly: GCA_963942445.1. Lineage (NCBI taxonomy): Eukaryota > Metazoa > Arthropoda > Insecta > Diptera > Dolichopodidae > Argyra > Argyra leucocephala. The sequence continues at coordinate 25,300,962 of OZ012677.1, read as the reverse complement.
AAATTTTGGTATAAATAAATTAATAAATTTTATATATATAAGTATATACATATAATTATATATAATAGAATTAATTAAATATATAATAATATATAAATGCTATTAATATTTTTTTTATAATTTTAGATAAATATAAATTTCAATTATTAAAATAATAATACATTAAATAAAAAGTAAAAATAAAATAAATAGTAGTACATAATATACCATACAATATAGTATCTATTGTCTATATAAAATAAATAAATTCATTACCTATATATTATTTTATAATATATTAACAAATATTTTAGGACAACTGAGATTTCATATTTCAAATCAAAATTAGTATTTGAAAATAATAAAATAGAAATAAATATAAATTTAAAAATTCTACAGCATTGCACGTTGAATGAGAACTATAAATAATTGAAATAATTCGTATCTAATTTAAATATTTATATATAATTAAAAAAAAAAGTTTTTTTTTTTTAAATGTATTTTATTTTCATTATTTTCTTGGCATATATATTCCAATAATTCATTATAAATATAAAAAAAAAATATATTTTTTTATATAAAATTTATAATTCTTTGTTTGTTATTTATATTATAATTATTATATTATTATATATGTTATTTTACAATATTGTATAAATTTATATTATAATATTATTTATAAAATGTTCAACAAATATTATTACATACATATATACATTATATCAATATATAGAATATTTATAAAATTCTTATCTGCCATTTTGAAAATAAATTACAATTAAAGTATAAATAAATATACTTATATGTATTTTTTCTTATAAATCTACTTTCTTCTATATAATTATCGCTTTTATTCATATATTAAGCAATTTATTTTAGTTAATTATTTATTTGTTTTTTTATTTTATTTTTTTTTTATATACTTTGAAACTCATACAATTATAAAGTAATTTATTTTATATTTCATATTAAATAATTGTAATTCTTTTTTTTTTTTTTAATTTAAAATATATCGCTTGGAATGATTCTATATATTATAAAAATATGTATTACAATTATTAAAATTATATGATATTACTTGTATTACTTATTTACAATTAAATGCGGACTGCTGCATTTTTAATTATAATATTTATTTATCAAGAAAAAAAAAAAAACTAAAATAATTAAAACAGTGAGTTGTCAATGAGATTTCAAATTAATATATTAAAAAAAAAAAAAAAAAAAAAAAAGATAAATTATTAATGAAAATTGAGAGGTATTGTGCAGTAGAGTGTCTCTTTTAAAAATTAAAATATGAACTTCTATTAAAACAATATGAAGTTTAATAGAAAAATTGTTTAATAAAGTTCCTTTCTTTGTTTTAAATATACAAAGTTTTAAGAGTTATTTAACAGAGAGAATGGATTAATGTTAAAAGAATTAAAAATTGAAATTACTATGCATCACATTGAATAAAAACATTTTAAACAATAAAATGTTATAATATTTCTTCCACACAATATAATTCACTGCTAGTGAGTGTTAAAGGCAGTTGTTAAAAAAAAATGACGAGAAGAAGAATATTTTATATAGAGAACACCTTTTAAATTTCTTATGTTCTAACAGTTGGAAATTTGTTAAAATAAATTATATTATATTTATCATTTCTAATTTTGATTCTCTTTCATATAATTTTTATTCCAAAGTAAGTAAAATTAATGTTTTAAAATTAAAGAACGCGTGAATTATTTGCCTAAATTTTACTAAATATTTCCTAAAACATATGTTAAATATCGTGGAATTCCTTCATTTAAAAATTGAAATAAAGTTAGGATATTAAAAATATTTTTTGTAAATCTACAAATTATATTCTTGAAATTTTTCAAATCTAATATTATTGTTCTCTATTATTAAAATCTTGCATTCAGGGCAATAATTTTTGCCAATATCATAAAATAATTAAATTTCAAATTATTGCTTTACACATTAATCCGAATAATATAAACATTTTGCAAAAAATGATTTTTAAACTTATCAAAAAAAGGAAATAATATAAAATATAGAAATCATATTTATTTATTATTCAAAATTGAAATTATTTATATCAAATTTTGTTGTTTTTTCTTTTTTCTTTTTTTTTTTTAATATTAGAATTGCTTATTTTAATTTTCATTTTACACATATTTTATTTAGATATTATTTAAACTATATTTGGTTTAATTTGTAATTTGAAAGTAATTTTACTAAAAAAAAAAAATATATATATATATATAATACAGAAATTTAAATTATGCATATATACATATTTACATTGCATTTTATAAATTTAAGAATAGAAATTATTTATTAAAATAAAAAAAAAATAATATATAATAAAATAAAATAAATAAATCAAAAATCAAATAAATCATAAAAAAAAAAACAAAAGAAATGAGCGGTGCTGTTATCGTTTTCTTCTACAGGACATATTCTAGGAGGACGTCATCATTTAATGGCTACACCATTATCAACATCATCAATTTCACCACCACCCTCAACTTTTCCAATGCATTTAGCTGCAGCTGCAGCTGTTGCTGCCGGTCTAAAAAGCGATTATCATACATCACATTTACAACATAGTTCACATCAAATTGGTGGTGGTGGTGTTGGTAGTGGTAATCCACATGATCCATATCATCGTAGTCCATCAGCTGGTAGCATTAGTAGTGGGATTGGTTCAACAACTGGTAATAATTGTCGAATGACAGGAGGTGGCAGTGGAAATGGTGGTTTAGGTTCACATCATGATCAAAATTCACACCATCAAATGTCCTATCATAATATGTTTATTCCATCACGTGATCCTGGTACTATGTGGCGTTGTAGATCTTGTGGTAAAGAAGTTACAAACAGATGGCATCATTTTCATTCACATACAGCTCAACGTTCTAATTGTCCATATTGTACTGCTTCATATAGCAGAATTGATACTCTACGATCACATTTAAGGCACAAACATCCAGATCGTTTATTAAAATTAAGTTCAACAATATAAAAACAATAAAACAAAAATAAAACAAAAAATCAAAGAACTACTAACTACATTTTAAAGGAATATTAGAGGACAAAAAAAAAACCAATTTTTAAAAAAATATTTTAAAACAAAAAAAAAATACAAAAAAAAAATCAAAGGAAAATAAACTATTTTTTTAAAATAAATTATCTTTTTAAAACAAGGATCTTCGGCAAAAACTATATTCAATTTTTTCGTCGATATTTGGTGTACAAAGAATAGATTTAGAACTTGGGTATATATAAACAGATTTATGTATTTTTAAAATGCATAACAATTGCAATTTACAATTATTTAAACATACATATATTAAAAAAAATATATATATATATTAAAAATTGTAAATTGCTTTTATTTGTTCCTTACTATCATAATTTATATTTTAAGTCATGTAATATAATAATATTAATTAAAAAAAAAAAAAAATTAAATAAAATATTTTTAACGAATTAATTAAACATACAAATTTTTTTTAATAGATATTGAAAAGAGTTTTAAAATAATAAAAAAAAAACCCAAGTACCAATATAGATGAGTTCTAGAACGCCAAAATTAAATGAAATTTCTTAAAATTACGGCATTTATTTTATAAATAAATTTAAATTAGATGAATTATTCTACTTTTTTTTTCCTTTATAATTATCAAAGAAAAATGTAATAATAGTTTTTCCGTGTAGATAGAATTGTGCACAAAATTATTAAAATTTGAATATAAAAAAATTAATTATCAAAAGTCCAACAAAAAAAGTGTAAAAATAAATAATAAAAAATTAAATTAAACAAAAAACACACAAATTTGAGTGAAGGATCATCAAATTTTTAAAAATAAAAATATAATAAGTGTAAGTTTTTATTAATACAAAACAAAAAATAAAAAAAATGATTTTTTCAATATAAAAAATATAATATGGAGATCATACATATATAAATTTCTTTCAAAACAAATTTCAAATTCAATATTTTTTCTTGCACTAAAATTTTTCCAACGTAAATTTGCATAAAAAAAAACATTTTATAATCAATTTCTTAACTATTACAGATTGAATTTGCTTAATCAATTTTTTAAGTAATGACATATTTTTTTTTAATTTATTCTAAAAAATAAATAATATTAATAATTTTATCCAACATAAATAAAATTTTGATTAAAACAATTTTTTTTTAAAAATATGTTAATAGTTTCTTCAGAACTATAAAAATGAATTGAATAACTGAAATCATAACTTTAAACATAGTACCGTACCGACGGTGGAACATTTAGTGAAACCTGCATATTAAGATCAATATTTTCTGTATACTCGTTTGAAATCAATTCATACATGTTTATAAAAATAATTTTTTTTTTTTTTTTTTCTACAAATAGAGAAGAGTAATTGATTAACCTAATATGGAATTTTATTTTAAAAACAACTATAGTTTCGCTACCTGTTCCCAATCTGTAGCAAGAAAAAAGGAAACATGTATCTATAAATATTTCGTTCCATATAACTCCGTTTATACTATACTTTTTGTACTATGTTTTGCATATTTGATAATTTTTACCAAACTTCAAATTAAAAATAAATTAAATTATAATTGAAAATTTTGAAATTAGAATAACTAAATGTCTAGTAGATTGAAGGACTTAAGTAAACTTCTCGTATACGCTATTCGTCTGTAATTGTTTAGAATTGATTATTTTTTTGCACTACTTTCAAAACAAAATAAAAATTTTAATATTAATATTTAAAAAAAAAAAAAATAAACAGTAAAAAGAAAAAAAAATATAAAACTATTTAAAGCTTACCATTGCAATTAAAATACATTATCTACATTTTAAATTTAAAATACATAAATAAAAAATATTTATAAATATTTATATATGGATTTTTAAAAGAAACACAGAAAAAACCAACACAAATTATATCAAAAAACAAAAAAAAAAAACAAAAAAATTAAAATTTTTTACAATTGCTTCACTTTTATAACATTTACTAATAATAAATTTATATATAAAATAAATATATTTTTCACTGAAAATTTTACTAAATTATATTTACTTCAAATAAATAAATAAAAAAAGAACAAACAAACAAACAATAAGTATAATAATATCATAACTATACTTATTGTAATTCAACTTTAAACAAAAATTTAATTTTCACTTATTTTCTAAATTTTATATAATTTACTACACTTTAATGTATACATATTACGTATATTAATATACAATTATTAATCAATATATCATATAGTAAATAATTTTTAAATTATTATAAACTTTATGTATATATATATTTTTTTCTCTTCTAATTAAATTAAATATTTTTTTGTTTTTAAAACTATTATACAAAATTTTTTGTTAATATGCAATTTTTCACCTTTAAAATACATCTTTATACAATAATTAAAATCAATTTTTAATTAATATTTTATTGAAAACAATTTTAAAATGTGAACTTTACACTTTTTTGAATATTATTCTATAATAATATATTTTTTTTTTTTTCAAATATTAACTTTTTCAAATAAAATAATTATTAAATGTTTTCATATAAATATAGCTAAATTCAAATATTATCACATTTTTAATTGTAATAATTAAATCAAATATATTACTATTGAATTGATTATACTTCAATATAAATATTCACTTTCACATTTCATTTGTAATAATTTTACAAAACTTACTTTTTTTTATTGATTGATTATAAATATCCAGTTTCCACATTTTTATATAAGTTCATTTATTTAATCAATTACGTATAATTGGTAAATTTAAAAATGAATTAAATCCGATATCATTATTATTAAAATCAACAACTAAAAGCATTAAATTCACTCTGATCATAAAATTAATTGTGAAACGTGCTCGTAATGAAATTCGTCTAACTTACATTTTTATTATGAATAATTTCACCATATATTTACAATTTTTCGTAATATAATTTTTTATGTTGTTTCAAATTAAAGGTTTATATAATTTTAACTTATTTTTAAATTTTTTAAAAATTACAAAAAATAATTAAAAATTAATAAAATAATTGAAAAATTTAATTTAATTGGAAGGAAAATAATATAAGTATGTATTTACTATTCTTTAACTTGAAATTTAAATGGATACAAATATCAAAGTATATTACATACACATACATAATATATTATTGTCAAATTTCATAAATGTTAATTATTAACAATAATTATTAATTTTATTCAAAATTTAAATAACAACATCATTATTGTTATTTTATATATTGAATTATAATAGTGAATGCATTTATCTAAAATCAAACATAACCTTTACTTTTTTAGTTGGAATTCAATTATTATTCATAACTCAATATTTAACAGTATAAAAATAAATTTTAATTTTTCAACTATTTTTTGTTAGTTTCAATAATAACTATTACAAATTGTCTTCAATTAAATTTGGTAAAAAAAAATCAAAATTTATTAATTATTTAAAATAATCTTTGAAAAATAAATAAACAAAACTTCTTTTAAAAATCAATTATAAATTATCAAAAACAAAATTATATTAAATTAAAACTAAAACTAAAAGAAACAAACAAAAATAAAACTCGCATTTTATAATTTCTGTACATTGAAAAAAAAAAAAATAAAAACAATATTGTTACAAACTAATTTTTTTTTTTTTATCATTATTATTATCATTATTATTATTATTATTTTTTGTATTTGTTTTATTCGTTATATTTAATTAAAAAAAAAAAATAAAAAAATTATAGAAATAAGACGAATTTTAAAAAGATTTTCGCTTATTAAAAATATTCAAAACAAAAAAATACTTTCAAAAAAACTAAAAAACAAAAAAAAAATTTTTCAATTAAAAAGAAGTAAAAATCAAAACACAGAAAAAAAAACAAGTGCATTTCAGAAAATATTTCCTATTTAAAAAAAAAAAAATATTTTTAATAAGATTTGATTATAATTAATAATATTTAAATGGCTATGCATTGAATTAAAATTCAAATTTATAAAACAAATTAAATAATACAAAATAAAACAAAAATAAAAATACAAAATTTTTTAGCATTTAAGAAAATAAATTTAAAAATAAAATGAGTCAAAGCTTTCTTTTCCTATTATTCCTGGTTTGTTTTTTTTTTTTTTTTTTGTTAGATTAAGTCTGGTTTATAATTTAATTGAAAATTATAAATTCCAATTAAAATGTACATACAATAATAATGGATGTAGTAAGTTAAACAACATTATATTTTAACTAAGTAGGTATGTTCTAAATAAATATCTTTTTATTTAGTTTCTATTAAAAATGCACTATATTTTGTCTATATTATTATATATAATGTAGAAATTATACAGAATTAAACAAATTGGTATAATTATTCATATATATGTATGTATTTATCGGTGACTATGCATAATCAACATACATAATATATATGTACATACATAAATACACATATTATATGTGTATGGTCAATTTATTGATATTAATCGAAATTCATTGATGATTATGCATAATTATAATTCCTGTTTATGAATTTAAGAAATTGAAACCATTTTGTTAATATTATCTACGCTTGATGTACAGCAACTATAGTTAAAAAACAAAATATTTAAAAAAATTATCAAAAAAGAATAAACATAATATGCAAATTCAATTATCGACTAAAAAAATTTTGAAATATTTTCTATTTTAATTTTTGATATTAGTTTCTTTTGTTCATTTGTATATACATACATATGTAAATTATGTAATCACTTTATTTTTATAATATTTTATTTGTTTATTGTTATTTTTTGAAAAATTATTTCAATTTATTGAATTCATCAACAAATAATGGGATAATTATATGCATAAATCATCAGTTAATTTTATTAATATATGTCATGTTTGTAATATTTACGAATCATATATCATATATGTAATACATAATCATTGATGAGTGAATAATCCATGGGCTTAATGAATTCCTCATCACAGGTATTTGTATATATACCTATATTCAAATTATTGAAAATTAATTTTATTTAAATTTCTAAACAAACAAGTGGAAAATACTTATCTCTATTTATTTAACATTTAATTATGTACCCAAAATTGCATGTTCTTGAAACTTCATTTAATCAGATTTCACATTATAGTTTAGAATCATCAAAAATATCTATTCAAGGTGTTGTACAAAATGTGAATATTTTTTTTTTTTTTTATTAGTATTTTTAATTTATTTAAAATTTATAAATTAAAATTTAAACCAGGCTATTAATTAAATAAAATAATTAATTATATTTAATAGAAATTAGTTTTGTATCAACAAAATATAGTTTTTTATATTCAAACAGAGTCTATTTTTGTACGGTCTTACTATTATTATTAATTATAATTGTTAAATATATTTTGTTTACTTGAAAATTAATTATTTTATTTGCTATATATTTCTTTTTTCTTTTCTAAATACATATATTTCGACCAATTTTTATATTATTTAATTATAAAAACATTTTGGTAAAAAATAATAATCTATTATTTTTTTTAGTATGTATTACAATATTAGGATTTCGCAATAAAATATTATTTAAACGTAGACATTTAGTCGAAATCGTTAAATTATTTTTGTTTAATTATTTATGTTTAAAACGCCAATCGTTCTTCCAACCCGGGTTAATTTCAATTACAGTAAATTAAATTAAAAAAATAATATAAAAAATGTTATATAAAATTATGCATTTTAACTTGGACACACAGAAATTTTAACTTAAACCACATGTAACAGTACTTTAAGTCAACAAAAAATATTTTTCGGAATATTAAAAAACTATAATTTAACAAATATGTAGGTAATATTACTAGAGCCACTCTTGATACTTATTTATACCTGAGGTTAGTTTTTTTTTCAGTTTAACTCCGTTACATATTTCTAAAATAATTTTTTTAAATATAAATATAATTATAATTTATGGCTTAATGAGCTAATATTAAGTTATAAATTATTGTATTTTAGATTGGTACATTCCATGTATCTGTTCAAGTACACGTAGGCGACCAAATATATGTAAAATTGAATTTTAAATAGTATTTTTTTATTTAACGTATTCAAAACCTTTTAAAGTAAAAATATTACAGAATTTTGACCTATTTTGGTTTGAACCTTAAATCAATTTTTTATTAACATTTTAAAACAAATTAGATGAGAAAAATTTACCACTTGCCAGCACTTGGAAAAACAATTAATAATTGTTTAATTAAAAGTAAAATCTTTTGTAAAGACCCCTGTCACTATTATGTCGGTCTCATAAATGATTAATGAATGAACATTTCATTTTATTGTGAATGATACTGTCATTTTTTGAGTTATTTTTGTTGTCAGTTAAATTTTTCACAAAGTTTAACAAACAATAACATAGAAAAAAGTATTTTATATCTATTTTTTAAAAATCGAACAATAGAATTGAAAAATTAAATAAAGAATTCTGCTAATATTAATAAAAAAAATATAACAAATATACCTAATTAGCATTTTATTTATGAATTTATATTTTATTTATCATTTATAAACATGAAATATCACAAATTTGGTTTAAAGTACAAGAATTTCCCTTACAATAATATTATTATATGTACATAACTATTCAATATTAAAAAATAAAATTTAATTAATTTACTATATTTTCATTGCCTTATTTTATAATATACATTATACATATATTATTAATTTATATGAATAAATTTAAATAACACTATAAATAAAATTTCATTATTTTTTAAATATTATTTAATAATAATTATATGTACTACTACAATGTTTGAATAGTTAATGACATTTTTAATATATATGTACATACCTGCAGATATATGATTATAAATGTATATGTATTATGAATACTAATTACAAAATATTTCATTAAAAAAATTATTTAGATGTGCTGTGAAATGATGTCATATTAAAGGATTAAATTATTTTAAATAAAATAAATCCTCAAATAAAGCATTAGTCTTATAAGTTGCACTACAACTATTCAGTCTAAATGTACTAAAACTATTGAATCCAAATTTCAATAAATTTTTCTTTTATATTAAAAAATTCTTATAGATATTCAAATATCTTTAAAACAGAATTAAAACAGCTAATTTCGTTGACATCTAATGAACCAATAATCTAGTTCATATTATATCCGCCTAAATAATCTAAAAAAATATTATAAATTATTGAAATTTATTTTCTATACATTCACGATTTAATTTACGACCGTCAAAAATTAAAAAAAAAAAAAGTAAGGAATAAATTTGAAAAAAAAAAAACAAAATAAATTTGTTTTTAAATTAATTAAAATGTTCCAAGACAGTTTTGACTTATTTTAACGAAATACCTCAATTTTTTTTATTAATATTTAAGTTTTAATATTAAATTTTGTTTTAACTTTTTTTTTTTTGTAATAATTTAAGAAATTTATCAAACATAAAATTTATTTTATTTTTTTAAATTGTTAACTAAAAGAAAGAAATTCTTTTAATAAAAAAAAAAAAAGTGCCAAGATTTAAAACAATTTTTAATTTTAAGTGTACGTTATTTAGCTTGTTTAAGTGTTAGTTAAGAATTATATTTTGTTTTCAATAATATTGTAATTTGAAATAAAAGAAATGTGAAAAAAAACATTTCTTTATTTTAAACAAAAACAAAAATAAAACGCCTGTAAATTTGCTAATTTTTATCATTATTATATTAATTTTTTTTTTTTTTATTGAAGATATTATTAAAAAAAAAAAAACAAAAACAATGAAATACAATTTTTTTTTTTTTTTAATAAAATAATAAATTTGTTATTAAAAAGCCATATTATTTAGCTTCTAAGAAAAATGCTTTTAATTTTTAAAACAGTTAATAAAAAACAAAAATTGATTTGGTGCTCGAATTGTAAATTAACATTCTAAAACAAATTAGATAAATAGATAGATTTATTGAAACTATTTACCAAAACAAATTAAATAGTTTTGAATATTTGAGTCCAGCACATCAAAAAAAATTTTAATTCATTTTTTAAATAGCCAAATCGGAATCGGAATAAATGAATTAAAGCTACTTGCGTAAAATTGCATATTTTTATAGGTAACGTAACGGCATCTTATACATTTACTAATATTTTTACTATTAAAGTAACCAAATTCATATTTGAATATTTATAATATACACTCAAAAATCAAAATTAAGACCCAATCCAATGTTTTAATAATCATGAACCAAAAATAAAATAATTTAGAAGAAATTTTTTTTGTTTGAATTGATATTAAAAATATAAATTACATATCAACACATTATATTAAATGAATTTATATCGATATATTATATACAATTATTAGTAGTTATTGTGATTTGAAATTAAATAAAAAATTTAAAAATTACTTGCTACCATAACTCACATCAAAATTTTTACTTTAAAAATCGTTTGAAAGTTTTTATTTAATTTTTCCATACGAAACTATTTAAAATAAAAAATAAAAAACAAAGTAATTTTACAAAGTAAATTAAATTTTTCTACTCTCCTCAACTACTTAATTCTCTGAGATGATCAAAGGTGAATAAGTCAACAGCAAAAAATATTACAAACTACTATTTTTCGTTCGATATGATGTTTTTAGATATGATCATTATGACAATGTAATAAAACAGAGCCAATGCAAGTACCAATCTTTTAAAAAATGTTTTATTTTACAATTCGACTTAAATTATATTTTAAAATTGATAAAAAAATATTTAATCAAGTATAAAGTATAAAACTTTTAAATTTCGTTTTCGATATTCGAACCATTTTTGGTCTAAATGTGCTGGATTAATAACCTATCTGTTACCTACCTAACACCAACGTATGGTAAAAAAATCATCCTATTTAACTTAAAATTTAAATTTCTTGTAAAATCTTACTACTATACACTACTTATGAGATTTAATATCTTCTTAATCGATGCTATGTTTCGAAATATATGGTTATCGACTTCCCAAAACCAAATTTATAACAATTAACAAAAATTCAAATTAATTTTGTTTGTTTATAACCAAAAAATAAACAAATGGAAGTCATATAAATAATAAAATACAAAAGTGATACCATAATTCTATTTTTGTATAAGATTCTATTTGTTACAAACAATCAGTCAGCTATAGTCACTATTATGAATTTTAGTTACAAAATCAGATTTAAATTGAAATACAGAAATTTATTAGCAAATTATGATATGAAAATAATAAACATTACATTTTTATAATTAAATAACTAATTTGTCACTTGTTAATGGTTTTATTAATATTTTGTTTGATTTTTTAATAAATAAAACAAATAAATAAATTTATTTACAAAATAAATTTCGTTTTTAGAGAAAAATTGATACAAAGGTATAAAAGATATTCTACCAAAAAATATACCTATAAAAAATTATTCAAAAAAGATATTTAAAGTTAGTAAAACCAATCATAAATTAGTCAATAATTTTTAAAAATATATTTTATTCTCATACTATATTTTCTGTTAATATTTACATTAAAAATGGAATTTTATTTAATTTTCATAACTCACATATGATTTTTTTAAATTTATATTTTCTAAACAGTTCAAACACTACAGTGTACCTACTGGTGAATTCCAGTAGGATTGATAAACAAAACACACTCCTTCAATTATAAACACAAATTGTTATAATTTTATAGAAATTAGAATATAATTATTATTTCTGAAATTCTGTTAGATACATAAAATAATCCAATAAAATAATATTTTTTCTTTTTAAATTTTATTAACTGTTTGTTATTTGTTTATTGCCTGTGTTAATTAGTTTTAATTAAATAAAAACAAAAAAAAAATAAATTAAAAAATTAACTATTATAATAATAATAAAAATTTAAGTATAATATTTTTTAAGTTATATTTTAATAACAACACTAAATATACACATATATATATATATATATATATATATATATACATAAATATGTATCCATATGTATATTTAAGTTTATTTTTATTTTTATATTTTACATAAATTTACATTTTAAGAGTTCTTCAAATAAAAAAAAAAAAATTAAAATTTTGGAAAAAAAACACAAAATTTCAAAATTAAAATTTTCTATTTGATAATTTAAAAAAAGGTAATTGGTTGAATAATGAGAATCAAAAAAAAAAAAAATTAAAAAAAAAATGCACAAAAGTAAATTTAATAAAGAAAAAAATTAAATACAAAATTATTACAACTAAAATATATATTTTTGATTGAAATGAAAATGTTATTAAAAAAATAAATAAATAAATAAATGTGTAAATTATAATTAAAATGTAAAATTACTTGTTTTTAGAAATTAATTGTTTTGACAAAATTTCCATGCAAACATATAAATGGACTAAATTTTCAAATTATATTTCCAGATACAATTATTACAGACATGTTAAAATTATTTGGCAATTAAGTCTTACAAAAATTAAATTATTTTCGTTTGATAAATAATTTTTTTTCACCAAACTGATAACAATTATAGTGTATATATAATATTGGTGTAATATATTATATTTCAATAGTCTCTCAAAAACCAAAAAAAAAAAAAAATTAAATCTCTTAAAAAAATGAAATTATAACTGAAAATTAAATTTGAAAATATGTAAATAAAAAAAAAAAAAAGTCCAATTTTCGGAAATTTTATCATTATTTTCGCTTAAATTTTTATTATATAATTTAATTTCTTTTTTAATTTTGTTTTAGATGTGATATATATAATTCAAGAAATATATTTTTTTTTTGTTTAAATTCAAAACAATGAAATATATATATGTATATAAATAGTAAGTACCAAAAAATCGAACACAATTTCTGTCCCCAAAATATAATAATAAAAATGGGTATTCATTTTGTTTTTTTTTTTTTTTTTTTTTTTTTTGTAAGTAGTAGATGTTAATTTTGTGTTCAAATTTATATTGTTAAAGTCATTAGGAATTAAAACAAAAAATAAATCATTATATAATTTTAATAAAAATATAAAATTTTGTTGCAAATTAAAATTTATATAAATGGAATAGAAATGATATAAAAACATTATTTTAGGATATCATTTGTGTCTTTCAAATAAAAACTTTCAATAAAATATTTCTACTTGTTGCTTTTTTTCATTACCTAAATGTTTGTTTTTTTTTTCCTATTAGATATAAAAACAAATTATCAAATATATAATACATATTAATAAAAATATGATAGAATGTATGTATATGTATATATAGAAAATGAATTTTCTTATTCGTTTTTCTTTTTAAATCTTTTAAATCCATTTACAACTATATCACCGCCGGAGCCACTTTTATTTACTTATTCGTCCTTACAATTTTTTTTTTTGTCATATTTAATTAAACTTTTTATTTATTGTACTGTCCACAAGTCATTGAGTTAGGGATATATTTGACCATATATTAATTTTACTTCATATTATTCGAATTTTATTATATACATACTTCGTTTGGTAAATAAATAAAATATGAAGTTGGCAAGTCCACTGATTAAAATAAAAAAAATAAATAAATAAAATATCTTCAACAATGTTAGTTTCGATTGCTCTCGATTATTAATATTGAATATTGTTGATAATTTTTCTTCCCTAAATTTTCTACTACAAAATATCAGATACAATATCTTATACTAAGGATGAGTTATTCATTAAATTTTACATTAATAATTTAAATTTTTGACATTTGATGTTCAAAATTTTTTCTGTAAATTCACTTTAGTACTTTGGTCTTATATTCAACAGTTTAAAATTTTATCTCTATACAAATTTTGAAGAATTTTGCCATAAAACATCAATTTAAATAATTAAATAATATATTTCAACATAAAAATTTATTTAAATTAAATAAAATTTCAACAATTTATTATTTTTAAAAATTTTAGTTATTTACAAAATTTTCAATTAAAAATTTACAAAAGCAAAAAATCAAATGTTTAATTTGTATAATACTTACATCAGGTCAAGGTCAATAGATGAATTTTCAAACAAAAATTTGATTGTATTTTCGTTCTAAAATATATTTTGACTACAGTAATTTCAGTATAACATTTGTAATAAACCCAGAAAAGATATAATCTTTTATTGGGTCTTCACGAATCATTACCATACTTTTTATTAGGTAAAGTTATCAAACACGTTAAAACAAAAAAATATTACTCAAATTTAGAATGCCAAGTCCCTATCATCTTTATATTTAAATTAAAGAACAAATTTAATCATCTCATTGCTTATCAATGAACAGCCATTCAAAAGAAGAAGAATACTAAATTTAAAATAAATTTCTTTCTTATTTATTTTTTATTTTTTTTAATACTTAAATTCCTATTATATCTAACCCTCATAAATACTACCACATATTTTGACTCATTCATCAAATTTTTAATTAAAAAATGATTTGATTATAAAATATTCTATCAATAAATAGTGACCAGAAATCACTATACTTAAACGCATTCAAATAGTTTAGGTTTATTAAAACTTAACAATTTTAAATGACATTCACTTAAAATCCCTTACAAATAATATTTATAATTCTTTATTATAATAAATTATTTCAAATTATATCACTCTATATTTAATATTATGACTTTAACTTTAAATTTTTCATTTTACTGCCGTTTAAATAAAACATTATTTTGTAAATTACAAAACAATTTTAACTTATATAAATACTAAATAAACCCCAAAACAAAATAATATATATATATATTATATAATATATATATATATATATATATATTTATATATAATATTATATTATATAAAAAACAAAACAAAAAAAAAATATTTAGATCTCATTTCAATAAAAATGTATATGTATAAAGATAAAATTGAAAATATTGAATTTTATAGATAATAAGTTTTTATTTTCGAAACAAATATATTAATTATAAAAATTATAATTCAAAAACAAAACAAAAAGTTAAATTGCGTATGCCAACGCTATTTTCTTATATTTCATCATTATAATAATAATAACAAAAACAAAAATTTTAAATTTAATATATTATAAATAAAAATAAAGAAGCTATATTTATGGGACATAAATTTAGTCAAGAAATAAATTCGGTTTCAGAAAATTAAAAAAAAAAAAAAAAAAAAACAAAAAAAATATATAAAATAAACTTTTATTAAAAACACAACAAAACATAATTCAGAAAATTTTTAAAACAAAAGCTTAAATTAAATTTTTAAAACGAAAATAAATACAAAATTGCATTTAATTATTAATTTAATAAAACATAAATAATAAAAACAAAAAAAAAAATACATAGAAATATAAGAGAAATTTACAAAAAAAAAAAAAAATAAAACTAATTTTAACTTCTTGTAAGACTAAGTAGATAATAGGAACCATATTGAATCGATGTCTTCGCCTTTGTATTAATTTAGTTATATTATACACAACAGTACATACAAAGTAAAAAAGCAAATTTAATTTCATGGTAAAAAAAAAATAATCTGATAAAATTCGTTATTTTAATTTTTGTTTTCTTTTGTGACAACAATTTAACCTGAAAAAAAATTGTACAATTTTGAAAATGTCAAATTACATATACTTACTTTAAAATTTAACTTAAAAAATAAAGTTAAGTTTCTTGCAAGCAGCTTATTCTGAATAATTTTTTTTTTTTGTTTAATGTGAAATTTTTACTTTTATCTTTTCACTTGCACCTAAACTTAAATTAAATTGTAGAGAAAATTTTATAAGTTTGACATTTTCAAAATTAAAAACATTTTTATTTTTCTGTGAAATATTTCAGTCGAATTTTGACAGATTATTTTTAGCAATTAGCTTATACTTATACATACATATATCTAATTAAAATGAAATACACAGCCGAAGACATATTGAATACGGAATCCTAAAAGAAAAATAACAAAAAGAAAAAAAACATATTTTGTCCTTAAATAAAAACAAACAAAAACACACACACAAAGAAATAAGGCTATAGTTTAAATAAAACAAAAATCTTTCTATATATATTATTATAATTATAAAATAATGATAATTTGTAATAAAAATATTAATTAATAAAATTAAAAAAACAAAAAATAAATAAATAAAAAAAAAAAAAACTAAAATAATTAAATTTCATTTCAACTCTTAAACCTATAGATTTAATTACAAAAATGAAGAAAAAAAAAATTAAAATTGAAAAAAAAAAAAACAAAAAAACAACTTTAAGCTAGGAAATAAAAATAAAAAACAAAAACAAGGAAAAAACTTTAATAAAAGGATATATGATTTAAAAAAATTAACTATGGACTTTTATTTAATACTTTTTTTTATTGCCTTTTTTTATTTTATTTTTTTTATTATTGCTACAAGATATCAGGAAATAGCAACTTGGTTAAGTAAAAGAGACTAGACACAATCAGAGCTTAAACACAATAAAGTTTTACATCTACAATAAAGTAAGTCAATTTCAACTTCTGGTATTCAAAGATCGGGTTGTACTCAACTGTAGCCAATTTGTATGCCCCTGATAATATGATAAGTAAGTATGTACTCACAATACTGATATTCATAGAGATTTCAGCATTTTTTATACTAAATGAAGAATAATAAAAAAAAGAAAGCGAAAGGGAAAAAAACTTTGTATTTGGCCTGCAGGTCCACTGGTTAATAAATAAATAAATAAATAAAAATGAATGCAAGTAAATTGATCTTTCCCAACATATCGCAATTATCAAAATTTTACACTTTGCTCAAATCAAAATTTTGCTAGTCAATATAAGCGAATAAAACCACTGACACAAACTGTATTAGACACAAGCTGTATCGTTCAAACTGTATTAGCCTAAAATATTTTTTTATTTCTTCAAAATTTTAATAATGTGATATTGTCCGTTCAAAGATATTTGAAGTTATATAGAACCAAATTAATGAGTTGTTTTAAAAACAAGACAGTTCTTAAGTGTGAATTTCATC
This sequence comes from Argyra leucocephala, assembly GCA_963942445.1. NCBI lineage: Eukaryota > Metazoa > Arthropoda > Insecta > Diptera > Dolichopodidae > Argyra > Argyra leucocephala. The sequence goes on along the minus strand of OZ012677.1, from coordinate 25,283,015 downwards.
GGTATATTTAATGAGCTCTGAAAACGAATATATTTTTCTATCTGACAAAAAAAATTGCTTTTGGATAAATTTTTATAGTTTAATTTAAATTTTGAAAACAACCATAAGCCAAAAAACCATTAATCAGCACTGTTGGATACGGTTAACCGTTAAATTTTAACAAGCTGTAATATTAAGTAAGTATAAATTTATTTTTAAAACCTATTTAAATATATTTTAATTCATTTCGATAAACTATATTAAGACAATAAATAAACCCTTAATAGTATCATCAAAAGCAGTATCACCACAACTATTGCTCATTAATATTATGATGTAATTTAAATCTATAGAAATAAATTAATATTTTGTTACAAAAACAAAATAAAAAGTATATTGGAAGGCAAACACTAAATTAGTCCCTGCTTTCGGTTATGCTTAATTGACGATCAATCAATTAACATTTGATGCGACCGATTAACTGTCAAATCGATAAATGCATACTTTTGAAGTCGAGTCTTTGATATTACCGAACATAATTTTTTTTTGCAATACGTTTTTTTATAAAGACATGTAATAAAAATTATAAACCATAGATTGAAGTTACATATTTTCATATTTAAAAACCTGTAGAACCATCAAACATTTTTTTACTACACAATCAAAGAGCAAAATAAATGGCGATCAACAATTAATCATAGACAAGTTATGGAAATTCGTTTATAACTTCAACATCCCGAATGTATTGACACCACATATTAAACAAAAAAAAAGTAGGTATATTTCGTTGACTCTAAAATGACTTGAAGACATATTTTTTAATTTGAAAAAAGTATATTAATTATGAAAAGAAAAACCATATTGTAGTGTGCGGAGTCTGGCGGAGTTAAAGTTCATTAAAAAATATTTACAAAATATTTGCCACCGAATTATATTTAATCAATGTTACAATAATAAAATTAGTAATAATTAAAGTTTAATAAAAAAATTGAAAAATCTTTAAAATATTTAATTTTTAGAATCCACAACTTTTTTTTTTCCAAACACTAAATAATAAAAAAGTTAATTGAAAAGTAAGTAAATTTTAGCAAATTCATATTAAATATAGATAATTGATAAATATAGACAGTTGTTTTTATGGAAGGTAAGTAAATTGTTTAAATGATTGAAAACGCGTAATAAATTTAATATTTCATCCGCAACGTATGCAATTTTAATTGCAGTCCTAAAGATACCAAAAATTGTGGTATTTATTTTATTTTATTTATTTATAATAATTCTCTCAAAAAGATGTTGAAGCTCATGCAGAGTGTGTTATAATATTGGAATATCTTTGCGTTTTTCACCATAAGCCCAAATGTGTTCCTATTGTAATTGTTTAAGTCCTTAGTAACGATAACAACTGTCACATAGATGATCTATATAACTCATACTTGTATATCTTAACTGATGAATAGACAGTACGTCAACATACTGTGTGATATCGAGTAGTAATAAAACATTATCCGTCTTTATATTACTTTAAGTAAAATATAAAAATACAATTTATTAGTGTCAAACAAAGTTTTTGTAATTTTCAAAATATTCAAAAATTTGTTATGAAAACTAATAATCAATAGCTGGCAATCAATAAATGACTAAAGGAGGCAGAGCCCTTAAATTTAATTTGATTAAGATTGTATTAATAATATATTTTTTTCTTTTTGTGCTCTTGACAGCACAGTATTGCAAGTTTATACTACAATATCTACAACATTTTGAGCATTTATTTATCAAATTACTGATTTATCAACTCATTAAACGTGGAAAACTACGGCTATTGTCAGGAACTAAGCCTTTTTAAATAGTAATATATCGATTTTATTTAATTTTTTACCAGATTATAACATACTCTCAATTATTTGTCATTTATTATATCCCAATGACAAAGGCCCGAAAAACCAATAAAGCCGAAAAACCCCAATTACCAGGCCGTAAAACCAATAAAGCAATTTTTCTTTTTTGCTTCATCGGAAATCGAACCTGGAACTTTCTGTTGAATGACAGGCGCTCTACCTACTGCTCCACCCAGCGTATAAATATGCAGAGTATTAATCTAATGGATTCACTACTATATGATGTTGCGTAGAGCTTGATTACTATAGCAATCTTCGTAGAGCATCAAGAATTAATACGCTGGATGGTCCAGTACCATTTATCATTGTGATAAAATAAATGATAAATAGTAAATAGATTGGGTCATCGCATAGAAATACCAAAAATTATATAAGATATAGTATACCACAATTAAATTAGTGTAGAGATATATCATAAAAATTCGAAAGAAAACACTATTGTTTGTAATTGTGTATGCCAAATCTCTGTGTAAACCCAGTAGTGTAAAAGTCTGTGTAAAAACACTATTGTTTGTAATTGTGTAATTGTGTAAATCTCTGTGTAAACCCAGTAGTGTAAAAGTCTGTGTAAAAACACTATTATTTGTAATTGTGTAATTGTGTAAATCTCTGTGTAAAAGCAGTTAGAGTGTTCATCTCATAGTTTTGCAATAATATAAAAAAAAAAATATTTGAATGAAAGACATTTCTGAAATTATTTCATCCTTATCAAACCAAATTACTCATATATGTATTCTCAATATCAATAAAAACAAAAAACAGTTGCTATGACTTTTTCATAACTAAAGGTGATAAAGAAAAAATGTACCATTAAATCTTTTTATGACCTAATAATGTCCCTTATTGTCAAGTGTCACTAGTTTTGAGTAAATATCTTAGAAGTATCAGCAGATATTCAAAATCGGTATTGTGATTATCAGTTGTCACCAAACTATTGATAAATTGTGAATACTGGAAAAAATTTGTATTGTAAATGTCAGTAAAATTCAGTTTTTCTGACATTTAAAGCAATTTTTTTCAGATTGATTTTAGCGTAATTTATTTAAATCTTAGGTGACAAAATATATTTTGTTAGAGGAAAAATTTTTTTTTTCTTTTTCTTTGTTTTATATTTAAGTTGTTATTCATTTTAATTAACATTGTCAGTTTATTTATTTTATGTGCTTTAAGGTATTTAAAATACATACATACTTTTTTTATAATAAAATGACCAAAACTTACACCAATAAAATTCAATTAAAGCGATTAGTTGAATTATTGGAGAATAGACAAATTATACAAAAAAAAATCGGTTAATGACATACATATTTATATTTTATTAATAAAACACTATAATTTAAATATTTATTTCTTTGCTAAAAAACCTTAAAACAAATTTAAAATTTTAACTGTAAAAAAACGTCAATTTGATCAGTACATCACAATAGAACAAAATTTTGTCAGTATCACTTCACAATACCAAATATAAAATTTCAACTGACAAAATTTCTCAGTTGTTAGTCGATTGAAAACTGAATATCGCAATAAGGGTCTATTTCTAAAACTGTATTCGTTAATCCAATACAATATTAATATTTTTATACGTAACGGTATATAGTACTGCACTAATTATATTAACACCCTGTATAATAAAAAATTTTTAGAAAATATATTAATATAACATAATATATATATTATATTATAATATAATAATATTAATAATATAAATATTTGAAAGTAAATACCTGATTGACAAACAGCAATGACTACATAACATATATAACATATTATAGTCATTGCAAACAGGTAAACCAAAATTTACTCTGCATTTTAATACACTATAGGTACAATAGTAAATAGATACAAGCACATATTTGAATTTAATTATTTTTTTTTTTTATTTTATATCGTATTTATTCTACAAAATTTAAAAATCATAAAATATTATTATCAAAATCGAAACATTATTTTATTTTCAAATTTAAATGATTTCATTTCTAATTATGTCATTTTCAGTAAATATTTTTAATTATTCATATCATATGCTGTAAATTTACATAAATTTAAATTCATAAATTTTTTCTACATAAAACTAATAATTAGTTATTATAATATATTAGTGGTGGACAAGGATAATAAGATTTTCATATACAATATGTTTTATTTTAATGTTGTAAAATTTTAGTAAATATTTTGATAGCTAAAAAATATATGTATATAAAATCCTTAATAGGCAACTATACTTACTAACTACAAATACGCACATACATATTATATTTTAAATATTTAATTTTAATTTTTTATAACCAGCCCAAACACAAAAGAATTCGTTCACTACTAATTTCTTAACAAACCTAAATTTAAATTAAAATTAAATAATCAAAATCTATGTAGCTGTGTGCGTATTTGTAGTTAATAAGTTGTCCGTTATGGATTTTATATATTATATTTTTTTATTTTTTTAGCTACTAAAATTGAAGCATAATATAAAAAAAATTTAATTAAATTTTAAAAACTCTATCTTCCACTGCTACACAAGAAATACACGTATATACGGTTGCAGAAAATATGGAATAAATTCATTTCTGAGCAAATAAATTAATGAATTAACATATCAATAATACTAGTACCACTCCGCAACGAATCCAAAATGTGATTAAGAGAAAACGGAATGTTACACAATGGTAAACGCATTATTTTACTTAAACATTAGGCTGGACGAAATATTTTACATTGAATTGAATTTGTTTGATTATTTTTTTTAATGTCATATACATAAGGGTTACATGACAAAATTACATAAGACAAAATTACATATGGACAAAATTAAATATGGACAAAATCACATAGAGACAAAATTATGGAGAGACAAAATTACATATGGACAAAATTTCATAAGACAAAATTCAATATGAACAAAATCACATAGAGACAAAATTATATATGGACAAAATTTTATAAGACAAAATTAAATATGGACAAAATTTTATAAGACAAAATTAAATATGGACAAAATTTCATAAGACAAAATTAAATATGGACAAAATTTCATAGATACAAAATTAGATATCAAAAAAATTTTTGTCCATATGTAATTTTATCTTGTGAAATTTTGTCCCGACACCATTGTATGTGTTTTTTATTGATTAATTAATTTTATTGAGTTTTTAAAACTGTATTAATATTTTTTTATATATGTTTCATTATTAAGTCTAGGACGACTAATTTAAATTTATGTAGGTTTAATAAATAAGAAGTGCATGAATTCTTTTGTGTTCGAACTCGTATGATGGTGTAAAATTGTTTTTTTTTCTTTATAGAAAAATAAATAATTTTCATTATTTACTCTAATTTAATCGAATTTATTGGTTTACATTAAATGTAGACATATTTTGTAATATTTTACACACAAACAAACACCCAAATATACATTTCTATTTAATAAGAGGCAAATAAATAAGTAAAACAAAAAATATAAGTATATAGAGAGACATTTTTGTAAAAATATTTTTTATAATTGATATCAATGAGTTTTACAAATCATACATTCTTTAATAATTTCCAATTTAAAGTAATAAGTTTAAAATATTTTTTTATATTTAATTGAAATTTTGCTATTTTAAATTATTTTTGTTTGTTGAATGGATGACAATTAACCCACAACTGCATAGTTTTTGTAGATTACAACTTAGCTTTTGTGTACTTTGTATAGTATGTTACATATTATACATTGGTGCACTAGCACTTACAAAATTGTTAAATAAATCTAAGAACAATACGAACGATTTTATTTTAAAATTTTATATCAAAATGTGTTTATATCGAAATTCGGCAAGGTTTGTTTATAGTCATGACTCATGATCCATCATACATAGAACATGACTCTCTACAGGAAAAACTTAAGACAAAAATGTTTTTGCAAAATCAATAGAAATTTTTGACAGACATGTGAATAATAATTGACTATATTAAATTTTCACTGGAACAGTTGTTACTTCTACCAAAGTGCATAATCTTTGTTTCTTACTAAAAAAAATAACTAAGCTATTTACATAAAAACATTTCCGTATAAAGTCCTGGTTATAATTTATATAAAAAAAAAAAAGTTCATGTTATTTTTTTTACTATAGTAAACTGCAATGTCATTAACAAGGGCTGTAGGTATACGTTTGAAAGATTGCTGTAATAGGGAATTAATGAAAATTAGGAATAAGATTAGATTTAAAACAGAACTCTATAAGGGACACCTACTTTAATGCTAACAATATCACTAAAATTTCCATTCAGTTTGACTAGTTGTTTCCTATCACTAACTTAAACCATTTAAATATAAAATCATCTAAATCCGGCATTTTAGATTTTTATTAATTAACATTTTTTTGTTATTATGAAAACAAACTGATTTAAATAGACTGGTATTTGGTAAAAGAAAAATAAACAAGAATTATTTGCAATATTTGTGAGAAGAAAATGACAGGTCTAGTGTCTCGTATCTGTTAATAAGTGTAACTACAACTTCCTTCCATACGTTTGTTTAATTTGTGATTAATTATCATATTTTCATAACTCTAAACAAATTTATACAAAAACACTTTTAATCTCGTTTAATGTTTAGTAAGACAAACAATAAGATAAAATTATTTAATTCAAAAAAAAAAAAAAAAAAAAAACAATCAAATTTTTTCAAACAATTTTCACACAATTTGTATATATAGTTATCTCATATTTATTTGAATTTAATTTTTAATCTTTATAAAATATTTAATTACTTTACTTTAAATTTTTTTTGATTTTGATTTATCTCTTTGGTATTTTTACAACAACAAAACCAAATTAAACCCAAAATAATAAAAAGTATTATCTGAATAGCAACTATCAGTGGAATAATAAAATCTAATGAATTTGCTGCAAAATAATTCATTTTTAATGATTTTGGTTTTAAATGATCTGGATTCGGATGTCTAAGTATGTATTCAATCCACCAAATTGCTGTATCTAATGGTTTAGATGGACGATCATGAAACGTTTTCGATAATAATTCAATATTTTTTTTATATTTTTTATTTTCTAAAATTTCTTTTAAACCCATCTCAAATGAATGTGCCGTTAAAGTTGTAAAATCAACATGAACAGCAATTCCTTTTTCTACAGCATCTTGAATATTCTGAAAAAAAAAAAAAAAAAAAAAAAAACAATGAAAATATTAATATCAAAATAAATTTAAATTATAAATATTTACTCTAAGCTGATCACAGAATAATGGCAAACCAAGCATAGGAACACTATACCAAATCGATTCTTGTGTGCTCAATCCTCCAGAGTGTGTTATAAAAGCTTGTGTTCTGGAATGAGCTGCACTTAAAGAAAAAAAAAAATTTTAATTGAATTATTAAAAAAGTTAATTTTAATTTTACTATTTCCGAATATTGTAATGCTTTAACAAGAGATTATTTTCGATATGTTCATTAATAAACTAAAATATTTTTCGAAACGGACTGACTATACACAGACTAAACTACAACGGAAATTATTCTATTTGATTTTGTTATTAAATTTTCTGTTGAATTTTTTCAGATTAGATTGGAATTCCAATTCTAATTCCAATTCCAATCTAATCTGGAAAATGGTTAAAAATATAAGATTACTATGAATACAATGAATGCTTCTAAAATAAAGGAGAAAATTTGTTCTACAGTTTTTGTTAAACCATTGAATATAATGAAACTATAGTCGTATCGTAGCGACTTCCAAGTGGAAGCCTGGTAATAGTCAAATGGCATTACTATTTAGAATAGGTTTCAGCTACGGATATTTTATTTAACATACAATTCACATATACATATATACATTTAAACATATTAATTAACATTCACTGATATAAATAACACAAATTTGAGTAATTAGGAAGTTAAAGTTGATAGATTTTACAATCAAAAGTAACTCCTATTCTTAATATATATATATATATATATATATATAGATTTGTCAGAGACACTAGCTTAGTCTTAGAATTGTTGTTTTGGCAAATTTGGATTGCTGTTGCTGCAATCCCTTTAAATCTAATTAACTAATTATTATTTCAACCATAATATTCACCATTTATGATATGCTAACATTAAAATATTTCTTGAAGTTGACATATACTCAAAAATAAAATTTTCCGTTTGTAGTAAACTATACATAACTAATATTATAGATCTTATATTATTATTATGTATTATTATTATTTTATTTATTGCCTTAATGTATTTGTACAATATGTAATTTTCATATATTTTAATTCTATATTTCAAGAGCTTATATTACTAGAATATTTACACCTTTGATTTGTAATTATTTAGTCTAACCTGACTTAACAATTTAGAATAAATTTAATTTGCAAAGGACAAAATGCCAATTTTAGTATTAAGATCATTTTAATAACGTCTATTAACTAAAATGATCTTAATACTAAATCTTAATCTACTTATAGATCTTAATTAAATTTAATTAATAATAATTTTCTTAATCTAAGAATAGTACTTCGATTATTCAATTAATAATAACAAAATAACAGAAATATAATAATAACATTTTGAATACATCGTAACTCAGTCAATCAGATTTTAAAAAATAAATAATTCCTTTTTTTGGAAAAATTTAAAAACAACTTTAATATGATAAAAAAAAATCTGTAAATTTCAAATTTGTTGATCAAAACTCACGTAAATCTTTAAAAATTTAAATTTTTTTTTTTTTTTTTTTTTTTTTTTTTCTCCTATTAATTTAAATTAATAACTTAAAATATATTTTTCACAAAACATCACAAATAGTCAAAGTCAAATAATTGTGTTTACAACAAAGTAAAAATTTAAACTTATGCAGTTATAGTTCGCAGTGTACGATAATGAAATATCCTTATGAATCTAAATCTATGGTCTATCTATATTTATAATGCTATAAATTATAAATATATCCTTTTACTGTTTGTTTATTAAATATATATATAAAACAAAATCAACTTGTACTTACCTAAAATATCACGTTGTGGAAAAAAATTTTTAATTAAAACATTTTTTGGAATTTCTGATTTTATTTTTGTTGCATCAAATTTCCACATAAAATTATATTCGGAAAATTTTTTCATTACTAATACAAACATTTCAATATTTTCATCTGAAATATCTTCTGGTCGAACATTTGTACCCATCGAAAAGAATATACATCCTTTCTTTGCTGATAAAATAAAATTTTCCAAATCTTTTGGTAATGGTTCTGGATCAATTAATTGAAGTCCACCAACTTCAATTAAATTTGGTGGTATTGATTCAGCTGGAGTAATTGATGAATGAGAATTTACTAATGATACTGTTATATATTTTTCTAAATCACCAATTGATTTTTTACTCATTGGAAAATGTTTTTTTCTCACCATATCATTCAAATCTGGATAGAATATATTTTTTTTATATCTGCAAAATTTTAATAAATGATTTTTTTTTTTTTAAAAATCTATTAATAACAAAAACAAAAAAATAAAATCTACTTACAAAAATTCCATTAAAAATAAAAAATGATTATGTAATCTATCAAAATAGTTGTCAATTGGATTGAATATTGCACTGTGAAAAGTAATATAACCTGGATGAAAATCACCTCCTGTAAATCTATTACCAAATGATGGAAATGGAAATGCTGATATACCAATTAATGGTGGATAATTAAAATATTCTAATAAACCAAGTAAACAAGGACCACATGTATAATCATATAAAATTACATCAAATTTAAAATTTCTATCATAAGTTTTCATAAAATTTTGAAAACCATTTGATTTCAATGTTGCATCACAATTAGCAGTACAATATGTACAAAATTCAAATATCATTTTATATGCAGGTATATTGAATAGATCTTTTATTTCTATAGCCTCATGAATTCCAGCATAAACTTCTGTTACAGCAAAATATGAAATATTATTATGTATATTTTTTGAATTTTTTGGTAAATCAGAAATTATAACTGTTACATTATGTCCTTTTTCAGCCAAACCATCAATTAAAACATTATTCCTATTCAATTGGATAGAACAGTATTAATATGTAGGTTGAAAAAAAGCAAAAAATTGATAACAATATCATTCTTACCATATTGAATGACTTGGTGAAGCAATATTCATAAGTCCTAAAATATTAGCCTCATAACTAATATGAATTAAAGCTAAAAATATTAAAATTAATAATTTCATTTTTTATTATTTTATTATTTTCATAACTATTATTAAATTCATTTAAAAATACAATTCATACTGATGGTATATATTTTAAAATTTTCACTTATAAGCTCTGTTATATTCTTCTAAGCTTTATTTAATTGATAAGCGTATATTATATCTAAATTAAATTCATTTAATATTTATTATACATAAATAAAATGTATGCCAGTGGTGAATATTTACGTTACGATCATATTTAATTTTTTAGAAATATAGAAAAATATGTAAGTAAATTTAATAAAAATTTATAAATTTAAATCAAATTTATATTACATAGTTTTATTGATTATGTAATATTACATTACATAATTTAATTTGTAAATATTGATTTGATATATATGGATATTGACAAAATTAAAAAATGTTTGTTGAATATTATTAATTTATGTAACAGTTTATGTAAATGTTTATGTAATGTTTATGTAATTTATGTAAATGCTTATGTAATGTTTATATAATTTATGTAAATGTTTACGGAATGCTTATGTAATTTATGTCAATGTTTATGTAATGTTTATGTAATTTATGTAAACGTTTATGTAATGTTTATGAAATTTATGTAAATGTTTAGAATATATAATTTGTCAATTACATTTTATTTTTTTACTCCTCTTCGGAACATAGGGCTTCCACTTGACATTTCCATCGTACTCGATTGCTAGCTTATGTTTGTTTTTTCTAGTTCTTGTTCTTGTTCTTCGGATCTTCTTGCACGTCATGGGTTCCATTTTAAGCTCATTCGCACGATGTTGTTTGACGGTTTAATGCATATTCATCTTCACTTCCTTCTTGTGATTTGTTTCGATATTGGTATTTTGGCTTTGTTCAGGTTGAATTCTAGTCCGACATGTTTGACAAGTTGTTCCAGGTGTTCTAATTTGTGCAAGATAAGACAGATATCATCTACGTAATCGAAAACTTCAAGTTGTTGGATGAAATATTATTGCTTGAACGCAAATATTCAGTTATTTTCAACAAACTCAAATATTAATTTAAAACAAAATAAATATAATAAAAATATTCTGTAAAAGGGATATGTCCTCCTTTTTGCATCCAAAAGCGGCTACGCATAAAAACAATTAAGGTAAATATTCTATATTAATTAAAAAAATTGAAGCCAAACTACTTTTTTGGTGATTTTGTGTGTCTCTGGATTTTGATTTTGGGGAGTGACTCCAATTTTAAAACTACTGCTGTCCTGTATTATTTGAACACTGCTATTAGTGATGGCAACAACATTTTATCACGTCTAAAAAAATTTGCAAAAGAATTTAAAAAAAAAACGAGATTCTTAGGAAAAACGAGATTTTGAAAAAGCAAGATTTTAAAAAATTGAGATTTTGAGAAAGAAGATTTAAAAAAGAATAATAAAAACAAGATAACTAGAATTTTATTGTGGAATGATTTACTAAGACCTTATTCCCACACCGTTTTAAACTTATTGAATTACAATAATTATCTGTCGGATAATTGCAGATGTCTCTTTAATCTAGCAGATATTTTTAGGTAAAATGTTAGCCATTTCTTCTGTCAGATTAATTCCCACGTCTATTTTGCTTCATTCATTCATTTTTAAAATAGTGTCCTGTTGGAAACGATTTTTTGTCAATGCGAATATTTAGGATATGCCGGAGGCATCTATGAAGTTTCATTATGGTTACTGGCTGGTGGCTGAATTTTCCCATGTTTCGTAAACGTGCAAAAAAACAAATTTTAGATTTGAATTATTTTAACGCGCACAGATATGTTATTTGCCTGCCATATTCCCGAAAACGATGCTGGCTTTGCTGTGTTCAATACCCAGTTCGGCACCTCCATCCTATGATGCGATGCTGCCCAGGTAATTAATCTTATTCACCTCTTGGATATGCGTTTCTTCATGGAGGGTCGGATGTTGTGGTGTGCATGTTTTAGCTGTATTGATTTTTAGGCTCGCAGTTTTCCCAGTGTCATACAATTTTTGTCACATATCATTTATACCTTCATTCTTATGCGACAATAAACATATCGCCAGCGTTATGTAAATTGTTGATACGTTCCAAAGGGCGACAACGGATACCGTTGTTCTCGTTTACATACACAGTAGTAGTCATTATGTCATGTATTACTACTAAAAACAATATGGCTGATAAAATAAAGCCCTTATTTGCAGTTTGACATACCTCGAAGCAATTTGTCAGCTGTACTCGATGTAAGATGTTACATCTTTCAACTTTGTTCGACTTTAATTATGGTTATAATTTTTTATGGAATGCCTCTTCTACTAAGTTATTCACAAATGCACTTACTATGTACTCTATGGAAGGCTTTCTCAAACTGTTGTGAAGTAAATTTGCAAATCAAACTGTAAATGTAATTCATGAGGACGGTTCTTCAAATTATTGACATGATTACTTAAGGAAAATATGTATTTAATTTTAAATTATATAAAATGTAAAAAAACGTTATTCGTATTTTTAGAATTCATATATTTTAGATAATAGCTTTTGTTACAAATACATAATGGTAAATAAATTTTAGATCAATTTAAAATCACCAATCTACCTACCTACATGTATATATGTATGTAAGTACATAAGTTTTTAATAAATGATCAGAACCTACCACACCACTGTATTTTTCATACAATGTACGCTTCAAATTTAGAAAAAAAATTAATTTTATAGCTTTTTTTATGAAATAATTTTGAAATTATTTTAATAACTCTAGAGAGCTTTTTTATGAATTTAGATATTTTTTTAAGTACAAAAAATATTTTTGATTTTAAATTTTACTTATGTTCCATTCTTTTAATAATGATATAGTTCACTGATTATTTGTAATTTCATTATTTTATATATAATTGTAATTATAAAAGTTATATAATTATTGCTCATTCCAGTCAAGTCCAGTCCAATCCAATACTATAATTATCCAATACTCCATAGTCTAGTGAACCTAATGCTTAATGCAATATCGAAGAAATTAATTTAAATATTATAAAACAAAATATGTAACTACATTAATATTACAATTACATGCATGTTCCACAATAATGAAATGATCGATGAACAAAAAATGAAATTCGTTTAAAAATTTTTTGTAAATCATTCAAATGAGCTGACATTAATGATTTAATCATTTTGAAAAGTTTTATCAAGTATCAAATCACGATTATTATAATCCAATTATTCAACTTTTTTTGTAAATTTTACACAAACCGGTTGATTAAAATTTTACACAAATTGATTCAAAAAACAGTGTATTCGTAAAAAAAGAGTGGTATTCGAAAAAAAATAGTATATAGAATGGTATTCGAAAGTAAAATTTAACAAAATTGCCAGATATCTACTTATAGCAGGAAGCTGCAGTAGCTCATGTACGTAAATAGTTTTGTAGTTATTTTCAACTTGATGGAAAAGAAAATGTTTATTTTTAACAAAAAAATTTTTTTTGGTTTTCTCATCCGTTTTCTTTAAAATTTATTAATTTCTCCTTTACTTAATGAATTTAAGATATTCGTCTTTTTCTTTTACTTCTACAAAGCTTCTTAAAAAAAAAAAAAAAAAAAAAAAATTTTATAATAATTACCTTAATAAAATGTAGTAAAAATCGTAATCTCCAATCCTATTTACTCTTATTATTCCTAAGAAATGGTTATTATTTCATACTACTACTAGCACCCTTAAACAATAATAAAAAAGTTAAAAAAAAGAAAAATACAAAATTGAACAAATCACAATTTATTTTTTTTATTTTCTTTTAATAATTTTTTTTTTTTATTAATACTACTGCATCTACATAAAACTTAAAACAATTTTTATTTTAATTCCTTTTTATTTTTACATTATTATCAAATTATGTTTTGACAAAATATACATGAAGTCAATATATATTATAATAATAGTATAATAATATTAATAATTATTATTTATATGAAACACAAGAATTTTTTTAACTAATATAATACAAATTTCTATTAATTATGTGATGCTCATAAAATCACCACCTATTTAAAAAATTAAATTACAAAAAAAGAATAATAATAGAAAAACATACATACAAAATGAAAATAAAATTATGTTAAAAAAAATATTCATTTTAATGGAATAGATAATATAAAGGACAATAATAATACATAATAAAAAACCAGAACAAATTAAAATTACACCAATTAAATGTCACAAAAATTCATTCCAACATCAGTAGAAATATAAAATGACATAATATTAATATAATAAATGTAGATATAAATTTTATTTTGATTAAATATTTGAATATTTTGTAAAAATAAACTTTACATCATAAGAATATTTTTTCAAAGTTACATTAAAATTGTTATTTAATAATTGAAAAAATTTACTTCAAATTTGACTCCTATCAATTATTACATAGTTTTTTTTTATTTAATTTTTTTATCCTTTTTTTATAAAAATTAAATAGAAGCCTTTACCTCAGTAGAACTAAAATGATATTGCATTATAAAGAATTATGATATTAATTTTAAAATATAAAAATTAAGCTAGTTTGCTTTTAAAAATAGTTAAATATGTAGTAATTAAAATTTTATTTCAAAAATCAATTACATAATACATACTTTATATCGTATTTAAATAAATTAGTTATTAGATCCGATTTAAAAATAATCCAGTTGATATAACCACACAACTTGATATTATATGGCATTAATATTCTATTTAATTTTAATTACAATTGCACAAAATAACTGACATTGATTTGGTGTAAAAAGTTTTGAAAATAACACCAACTTATAATGTACAGTGATTTAATTAAAAAAAAAGGGTAAATTTAAATTTTGAAGAAAATTTTGCATAACACAAAATTTAATTGTATCGAAAAAAATTTCTTTAATTATTTATAAATTTTAAATAATTTTTACAACTTAAGTAAATCCTAATTTAAACAAACAAATAATTATTAATATATAAATTTATATTTATATGTATATATTATTAAATTATATGTAAAACAAAATAAATGTGCGTAAAAATTTAAAAACTATCAAAAACAAAACGAAATACAATCTTATACTACATATAAATATTATTTAACGAATACAGATTTCCAAACTCAATTCAATTTCAGTAAAAAATATTTAATTGTTGTTTTTTTTTTATATTGTGTTGTTTTCTGTCTTAAATAATTTTTAATTTCATTTAAAATCAAAATTTAATATACTCATAAAGAATATTTAATTTTTATTTTATGTTTTCTTTTTTTCAATTTATTTATTTAGTCAATAATTTTGGGAATATCGTTTCTTTTGAAATATGTTCTATATTATTATTATTATAGTAAATTATTTATTTATCTTATTTATTTTATTTTCATTTTTTTATTCTATTGCTGTATATGGCAAACTGCTATGCTTAGGTTTTGTCTTGTTAATAAATATTTTAATAGCGCCATTAAAATCTGCACTAATTAGTACGTATCCACAACCTTTTTTTCTTTGTTCAACTAAAGGATCAGCTTTGATATTTGGAAGCTAATTAAAATAAATAAAAAAAAAATAATTAAATAACAAGAAATATTTTAAACAATATTAAGATATTAATCATTTTGAAAAATTTCTTTTTAAATAATGTTTAATTTTTATAGTAGTAAATAATAGTAAGAAACAAAATAACATTTTTGATGTTTGTGTAATTTTCAAATGAAAAATTACAATTAACCTTATAAGATAAAATTTGATAAAAATAAATATTATACAAAATAAAACCACAATTAATAAATTATTCACTTACGGTATCATTTGAAATTTCGTCATCTGGTTCAGGTTTAATAATAGCTTCAGGATGAGGAGCAAATATAGCACAAGTAACTTGAGCGTTATGAGCTTTAATACCCTCCCAAAAATCGCTTCTATCTCTTCGTACCTTTTGGTAAATTTATTTATATAGTCAATAAAATATTCCATTGTAAGATTAAAAATTTATTTACCCTTACCGAGCTCAATTTAGCACAGTCATGATTTGTTTTCCATATATAAATACATTGATTCTCAGATCCAGCAACAATATATTTACCATCATGGCTAAATGATGCTTTAATTTGAGATGAAACATTTAAATAGCCTTTATATTTACAACTCAAATTAAGATCTCTCAAATCATATAAGCGTATTCTACTATCATTTGATGTTACCAATATTTTATCTTCACCTGGCATTGGTTCAATACCACTAATTTTTCTTCCTATACGATTTTTACCTCTTGTTGAACGTACATTTATTTGTGTGTGATATTTTAATTGATCTGTATTATAAAATATACATCGACCATCATATGTACCCACAACAGCAAATTGCCCATTCTGACAAAAATTAGCCGCTGTAATCAATTTTGTTTGACCATCAACTTCGTTCCACAAAGCAACTTTTTTATCTGGAATATTCCAAAGACGTAGTTTACCATCTAAACTGCCACTAAGGAAATAACGATCGTCACGTGGGTGAAACGCTATCGCAGTAACGAAATCAATATGCTGAAAACAGCATAGACATTCTTTGCGTGAAATATGCCATAATCTAACGGTTTTATCCATTGAACTTGACAAAATAAAATAATTTTTAGACCAAGAAACATCCAATAAGTCAGATGTATGTCCGATATAAGAACAAAAAGCTTTGGGCATAAATGGCCCTGTTGATTTATCGGCAGCTGTTGCTGCCATTGCATTTGCAGCTTCTTGATCAATTGATATTTGTGATACCAATGATTCTTGACTTGGAGTTGGCGAGGATTTCTGATCAGTATTATATTTATTACGCATATCCTTAAAAAAACAAAAACAATTAAAAATACTGTATATTAAAAAAAAAAAAAAGAATAATTTACTTGGAAAAAGGGATAAGCATCCTTTAACACCCATATACGTAACATTTTATCTTGACCTGCAGTTGCCAATAGACGTCCACAAGAACTATACTTCATACACCATACAGCACCCGTATGTTCACCAGAAAGATCCTTAATATTAATAAATTAATTTTTTGTTAAAGAAATTGCATAATTTAATTTTTTAATTCTTACTTGAACATGCTGTAATTTGGCGAATTCATAGGGACCTTTATTTGAGCTTGAAGCTTTAATTTTTATATTTAACTCTGGATTAACAACATCTACAATATCAGCTACATCTTCTTTATGGCGTGCATGTGAAACTTCAGAAGCTAAAGATTTAGCTTTGTCCACAGTCTTACGCATAGTCGATCCGAAAAATCTTTTAATTTTTTGTGTTCTCTTTTTTAATCTACCATTAATATCTTCTGTTTCTAGTTCTTCTTCTTCGCCTGGCTGTATTTCAACATTTGGAGGAATTCCAATTATACTTTCCTCGTCTGATTCTTTTTGATTAACAGGTAAGTGACCATATAGTTTGTGAATATGAAGTGATAAAGGATTCCAACCGTCAGGAGTTGGTGGCGGTCTTATTGATGATAAAGGCATATTTTCACCTGTATCCAAATTTTTGACAGGAACTTGATCAAGGATTTCCTTATCAGTTAATTGTTTTCCAGAATCTGTTCTAGTTCGTACATAAATATTCATTTGCTTAAGAACATCTTCATCGCCCGCTGATTTACGACGTTGTTCATTTGCTATATGACCTCTTTGAACTATTTGTGAATTATATCTAAAAGAAACATTTATTCAAAATTTATTTAAAAATATATACGTACTAATACATTAACAATGTACTAAGAACATTTACCTGCTTCCACTTCCTAAACTATTTGAGCCAGTACCAGCTAATTTTGGTCTCGGAGTTTCTGCATTCAATAATTTCTCAATACGTTCAATTTCCTCTTGAGATGGACCTTCCGCTTTATTTGCAGCATCGTCCATCGGTTGAACAACATAAACTCCTTGACTAACTTTATATAAATTAAGACCTTGGCTAGGATCAATAGAACTAAAATTAAAAAAAAAAAAAATTTAATCAATAAGTAAAAACTAAATTATTTTCTTTATACGTACAAATAGCGAACACGACCTGGTGCAGAATTACTTTTTGCGCTATTAGCAGGACTTGGTTTAGAATACACTGATGTCGAAGAATTACCTAATGAGTGTGATATTCGATTTATAGAACCACTACCACCAGAAGAATTAACTTCTGCAACTGCTGTGGCATTAGGCCGATTAGTTGTAGTTGATGATGTTGTTGTAGTAATCGCAAAATTTCCAACATTTGAAGTTGATGGTTGTTGTTGTTGTAACAAAGCTTGAAATTCTTTTGATTGATTTTCTGCTGCCTGACTCCAAGTTTTTTCTAATTCCTTAACAAGATCGCCACACTTTTTACTAATATTTATACTTTGCAAAGATATAGTATCATCTTTTTCTACTGGAGGTAATTTAAATCCTTCATTCATATTGAATTGTTCAGAAGAACTGCTTGAAATTTTTCTAGTTTTTTTCTTACGTCGAGGGGGAGCTATAGGACCACTTAAAGTAATACTATCTGTTGTTTTAGAATGAGCCAGCTTTGTACTTGCAATTACATCTGGTTCTTGCAATATTATTTTATTGTTACTACCTGACATATTTTCACACATCCCACTATTACTACTATTACTTGATCCTTCAGGTGAAGGCTTTGATACACTATGCTCTTTAACTACTTTATTTTGTTGTTGAACCACTAATTGTAAATTAGTATCTTTTGTTGGTGATGTCTCCTTTTCGAAGTTCGAAACAGGTGACACTACATTTGATACAGTACTTGAAACAGTAACAGGTTTTGAATTTGTTGTTTGTGTAACATTCAAAGAATTTCCTAATAACAAAGAACTTTGGACAGAATCGCGATCTACGCTTAATCCTAAAATTTTAACAAAATAAAATTAGTGATTTTAATATTTTTATTAAATTCGAAACTTACCTGAAGGGTCAATACTTCCAGCTAATATTCTTCCAACTCTCCCTAAAGACGTCATACTTTGAATACTAACGGTGTCATTTTCTATAATACGAAACGGGTGTGTCGGTCTATTTGTATAGAGACCGTCCGAGGAACTATTCTGTATTTTATAAATAAGTTTATATAATTTACTTTTAAAAAATTTGATTTTTTTTTTAATTTACTGAAATAGAAAGATTTTCTTTTAAAATTTGATAAGGTCTTAAGATTTGTCTCAATTGGTCACAACTAAGTATTTTAAGTTTTTTTTTTTCTTAAGTATTTGTCACTGTTAATTTTTACATTACTTTATTCCTCTAATAACTTCTACAACAATATTTTTATGCAAAATTTTGTATATTTAGCAGTAAAATATTTTGAAATTTAGCTTAAAATGAATATTTCAAGGTTTGTCTATTTTTAAAATATTTTGTTAATTACAAATTTTCTTTTCATTTGATATAGGTAAATGAAAATGAAGTACAAATTTAAAGTCAGTGTCATCTTAATATTGTGCATTAACATCAATGTTTTAATTTTATAAAAGCACATTTTTTAAATTTCAATTTCAATTTTCAAATTTAGCAATATAAAATCAATAACCAATTTATTTAAAAAAAAAAAAAAAGCAAATATATACCTGTGAATCAGGTGTCAGCGTATTTCCAAGATTTTCATCTTCATCATTTTGCATGCTATTACGAAGATCACGAAAGCGTTGCCTACCAGACTACAACAAAAAATATTTTTAATTATATTAAATGTGCACTCAAGAAAGCCTGAATTCGATAATCTTTGTTTTAGCTTTTTATTTTAAAAATTAAAAAACTACCGATACTAATTTAAAATGAAAAAAAAAACCTGTACCTCCAAAGGTGGTGAAATTAAGTATGTGCAATGTGGGTGTAACGTATCAAAAATTTAAATAACTATAACCTTTCAAGGTAAAGTGGTAAAGTTAATGTTTGATCTTGATATAGTTTTCTACAATGTAACACTTGTTTTAGATAATTTTTGCGTAGGAGATTCGCATATAGTACGCAAAGTGGACAAAAGTTTTAAATTGTGATAATTAAGTAAATAAATAAATTTTGTATTGATTAAATTATGAGTTTGTTTTGAATATTTAAGTGAAAAACTAAATATCTAAGACGACATAAGCACAATGTGTGAATTTTATTAATTTACATATCTAATATAAACATTTATAGCCAAACACAAAATAGTAAAAAAAATTTAACAAAATAAAAGATTCTTACCAGTCCAAGTGATTTTGGTTCTACAAACATATGCTGTTCGTTAGAATGTCTAATTGATAAGTTAGGGCTACGGGTAGTAGGTGTCTTATTAGATGTATCATCTTCAGTTGTTTGTATTCGGATTTCAGGTTCTGGTTTAGATATAGAATATTCTTTTCCACCTACTGAAGGTCGTTGATTTGACCTGCAAAATATAGACGATTACATTTTAAAAACTTTGTAAAACAAATATCAAATTTATTTAAGACTACGCTTCTAATTTGATCTAAATTATGAACGTAAATACTACCAAAAAGTAAATAATAAAGCATAATTTTTCTTTCAATTAACACTTGAACAGTAAGCATACCTAATTGACAATCGGGTTGTGTCCTCAGCATCGAAATATTCCTCAGAACTACTATCCGAATCAACTTTCGCCATTATTAAATATAATTTTTAATAGTCTAAATAACATTAAAATTTACACATAATTAGAATAAACCATATTAATACAAATAAATTTGAAAATTTTCTGAGTCATTTCACAAAAATATGCTTTGTCAAAAAATGGTAAAAATTAACTTCTTGATTGCTGTCAATAGTGTCAATTATGACAATTGAAAAAATTATAGTATTGCCAGCTTTTGTTTAAAATTGTTGCATATTGGTAAATTAAAAATGTTTGCTTTTGATTAAAAAAAAATAAATTTCATATTAAATATAATAAAATAAATGAAAATAAATTGGAAAGAATTTTTAAGATTCAATATTTTAACAGCATACTAAACTAATTTTGAATCCCAAGGTACAATACCACCACGATAAATTAAGCAAATTTTAAGTTTATATTTATTGCTATTATGATGGTAGTGTCCACCTTTCGGATAATAAATATATTCTTTTGAAAATCAACATATGAAATATTTTTGACATTTATCGTGCCGGTATTCGGTATGTGTGTTGTGTTCTGTTCTGATTGTCGCTGAATTGTTTGTAAATTAAAATAAAACTCTATAAAGTCTATAATATTGAAGCTAAAAAGATACAAAAACACTTCAATAAAATACGAAATTTTAAAAAATGGCTGGTAAAAGAAAAACTGATGAAACAGTACCAGCAGAAGAAAGTGATCTCTTACTTATTCGTCCGCTGTTAGTATAAAATTTTCCTTAATCCATCTTATTAAAAAATCAGATTATACCCAAAATAAAATTTCAGTGGTGCTGGACAAGAAGTTGGAAGGTCCTGTATAATGCTTGAATTCAAAGGAAAAAAGATTATGCTTGATTGTGGTATTCACCCAGGTCTTTCAGGAATGGATGCTCTTCCTTATGTTGATTTGATAGAAGCTGATGAAATTGATTTGCTTTTTATATCCCAGTAATATTTTTTGGATTTACTCTTAATTTTTATTGAAATTGACTTTAATTTTTATTTTACTTTTCTAAAGCTTTCATTTAGATCATTGTGGAGCACTTCCATGGTTTCTAATGAAAACTAGTTTTAGAGGACGTTGTTTTATGACACATGCAACTAAAGCTATTTATAGATGGATGTTATCTGATTATATAAAAATTAGTAACATTTCTACCGAACAAATGTTATATACTGAAGCTGATTTAGAAGCTAGTATGGAAAAAATTGAGACAATTAATTTTCATGAAGAACGCGATATAATGGGTGTTAGATTTTGGGCTTACAATGCAGGGCATGTACTTGGTGCCGCCATGTTTATGATTGAAATTGCAGGTGTTAAAATTCTTTACACAGGAGACTTTTCAAGACAAGAAGATAGACATTTAATGGCTGCTGAAATTCCATCTATGAAACCAGATATATTAATTACAGAATCTACATATGGTACACATATACATGAAAAAAGAGAAGATAGAGAAAATAGATTCACATCTTTAGTACAAAAAATTGTTACTCAAGGAGGCCGATGTTTAATTCCAGTATTTGCTTTGGGAAGAGCTCAAGAACTTTTATTAATTCTAGATGAATATTGGAGTCAAAATCCAGAGTTGCAAGATATTCCAATTTATTATGCATCATCTTTAGCTAAAAAGTGCATGGCTGTTTACCAAACATATATAAATGCTATGAATGATAAAATTAGAAGGCAAATTGCTGTTAATAATCCCTTTGTTTTTCGTCATATTTCAAATTTAAAAGTAAAGTATAATAAGTTACCACTAACCACAATTAATTTATGCAAATGTTTTTGTTAGGGTATAGATCATTTTGAAGATATTGGACCTTGCGTTGTAATGGCATCTCCAGGTATGATGCAAAGTGGTCTTTCTAGAGAATTATTTGAAACTTGGTGCACCGAATCAAAAAATGGTGTAATCATAGCTGGTTATTGTGTTGAAGGAACTTTAGCAAAAACTATACTTTCGGAACCTGAGGAAATAACAACACTTTCTGGACAGAAACTGCCACTTAATATGTCTGTTGATTATATTTCATTTTCAGCTCATACAGATTATCAGCAAACTAGTGAGTTTATACGTTTACTGAAGCCAGCTCATGTGGTAAGTTTAACTTTCTTTTTCGTTAATTATAAATTTTAAAAAATTTCAATTAAATCAGATACTTGTTCATGGTGAGCAAAATGAAATGAGTCGATTAAAATCGGCTCTTCAAAGAGAGTACGAATCAGACCCAAATACAAATATAACGTTCCATAATCCTCGAAATACCCATGCTGTTGAACTTCATTTCAGAGGTGAAAAAACTGCTAAAGTAATGGGAAACTTAGCTGCAACAAATCCAGATCCTGGAAATAAATTATCAGGTGTTTTAGTAAAACGAGGCTTTAAATATCATCTTTTAGCAGCTTCCGATTTATCAAGTAAGTAAAGAAGGTAACATTTAAATATCAACATACTAAATTCAATTTCAATTTCAGAATATACCGATATGACTATTTCTGTGCTTACTCAACGGCAAAGTATATCTTGGTCAGGTGCTTTGAGCACCTTAATATTATTGTTAGATCGTGTTGGAGGACCAGGAACTGTTGAATTAATTGAAGCTGAGAAAAAAATTCGAGCATTCAATTGTATTGACGTAATAGTGGAAGGTAAAATAATAATTATGGAATGGCAGGCAACTCCAGTCAATGATATGTTTGCCGACTCCGTTTTATCTTGTATTATGCAAACTGAAATGGGCGGTACTAATTTAAAGGGATCAACTACAGGAGGAAAGCCCGATAAAACCCACTTTAAAGAATGCTTAATTGAAACATTCCAAGACATTTTTGGAGAACATTCTGTACCAAAATTATTCAAGGGAGATGTTTTACCAGTTACAGTTAGTGGAAAAAAAGCCGAAGTTAATTTGGAAACTTTAGTAAGATTTTGGATATTTTTTTATTGATTTTATAAATTTAATATGTGCTTTTAATTTATAGGCTGTTACTTGCCCTGATGATGAATCACTGAAACAAATTGTCAATACTGCAGTTACTAAATTATATCAAGCTCTAGTGCATATAGCCTAAGTATAAATATGTTTATTAATAAACAAAAAATTGAAATTAAATTTGTTTAAAAGTTTTTTTATTATTTATTTTAAATTTCAAGTCGTAAATAAAAAAATCTTTGTGTATCGTTTATGTCAAGATTTAGTATGTATGTATATAAAAACAATAATATAGTTACATAGAAAAAACTTAATCTACTATATAAACCATTGTTTGAGAAATTAATTTTTAAAAAATTTAATATTTTTAAAAAAATTTCTTACGAAATGATTTACAATATTTATTATAGTATATTTCTATAAAATAATTCATGTCTACATTGTACCCGAAACATTTAAGAATTTATTTTTCTTAGCTTTTGCTAATTTACACGAATTTACAGACTGAGCAAATCTTAAGGATTTAACTGATTCGACGTAACAATCTTGGAATGGTGATACATTGATAAACATCAACGTTTTTGAATTACCACCCAAACTTGGCATCAGAAGGTGTGTTAATTTAGAATTTCTATATGGTATATGATCTTGTTTTTGAAGTAATGCTAGAATAACATTTGTTAATTCGCTCAAAGATCGATTGATATTTTTTGTTTCTGTCATTCTTATACTTGTTTTTGGACTCTCAGAACCAGCTAAATCAACTAAGTTAATAGTTCCTACTGATATCTCTGATTTTGTTTCGTGTTTACCAATTAATTCAATTCTAGTGACAGCATGAGAACGTGACGATCTTTCATTTGAAACTGTTGCCGCTGTTGCTCTATTCTGTTTGGCTATAGCCATTAATTGTCTTAAATGATGTGCATTTACAACCAGTTCTTCCGTGATATTGCTTACATATATATCATTTTTACTATTTTTTACCATTCGAATTTCCATGTCCTTTTGCTCATTGCTTAAAAGATCATACAATACCTCATTATATATTTCCAAAAATGTTGCTTTAATTTCGTATTCCCAGCCAAGTCGCTTATATTGATCAATTGATTTAAAAAGTAAATCAACCGTTCTTGGTATAACACCTATTTAAAATTTATAAAATTATTTATTATACTAATCTAAAAAACTGTATATAACTTACCAGGATTATCATAAATACCATCCATTGTATAAGTTTTTCCACTTCCTGTTTGTCCGTATGCAAAAATACAAATATTGTATCCATCTAAAGCTGATTGTATTAATGGTGACACACATTCAAATACATCTTCTTGAGTAGACCGTGCATGAAATACATGATCAAAAGTAAAACCATATGTTGCAATTTTATTTTTTACATTCGAATTGGACAGCTCCAAGTTTGTTATTTCCAATGAACTTTCATCCAAATAATTCCACCCACAGAGTAATTGTTCCTTTTCGCTATCTAATGCTGGTCTAACACGGCAAAATACTCGTATGTTTCCACGTAAATCCATAATTGTATTATGAAGGTCTTTTCTTTCCATATTTGCTCTGAATAACTGATCTTTACTGATTTCAAATTCTTGAGTTAGAAAATCAACATTTTCTGTTAAATCTTTATTACTGGCACGCAGTTCAATTACTTCTTTTGATATTGAAGAAAATTCTTTCGAAATCTTATCAAATTCCTCTTTTATTTGCTCGTAGTCTCTTGTTACACTTCCAAGACTTTTTGTTAACGAATTTATTTTGATTGACTGCGTATTATTTTGTTGCTGTAGACATTTTATTTGAGCTTTCTCTCTTTGCAATTCAGATTCAAGTTCAAAAACCTGATTTTGAGATTCTTCGTATTTTTCTGGTAACGTATCCAAGTTACCCAGTTGCTCCTTTGCATTTTCAAACTTTTCCTTAAGAACTGAAATAGAAAAAATATGGGTATTAAATTTCTATAATTTTTTAATCTATTTATATTTACCTTTATGTTTTTCTAATAAATCTCCAAATCGAGCTTTATAATCATAAGCTGGAATTTTTCTATTTAAACTTATTGTAGAGGATGTAGTAGATTTCGCTGTGGCTGATTTATTTACTGAAGTAGCGCTGTTAGTTTTAGTTAAATTAACTCTTTTATTTGGAACTGATGTGAGTGAAGTTGATTTTTCATTTTTAAATTTTGATGCAACTTGTGTACTAGTTGTTAAAGGTTTCTTTACAGCTAATGAAGTACTTGAAGTTGCAAAACGACCGATTTTGGCTGGAATATCAGCTAATGTGGGTTCATACCTTTTTCCAGGTCGGGACACTTGGCTGAAATCACGAAGATCGCACACCGAACGACTTCTTCTCAATCTCGCGCGCTCCGGAAAAGTCTTTTTTGGAAGCTCAGGTGAGCCCATTCTGAAACCTTTAGCATGTTTAAATATTTTAATTATTATATCTTTTTATTTCATTTATTATACTACCTCCTAAATTTGTTTTTTGGTGAAAATTAGATAAATCTCTGCTGAGCGGTATAGAATCTGTTTGATGCCTTAATATTGTTGAATTAGACTTTAATCTGTCCGTAGGTAATATTTGCCTAGTAGTGAACACTGCAGTAGGTTTTTTAAGAGATGAAGGTTTTGGCAATCGCGATTCCATTTCGATATATACTTTTAATCTAAAAAATTATTTATATTTTGTGTTTGAATAATATTTAAGCTATGTATATTCAAATTATAAATTTATTTAAAACAAACGTTACATACAAACTCCTTTTAAATTGTTTTTAAATGCTTCTCAATCTCCTGCGATTTGACTTCTGCAAAAAAATATCCCTATAGATTATTTTATCTTATGTTTATAGGGTTAATTCAAATATTCACAACGTTTTTTTTTTGTAGTTGCTATTTTTAATAAAAAATTGTAAACTTTAATAACCATCAAAAAGAATTCAAAATATTCTATAGAAAAATTGATAACTAATTTATAATTGAAAAAAAAGTAAAAAATTCTAAATCAAATTCTATAGATTCTAGAAAATAATTTTTTTTGTTGTAAAAATTTTCCTATAAATATTTTTGATTCTCTACAAAAAGAAAAAACTTTCAACGGCAACACAAATATGACGTCACAAATGTAGCAATAAAACGTAAAAAATCATGGCGGCAATTGTCAAATGATTTCGTCATACATAGTATTTAGTTTTGGCCTTTTGTTTGGTTTATGTGGAGTTAATGAAAAAATACTACAAAAATATTAATAATATCATTTTGAGATTAAAATTAACTTTGAATAATAATATTGTAGGCTTTAGGTTGTAATCTAATGGAATTATGTAAAACTAAACGGGTTCAGTAAGTAATTAAAAATGATATACGATGACATTCAATCCATATTATTTCACATAAATCTTTTTCATGTTTTAGTAATGGAAAATTATACAACAAATAGTAACTTTTCTTGCTCGGCCCATTCAAAAACCATTATACATATTGATATGGACTGTTTCTACGCACAAGTTGAAGAAATCCGAAATCCATCTTTAAGGAGCAAACCTATGGGTGTTCAACAGAAAAACATTCTTGTTACCTCTAACTACAAAGCACGAAATTATGGAATTACTAAATTAATGTTAATTGATGAGGCTAAAAAACTATGTCCTGAGCTTATTTTAGTTCCTGGTGAAGACTTAACACCTTATAGACAAATGTCTGCAAAAATTTTTGAACTTTTACATAAATTTACACCATTAGTTGAAAAACTAGGATTAGACGAGAATTTCTTGGACGTAACTGATATCGTTTCAGAGCGCCTAAACGGAAACTTCAACGATATTACTTTTGAAGTTAAAGGTTGTGTTTACCCTCCAAATTGTTCTTTGGATGATTGTATTTGTGGATGCTCACAACGATTATGCATTGGAACTAATATAGCAAAAGAAATTCGAAATGAATTATATCGAGTCCTTGGAGTTACATGTTGTGCTGGAATATCTTATAATAAACTTTTAGCAAAAATTGTCGGAAACAAAAATAAACCAAATAATCAAACTGTACTGGTTTCAAGTAAAAGTGAAGAATTTATGCGGGAACTAATTGATTTGATGAAAATAACTGGAATTGGCCAGAAGACTGAATCTTTACTTTTAGAAAATGGTATAGCAAATATATCTGATTTACAAACATGTGATTTAGAAGTTTTAAAAAAAAAATTTGGATATGAAATGGCAATAAAGTTAAAAGATTTATCTTTCGGAAGAGATTCTAATGCTGTTCGTTCATCTGGCAAACCCAAGACAATCAGTTTAGAAGATTCTTGCCGTCCAATTTCTGTTACAAAAGACATCGAAGAAAGATTTCGACTAATGTTAATGAGATTAGTGGGACAGGTGTCAGAAGATGGTCGAATACCCATAGCAATAAAAATAACTGTAAGAAAATTTGATCCTCAGAAGAAAACCAGTCATCGAGAAACAAGACAAGCAAATATCTTACCTACATTATTTCGAGTTTTAAGTGATGGCCAAATAATGTTAGCTGATAATGGTCAAGAAAAATTAATAAAAATTATAATGAGATTATTTGAGAGAGTTGTTGATATGAAAAAATCGTTTAATATCACATTACTGGGATTAGCTTTTTCAAAATTTCAAGAACGTAAACTTGGAGCTTCACCATCGGTTGCAAATTATTTTATACGCAAAACTGATCTAGAGGTTCAGTCTATTACAAATTTAGTAAATAAAGCTAGTTCGGTAGGAGATACAGAAGAATCACAAAATACAGAAAAAGTTCAAGATCAAGGTAAGTTTAATAATTATCAGTATTAATTTTTTGTAATCATTAAATAATTTTAGTTTTATCTGCCTCAACATCTAATGAAAGCTTTCAAAAACGACGTTCTACTACTACATCTTCACCTATTCCAATGCTTTTAGATATTGACTCAATGTCATCGGATTTCTCTGATATATCTGAAGCTGAAGTAGAACCCTCACCAAAAAAAAAAAGAAGATTAGGTCTTCTTATTACAAAGAGACGTCTTTCACCACCAAGTGAATCTGAAACTTCATCTCCAAGTAAATTAAGAGTATCAGAATTACGTTTAAATTCTCGTGATAGTGATAAGGATAGTCCAATGTCATCACCTGTTGCATCAGCTGTTCCAATTCGTATGTTTAGTAAGATAAATCAAACAAGTTTCTTTACCAATGCAGTTATACCGTCTTCAAAACAAATAACTCGTCCATGTTTTAACAGAACTAAGAGTATTGTTGAATATAAACAATCAAATCCAAAAGAAATAATTTCAAATGAAAATAATAAAATGGAACAAGATTTTGAATGTACAAACAAACAATTAAATCAAACTCAAATATGTGCAGAAAGTCGTCAAACAGATGTCATATGTCCATCTGGTGTTGATCCAGATGTTTTTAAAGATTTGCCGCAAGATTTGCAAAATGAATTAATGCAAAATTGGAATAGAAATACCTTAAGTACTGCTACAACAAGTAATGTTGATAATTCTACAATTAATGCTAAATCTAAAACAAATGGCGCTAATACCTTACATAGATATTTCATTAGAAATAAATAATTGTTTATTGAATGTTAAATAGCAAAAGTTAAAAAAAAACAAAAAATTAAAAATTAATTAAAATATTTATACTATTTCTTAAGTGTGGGAATGGATTGTAAAATTATGTTATAGATTTCATAAATTCTATTTAAAGTAATTTCTACATTATAGATTTCCAATTATTATTTGTGCTTTAAAATGTATTTTAAAATATTCAGAATATCTTATTTTGTTACTTTTATCTCAAATTTAAAAATGCATGATCGTTGAAAAAAAAAGTGATAAAACATGATTTACGAAATTTTTTTTTTTTAAATGAATTAAAATTTGAAAATAATTTAATTTTTAACAGCAAATATGCTTACTATTAGTATCGTTGTAATTATACTTTGAAACTTTGTAATTTCAAATTTTTAATAGATAAGCCTAATTGATAAAATTTACAATACCATTTGTTTTGGGCTTTAGTTCAAAAATAATTCCGTAAGATTGTAAAACACTGTTGGCATTTATTTTTAATATACTGTGTAGAATATAAGTCTACTTAATGCCTTACTTTTAAAATAAATTTTTTTAATAAAATAAAACATAATTGTATACATATTTTTTTTCAGACCATTTCAATTTTTTAAGCAATTTAGAATGTTTTCCAAATCAATAAAATAAAAAAAAATTTAATACTCCTGATTTAATTGCTAAGCTTTTAAGCTTTGACAGTTTATATTTCACAATTAAAAATTTCAAAATAAAATATCACAATAATTTATAATTTTTAGAAAATTTTTCAAATATTTGCAAAACCAAAATATTAAAAAAGAAAAGTGCAAAAACTAATTTCAGTACAATTTTAAAAATAAAAGAAAACAAGGCCACATAGCAAAAGCCTGAATATTTATATTGGATGAATTCACTTTTGTGCTGACGTCAATGCAATTATTGTAAAACGCAATTCATCTGGATCACGTGCCATAAATTCTTTGCAAACTTTTACAGCATCCATTAAAAATGTATCCTCCGATGTAGATCCATGTTGTATTGGAAATGATTTTCTCCCATCCAATTCATAAAGAGTATCATTTTTATTAATAAGAGCAATGAAATGATGATTAACTTGCTCCTCTGGATTAGCTGTAGTTTGTCCCTCCTGTGCCATTTCTTCATGTGTTCCGGTAAATGCTTCATCATTTTCTAACATTTTTCCTCTTTCTTCTGCACTTAAACTGTAAGCAGCATCCAAGTAATTTTTTAAAATTCCTTCATTTAATTCAATACTGTAATTAAATTTAGTTATTAAGCCGTTTTGTTATTAAACAAATAAATTGTTACTCTTTATTATTAGCAATGCTATGAACCAAAGCTATAGTGCCGCAAGCATTATGAATTATTTGTTTCATGTAGAATAAATCTTCTGGCAATTTCTGTGGTTCTTTCTTTAATTCTTCATCTTGTTCGTGTCTGTGTTTCTCGTAGGACTCAGAAACCGGGAAAAGTAATATAACGGCTTTTACTGAAAATGAAAAATAAAGTAAATTGAATTTTAAATGATTTTGATTTTTCATTTTAACTAACCGGGCTTAGGAACCCATTCCAACATTTCTGGTTCAAGGCCATATACATCAGTAAGAGACCATTTATCGGAAACGCCCAATTTCCTTAAGAAGTTATTCATAACCTAAAATTAAGCGATGAATATTAAAAATGTTCATTTTCATTTAAATGTTTTTTTACATCTGGATTAGATTCTAAAGGTATCCAGATTGCCATTTTTATTTTTTTACTTTTATGAAAAATATCACCAAGCTATAAAAATTGAAAATAGATAAACAATTAATTTATAAAAATCAATTTCTAAAAGCAAACACAAAACTAAATGCCGAATTGCCGACTGATTAATATGATGAATAATGAAATGGTTCCTTTTCCTTCTTTGTTCGTTTATTTTGTTATAGAGTAAGAGCGGCTATCAAAAAAAATTAAAATAAATAGAAGTAAAATTAAAACATGAAAGTTCAAATTGAATCCAATTTTTTCATTAAATAAATATTTATAAATTTCTATTGTATTTCTGAATATTATTAAAGGTCAAACATTTAAATGAAGCATCTATTTCGATTCGTAGAATTTATTTGAATTAAAAAACTATTAAAAATATTTTTGAAATAGTGAATATTACCTTTAACTTTTTTTAGGAAGAGTGTTTTCTGGTAAACGTAATCGTAATGAGATGACGTTTATTTTAAAAGTGTCGTGATGACATTTTAAAATAAATAAATATAAACAAGTTAACAATTAGAAACAATTCTATTAAAATTTGTACAATTTAGAAATAATAATAAATAACATATTTTTTATTATGATAGCATCAGATGTTGATCACTTCGTACAATTTCGAACATATCGCAGAGAAAATAAGGGACTTCAAGCCAAAAATCAAGAAACAGTTTCTTTGTTATTATCGAATTTTGGAAATGATGTTTTGGCCTGTAGCGAAAAATTCTTTGAAGAAGAAATTGAATTCAAAGATTTAGCCTCACTTACAAGAGAAGATTTACAGTTATTTGGAATCAAAAATTATGAAAAACAAACTGAAATATTAGAAACATTTTCTCAATTATCTAAACAAGATTATAGCCTAAACGAGTGAGTATGTTTTGAAATTTATTGAATAGATATAAAATTAATAATTACATATTTTATAAATTCAAGGATCAAAGTATCGTCTGAAGGACAAAAATATAATAGCCAAATTTTAGAAAAAGCTACTTCATATCTGGATACAATGAAATTGTCATTGACGGCAACAAATTTAAAATTAAAATTAAATCCATCTGGTGATATTGTACTAGATGAAAGAGATTTTGCAAGTAAATTTGTTTTAAATGCATTGAGTGAATTACAGAATGTGACACAAGACATAGAAAAAGAATTGGAATGTTTGGAAAAAGTAATTCTTTCAGAAATTTATTTAATATGTACAATTTGAAAAACAATTTTTTTTTAGGTATGTTTTAAAAACGTTAATAAAACAGAAAAGACAAATAAATTTTTTAATTCAATAACACTTGGAACATTAACGATTTTTTGTATATCGTTTGCTGTTTTTAAATTGCGATTTTAATTTATATACGTTATAATAAATATGTTCATATGCATAAATAATTTTAATTTAGTATGTATTGTACATAATAATAATAATAATAATAATTAAATAAACAATTTGATTGCAATTACATAGCTACTAAAAATTTCATACACAATTAATTAATTAAAATTATTTTGCTTTTGTATATATACGGTATTGTTATACTAACTAAAAATATACATCTTTTTGGTTATACACAAATACACACATATATGAAATATGAATCTAATATTTTCTGATAAAAATATGTAATTAGAGAAATGTAAATTAAGTTCTGTAATATATTAAATGAAATAAGTTGTTCTTTAATACTTATATAAGCAAAAAATAAATTTTCAAATTAAACAATAATTGTTATTAAAAGTAGAGCACAAAAGAAAGTAATCAAAAATCAAATTATACTATGAGGCATAGCATTAAGTTATTCCACACTTTGTATTAATATTACTCCACATTCACCAAACAAACAAATTTTCTTTCCGATACGACTCTACCTAGTTTACCTTACTCTACCCACTTTTATATAAATCGATTACAGGCTAATTTTTAAAAGCCACGCTACGGTGACCTAATCGAAAACAAAAATTTTGTAGTATTCAAATCTAGTACCGCTCGCTCCTAACTGCAGTCAAAGGAATAAACTAAATTTAGGTTGTAGTGTAATTCGATTATTTATTTTACAACATAAATCATTTTGATAAAAATATAAATAAAATATAACAGACGGCAAACAGTATCGACAAGTTGCTCACACAACACATGTTTCAATTATTATTACTGCGTTAAATTACTGTGGTCTAATCTAACCTACACCTATCAAGCAACGTCCACTCACACCCTGTTTCGACTTGTATGCTTTTTGCAACATATTTTTTACTCAGAGCAATAATTTTTCTGCTGCTGTATTAATACCAATACCAAACAAATTTGATAGTGTGGTCTTTTATACAGAATGTTTCAAACATATTGTATTAGTATATTTCACAGGGTAGAAGAATAACTTGAAAATAATTCTTCTGTTTTTACATCACAAAATTAAAATTCAAAGCAGAAGAAACTTGTGTTGTTCCAAATCCAAACCCTCAATCAAACATGCAAGTATGCAATGCATGTATGCATATGTACATATAGGGAATAGAATAGGGTATCCATGCATTTTGCATTCCATAATTTTTTATTCACTTCATATGAAACAATAACAAAAAAAATTGGCAAGGTTTATCAAAAATGATTGTTATAAAATTCCATGTTCACAAATCCTATCTCCTATTCCTATATGAAATTTTAGTAAAACCAACTATGTATTTAGCTTTGAATGAACACGTTCAGTCTTAATAATAGGAT
This sequence comes from Argyra leucocephala, assembly GCA_963942445.1. NCBI lineage: Eukaryota > Metazoa > Arthropoda > Insecta > Diptera > Dolichopodidae > Argyra > Argyra leucocephala. Next base: position 25,249,310 of record OZ012677.1, on the reverse strand, counting down.
ATAAACATAAAATCGATTTCATTTTCATTTCATTCATTCATTTTATATATGTACATACATACAGATATATATAATTATTTTCCATGATATTGATATGCAATATGTACATATGTATGTACTTCCGATATAAATGAATCCCGAAACGTAAAACAATATTATGAGAGCAGAACATTGTTACATATTTATGTATTGTTTACATTCATTCCATTTAGGATTTCCAGAATTTATAACTGACATTATAAATTTTTTTTTTATTTATTAGGTAGGTATGTAGGTATAATTTCATAAAGCTAAGACGAATAATAATGGTTTTCAATTACATATGCTATTCGCCTGGTTGAAAGAAATTCAGAGCGAAACTTATCTAAATACTTTTAAAACCCTAAAGGGACAAAAATAGCAACTACAAACACAAATAAATATCACACACATTCTGAAATGGTTTTTAGTATATTTCTCTTTAATTTTTCAAGGATCCCTTTAAAATTGATGTCAAAAAGTCTGAATCTGTACTGTTCAACTGAACTAACTGTATCTGCTACTTATATTATATGTGTAACAAAAAAAAAAATAATATGTATATAAAAGTAAAACCAACCACTTACAATTTACAAATTACAAACAATTTACACAACACAAATTAAGCATGGTCTCATTTTTTAATACCTGTATTGTATGTAGTTTAAGGACACAAGGATAATCATTGTGTTATAAGATTTTCTAACACTTTTTTTCATTTTGAAATTAGGTAGTAAAGTATTCAAACAAAAATGGAGCTTATGATGGAATCGATGCATAATAAATTGCTAATTAAATAAGTCAATTAATTTTTAAAATTAAAATGTCCTCTTTATTTTCTCTTGATCAGCTCAGCTCATCCTAAGAAATATTTTTAAGGAAAACAGGAAACACAAACAATATTTATTTAAATTGTAATGTAATCGTAAAGATACTGTGTATAACTTATATATGTATATTATATTATGTAAGGAAAAATGATTAACAAAATATGTATAAAATATCAGGTATCTTAAAATCTATATACATACATACATACAAGTACGTAACAGACAGCAGCTTACAAAAAATTACATTTCTTTGAATATAATTTAAAATGTATTTTTTTAATATAAACTAACTAGATATGATTTTATGTATTATTGGTGTTCGAGTATATAATTAATTTATACATACATAATGTACCTATAGGTATATTACAATATCTTTTAAACTAGGTTAGGTTTAGGTATACCTATGAAAGAGAAAAAAGTTAAAATATATAGCATCAAATCAAAACAAGACTTAATATTTTCAAACATAATAATTTCACTGTGTTTGTTTCAAACTAGATAAATTATTTTAATGTTAAATACGAGAAAGAGAAACATCCGAAGATGAAGATGATTTTATTATTGCTTTTGAAAGAGACGATTTTATTATAATATCAAAATATTCATAACATAATCCCCATATTTAATGAAGAACAAAAAAAAAACAATAAATTAAAATATGTTCATAATCATAACAAAATACAAAAATGTTGTTGAATGTTGATAAGAGAATATTTTATTTATTAATTTGTTGTTTCAAATGTTGTTGAGTAAAAACGTAAAAATATCCAAATCCAAATAATCAATGTAGTAGTAGTAGTAGTAAAATAGAGTAGTAACAGTGTTTTTGTATATTTGTAATCAGAAATCACTTTTGTTTTGAAATTTTGCCTCTAAAAATCAATTCATATTTTGTTTAGATAATTGGCCTATTTTTATGATTACCTGGTAGATTTGACTTTTTGGTTGTGGTATAAAAACTGTTTTCAAATAAACAAACAAACGGAAGACGAGAAAGTCAGACTAGACTACAAAAATTGAAGCAATTTTTTTGATTCTCTAATATTTCAATTAATTTTAAATGTCATTTCAATTATTTGATGCATATTTAAGTACCAGTGTTTGTTTTTATGGCAGTTGTGGTAAAATAAATAACAAATAAGGTATGTCCATATCTATGAAATGTCGAATGTATAAAACAAAATGTATGCAAGGGTAGCTAGCAAGCAATGTTTGTAACCTACCAAGTGTTCTTTACAGACATGACAATATCTTCTTCAATCAACTTTCCATCCTAGGATAATTTTCTAGATTTGAGTAGCTTCCATCAATGTGGGTTAGCATGTTTTAAAATAAGAAAATATATTGTACTCTAAGGGGTTTTAAAATAAGAAAATATATTGTACTCATTTACGCCAAGGGTAAATGATACTGTATATCACATGTATCATTTACCCTTGGCCATTTTCGTATGTTTTATACTACATAAATGTTTTAGAAATATTCTTATTAAATTTTTTTTATGTATATCTTGTATCTATGAAGCTTTCTTCTATACTCTTCCATTAAAGATTATCAAAAAATATTTAAAGGAAATGTCAATTTAAATAAATATTAAAACTCTATTTCTATTAAAAATCGATTTCGGTTATTACACCATCATTAGGAGACTGATTTGTTGTATCAAATGCAAGTCTACCTAAAGTTTTAATATTTATTTAATTTTAATAATGTTTCACCTAGAGGCTACAGCATATTCTATAAATTATAAATGTCAATTTATTAAGTCAGAACTGTAAGGAAAAAAATTATATCAGTTGAAAAGACAAAGGTTAAAAAATTTTCATGTTAGTAACTGTCACGTCAGTACTCTATGTTAATGCACACACTAAAAACCATATTTGTACGTAAGTTAGAAGTAGATATTAAATACGGTACGATACTACGGTGGGCTTGCAAGCCTTGAAAATTATTGTTAACAAAAGCCTAGCGAAATATTTGAAATATAAAGGCTTCAAATTTTAATGACAATCTAATGAATTGTATCATTTCAAGGCCTCCTAAATAGACTAAATAGATATTTAGGATGCCTTGGTCATTTACATCACATGTCATTTACATTACATTTAATCAAAAAGTTATTTGTGTTACCGAGAAGTTTAACCTAGTATGTACAACTCAGGTGAATATAATGTTGTAGCTTTGGATATCTCAAAAGCTTTCAGTCAACTTTAAAATAGATCATAAAATAGGTCTAACTTCTATTTTCACTAAATAAATTGAAGATTTTCCCTCGAATCATTCGATTATTTGTGTTAATTGACGAATTTACATCCTTAGAATATCCTGTGTTAACGCTGGTGTTCCACCACAAGAATCAGTTCTATTTTCTAAACACTGTCTAATATTTTGCAATGATCCTATTTATCTAATCAAGTTTGAATACCGCATAGCTAATTTTCTATGCGATAACACTCGAGTAGATTTCTTTAATTTTCGTCGAAAATCACGTGCTAAGTTACTAATAATAAACGTAATATGATAAATTAAAAAAATATATATATATAAAATATGTAATAATTATGATAGTTAGCATGCTTTACCATGACTCGACCAATATTTTTGACTTTGGTAAAAGTAATACAATTGAGTTTAACGCCAATAAAACTAAAAGCTGTCTGGTATCTCGTAAAACTATTATAGCATTTGGCCCAATCTTAATATCTGCAGATGTATACATACTCAGCGAACTCAGCACTTCAAAGAAGAAAGTTATTTGAAATGACTACCACATATTTTTGCAAAAAATGTCTCTAGATTTTTTTGAGTCATTTGCAAGCAGTATTTTTCTTCCCAGGACATGCTAAATATCTATAAATCTTATATACGACCTTGAACCAAGTTGAAATTCAATTTACACAATATTGTTATCATTTTTTCTGTTTTTATCAGTAGTATCAAAAAAAATTAAACTATTTTATATTATTTTTGGTGTAGTATTAATGTAAAATAGAAAAAATGGGAAAATGTTGCAAAACCATCAAAGACAGTAAATATGTATATGTACATTACTGTTTTTGGCTAAATGTCATAGTTTTAAGTTCTAAAATATTTCTAATTTATTTTTAGACATTTTTATTATTATTATTTTTTTTTATTTATTCCATACATAGTAAAAAAATTAATTATGGTATGTAATTTTTATTTTTTTTATAAAATAATTTTTATTTATTATTTTAATTTAAAAGAGAAATGTGTAGAAAAAAAATTACTTGATTTATTAAGATTTTTTTGTATTTAAGGCTACAAAATACTAGAAGTTAATTCTCTACATCTTTTTAAAGAGTAAAAAGTAAAATGTAGTGGTTGGGATTGTGAATAAAAAGTAAATAAAATTTATAAAATATAAATATTTTGTGAACTCTTTTTTTTTTTCAAATTACTACACACACGCACATTACATACTCGTATATTCTTTTGTAAAATTTTAATAAATTTAGTTTCTACAAATATGATACCCTGTAAATACAAATCCAATTGGAAGACAATGTTAGTTTAGATGGATTCCATATTTTTCCAGAGAAACTACTAACTTAATTTTTTATTTTTTCCATTTCATACGGGTATTTTTATTAACATTTACAACTACTATATATTTTATTCCTTTTACTACCACTTTTACGATTGATATGCAACACTCTGGTACACTAGTATGATGGGTAGCAATGAATAAAAATATAAAAAAAAAACACCCTATTCAAACTTCGAAGAAAAGAAATATAAAAAAAATTGATATTAAATTCATAATTTTTAAAAATATTTTATTTTAAGTTGAATCCTGGCAACCTGATGACTTGGAGTGAAATTTGCTCATTTCTTTGAAAGTGAAATTCCAAACAGAATTTTTAAATTTTTAATTAATTTCAATTTGTCGGTCAATGTAAGTAGCGAGTGAAATAAATAACTGAGTAGATTTGGTTGAATTTGATTAATTGATTGTTAGTTAAGTTCGTTTCGTAGGACAAAAGATTTTTGTTACATCTTATGTTCAACATAAATGAGCGATGTGGTCTGTAAATTTGTTAAGAGCTATAATGAATTTTTTTTTGAGCTCAAGTTGGATTGTATTTAATTTACTCAACTGCCACACATCTATACGTAATAATTGCACGTAAATAGATTTGAGCAAAACATCTCGTCGTCTACATTTTACTGCCATTAGGAAAAAATAATTTATTTTTTCAAATATTTTTTTTTTGGAAAAAGTGCTTGTTAGTAGAAAAATGTAGACGTTCGACTTAAAGAAAAAAAAAACAAATAAATAAATAAAATATATTTGACAAGTTTTTTTTTAAATAAAAATAAAAATAACCGAAAAAGCTTTTTTCTCTAATTTTTCCTTTTGTCCAAAAGTAAAAGTATTTTGTAATCCATAATTAAGCAACGCAACGTAGTAATATGTAAAACAAATTTAAATTGTAGTTTATAAGATGATTTAATCTAAGCTGTAAATTAATTAAAGTCGATAATGCCAGTATATGTTAACTATATTTTGGAATGAATAAAAAAAAAATTAAATTAAAATATTTGACAGATTTAAAAAAAAAATAGCGTAAAGTTAGAGTTGACAATATCATGCAAAGCAATTTTTTTAGTCTTGAAAAGCCTGAAGTTCAATGAAAATGACATTGTATGTCGACAAAATATGTCAAATTATGTTTTGAACAAATACTTATGTTTAAATGGCATCATAGCAATTCATAGTACGACACGACAATGTCAGCAACAAAAATTTGATCAAAACTCAAAAATTGTCGTTGTTGCACTGCGACATATCATTGGACGGTTCTAAATCATTAAAATAAAAAAATAATTCTTGTAAACCTAATAATTTGATTATACAGCAATTGCTAAGATCAATAAATTTAATTTATTTTAAGAAATTGTAAACAATTCGAAATGTAATATTTTATAATTAAAATTAATAAAGATAAAACAAAAAAAAAAATTAAAAATGATTTTCTTGTTGTTTGAAAATGAAAATGTCGCATTCAATTGGACTTGCTTGGCTATATGTCGACAATATATAGGGTAAAGTGACCATATATTTTATGCTGAAATTAGGGGACCAGTTCGAATAAATATAAAAAACCGGTCGCATTGGGATGCGAACTATATTATGATGAGTGGACGTTTAAAACATTTACCAAGAATAAAAATTGGCATTATTTTTCTAATAAAATAAACTTATAGCGTATAATATTATACATTAAAAATATATTCTTTATAAATTATAATTACAATCATCTATGTATATCTTTTATTTATATAAATTACTGTAATAACCAATTAAAATATTTGAATCAATTAAATCTTTAACTTTAACCAATAATATTATCAATAATTGATTAATAACTGTGTTTTTAAATACATGTTGAAACCAATGCCCATCTTAAATGGACGACGACAGAAAGATAAAATACAGTGAATTTTTAATAAATATTTATACTAAAGAATTTCTTCGGTCACTATTAAAAAGTACCGGAATTTTAATAGAATTTACGCTAGAGAATATAGAAAATAGCTTTATAAACCGTTGCCCAATGTTACATTTTTGGGGGGGGGGGGGGTTTAAAAGTAGTTAATTGTAATAAGTCATACGTAGGCTGCAAGTTATATGCTACCCTCTTGTCGTAGTTCTCACTCTATTTTTCTAGGAACAAAAATGCATGGCGTAAACATTATACCATTTCTTACAATACTGGATGCATTTGGTATTGATAAAAAGATTTCTAGTTTAATCAAAGAAGGCGAACATGATGCTAAATACAGTTTACAAATATTATGATAGGTTCTGACAATTATGTGTTAAGAAATTTGAAGAGGAAGATATAAAATTGGGTGGAGATCAAGTAGAAGTCGAGATGAATGCCATCTATTTAAAAGTAAATATCATAGGGGAAGAACATTAGCATTTGAATCAATATGGATTTTTGGAATAATAGAACGAAGTACAAAAAAGTTAATAGTACAACGTGTTGATAGTAGAGATGCTAAAACTTTATATAATGTCTTTGCACATTATGTTTTACCAGGAACCATAGTTTATGCTGATGGATAGGGAGGATACTCACTAATAACCCAGGAGTATAATCTGTTAACAGTGATACACAAACATTATTTTGTGGATCCGGATAACAGATCTATATATACAAATAATATAGAACGGGCATGGAGGTCTTTAAAATCATCATTACGCGGTGTTGGAATGCAGAATATAGATAGTCATCTTAAATTTTTTATGTTCAGGAGAATTTATCTCAGTGGAAATTTTTATGCTAATTTAAAAATTATGTTACAACGTTTTTCAGTATAGATTAAATATTATTTTATTATTATAAATATTATTTTATTTTTTTATTATATTATATTTATTATATTATATTTTTTTTAATTTTTTTTTTTAATTTAATTTTTTTTAAATTTTTTTTAAAATTTTATTTTTATTTGTCCATAGTTATGGGTTCGAATCCTTTATATTCAATCGGGCGAACATTTGGGGGGTTACCAGATGTACAATACGGGGCACTTTCCGGGACAATTTTCAATGTAGGACATACGATTTAAATCCGGGAAAGTCCCGCATAATCCGGGATGTATGGTCACTTTGATATAGGGCCACAATGTCGTGTCGTTTTCATTGAATTTCAGAATTATACAAAATTCTCTTTATAAAAAATTAAAAAATCGAGTTAAGGATACATAATCAACTGTTGTAAGTCCTAACATATTTACTATACAATCAGTATACATCTAATATCAAATGTCTATATTTTACAAAATGTTAAGTAATAAAATTGCCTACCCTACTTCTTATTCTTATGCATACATGCATTTATTAAATTCATAAGTTCACATAAACTTTTCATTAAAAGCCAAATTTAAATCTATTCAGCCTATCTAATTATTTGAGACATAAACCTTTGTATGGTATTAGCTATTTGTTATTTATAAAATTTGTATTACATTTTGTTATTTTCATTTTCACATCTTGTGGCTTGCAAAATTCTAAATGTATTAATAACATTGAATAAATATGATCTGCATGTAGGTATAAATGTATCAATCAATATGGTCTTACAATACATATCTCAGTGGGCAAACAATTATTTGAATCAATTTTGAATAAATTGAATTTTTTTATTTCGGAATATTATATATATATAAATATTTTTTTACACATACACAAAAAAGTTACATGTAAATAAGAATTAAACAAAATTACATTTAAAGGTAAAAAAAAAAAAAAAAAATAATAAATCATTTAAATTTCACCGTTTGATGTTTGATGAACTGAATGACATGGTCCAGTAACAGCTCATAGTATTTCAGCAAGAGTATTTAACCATATATACCATGTACTCCTTGTATTTCTGTAGCAAGGTCCTGTTAAAAATTTTATTTTATTTTTCTCCAATTTAAGAGTAATTTGAAGTGTAATCAATTATGTAAAAATAACAAAAATATGTTTAGAAAGCTAATGTAACAAAATGTGTCATATCAAATTTTTGAAATCCATTTTTTCAAAACTAGCTTAACTTATTATATTTACAGTATTGTAATTTTAAAGCAACGGTATGTATAATAAATTGATTAAATAAATAATAATGTCTATTATTTATTCTCAAATAATGAAATTCAAAATATTAAAAAATACCTATTCTACAAATTTAACCTTTTAAAAGTCGAAATTTTATCAGTAAGAAATATTTCAAAATTAAGGTTTTTCTTTAAGTATTTTATTTTTGTTTAATCTTTTTTATGAAAATATATCTATACAAAAATTTCGAAATACTAATATCGTTTATAAACAACAATTTTGTGAGGAGCAAAACAAAAGTGGAATAATTCAAATTTCGTTTGATTAAAATTTTTTATCTCTTGATTGATTGAATAAACAACAAAAATAACGATTGTTATTTTGAATTAATTTGAAAAATTTTGTTTTATAAAGTGGTAATTTTTTGTTTTAATAGACCAATTCAAAATGAAAATTTGAAGAACTTTTTTAAATTGACATTTTATATTTTTTGAACTTAAGTAAACTTGAAAACTTTTGATGGTCCAAGAACATGTAATAATTTGATTTCAACCTCATTGATGAATTGGAAAAGATATTTATAAAGTAATTTATAGAAATGGATAGAAAATGAATGTAAATTGCCCTTATTGAGATGTTCAGTCGACTGACATCTGAGAAATTTTGTCAGTTGCGATTTTGTATTGCGAACAGCGACTGCAAATAACTATTATCGATCAATTTTTTAATGAAAAAAATAATTCATAAGGAGTTATCGTAATATCGAATAAAGTATATGTATGTGATCGGTAAGAGGTCTTTTGGAGGAGGTCACAAAAGATCCATGAATTTTCAATTTATATAAAAAAAATTAAAAATAATAATTATTCTTAATCAAAAATTTTTTCTTTATAATTGCTCATAAGAATTATTTTTAATCGAAAATAATAAAAATTGCTATGTAACTATTATTGGTAATAGAAAAAATAAAAATTATTTCATAATTATTGAAAATGAAAAGAGAAAAATATAAAAGTTGAGAATTAACTATTTTATATGAGCGAAATTTTTTTTTGATTTTTTTGAATAAAACTTTAGCAGTTACAGTCTATGATTGCGAAGTATACTATATACTAACTTATTGTTCTATTGTGAATATGATATTGTTCTATTGTGAATATTGAGAAAATTGACTGTTTTTTTTACAGTTAAATTTGTATTTTGCTTTAAAGTTTTTAAAAAAAGAAATAATTATTTAAATTAAAGTGTTTTTAATAATAAAATACAAATATGTCATCAACCAATTTTTTTTTATAACAATTTGTCTGTTCTCCAATAATTCACCTAATCGCTTTAATATAATTTTATTGCTGTAAGTTTTGGTCATTTTACTAAAAAAGAAACAGTATGTATGTATTTTAAATATACCTTTAAAGCACATAAAATAAAAAATATTTACAATTTTAATAAAAAGGAACAACAATTGAAATATAAAACAAACAATTTAAGTAAAAAAACATTTTTCCTTTAACAAAATATATTTTGTCACACTAAAATTTAAATAAATCACGCTAAAATCAAACTGAAAAATATTGTTTAAAATTACTGACATTCACAATACCAATTTTTTAACAGTATTCACAATTTATCAGTAGTTTGCTGTCAACTGATAATCACAATACCGATTTTGAATATCTGCTGACACTTCTCAGATATTTACCGAAAACTGACACTTGACAATAAGGGCTTAAATAAATCATAGAAATGAATTATAAAATTTGCAAACATTCGCGAGAAAGAATAAAACATATTATGTCTTTAACTATGTATATTTTATTCGGATTTAATAACCACACAATACCAATAATGATGATTGCTTAAGAATAAACTAACACGAAATACTGAAAAATTACATGCGGTGATCAATGCAAAATATAATAATAGGAAGTAATTAATTTGAATTGAGCAATTCGGAACCATCATTTCTCGCTAATAAAACAAAATTACCTTTTAGAACAAAATTACTGACTAAATGATCAAAGCTAACTAAAAACTATCACGATTGAGCCCATCGTGCAATTTTATTGTTGATTTACGATAATCAGCAATACAAACTAAAGGGAAAATAACAAATTCAATATGAGCTGATAATTTAGAGCGCATATGCAAGAATGTTAGTAAGCAATTGCAAATAAATTGCAAAGATATAGGAAAAAATGTCTTAATTCAAGTGTAATGTATATAGGTGTAAGTATTATATGTACATGAACAAAAATGATATCAGAAAAAAAGAAAAGATTTTATGAACGTTTCATAAAAAGCTGTAAAGTTTCTTACAATCATAGATATTAATTAATTCTATATTTAATATGATAAATTCATTATTCACAATAAATTAAAACAAAAATAATAATCACATATGAATATTTTTGTAATTATAAATGATTATTACCTAAAAAACATAAATAAGAACATGCTGATTTGAATCTGCGTTCACTTCATAGAACCGGCTATATACATTCATTTTTAATGTAGAAATATAAAATTAAAATAAAAGAACAATTGAAAAATAATACATATTTTATCAACTCAATTGACTTTATTTTTTGAAATTCTCGAATACAATAAGACGCAATAAAGAAATGTAAAGCAAATTTAATATTTCCAATGCATATATGGACATAATTTTTCCTTATAAATATTGAGTAACATTTAGTAGCAACGTTGCATAAAAATATTCAATTTAAAAAAGCTACAATGTCAGTTAAGGATATGCCCCAGTAACCAAAAATTGTCATGACAAGTTTTTGTCAACATATTATCAGAAAATTGTAGGCACATTTTGTCGTCAAAATTCTGAAGGGAATTTTTCACAAAATTGTGTTTCGACAAAATATTGACAAATATTTGTCAGGACAATTTTTGATCAACAATATGTGACAATTGGTTAACAGCGTTTGTAAGTTTTTTTTATTTATTTTTACATGCTATAATATTCTATTCATCAGTCTATTCAACACTTTTAAGAATCGGTATTGTTTTAACATTTGTATTTTGAAAAGCACAACAAAGTTTATTTAAAAATATGAATGAATTTTGTAATTACAAAACAATTGAAATAGAACTTGCTTTTTAATTATTTTTATAGAATAAATTATAAATAGAATAAAATATGTAATATATAAAAAACAAATTGTTTTTATTATTAAAAATCCACCCCTTAATTACTGAAAAAACTGTCCTGTCTGTAAAAAAAAAAAAAAAAAAAAAAAAATTGTTGTGAAAATTGTCCAAAAATTTATGATTTACAATTTATTTACAAATTATTCACAAACTGTTGTCAAAATTGTCCACAAATGGATGACAAATTACTCACAAATTGTCGACAAATGCGTTGACAAAATTGTCAACTAAATTGTGACAAATGGGTTCAACCCTACCGACCTTTTTTTAACAAATAAATTTAAAATTTAAATTTATGGGGTAAACACAATTGTGACCACTGACCACCGACTACCAACGAAATTCGCTTGGCTCAACTATTTTTCGTCAAATTAAACACAATTGTAGCGAAATGAAAAAATGAAAATAAACAAACAAAGCAGAAAAGCAAAAGTCGGAATTTCAAAATATAAAAAATCATTTTGAATAATTTATTAATTTATTTGTAGCATCATCAGATTCAAATACATCGCTAATAAATCTAAAATTATCTATGCATCTAATGACAAAAACAAATAAGTATAAATTGTAGAACATATAAAATTTTTAAAAAATACAGAACAATAATATTCTAATATCAGATTTCAGAATAATTGTTTTGTTTATATTTTTTGATGTTTAAAAAGGTTGTCAGAAATGTCAAATCCAACTACCAGCTAAAAAAATAGAAAATAGCCTTGAGCGTATATATTTTGATTTTTTTCATTAGTTCCAATTGTGTTTAACGCTTTGAATTTAAAATTAAAACGTTAACGGTCTTTGGTTTAAGTTTAAATTTAAAAAAAAAATTTATATAACGTTTTTTTAATTTTTTGAAAACAAAATATGATAATAAAACTTTAGTTTGTATCTAAATTTATTTATTTATTTGTTAAAAAATAACTTAAATGTGCATAATTAATAAAATCATATTTATCATATTTAAGTTAAAATGTAAACAATCTTAATAAATTAAAAAAAAAAAACTAAAACAAAACAACATTTATTTTTAACAAAAAAAATTCAATTGCGCATTTAAAAATATCTGTTGCTCATCTATATTAAAAATTTACATTGTAAGAATTTTGTTTTTTACGAATTTATACAACAAAAATAAATTATCTAAATGAAAACGGGTCATAAAAGCTATTTAAACTGGACAATCAAACCAAGCATATTTAGTAAATATGTACATAGTACATATTCAATTAATTAATTCAATAAAATTAAATCGATTCTAAATATTCTGGAGAAATTAAGGAATTTCATAATTATCGAATTCAATCGAAAACAATAAAAAACTAAATTCAAATTGAAAAAAAAAAAATAACAAAGAATATAAAATTAAAAAAATAACAATTTTATTAAATTCAGTAGCGGATTTATATAATAATTTTCACAGCTGACAATTATTCTGTCTATTTTTTCATTAAACAAACATTCAATTGTACAAATATTATACAATTTAAGACATTGTTATTTAAAAGACAGTACAACTGATTCTGTTTTAGCACGGTTGATTTAGATAGATACGTTTAAAAAAACCGTGTAAAAAATATAATGGGTACATATATTAAAAAATTGGTTGCCAGATCACCGACATTGGTGACAAATAAGTAAAATAAAATGTCTTGACATTAATTTTTTTTTAGAATATACAATTTTATTTTAGAATATTTTGCTTTCTTTATTAATACAAAAAAATTATATAAAATACACAACTTTATTAAAATTGTAACAAAAAAATAAAATATTTAAATTTCTCCTATTGTCGGTAAGTGAATTCGCTTTATGAATAAGAAAATTCCCCTAAATTGAAACAGTAAAAAAAAATACTCGCCTTTATATTTTAAATTGAACAGATTTTGTTAATCATGCTAAATCGAATCAAATCGTGTACAAACAAAATTGAATTTATTTGATAGAAAACCGTGTTTGTATATAACCGTTCAAACCCAATCCGTGTAAAAATAGACATAAAACAGAATTGGGTGTCCATAAATGATCAACCAGCTGTGTTTTTTTTTGCCTGAATTGACTATATTAATATTAAGGTTTCATTTATCACACGTTGACACGTATGTAAATAAGTATAATAACAAAATAAAAACGTTACATATTAAAATAGGGTTCAGTGTCTTGTTGGTTTGATTTTTTAATATTAATTTTTATAAATGCATATTCGCTTTAAAATTGTGACAGCTAGGAGTGTTACATGTTATTTGCTTTCTTTTAATTAATTTATTTACTAATGTATAAAATGTATGTACATATATTATTTAATCATTTCTAATTTAATATATTTATATTCAGAACTGTTTTATTTCAATTTAACTTTGTAACTTTGTAATTACTAAAATATATTTTAAATTATAATTTATTAAATATTAAATTTTAAAAAAGATGTTGCAAATTGATTGATTCATAAATAAGGCAACACAAATAAATAAAATGATAAGAACAATATAACATCAATGACATATAATTTCAAAATTGAATTTTACAGATTTTTTAGTTTTTCAATTATAAAAAAAAATCAATTTATTAGGTTTTATAGTTGGTTTTTTGCCAACCTTGATTATAAGTCGGTGAATTAGCGCAGCTAAAATTATAACATGATATTCTTTTATAGAAGTATATAGATAGTTGACTTTACTCACAATATATTTTGTTTTGTAAATCCAAAATCCGAACCTGAAGCCATGGGTTTTCAAAATCAAATAATTTTTAAAGCCTGTGTTTAGACATTGATTCTTGATTTTTGACTTTAACTGCACTTATATGTTTAGACTTAAGCTTGACAAGTTGGGTGGCCTCAATAGGTAGAGCGTATGCCTTTCAACCGAAAGATTTCAGGTTCGATTTCCGACGAAGCGAAAAAATGCTTTATTAGTTTTTCGACCAGTGGTCCAGTACCCTTTGTCAGTGGGATAAAATAAATGATAAAAAATAATTGAGAGAGCATGAAAATGTTATTCTACCTATGAAGTTTAATAAAAAAATAACGTCCACAATATTAGTTTGTTGGTAAAAGGGTATGAAATGTATGCTTAACATTGATGCAAAAATCAAAGTCTATATAAACCCAGGCAAATTGATTTGAAATAGGTCACGTTTCTACAGTTATTTAAAAAATATTCTATTAAACTCTGTCAGCAGTGACATTTCCATTAGTTTTTTTCATAAAAGTTATTGTATATGTACTGCAAATTTAAAAGCTTTTTTTTTAATTAAATTTAAAAATTTACTTCTGCATTATTCTAAAAGGCAGAAGAGCTCAAAAGGAAAACAAAAATGATCGAAATTGGTTGATTTTCCAAAGTTTTCCACATACTTCTCAAGTAAAAAATATCGTGTATATAAAAAATAAGCCCTATATTGTTATGTATTGTATGTATTTAATCTAAAATTTTGTGAAGCTGGGGTTTGTCTGCTTGATTAATTGTACCTATGCTCAAATTACGTCACTGAATACCATTTAATTTTTGTGGTTTAACCATCTCCTTTTTATTTTTATTTTTGTTTTTATTTTTAGTGATGTTTAAGTATTAATATTACAGTAATAAAGATTAGTACTTTGATTTACAAATGTTATATACACCAAATCCAAAATGTTTTAACAATTTTTATACTTTCTTTCTTTCTTGCCATACAAACACAATGATAGCTACATTTCCCGATGATCTAGCCATACTTGCATCTCACAAGAATAAGAATGTGGCTTCTGGGCTCGTGCAAGAGAGCTTAAACAATATCGAATTGTGGTTGAACAAATGGAAGATTAAAGCCAAAGAAGCTAAGTTTAATCACGTTACGTTCACATTAAGGACTGATACATGTCCTACAGTATTTTTAAATAGTAATGCTGTTACACAAACAGAAAGTGTCAAGTATCTCAGAATGCATTTGGATCGCCGTCAGACCTGGAAAAAGCACATCTACACTTCTAAAGAATCCAACTAAGCACAAATTTAAGAAAATTGTATTGGCTCGGCGGTGGAAGGTTTCAAATGACACTGGAAAACAAATTACTGATATATAGGGTGATACTCCAACCAATATGGACTTATATGGTATACAATTATGGGGAACAGCCAAAAAAACATTTATTGAAATATTCCAAAATGCGTTCTAAATAAAGTACTGCGAGCTTTAGTTGATGCACCTTGGTTTGTGCCAAATTACATAATACACAATGCAAGTGTCGACGCTTCAAGACGAAATTCACCGACACAGCCAGACATATCGTGATAGATTACATAGTCATCCCAATGTAATAGTAAGCACACTTATATGAATACTGCACCACATACAAGATTACAACGAAATACACCGGGAGATCTGTAAATTTTTTTTACATTATTATTAATATATTAATATTTTTTATTATAAATTAGGAAATTACTTTTATTGGATTGTAATTTCACATGTGTATTAAGTCAGTCAAAAATATATTCACTTATTGTATTATTTTTAATTAATATACAGATTGTGAATAAAAAAAACAAAAAAAAAAATTAGTTATTCAGGATGTTAATTTAATAAGGGCACTGTTATGAGCTGCTACGTATATAGTAGGTAAAAACTAAATATTAAAACATCGCATCAGCTTCCATGTTTTGACAAATATTGTAACTTTGTAAGTACATTGTTTTTATTTTTTAGCGAAATAAATCTTATTGGGTGTTGTACAATTTATTTAAATATACAATAAATACAATTTTTGACAATGCTCAAAAAGATGCTCAAGCCCTATAAATCCCAAATTGAAGACAAGTGGCGCAATATCACCCATTTTGAAGGAGTATTGCGATCAATTATTAAGTGCTCCTATTATTATTTAATTCTGAAATTGAAATTTTTTTCTTGTATTTCAAAGGTTTAATATTTTCTTTCACTACTCGGACGTAGTTTTTCCAATCTTAACAATTCATATTAGTGTTTTTGTTTTTGGTTTACTTATTTAAAGATCGAATATGTTTCTAGTAGAACTGTACTCTGAAATTTTATACCTTTGTTTAGAAATAATAAAAATTTCAAAGAAAATAAAAATTGAGCAAAAAACCTTAAAACGGCCCCATACACGAAACGATTGGTCGAACAGCTAGTTATACAACAGATTGTATGAAAAATTGAACAGATCATGCAGATTTTTGTGTACACATATCACATTTTTTTCACACACATTTGTCGCGCAGCAGTTAATTTAAAAACAGATAAGTTTATTTTAATTCAATTGAATTTTTACATACAAGTAAGTAGTACAAATTTTAAATATATATTTCTTATGTTTATTCATATCTGATTAATCAGATTAATCCGTTTTACATCCCATCCCTAAAAAACACATTTTGTCGATATAATTAAATAAACTCAATATACATAGATAAACAATTTACTACAGTTCATATTTGAAAGCAAAATCGACATACCCTTTTAAATTTGTATATTTTAATTTTCTTTGACATTGGCTTGACATTTGACAGTAGTACAGTTTGTACTATTATTTTATGCTATACGTTCATACGATTATAAATTTTATTGTTTAAGGATTCATACGACAAAAGAAAGACAACCCTTACACTGTGGAAATCACAAAATGTCATAAAACCGGTTACGGAAAATCGTTCATAGTTTGAACTTCAAGAATGTGGAATCATATTCCCTGTGATGTGTTTGCACATTCAAAATACAATCTAAAGCAATTTTAGAAAAATATTAATACCTTTGTTCTACAACGTATCATCTTCCTACCAATTTCTCTCATATATTTTTTCTTATCTAATTTTTATCCTATATAGTATCCCAATCAAGCTTAAGATGATATCCTAATAATCCTAATATTCCATAGACGATACAATTTTTCTTCAAACGACAATAAAAACGATTACAGTATAGATTGTTGTACAACAAATGGTGTAGTGTATTGGGGCATTTAAATTTTAATTCAGATTCCTAACCGATCATTGAATTTGGATTTTTATTTTGATTATTCATCTAAAAATGTTGACCAAAAAATCTAATGATTGATGATTTTTAAATTTCTTTATTAAAAAATTAATTATGAATGTATATATATAGTATATACCTATATATATTTTTTTATTTAATTATGAAATGAAAGTCATGTTACGAAATTAACTTACCAGTCCCATTAATAAGAAGTAAAATAAAGTCATTGTTCTAAAAGTTCACGAGCTTAATATCGGATCATTATCACCAAATATACCTACATAGCTTTTTACTTTTATTTTTTAATAACAAATTATATTTAATGGAAATTATAAAAAAAATATATATATATATATATAATCCATATTGCAAAAACAAAAACTTTAGTTTGTAATTCACAAATTGTTTGGCTTGGCATTTAACAACTAAATTTTAATTTTGTAAAGTAATTTTTTTATTAAAATTTTTTTAGGGTCGATCGAAATAAGTTATTCTAGTTACTTGTGGCAATTAGCATTATGCTGTTTATACTATACAATTTGATTTACCCATTAGATCTACTGAAGGTTACAAAGTGCAAGATTAAATAAATTAATTAGATATCATTAATACAACCCTTTTTCCATTGTTCTCTGTTGTACGCAGTGATATTTATTTCCTCCCAAGTTCGTCAATATCTCGTTAGTTCACAAGTCGTAGTTCGACGCCAGGTGTTGTTGGGTTTTACTTTCCCTCTGATACCTTGGGGGTTCCATTTTAGGGCCATTCTTATTATATTATTTGATTGTTTTCAGAGTTTGGCCTATCCATCTTCATTTTCTACGCTTAATTTGATACATTATCGGTTCTTCTCCTGTTTTTTTTTATTATGCTCTTGACAGTAACTTAGGTATAGAATAACCTTTTCGGGCTTAATTAAGTATGGTACTGCAAGTTATATTACAATATCTATAATATTTCGAGCATTTGTTTATCAAATTACTGGCTTATCAACTCATTAAATGCTGAAATGCTATTGTCAGGAGCTAAGCCTTCTTAACTAGAATACATCCATTTTATTTAATTTGTTAACAGATTATAATACATGCTATAAAAGAAGGCAACAAGCGCTTTTAGAATAAACTACATTAATCTTAATGAAGCTATATAAAAAAAAATAAAAAAAATCTCAATTGCAAAGGGTAGGTACTGGACAAGGTCGAAAAATCCAGAAGGCATTTTGTTTTTTTTTGATTCATCGGGAATCGAACCTGGGACCTTTCAGTTGAAAGACAGACGTTCTACCTAGTGTATAGTCACCATAAATCCTTATTGCTGATTATATTGGCCCAGAATATTCTACATATTTTTCTTTGGCACTTGTTCGCTAATACTTGAAGTTTTTGACTGATTTCAGGGGTGGCTCTACCTATCTAAATATCTACGGCACTGAACTGTTGAGGGCGCCAAAATTCTAGAGAAAAAATAAAAATATACTTTTTTTTAGTTATTCGTTTTTTAAAAACTGTTGAGAGCTTAAACAACAAGAAAATTATTGGCAAGGAGTATTAGTACGTTTGATCTCTTTAGTTCGGGTTCTAGGTCAACAAAGTTTAGCACTACGTGGTACTGGTAGCGGTAAAAAAAATTGTTTACTCGTGGCAACGGAAACTTTTTATATTTTAAAAATCCCTCATCAGCAACGATTTAATGTGAATTCTTACTTTGCAATCCTTGATACTGCTATTAACTCCGTCAGAGATAGATTTGATCAAGTGCAAAATCTTGAGTTAGTTTTTGGATTCATTTTTGACATTTATAGCCTACAAAATGTAACAGCACTACACCTATATGCATCATGTTGCTTGAGTCTGCATTAAGTCATGATGGCTCTAAAGATATCGAAGCAATGGATTTGTGTAATAAGCTTCAATCTATTTCTACACGCATTGAACAGACTTCGTCGCCGAAAGATGTCCTATATTTTATTTGTGAAAGAAAGTTGACCATATATTGACCCAATTTTTTTATCACCTTATGAATCTTTTTAACGTTACCTGTTCCTGTAGAAAGTGGTAAAAGAAGTTTTCGAAACTAAAATTAATTAAAACTTATCCTCGCTCAAAAATGGCTCACAAGCGGCTTGTAGGCTTGGCTTTCATGGAGCAAGATTATTTTCTTTACGTACCTGTTTTCATTAGTAGCGAGGGTGCCACAAAAACATTGCCTAGGGCGCGACAAAAAAAAAATATTTTGGAGCCACCGCTGACTGATGTTATTGTTGTCATCCGAGTATCGCTGCCATACATAAGTGTTGACATTACACATGCTTTGAATATTCTAATCTTTGTTTTTCTAGTTATTTGACCATTCTTCCATATTGGACTTTATTCACCAAACGCAGCTCTAGCCTTACGAAGTCTGTTATTGATATCGGCTTCTGTACCTAATGTATGTTTGTTCTTAGAATGTTACATAGGTAGAAGAAGGTTTCCATATATTAGACTGTTTGACCTTCAAATGTGATGGTGTTTGTATTGATGTTATTTATCTTCATGACCTTGGCTTTATCTATGTTAATTTCTAGAACTTGTATATAGTATAGTCCAAAATATTTGAATTTAAGTATTTAAATTGATCAGAGATTTGATATAAAAATCATTATCGTCATCCATCATCATTGCCTTGAAATCTCTTCAGTGAGTGGAAATAAATTCTTTCCATTGTCTCCTATCTGAGATTAATCTCTTTTTTCTTATGTGGGTTTTAAATAGATCTCTAAAAGTATACCTGTTATGTAATTAGTGTTCGCATTAATTTTTGAAATAATATTTCTAATCATTAAGAAATAGTTAAATATCTTTAAAAACTTCAAACAATAAAAATTAGTGAGAAAAAAAATTTGGAACAAGATACTTAGACAAAAAAATATTTATATTAGAAAATAATTGTTTATAATTAAATCTAATAATACCTAAATACACTTCAAAATCTAAAAATATATAATTTAAAAAGTTAGCATGTAAATATTTTTATTTCATTGCATAACTATAGGATGTTTTTTGTGTAGTTCGTTTTCTGATCTATGGTAGATTTCAGCTTCAAATAACATTTCCTCTTCTCTGGGCAACATCAATTATTGAAAAATTTGTGGTCCTTAATACGAAATTTGTATTCGTATATACCGAGTGCTACAGAGTATTTGTATTAGCTTTTTAACCCTTTGAAAGAAATGACGGTATATGCCGTCGCAAAGAATTGAGTCTGGTGGCAAATGACGGTAAATACCGTCTTAAGTTGTATTTGTATTATTTCGTTAAAAAACCTTATATTGTTGGCAAAAACCTTATATTGTTATGAATCATCAAGTATTTTTGCTTCGTGTAATATTTTTTTAAATAAAAATGACGTAGTATACAGTCGTTTGATATTTTAGTAGTATGTATAATACGTAGAATATAATTTTAAGAATGTGTGAAATGGTCCAACAAAAAATTTTATGACGGTAAATGCCGTTTTATTTGTAAATTAAATTAATATAAACTGTCCAATTGTAAGCATAGTTGATGACGGGTGTTCAAATATAAAAAAAAGTTTTTGTTTTATTTCATGCTATAATGTATAATTACTGTATTAAATGCAAAATATATTATGTTATAAATATGTTTCAGTAAAATGGACCCTTACAAAAGAGAAGAACAAAAAATATTAGAATTATTTGAAGAAGAAAGTGGTGAACAGATAACGCATAATTATTATTTTGAATTTGAGTCAGAAAAAGATTTTTCCAGTGGTGATGGGGAATTTGGAAATAATTCCCCATATGTAAGTCCTGGCATTAAAAGAAAAGATTCAGATAAAGATCAAAGCGATTCAAAGCTTGAAAGTGATGATCATGAAATTAGTGATGTTCATGATCAATTAAAGTTAATACCGTCAGAACGGTAAATACCGTCATTTGCTTACTAAGAGTAATACTTTGTTCAGGAACGCAATGATGGCATATACCGTCTCTCCTGCACCCCCTCAAAAAAGTAGTACAAAGTTGTCTTTTTAGAACCATTAACAAACGTGAGACATTAATCCTAGAGGTCAAAATTCATTTTTAATTTAGTTATAAAAAGTTCGTTGTTGAGTGACCCGTCACAATTTTAAGTGTTCGTCAAAGGGTTAATAAAGGCAGGAGCCGTTATTTTAAAATTAAATAATAATTTAATTAACTAACTCGAGGGTGATCTAGCGATTGGTGATATTTTAAATTTTCGAGAATGATGCAAAATGGGTTTTAAAGCCCAAAATTTTCCGAAATTCACCGAAATCGAGATTTTCAAATGAGAAGAGGTACTTTTTTAATGCAAATTCGGATTCTATGTCAGAAAATAATAAATTCAGGTTTTTTTTTTACATCTCTAGCTTTCAAATAATTGCTTTTATGGACGATATTTCATGATTTTAAGCCCATCATGGTAGGGTATGTATTGGCTAAAATTTCCAACTTGGAATGATCGTATTTCGATAAGAATAAATTACATTGGTTACAGTATCATCTCTTTGTAAAGTATTTAGCAATTGGTTGCTATTTATACTATACTTACTCTATACTTTAATAACCTCAATTGATCTTAATTCTGACATTTTTTTTTCTTTATTTAGATAAGCTTATTATTTTTACAAAAATAGTTTTCTTTAGTGGCCTTAGCTATTTGATCAAACAATAAATTTTATATCAAATCGGATACATTACTGTACGATCTTGATATAATGTGTGATGAGCTTGTTGTTTTATTGTTTTACAATACCTAGTTAGGTCTATTAAATGATACCATTCAAATAATCGAATATAATAATTGTTGTATTGGAAACCAATACCGTAGAATTTTCTATTTTGGAATGTGACCAGTTCATTGTGTTTCATTCTCTTGATTCGACGAACATTTTTGTCTAAGCACTGCTGCAATTGCCACATGTTTTTTGATTCCATCTGTGAATGTTTCAATGTGAAAATCAATTAGCTAATCTTTGTTATGTACGTATGTTGGTGCATTAACTATATCATGAAGCAATTCATTTTGAAATTTTTGCAGCATTATGATGTATATTTTCTTTGTATAGGTCCATCGTTAGATACCGTACGTGGACACAGAAGTTTTAATATCCATTATCTACTTATTTATTAGAATTTATTTGTACTGATGACTCTGAATTGCACCCTCATTTTTTTTTTTTAAAATATATTAGGCTTAATCTCACTTCAAATTGATCTCGATTTGGACATTACTGTACAGTTTCGATACCATATTTTTTTTTTTTAATTTGAATTTATTTAAGGAAATATCAATAAAATTTGTATAGTCATTAACAGTCATATAGATAGTTTATGTTAACTGGGTCATATTTTCCATAGTTAATTCGGTGAAATACGAAGTTAAAAAAATTTTCCGATCCAAAACGAGTATTTAAAAGGGTGTTGATCAGCTGCTTTTGCTCATAAATCAACTTAGAATTTGCATTAAAAATACAATATAAGAAAATGTTCTTCGGTATTCCAACGTATTTAATTGTAGTAGTTTTAACCGGTCTGCATAAGGAGGTAGAATAACAGAGGCAAACCACGGTAACCTACGTAGAGTAAACTGAAGAAATTTTTTTTTGGATTGCTTCAAGTCTATCGATATGATTACAATAAAATGGCAACCAAACTGGAGTGGCATATTCCAGATTTGGATGGAGAAGGCAGGTTATTGCGTATTATAATGGTGTTTAAATGGAAGTTTTTCATAAACCACCAATTTTGGTAAACTTGATTGTAAAACAATATATACCCAATTCTATGCAATGAATATCATAATATTGAATGAAAATTACTCTCGGAAGATCTTGTATATGTATTTTTTGTTCGTTAATACCACTCAGTCCAATATAATTCATTAATGAGTTTTTTGAATCGAATTTTATTTCCAGCAGTGGTGTTCACTTTGAGTTTTGTTGTTTCCCAATACGCAGTTGCTTCTTTTAAACCCTGATCTTGTTCTATGTTTGACTTGTATGTCCTTGTTTGCAGTGATCCTGCGGATTCAATCTACAATATCTAATATGCATAAATCCTGTAATTTAACAATTCATAAAAAAGGTCTACCTTACAAATACTATTAAAAGATATTCTAAAATGTATACTAATAACAGTATGCAATTTTAAAATAATTATTTTATCTCTGACATTCAATTTTTAATTAAAAATTTAAAAACTTTGTATAACAAAAAAAAACTAAATTGTAAAATAGAAAAATGTGTGAGAAACGCTAAAATTATATCAGTATACATACAATATAATATTCTCAGTTTTAATTTACATTATTATCAATATATATTTTTTCTTACGAATTGATTTAAAGAATGTTTAGTAGAGTACATATGAATATATGTGTGTTCATCACAGAATTTTAGAAAAAAAATTATTTTTCTAAGAAATAATTTATTGCCTATTTAAAATAAACAAACCAATAAAATTCCTAAATTTTTTCCCAATTCATTGTGGTTCTTAAATAGATCAATCTTTTTTAAATGAATATTAAATATATAAATCTGGAGTATGAAAGAGGCAAAATGTCTATGTCAATTTTTATATAAATTGTGGTATCAATATGATTTCGTTTGTTAAATTTAATATGGGCATTTCCACGATGTAGAAGCCTCCCTAGTGTTCAGCTGGAATTGTTGGAAGGACGTCATTATTAATTTTATTTCAATAGAATATATTGTGTCATTTTCAACAAGATATCTATAACAGAGAAAGAGAGAAAGAGATTTTCGACATGTGTTAATAGGAGTAAGTGTTACCTGAACGATGGAGTTACCAATTAGGTGTAGATGCCGATTTTGGATTTTATCTAGGTAACCTAATGAAGCTTGGGGTGAGCCAGTCCATATGTGAGAATTGTACTCCATGTGAAGTTGGATATAACCTTTATAGATATTGGATAAATTTGTTGGAGAAAAGTAGGCTTTAAATTGTGAAAGTAAACCTAAATATTTGGTAGCATTCTTCCTTATAGCTATACCAAAACTATGCTAATTCCTAAGTATTTTTTAGTTTAGATGCATGCCTAAGACTTTCACACCGTTGTAGATCTTTTTCTTGAAATCGTGGGGTTGAATTTTAGACGTGTTTTAAACTTGAGATCGTTTTTTTTTTTAATATCTCGTTTTTTTCCAAGTTAATTTTGAACATTTTATTCATCCCTAGTTTTATTAGATCTAATATTGACTTTTGTAATGCTGAAATGTTGTTTTTTTCCATTTTGGATACATATTTGTTTAAAGTTTTTCACCTAGCTTTGACTCATCCTATCACATTTTGGACATTACTTACTTACTTACTTGTTGGGCGCTACAGACCTTGAAGGTCCTGAGCCTGACGCAAAATTGTCCTCCACTGACTTTGGTCACGAGCGGAATTTCTCCAGTTGGTGATTTGAAGCTCTTTCAGATCTGTCGATACTTCATCTCTCCAACGAAGGTCTCCTTTGACGACGCGTTCCCTGGGGCTTGGATTAGAAGAGTTTCTTAGCTGAAGCATTTTTATCCATACCCTAGGAAGACGTCTTATTCTGACTTTTTTTTTGGCTCGGTCCATGTCTTTGAACAGTTGGTATACTTCGGCATTATATCTTCTTCTTAAAACCACTTCGTTAGACACAGGACCATAAATGCGACGAAGAATTTTTCTCTCAAAGATACCAAGTGCATGCTCGCTTGCTTTTGGTAATATCCACGATTCAGAATCATATAGCAGCACCGTAAGTATGAGCATTTTGTATAATTGTGCCTTAGTATTTTGGAATAGGATCTTTGAACGCAGTTGTTTGGATAAACCGAAGTAGCAATGGTTTGATAGAGTAATTTTTCGGCTTACTTCAACATCGATGTTATTGGTGATGTTGATGTTGGTTCCAAGGTAGATAAACTCCTGAACTACCTCAAAATTACATGAGCCGACAGTGATGTTGTGTCCTATATGGTGTTGTGAGGACATTTTATTTGTCGACAGAATATATTTTGTTTTATTCTAACATCATTATTCTCTATTTATGAGAAAACCTGCTTTACCTGTTTCTTCTTCAATCTGTGTGAAGGCTTCGATAACTGCTCGTCGTGATGTTCCGATAATATCGACGTCATCAGCGAAACGCAGGAGCTGCATCGATTTGTAAAATATAGTGCCCTGTGTGTTTACACCGGAACGTCGCACTATATGCTCCAACACTATTAAAGAAATCACATGGAGATCTGGATCATCTTGGACATTACAATATGTTTTAGTTCAGCTCTTTTGAGCCCTGAATATTGTAATAAATTTATTTCGTTGTTTTGCAAATTAATTAGGAATATAATTTGGCTATCACTATAATGAAATGGAACTATTACAGTATGAAGGTGAAATTAATATCCAAAAGACGTGATATGTAAAAAATTTAAATTACAATAATTGCTGTAATCAAAAAATTTAAAATAAAAGAAAGCAATATTGTATGTGATTGTTTATGCTGAGTCTACCTAAAAGTAGTTACGGTGTTAATCCTATATAGTCTTGGAATTAAAATAAAAAATTAGAATATAAAAAATCGATTTTATTTTTTACTTATTTTTAACTTACAATATTCATCATCATCATTAATTGTCCTCCATTTGTTAACTCCAATCTTGCGACAGTTATTCTCGATTTCGTTCATTTATCTTGTCTACCTCTTGCTCTAGTGTTGTATATGGTACTGTGTTTAATATTATTTTTGGTATGCTTTGATCATTCATTCTCATTATATTGCCCATCAATTATTGCTTCTAGAACTTAGTTTGATCTTATTTGGCACTCACCATCGTCAAATGTTTTGCTCAATATTCTTCTTTCGAGTACTTTTCAATTTATTTTCGTCACTAATTGTCATTGTCCAGGCTTCACAACCATAGGTTAAGATTAGAATGGAACTTTACAAAAACAATGATGAAATTAAACTTTTAAAGTGAAAATTATTTAAATTTAGATTTTGAATTATGCAAATTTACCAATTTTTATCTATCATTCAACATTACAATAAAAATTGTTTTAAATTGTTTTACTCAAAATTAGAATTTTCAACTTTGGTTCTATTTGTTTTATATTCCGGAAATGTACAAAATTAAAATCAACCAAAAAAAGATACAACAATAAATATTTATTGAAATATTTAGGTACTAATTATTGGCCAACATAAGAAAAATTGAGAACATTTGCATAATAAAAATTCTTATTTATTACAGGTAGGTGTAGGTAGGTGTATATAGGATGAAAATAATGTTTAAATTGTTTGTTTAATTACAATCCATATACAAATTTGCTTTTTTGATTTATCTTGTGAAATTAGTTTTGAAATGTAATTGAAAAATTATCTTCTTCAATTTGTAGCATATAAAAAAAAGATAAATGCAGAGTTCAAAGTGCAATTTTTTCTTGTATATTGACTTTGGTCACATTCTATCCTCTTCTTGATTGAAATACTCACTTATCTTTTGATTAGGCTTAAAAAAATTTTTTACTATGCGTAACTAACTATACAAGTCTTAAGTAACTGTAAAATTTGGTTAAGATTTGGTTAAGTTGTAATCAATAACGAATTGTGAGCACAAGTTTTACAGCAATCTTAAAGAGTGGAAAATGAAGTCAAAGGATACAAATAATAAAGAGAAGAAAATTTTAGAAATAAAATTAATTAAAATTGGCTGGTAAAATTATGTGAGGTCATAATTTGATAGATAAAGAATAAAAGTGGACTTAATCAAAATGGAGCGCTAGTTAGAAAAATAAATGTGACCCACAATTTTTTTTTTATAATACATATTGCTTAATAAATTATATTTTGTTTAAGCTTTTACATTTTAGAAAACCAATTATTTGTTAATATGCCACATTGTGGTGTTATCGATAAGACGAATGGCATGCTTTTGAACTTTGTCTAGAAAATTTAATGCGGTTCGTGATGCACCGGCTCATATTATATGTGAATTGTATTCCAACTTGGATCGTATGTATGACTTATAGATACATATTTAGCATGTCCTGGGGAGAAAAATACATTTTGAAGCGATTCAAAAAACCCAACTTATTCGTTTTAGCAATATCAAAGATATGGTCATTCCATAGGCTAAGATAGTTTTAAGTTTGTATATTAAAGGAACATAATAAAAGTTTAATTAAAAAAAATAAAAAAAAATCCATATAATTTTATTGTTGGACCATTTTGTTCGTTTCGTTGAATACGAATATTAAATAGTAACCTCGAGTAATAGGGTCTGGTTAAATAGAGTTGTTTTGCGCGATACTAGACAGCTTTGAATTTTCGATCTGTTAAACTCAACTCTATTACTTTTTCCCCAGTGGAAAATAATGGGTAAATAATGGGTTGAGGGTGCTGAACCCATTACTTATCCATGAACATTTGGTAGTTCATGACTTATTATAAATGTATTTAATTTATTTCTTTATTACTACTTATTATTATTTTTATTAAATTTAGATTTGGAGTTTAATTACGTATCTCATTTTTGTTTGGATCATGTTACGTTTAGTAGTAATTGGTATTATAGCATATATGATTTTAAAAGTAAATCGAAGGATACTATACTTCGTTTGCAAAACTATTGATAGAATTAAAAGTTGATTGAAGAAGATAATTGAAAAATATCAAAAAGAGAGTTGGCGAGAGAATTGACCCTTGTGAAATACCAGTGTTAGTTTGATGTTTGCTGGATATTGTAATAATTAAGATTATCCGACTTAATCAAATATTCGTAAATGACAAGTATGTCAGAATGAATTACTAACAAATATTCTTCTATATTTAGCACAATAGTCTCTATTGTCCCAATGAACAAAATTATTCCAAGGGATAATGTTTGAATATCAGAAAATATTAGGCGTATTTCAAATATTAAATGGTATGAATCACAATATTAGTATACTACAAGGCTTGATAATGAAATTAATTTTACTTAAGTCAACTTAAGTTTTTGTACGACTGTATGATTTTTCATATTTGGAACAGAATAGAGTAATAGTAAACAGAACTGTATATATAGTACACGCTCTGAACACTTATACTTCGTACTTTACTTTGCTCTAAGCACTGTGAGTTGGAAAAAGAAACAATTTGAAGTAACTAATTATAGGTCAGTCTAATTGGATAAAAAACAATTGTCAAAAGGCTTCAATTTACCACAATTATCGGTTTAAAATAGATTGACTTAAACTAAATGACATTTTATTCATTTCATTCCAAACTAATTTTAATCAATTCATTCAAAAAATGTATAGGATTTCGATATCACCTTGGATATTATGGTTCTCGGAACGTGTTTCAGTTTCTTTAAAATATTATTTTTACAAAGTGGTTGATTATTCTAATATTGCAAATTCTATTCAGCTCTCTTGCACCCTCCATCCTTTAGTATAAGAGACATACATATATGTAATAATTTACATATTTGTATGTATGTGTTAATAATATTATATTAATTTACGGTAGCAGATAGAATAGAATTAGATCAATGAAGTCAGTAATAATGAAGATATTCTAATAATAACATTCTTGCATTTTCATTATGACTTAACAGGGACTTATATAGCGAAATTTCATAGAAAGTTTTCATTCGAAAGTTTTCGAGGACAATTTTTTATAAAGTTTGTAATTTAGTTTTTCTGTTAATTTGTAAAAAAAAAAATGGAAAAGCTATATTTAAGTATTTATTTTATACATATTAGTAAATTTTCCCATTGCGCCAGCTATCTTACTACAAATCTATGCTGCAACTAAATAACAACTGTTGAGCCACAAAACTAAAAACTATATTTAGTTCACTGAACACTACCTTGTTTTCGTTAGAGCATAAAAAGTATCATCATCATCATCATCATCAATGTCCTGCAACCCCATCCGTGGGGCATAGAAACACGGACCTAATGACGTTTGACATTTCGTGTTCAATTTGTTGCGCTCGGATGTGTAATAAAGAAAAATGCCAATTGACAATTACTATGTACTAAGTATTTTCAAGATTTTAGCAATCTTTCATTAACTTTATGGAATTTTTCGTTACAGTGTGATCAATAGCGTAGAGATTTCAGGCTCAGAATATTTAAATTAATTAAAAAACATAACAAATAAAATATCATTTGCGGTCAGCCACTCACCTCAATCAAATTACTAGATGATTTAAAAAAGAAAAAAGAGTAACTAAAAAAACATATATATATTTTTTAATCTACAGTCTATCTTGCTGTCTTACATTCCTTAAATTTTTTTTATTATATTAATTTTTTTTTGTTTATTTTCTTTTAAATTTTTCTCTTTTAAACTGTTTTGTTAATTTTTGTTAATTTTTAACAGTAAATAAATTTAAATAAAATATATTTACTTTAATTTTTAATTAATATTGATCATTTTTAATATATATATATACCGGGTGTTCCAGACCATGCGTATCAGCATTTTAAGGGGGGAAGGAACCGTTATTTTAAAATTGAATAAAAATTTTATTAACTAAATCAAGGGTGCTCTATCGATTGGTGATATTTTCAAATTCCGGGAAGGAAGGGAAATCGGTTTTTTTCTCAGACAAAAAATCGCGTTTTCGTCACTTGACGAAGAAACAATTGCACTAATTAAAAATAATAACTTTGTGAAATAAATAAACAAAAAAACAAAAAATAAGAAAAAAATTTAATTAAAAATAAAAATATATTTATTTAAATAATAAAGATATTTTTCAACTGTAGTTCACAAAAACTTATTCAAAAACATTAAAATCTTCAGCTAGACAATTTTTAGTTCTTCAACTTCAGTTGAAAAATTCATTTGTAAGTTATATAAACAGAATTAGTACAATGAAATTCAAAATAGCCACTCATAGACAACCAACCATTTTCTCACAGTGAAACCATATCAATTTATATAATTAATATTCATTTTACTGGTATCTCCATCTTAAGTGTTATGTTTGTATCACATACTATATGCAATATGAATTATGTACTACAAACACTATTTAAATTCGAATAAAGTACGTCAATCGATCTTTAAGAAAACATACTATGTATTTACATTATATATTTTGAACTTTATAAATGGTACAATGGTATAGTAAATTAATTCATTTCAGTTTAAAACGGTGTAAGCGATAATGAAAAAATATATTAATTTTAAGTAAAAACAATGAAATAAAAATTTTCAAGAAATTAATTTCACATTAACTCTATGATAAATTTTTTGCTCAATCAAATTCGACTTAACCATTCAGGAATCATGATTATTATCATTCTGATTATACCTGTATATAACCAGAATGATAATATACAGTTAAGTGAAATGCTCAAATCGCTTAAATTATTATTATTATATTATATTTTTTTTTAGTATGAAAAATTGCAGAATAAATTATTTATGTATGTACACCACAATCAGGATACAGTGTACAATAGGTTTTTTTTTATACAGCCTATAAGATTATATAAGATTATATTAAAATTATACTCTATACAGCCTATAAGAACATAGTTTTCAATAAAATAAAGGAAGAATATTTACCACACAAATATGTATACCTAAATTTGGTTAATTGGTGTTCAATACTTCAGGTAAGTATTTTTATTTCTATCGTGGCGAATAAATAATCAAAAAAAATTTATATATTTTAAAATGCTATCCTGTCAAATTTCGGTTAATTAAATAGTTCCATGAATGAATATAACCATTATTACTGTTATATATAGATAAATCAACCTTTGGTTAGAATTTTAAAAGTACATACTCGTAAATATATGCACTATCATTAGATGTAAACAATATGTAATACAATATTTTTCACTGATCTAGCTACTCACATTCACATTATTCTTTTGCTCCTATATAAATATAAATTTTTGCTAATTTAAAATTTTAAGTGCCCATATACATGTACCTATAATATGTATGTATGTGTATTTAAGAATATTTAACTTGAAAATGTATGTTATCTTACTTGAAAATTATAAAAATAAAAACTACAATAAAATGAAAATTATAAAAATAAAAACAACAATAAAAATAGGAGAAAAAAATTCAAGTATGAGAAAATTTTCAAAGGTTTCAAAGTAAAAAACAAAAATAAAAAAAAAAACAGAATAAAAACTAAAAAAAAAAAAAAAACAACAACTGGAGACCATCATATTATTTTGTTTTACATTATTATTATTTTACTCAATATAAATGAGACTACAGTGCGAGTTGACAAGTTCAGTTTCAATTTACCGATTGTCTTGAACGCATTGTTCCTAATAATTGAAAATAAAAAACGAAAAATTCAAAAGAAAATTTAATTTAACTGAAAAATTCAAATAAATATTTTAAAGCAACGGTAAACAAATAAAACTATTAATATTTAGAAACTATATAAACTATTGAATATAAAAAAGAATTAGTAATTTATATATTTAATTCATTATTATTAAAATATTTATATTAAAAAACATTAATATTAAAATTGTAAATTTTAAAAATTAACTTTCTTTCTGAAGTCTAGACATATTATAACTGTTGTAATCCGATATACAAAAAAAAAAAAAAACAAAATAGAAAGTCAATAATAATCGGATAAATTATTTCATTTTTGAAGTTTTAACTTACCATTTTATAAATAAGTAGAGTCATTTTATATTATTGGAAATAATTAATTGAAAAATAGAAAAAGTTTATGACGAATGTGAATTTAAAATGCAAAATAAAAAAAATTTTAAATGAAAAATTGTTGATTTCTGTGATCTTGTGTATCCTATAGTTTAACTATTGATAGTTAACCACCCACCCACCTTACCTATTAATTTTTGTTATTTATGCACATTAAAAAAATTTTAACGTATTATGTAGGTAACCGATTTGAACAATGGATTAATTAATCGAAATGATATGAAAGCTTGAATATATTTTGGCAAAAATAATTTTTTTTTAAATTAAAACAGGAATTAAAATATATTCGGTTTTGGAATATTTAAATAAAATAAAATGACAATAGTTCCGAAAAGTGAACAATATAGCTTCAAGAACTAGTTCAGGAGTGTATATACATTATTTTCTATTATGAGAATAAATAACACCCAATAAAAATAAAAATAATAATAAAAATAATAATAAAAATAAAAATAATAATAATAATAAAAATAATAATAATAATAATAATAAAAATAAATTAATAATAAAAATAATAATATGTAATAATAATAAAAATAATAATAATAATAAAAATAAATTAATAATAAAATTAATAATAATAATAATAACAATAATAATAATAATAATAATTATAATAATAATAAGCATAATAATAATAATAAAAATAATAATAATAATAAAAATAATAATCAAAATAAAAATGTAAATATTAATAATAAAAATAATAATATGTAATAATAATAACAAAAATAATAATAATTATAAAATAATAATAATAATAAAAATAATAATATATAATAATAATAAAAAAGAAAATAAGAATAATGATAATCATAATAATAAAAATAAAAATAATAGAATTAATAATATGTAATAATAATAATAAAAATAATAATAATAATAAACATAAAAATAAGAATAATAATCATAATAATAAAAATAAAAATGAAATAGTAATAATAATAATAGATTTTTCCGTTTGATTGGATGTATTTATAAAATTTTTATTAATAAGTTTATTTTAAGTCCTTAATGTAACCGAAACTTCAATTAATAGAAACATATCGGGAATCTTCATATTAGTTTATAATATTATTCTAGATTTTGCACTATTATCTAGATAATTTGTTTTGCTTAAAATTTTCTGATAATAAAACACTGAAGCCAATTTTTTCGCTGAGCCGAGGATTTCCAAACCTTTTCTAATTAAATAATTCATTTACTTGGTGATAAACACACAAAGTCTAACTTTCCTTATTTGTACATTATTGTTGATAGATAATTTTATTTATTCATTTCATACCGGGTATATGCTCTTTTTTTAAATAACGGAAAATTATTTTTATCAATGAAATGAAACTTTATGTGAAACGATATTTTGAATATATTAAGATAATTATTTTTTTGCCAATGGCAATAATTAAAGCATGTTATTTAAATTAGATACGTACGTTAAATATGAGGTACTTTAAATTAATTTAAAGTAATGAATTAGGTGGAAAATCGTAATTATTATTGCTTAATATTAATTACTTTTTTTTTTTTTTTTAATAATATTAACAACTTAATTATGTAAAGTAATTTACAAAACAAAAAAAAAATTAATTTTGAATAAATTGAATAAAAAGTTTAAATAATTCATAAGAACTATATATAGTTTATTTCTATAAATAAATTAGTCTGAAGTATGCAAAGTCTATATTCTAATATATTAATACGCTAATAATGTCTGTAAAACTTTGCACTTCGGTGAATTACAGGAAAAAGTAGTGAAATTAACCCAAAAATTTCAATGAGAGGCTTTTTTTGAAGTATTACCGCAAAAAATTACCGATTAAGAATTAAAAAGTACTAATTTTTGTGCCAATCAATCTTTTAAATAAATAATTTATAAAAAAAAAAACATATTCAAGTTCTAAAACCCATATAGGAAAACTATATATTTAATACAAAAACCAATTAAGTTCATCTGAATAATGCAAAACATTATAAAATCAATAAAATATAAAGATTTTTTAAATAAAACGTATTTTTTATAGTCATCAAAATAATTAATATTACCCAAACAATAAGGTACCTTTAAAAAAAAAAGTCCTGGTTTGTGTCTTTGAATTAGCCACTTCAAAATGTTTCTAATTGATCAATGCACATGCAGGCACATTTTCAAATTCAAATGAATGCTTATTTTGTAAAGCAAAATATTGACAAGCAGAAAAAAATATTGCTAATGTTGACATGGTGGTAAATCTTGCTTTGCCAACTTTAAAATTCACTTGATTAGCTAAAAATCCTTCTTAAAGCAAATGATAAATTTGTATTAGGCAACACCAGCAATAACCCTAATTGTTTACTGTTTACATTTTTCGATAGCATTTGAACTAATATTTTAATAGCAATGATTTCGGAGAAAATCTTATATGTTTCAAATAATATGCTAATATTTAAATACCTGATGCAACGCCAATAATTATGATGACACACTAAATTACATACAAATTTTTAATGCGCTCACATATTACTATAAAATAAAAAAAAAATATTTGATATCAAAATTTGCAATAACATCATGAATAATAATTTATGTATTCCCCTATTTTTCCTAAACAAAATGTAAAATTGACTTACATTTTGAGTTCATAAGATCAATATCAATTTACCGATTGTTTTGAACTCATTACTCTTAATTGAAAAACAAAAATAAGAAATACAAATAAAAATATTTAAGTGAAAATATAGTCGTAAATAAACGAATGTTGTACTAAATGAATGATGTACTAAAAATTAGTTTAAATTAGTTGACTCATTTGAAAATGATGAAATTTAAAAGAAAAAAGAAAACAGTAAGTAAGTTTTCATTGTCTAAATTTTACAAATAGTGTATAATTTTTCGCATCCCGATGTAATTATGTTGTAAACATAATAAATTCAAAAAAATATATTTCCAATAGAAAACTTTTTATTTTTTGTTTATTTTTTTGTTTTAAATATTTGAAATACTACTCTATTCCAAAAAAGTTGGCCAACCTTTATGCTTATCATCATAAGAAAAAATGTTGGATAATTAATTGTACTATCTATAAAAGATTTGATTTTATATCGCATCTAGTCAGATTTTCATTATGCCTTACTACTGAAATGGATTAAAAATATAAACAAGGTATATGACCAACTTTTTTGCAATAGAGTAGTATATTCTTATATTTTTATTAAGATATAGAATTATACCACCCATGATGGAATATAATTCACACATTTGTTATGTCGCTTCCTTTTCAGTTTTAGTTTACCTTGACTGCTTTCAGAATCCTGTCATTCGTCTTATAGGCGACCCAAATGTAACTTCATCCTTAAATTTTCTTAGTACATTAGGAACACTTTCCCGGTTTTATAGATACATCGTAGGTGTGGGTACTTAGAACAGTACATATCATATATTTTGTGCTCAATAGAAATCAAAGTACCATCACTCATTTCATTTCATTTAAACAATTTCACCGCGGAACAAGAAGTGTGGTAAATGTCTACATCTACACATTGGAAATCCCAAGATGGCAAAAAAATGGCATTTATAGGGAATGTGAAATCACATCTTTTTCGATGTTCACAGTCAAACGATAACGGTACATTAATAAATCTGCCGAAATTCAAAACAAACATTATAACCGTTTTTTTACTTTAACTCCCTTTTAATTTACATCATAAATTTTTGTTGCAAAATCCTCTCTCGTTAATCAAAAATGTCCCCATCTAAAATTTAGTTTGTTGGGGAAGAGGTATGAAACTTATCATAGATGTATTTTTAAAGTTTAATGTGAAGGGGTGCATTAGAATCAAAAATAAAATTTTTTAAATATTTTAATGACATTTTAATTAGACTTTTCAAAAATTTAATTTTAAATCTTTTTTTAATTCATTTTTTAATTTGTTTCATTATTTTCAGTATTCTGGTACTTAGTATTTTATAATAGTACTTAAATGTAAATAAAAATCAAAAACAAAGTTTGAAGATGATGCATATTAAATTTTTCATATTATTATCAATTTTATTGATGATAACCTGGATCTCAGGAACTCAAATAATTCGTAGTGAAACAAATGCTAAGGTGAGTTAAATTTTATACCAATCCATAAATCTAATTTACAAAATGTTTTTGTTTTACTATTAAAGAGAACATTTGCAATTGATTGGAATAACAATACCTTTACAAAAGATGGTGAACCATTTCGTTTTATATCCGGATCATTTCATTATTTTCGAGCTCATCAAGATACTTGGCAACGTAAATTAAGAACAATGAGAGCAGGTGGACTTAATGCGGTCACAACGTATTATACATTATTGATATTAATTGAATTTAATATACTAATTTATTTTAATATTTATATACAGTTATGTAGAATGGTCTTTACATAATCCTAAAGAAGGTATTTATACATGGGAAGGAATGGCTGATCTTGAAAAATTTGTTGAATTAGCTCAAACTGAAGATTTATATGTTATTCTTAGACCCGGACCATATATATGTGCAGAAAGAGATTTGGTAAAAATTATATCAACTTTTTTTTTTCTTAAAATTCATGTAATTTTCATTTTAGGGTGGTTTTCCATATTGGCTTCTTAGAAAATATCCCAATATTCAGTTGAGAACAGCAGATATAAGTAAATATATATATATACATTTTATATGATGAAATAATAAATTATATATATATATATACATTTTATATGATGAAATAATAAATTGTGTACATTTTTTATTTCTAGATTATTTACATGAAGTTAGAATTTGGTATAAAGAACTTATGACACGAATGGAACCTTTTCTATATGGTAATGGCGGTCCAATAATATTAGTTCAAGTAGAAAATGAATATGGATCATTTAGGGCTTGTGATAAAAAATATCGTGAATGGTTACGTGATGAAACTCATTTATATGTAAAAGATAAAGCTGTATTATTTACAAATGATGGACCTGGTCAGTTAGGATGTGGAAAAATTGATGGAGTTTTAGCAACATTAGATTTTGGATCTGTTAACGATTTGAGTAATATTTGGCAACAATTAAGAAAATATGAACCAAAAGGTCCATTAGTCAATGCAGAATATTATCCTGGTTGGTTAACACATTGGGAAGAACGAATGTCAAGAGTTGCAACTACACAAATAACACAAACATTCATGTAAATTGGATTTTAATGTATAGTTTAAAGAATTTCAATATTTTTTTTTTTTGTTTTGTGTTACAGAAATATGTTAAATGATGGTGCTAATGTTAACTTCTATATGTTCTTTGGAGGAACTAATTTTGATTTTACAGCTGGAGCTAATAGTGATGGTAATGGAAATAATTATCAATCTGATGTTACATCATATGATTATGATGCACCTATGGATGAAGCTGGTGATCCAACTGAAAAGTTTTTCAAACTTCAATCTATCATATCAAAAGTAAGAAAATTTGAAATTAATAAGAATACATTAAAAATATACTATACATATATATTTTTTTCTGTTATAGTATTTACCACTTCCAAATATTACGATTCCAGAACCAATACCTAAAATAAAATATGGTGATATTAAATTATCTCCAATGTTTGGATTATTATGTAAAAAAGGAAAACAAATTTCAAATGGAACTGTAACATCTGATAAAACATTAACATTTGAAGAGCTTGATCAATATTCTGGATTAGTACTCTATGAAACTAGATTACCTAAAGTGAAAAAAGATCCAATTGTATTGAAAGTTGATCAAATTCATGACAGAGGATATGTTTATGTTGATAATCAATTTGTTGGAATTTTATCACGTAGTCAAACAATTAATCAAATAGCAATTTTAGGTGATGTTGGAAGAAAACTACAAATATTGGTAGAGAATCAAGGTCGTATTAATTTTAATGTTCCAAATGATTTTAAAGGTATTTTGGGTAAAGTTACTTATGATAATAAAGAATTAAAAAATTGGTCAATAACTAAATTCCCATTGGATGTGGATGGTGTTGAAAAAATTGATACGATTATTGAACATTTAAAAAGAAATAAAGAAGAAAGATTAACTCCATTAAGAGATAAACTATTAAGAAAAGGACCTGTTATATTTTATGGTGAATTAAATATTGAAAAAAATAATATTGGTGATACATATATAGATACAACTGGTTGGGGTAAAGGTGTTATATTTATTAATGGATTTAATTTAGGAAGATATTGGCCAACAGTTGGACCCCAAATAACTTTATATGTACCTAGAGAAATACTTAAATCAGGTATTAATAAAATTATTTTAATAGAATATCAAAGTGCTGGTGTACAAAAAATAACATTAACAGATGTTCCTAATTTAGATGGAAATTAAAATAAAATATTAGTTTTTTTTTTATTGAAACAAAATCAAAATTAAATTGTGTTTGAATATTTACAGTTTTTTTTTTTTTTTAAATTATTTTTTATTTTAGTCCTTCAAATTGTTATTAGTATCCTGGTCGCAGTAGATTTCTATATTACGAAAGAATATTATAAATACCAATATGTAAAATTAAAATTATGAAAATGAGAATAACAAATACATCAAAGTATATGTATACACTATATATAAAAATGTATATATACACAATACACATACATATTATTCAATTTCTAAGGTTTCAATGTGACAAAATGTTATATTAAGGGAACAATCGTTAAAATTTGAAACTGAATTTGTTTTTTAGAAATCTTGTTACCATTCCTATAATTTTATGTTAAAATTTCAATTCAAATCGCTACAGTAAATTGAAAACAAAAATTTTACGTATTCATTTTACGAATCGCTATCACTGGCAAAAACTTTAATTCACTTTTTTCTTTTTTTATATAATTTCAAGTCTATGAGATGAACACCCTAATTGCTTTTATACAGAGATTTGGAATACATAATCACATACAATAGCTTTTCTATAGACTTTTTATGGTTATATCTACTAATTTAAATGTGGAAAACTATATCTATTGTAGAGTACATACTTAGCCTTTATAATAGCATAGTTCCATTTTTATTTTTAGTGATATCCAAAACTCTCTACTATTTATCATTTATTTTATACCAATGATATGATATGATGGGTACTGGACCAGTTCGTAAATTCAGAAAACATTATTTTGCCTTCTTCGAGAATCGAAACTGCGACCTTTCGGTTGAAAGGCAGACACTAATATATCGATAAATTAATGTGATGTGGAATAAAACCATTTTTACAATTCCATTGCAGAGTGGACACAAATGACACAAAATTATGTAATCTAGAATTACTTTATAATTAAAGTTTTTTACAATGTACAACGATACATTGCAATGGTAATTTACAATGTTCAACAAAAAGATTTATTTCTGCACAATCTACTTTAATTCAACGAAAGAAAATTATATATCATAAATATTGTATTTGCATATATTATTATATAATAATGTATTGCATATTACAAGGCTATGAATTAACGTTTTGGTAAGTAAAAAATTAAATAAATAAATAAATAAAAATATTGTAAAAAGTCGGCTATATAAAATAGTGCAATTTAGTATAAAAATATTTAAAATAAAAGAATCATATTTAGTTATCATAAACATTTTTATATGAAAAGAACTTTCACAAACAATACTATCCGGAAATTAGCCTTTTGTTTGACGAATTGAAGTTCGATCTCAGATTTGGCAATAAAACAGATTGATATCAATTTTTGCTTACACTGGAGTAAATGTACAATATACACTGGACTGTACGGTAGAATATGTGAACCCATTTCCATATATGTTTACTTTTATTATAGAACGTTGTAATGATGATGAAATTTCACGTATATGTATTTTATTGAAAATATTGAATATATGGTTCGAACCCGATGCTGCTAAACTATGTTATCTATTTAAATCTATGCAATAATATGTAACATTTGAAACCAAGGATATTAAAAAAGTGACCTTCTTTAAGGACTTAGGTGTATTTTTTGATGAAAAATTCTCATTTAAACACCATTATAATGTCATTATCAACAAAGCGAATTCCTTACTAGGTTTCATCAAAAGGTGGTCCAAAGAGTTTGATGATCCATATATCATTAAAGCTTTATATATATTTGTCTTGTTCGTTCAAATCTGGAATATGCAAGTCCAGTTTGGTCACCATTTTATCGTAATCATATCGATAAACTTGAAGCAATTCAGAAAAAGTTTCTTCGGTTTGCTCTTCGTAGTTTATCGTGGTCTGATCCTTTTATTCTCCCTTCTTATACAGACCGGCTAAAACTATTACAATTAAATACGTTGGAGTCCCGAAAAACTACTGTTTCTGATATTGTATTTTTAGTGCAAATTCTAAATGCGGAAATTCACAGGCTGTTAAGCAGTTGATCGACACCCATTTAAACACAAGTACTCGTTTCCGTTCGGAAAGTATTTTTAACTTGGTATTTCACCGAACTAACTATGGGAAATATGAACCAGTTAATAGAATGTTTATGGCTGTTAATGAGTATAAAGATTTTATTTATTTTTCGTTCAGTAAATTGAAATTAAAGAAAACTTTATATTTATATCTACCATAATCTATAATATTGTACTTGTAATAATATTTATATATGTATGTAATTTAATTTTTATAGTAATTTCTATATTTTAAGACTTATTATTTTTTTTCTTATATTATTTTATTTTTTTTTTAGGCTAAGTTTTTGCAATAATATTTAATGTAATTTTAATTGTTATTTTTGAATTTTGAATTTTTTTGTGTATTTTACTAGATTAAGATATTGTAACTTGTAATATGTTTGAATTTAGCCATATTGTAAAACAGAAATATTTATCAACTGCCTTTAAACCGAATTTAAAATATAAAACAATAAGCCGTACCGGTGAATTCGATCGAATAAAAATCGAGTACTCGTTCGTAAATTTTCAACCGGCGAATTCGATTTAAAAAAAATTCAAATATTTTTGATCGAAAA
Source organism: Argyra leucocephala (assembly GCA_963942445.1). Classification (NCBI taxonomy): domain Eukaryota; kingdom Metazoa; phylum Arthropoda; class Insecta; order Diptera; family Dolichopodidae; genus Argyra; species Argyra leucocephala. Next base: position 25,208,052 of record OZ012677.1, on the reverse strand, counting down.
TTTTCTCGTTCAAGATAACTCAGTAAATAATTTAATATATTTATTAATATACATAATACATATATTATACCTATTTACTCAATGGCAATATAAATACAACAATATTTAAAAGAAATACAAGATTAGTCCAAGCACTGATGAAATGAAGGAAGTAAGTTGCTACCGAAATATCAATATTTGCAAAATAAATATAAATGATTAGTGAAAAGAAACTCGACTTTTCATTCCATCATTTAAATATATCACTAAAAACAAATCTGATTATCAAAAATAATAATAAATACAACATTTTTATTTTACATATATTTCTGAATGGAATTTGTTGATGTTTTGGCATAGAAATTTTTTGAGAAAGTGAAGTAACATTATTTGAGAGGCAAAGGTTTTTATAAAGATAATAAATATAATTTATATATATACATAGAAATAAAATATATAATTTTTAAATAATATGTATAAAAAATAAAGGTTTAACAAAATTTATCTAAGACTAAACGTTTTTTCGAATATAATTTGGAATAATTTATGAGACACATTTTGTGAACAAAACAGTAAATTAAATTACTTACATAATTACAGAAAAATTATTAAAATAAAATTAAAATTAAAAAAATTAGACATATTCTACCGCATTGTAAAATTAAATACATATAGTTAAAAAAAGATAAATTCCAAAAGCTTAAAAACCCATTTTATACAATTTTTAATTTGGTGACATTGTAATATATTTTAACATACAATATGGAATGTAAAACATTGTAAAAGTTTTAGATTTTTTATAATACGAAACTTGGGGGTAGTTTTCAGTTTAAAAAAATATTGCACGTTTAAGAGATCATATAACAAACAATTACTGTATGGTGGGTAACAGTTTTGCGTTTTGTCAGTACTTGATCGTGACTTTTGAAACGTCAAAAAATACGATTGTAAGACGAACTCTTAAGCTTTTATTATTACAATATCAAAATCATGTGTTTGATTTGTAATGTCTAGCTATACAATGTATTATTTGACGTTATTAAACACTTCTTGCAATTTTACGAACATTTGTTTTTTGAATGTCATAAGACAAAAATAAATGAATAATAATATAGCAAACATATTAATTAATATTAGTGCTTGTCACGTCGATTTGAAAATTCGTGGTTTTGTGGTTATTTTTGTATTTTGACACTAATAGATATTTTTTTTTGACAGTAATGAATATTTTTTTCGTATTTGAGAACATGTTCCAGAGCGTGTTTTTTCGTGGTATTGTGGTATGGTATTTAATGTCAAAGTAATATTTATATTTATTGTTTATATTTATTTAGTTTTTGAAATAAGTGTTGCTATTATTTTAAATTAAATTAATTAAATTCACTTCAATTTAATTTTTTTTGTCACAAAATTTGAATTATAACAGTTGTTTAGAAATATATTGTACAGAATACCACAAAATACCAAAAAACGGTTGTCACGTCGATACGAAAAAAAATATTCATTACTGTTAAGAAAAAAATATCAATTAGTGTCAAAATACGAAAATCCCACGAAACCACAAATTTTCAAATCGACGTGACAAGCCCTATTATATTTGATGATTGTTTTGTATTTAAAAAAGAAAATTTAAGCATGAATTTAGCGAGCATTGATTCTATCAAACGAAAGAAAAAGATTTATCCCTATCCCTATTAAAATGTGTCAGTTAGTTACGAAAACAAACATTTTTTGTTTTTGTTTTTAAAACAAATAAAAACACTCACTCTCAATTGATTATTTCCTGCCACATTTAATTTTATTTCCAAATTATTATGAACGTCAAACAAATGTCTTTGAGAAATTTTCGATACCTTTTTTGCACATTCGAGGTGTCGCAAATACGTAATTTAGGCGTTTATAAACTCAATACATTGTGTTGCAATTATGATTTGGCGAATCTAAACACAAGACATTGTATTTCAACTTTTTTAGACGTTTCGAAAGTCGAGGAGAAGTATAGAAAAGCTGCAAATATTATCAAGAGATAGTAAGCTGTTTACTTCTAAATTATACTAAATTATACTGAAATAAGTCTGTAATAACTCTGTATATTGTATTATATATAGTAATTATTGTTCAATGTTGAAAGAAAACACATTTTATTAACATTTATTACAAATTATATTTTTAAATTCATTTTTTTTTATAATTTTTTAAATCTTAATATTATAATAAAAAAAAGTTCTTTAAAATTCGTTTTAATCATCTAACAATGGTGTATTTCTAAATTTTATTTTTTGATCTGATGTAGTCTTTTGTAACTCTAATAATATAATTAAATTTTTACCAAATTTTAATAATTCTTTTGGAATGTAAATAGTTTTTTGTGGACCAACTAATGGCCAATATCTTCCTAAATTAAAAAAATTCATAAAAGCAACACCTTTACCCCAACCAGATAAATCTAAATATGTATCATGTATAACTGATGTTTTGATATCAAAATAACACCAACATATTTTTGGACCATTTAATAATAAACCATTTTTATTGATTTCATTTGAATTTTCAATATTTTTATATTTTTCTATAAATTTTTCCAATTGATCATATTTTAATGGAATTGAACTTGATGTCCAATCAACAAGTTCTTCTATTTTTCCATTTTGTCTTTGTATTGTGACATTTTTGAGAATACCTTTTCTATCATTTAAATCATTAAAATTAATACGTCCTTGATTCTCTACTAATATTTGTAAATGAAGACCAATACCTGCATTAATTGGTAATGAATTAATATTATTATCTCTTGATAAAGTACCAATAAATATATTATTAATATATATTAGAGCACGATCATGTAAACCATTTATTGTTAAAATTGTCGGATCAATTTTAAAATTTGGTAATTTAGTTTCATATAAAACAAAACCAAAATCATGATTTAATTCTTCAAATGATTTAGGATGTTTTGATACAATAGATTTTTCAATATATTCTGACATTACAGTAAATAAAAATACAGATTTATTTAATTCAATTGATTCTAAAGTCATTTTTGGTGCAACATCTGGAACTGATATTGTTGGAAGTGTAAAAAATTCACCAATAACATTTCGAATTTTATGATATTTTATTGTTGGATCACCTGCTTCATCCATTGGAGCATCATAATCATATGATGTAATATCAGCTGTATAATTACCTGGACCCCAATCATTTGCACCAGCAGTGAAACCAAAATTTGTTCCTCCAAAAAACATATAAATATTTACACTGGCATCATATTTCAGAATTTCTCTACAAAATTTATAATAAATTATTAGAAAATTTTTATAATATTAATAATGTTAATAAATTCATTAAATTTTATTCAAAATTAAATTAGAAAACAAAATTGTATTGTAGATATTATACAAATAATAATATAAATTTTTTTTAAATTCAATTTTTTAATTGATTTTAATATATATTATGGTGATATCGAAAATGCAGTATTAGAGTGTTAACTGCAATGTAGTATGCAGTTAATTAATTCTAAAATATTTATATTAAGTTTCTTTCTGCATAGTTAAAGCAGTATGCAACCATTTTGAATTTATTTATTTTGTATATAATTCGTTATGGAACATATTAGATTGTAGTTAAAATTCAAATACTGATGCATTTTCGATGTCACAATTAGTTGCAAAGACACAGAGAGCAAGAAATTTAATATATTTTTAATCGTCATCATCATCCTGCATGTCCTGCAACCCCATTCGTCGGGCATAGGGTGGAATATGTTTAATGGTTTTATATATTTATTATATTTTTATATAAATATAATGTAGAAAATATATATTTAAAATTTTGTTGTATACTATCATTTTTTCCTAACAATTTTAGTTTATGAATTAATATTATTTATTTATTTTATTTATTCAAACATATCTCAAAAAGAGCTAGAGTTATTATGCTAATACAGATTTGTAATGAATAAATAATGAAGTTCTACATTCTTCATAAACAACCTGTACAGGCGAATTAAATTAAGATATATTATTACAACTACTATAGTATTATTTTGATACAATTATTATATTAGATACTGGTACCATTAACATAATTGAAGTCTTAATGTGAATTCAGTTTCAGAATATTTCAAGACTATATAGCTTAAGAAGTGATTGGAGAAATGATAATAGGTAAATTCAAAAATGCATCAGCAATAAAAATTAATTTCTCAAAATGCTATTCATTTAAATTTAATGAAATTGATTAGTTAGTAAGTTATTAAACTAATCCAATTCTAAAATTATAATTAGCAAATGCATCATGAAATTTATGATCCGTGATGCTGATGCATTTTTGAATTTACTCATTACAAATTTGTGATAATATTACTTTACAAAGCCTTTCAGTTTCAATTATATTTTATTCAGACAACGTAAATATTTTTTATTTGAAAAAAAGCAATTATATTTAAATTATGACCTCAGAACCAACTGCAAAAAGGCTGCAATCTCTAAAGCAGGATAATGCTATGAAAATGAAAGTTAATAGATTTAATACCCGTTTTCTATTTTGTTTCTGCTTTGTATTCTGGATTATTTTTTTTGTTCCAACCTTTAGTAATTGGGAAGCTTCTCGACATACAGCGGGTTTTGTTTACAAATGTCATTCAAAATTTAAAGATTAATTACTTTGTTACAAATCTAGTTTAAAAGTAGATTTAGAAAAAGTGAAAGATTAAGGTTTTTTTACCCTATCCTAGTCAGTAAAACCAGTCAGTGAAGTTCGAATGTAGAATGGATTGAATCTTAATAAAAAAAAAATAGTCCAATAAATGGTCAATGACAGCGCATTCTGACAAAATAATGTCCTCCAAGTCAACAATCGTGATCAGAGCTCAATATAGTAATAATTGAACTATATAGAACAGATGTGTGGATTCACTGTATCCAGCCAGACCCACTGATTGAAATTAGATCCAAGAATTTTGGATTGATTATAATTAACACAAATAATAGATAAGCATAATACTATTATGCTTATCTATTGCTTTAAGTAGATAGTTTTAATACTATTATGCTTCTTTATGTATGTACATATTTTGTTAGAATGAAATTGTAAATATTTTTTGAAAAAACTAAAATGGATTGGATAAAGTTTATATTTTTCTGGCCACTTTATTCCTATCCAATTCCTTAGGTTTTTCAGGCCATATAGTTTTTTTTTGTTTGTTTCAATGGTTGGTTTGTACAGAATTAGATGGAATAATATAAATTAATAAACACATACATATGTACATTAAAATATAAAAAAAAATAAATATTTTAAATAATTTTTTTGTAAACAACAGCTGTCAAAATCAAACACAATTTTATTTAGTAGAGTTAACATCAATTTTTACAATGTATGTACATGGAACAGAAAATTTGAAGTGCAGTGATAATTCTGCTCAGTGATAATATTCTGTTTTGTAATAATATAATACCTTGAACAGAATGAGCGCAGTCATCGTCATCGCGCAGAAATACTACTTTGAAAGTTGAAACATAATATGCAAACATATGCAAATGGACAGAATGAAAAGTTGTCAACGCAGCCATCGCGCAGAAGTTGAAAAAGTCTTGTTAAAGACTGAAAAGTTATGTTAAAGACAAATTATTGTGTGACTGTAGTACAACACATTAATACAAATTGAATTGTTTTTTTTTATATTAATTTCCATATCATGTAATCAAATCATAAAATCAATTTTAAAATAAAAAAATTAAGCGGCATAGCTCAGATATAATATAATAAAATTAATTTATAAGTTTATAACATATATTTAACATTTATTAATTTTCTTGAAAGTTTATTTTATAAGAAAAAGTAAACAAAACAATTTCAGTTAACGCTTTCAACGTTTTGCATTCTGTGCACAAAGTTAGATTGCTGCGTTTTTGACATTTAGAAACTTTGTTGGTTGTGTGATGGCTGCGCTCATTCTGTTCAAGAGGTAAAGGTAAGTATGTAAGTAATAATATAAACAAGTAAGTGATGATACACTACTGTACCGTGATTGATGATACAAAGGGCTGTGAGTCCAAGTGCAAGGTAAATAAAAATAAAAATAAAATAAATAAATATAAGAGCTTATCCTATACTCATCCAAACAACCAAGTAATAGTTTTTACTTTACAATTTTGTATTCTCTAGTACATTCAAAACGAAATAATCTTAAAAATGAGAATCCAACTTGAAATATTGATCCTGTGATTCAACTAAAACAATTTGAAAAACACATAATTAACACTTTATATACGATTTGTAATAAGCTTTGAAAATTATAAAGGATTCAAAATAATTTATCAGTAGTTTTTATTTTTTAGTACATAAATTTATTTGATACTAATTTTAATTTGCAGCGGCTCACACACACAAAGCCATAACATAAGATGTTATTTATTACTCAAGTAATAAAACAAATCATGAATTTTATATTTCAATTCTTTACTATCCTTCATTTTTATTATTATTAATCTTTACATGGTTTAAATTTTGCGAAGGCAGTTATGGTGATTATTCCATTATTTTGGCCTCAATTAACAGTCAGTGGTTGATTTTCAAATTACTCATTATTATCCAATTATCCAGTTAATAGTATTCTGTATCACACCAAAAGATACCACTACACATCCATTCCTAAAAATTTTCGCACATTTGTTTTTGCATTCTTTAAAATACCTATCATTCGAGATTTGATACCATTTGTATACCACCAATACTAAACACTTTCACTGCATGCGCACGCAATTTTGATGCAACACATTTGATAACTTGAATCATTTTTTTTCTTCACAAAATTAACAAATTAACGGTAATTAGCAAGAGTTTTTAAACTAAAAATTTTTCTTGAAATTTTCAAAATCCCTATCCTTACTTTTAGAATTTTTTTTTTCTCTGTAATATCGGGAAAAGCGTCCAGAGAAATGAATAAATTTCACTCTAAGTAACCAGGCCGACAGGATTTAATGAAACTAAAAAATAAATATACAAAATTTATAAAAATAGTTCTTAGAATAAAGAAAAAAAATAATTTATTTATTCATTTGTGAATGCACTAGACCGTGAATCTTTATTTAGTTTATTTTTTTGTTTTGTTTTAATTTGTATCTCTTTACAGAAAACCCCTTTGATTGTTCTTCTTCTACATCTTTTAATACATATTCTTGAAATGTGCATTCACTACAAACACAATAAAATAAACAAACTGAAATCACTTTTTCTTTTATCCGTTGTTGCTGTTCTCTTTTATTTTCAGATTTGTTTTTTTTTTCATAATGTAAAAAAAAAATACAGCAACATTTTTAGCACAACAGTAGTAGAGTAGCCAAGCCAAGCCAACTCAATCAGTATTCAGTAGCGTATAATAAATAAATCGTATATAACAGAGAAATCAACTAGTAAAGTAAATTTTTATTGGTAGTAAAGAGTTTTTAAAGGATTTTAATAAAATCCACACAGTCCAAAGTTGTTTTCCATTTGGAGTTACAATTACAGGAAATCATATAAATAGAAGCTAAAGATTGCTGTTACGTGTAAAAAATATTTAAAACAAAATCAAAAATAAATAAATTGTTTGTGTTGTATTGTAGTTATTTTATGCATCGCATCATACATCCATAATAAATAGAATAGCATCATTTACAACATTTAATACAACAGCTACTATGAAGGGGCACTTATTTAATTTAAAAAGAATACAAAGTAATGATTATATGCTAAAAATAATAAATTTAACTAGAAAAATGGATATTTATAGAATTGTTATTGATTAAATAAAATAAAAATATTTCTGGTTTTGTTGACTACAGTCAAGGAAAATCCCACTTCATATTCATATTTGAATTATTATTTTACATGAATTTCGAATTTATTTAAGTGTGTACATACAAACTTGTAAACAAAATTAAAATTTTATTAAAAAAAAAAAAGTGTTGTTGTTGTTATTTGAAAGATAAAAAATTTTTGAACGAAATAAACAAAAAACAGACACATTTAATGACAGCCACGCGATTGTCATAAATTAAAAAAATTGTTTTTCTTCTCCCATTTAAACAGGGTTTATCGTACCACAAACAAAAAGTCAAATTTATCAGGCGCACAGTTAAAATAGAACAAAATACTTTGAAATTATTAACAATTAAAAATAAGCAGACTCATCGATTTTACAAAGCAGCAGCAGTGTTTGTTTATTATTAATACTCAGCAACATTTCAACCAGCAACAATACATTTTTATTAAACGTCAGAGATAAATGTTATCATCACGTTTATTTTTATTTATCACGTTTGTGTTTGTATTGTTTACATTTTCATATTGAATTTTTTTTTTTTATATTTATAGTGTTGTTAATAATATACCTTACCTTTTCTCAATTTAGGAAATATGATTGAGTGAGTTTATTACATTTTATACGAGTTAAGTTTATTACAAAAAGAAGAAATATTTTTCGAATGGAATTTGCAAAATGTGTTTTAAATTGAAATTTTTTATTTTAAAAGACTGTGCACGAAGAGAGTTGATAACTGAAATTATTTTTTATTATTGTTATTTTACATTATTTATTTATATTTTGTTAAATGTAAGTATGTAACAAATTTTTTATAATTTTTTTATTTATAACAAACAGGCTTATTACTCTACTACTTTTATTGTAAAAATTGTAATAATAATATCTACTACTACATACACCTACAAATAATAACTTAATTGGCAATCAGAAAAATAAAAAATATTTTTTAATAGTATGAAAAAGTTGAGTTTATTTGAGTGTTCAGTTATCGCTCGTTTTAATTAGGAAAAAAGAATTTTTAAAAACAATTTTTTATTGAAATTTCACACAACACAACAATGCTGAGAAAAATAATTTTAAAACAAATTACGGTGGTGGTAACACTGTTTAAATTCCAGAAATAAAAATTCAACAGAGTTTCAGGAGAAAATTTTATTTTAAAAATTATTTCATAGGTAGGTTAGTTTTTTTTTCTTTGTTTTTTTTTTTTTTGTATCAGAACTGTATATGGAAGCTAATAATACCACAATTTCATAGATAGAACGAAATTTTATCCTTTTTATTTGAAATTTGAATTCTTGCACAATTATTCTAAGTATCCAACCAAAATATTTCCAATTCAACCAACCAACCAATATTTGGTCTTTATCATTATATTGGAAGGAATTTTAGGAGTTTCCCAGTTTCCTCGAGGGCTTTAAAGTATTCGAAAAAGTTTCGCTTTGAATTTCTTAAAACCAGGCGAATAGCATAAATAAAAACAATAAACTTATAATAAATCTCCTTTTTTTCCTGTGATGGATAAATAAAAATATCGTTCTTAAATTCCAAATTCCAATGTTTTTGTAATAAAAATTCAAATCGTACATTTTTTTTTTTTTTTTTTACAGAATTCCGAAGATTTTTCAATAAAAGTAAAGGAATATAATATTTTCAATGAAAATGATGGTATGAACATAAATGTATAGGTATTTGCATGTAAACAAATAAAAAAAAAAAAAAAATAAAATCGAAAGGAAAATGATGACTATGAATTGCGATTGGAATTGTTGCTTACAACAATATCCTTTATCTAAAATATTCTAAAATTGTTTAGAAAAAATTTTCTCTTTCACGGATTTTTTGTTTTGTTGGTTATATTATTATTATATATCCATTTTTTGTGTCTGTAGTGGTCAAATTGTTTGGATTAGAATTTCATATTAATAGGAGATAATGCGAATAAGGAATTTTATAGCACAAAATTTTCAAGGATTATATTTTATTTTATAGGTACACAAACAACAACGATAAGAAATTTTCTGCGGTATTTTGAGGTGAAATAGAAATATTTTTATATAAAAAATTTTATATTAACTTGAATTGATAGAAATATGTATGCATGTAAAGATTATATTAGGGGTAGAGAATTGTTAGTTGTGGAAGGTCTTTTTGTTTTTGAGTAATTTTTAATTTAGAAGAATTATAAAATTGTTATCATTACATGATTAAGAGGATAAAGTATCTCTTTTATATTATATTAATGTAAATATTATATAAAATCTTAAAATGAAAATTAAGCTAACACACCTTATTAATATGTAAACCAATTATTTGAGACTATACCTAGCCACTCTTTTTTGTTATATTTTGTATATCTTAATTTATTTATTTGAATTTATCAACAGTAAATTTATTGTAATGTGATGTAGAGTACCAACAGACATAATATTATGTACTTTGAAAACTCAAAATGAAATTATGCGGAACGTTCTAGGAATGGAGTTCATAAATAGGAAATACCTTATCAACAATAATTTGAATGCATAATCATAATAAAGGAAGAAAATATAATGAAATTAAGTGATATTATTTAACGAAAATCATTACATACGGACACGGTGATTCTGAAAGCTTGATAAAACGTTAAATGCTTCTGATTAAAAGTTTTATTCACCTCAACCATACACATACAACTAACTTGTTTAATTTGTCTTAATGTTTATGAATAAAATTATTATAACTATTATTATTATTTTTATTATTATTATTATTTTTATTATTATTATTATTTTTATTATTATTATTACTATTATTGTTATTCTTATTGTTATTATTATTATTATTGTTATTATTAATTAACCACAATTTAAATTATGGCCAATTATAAGCACTAGCATCGAATGCTTTCGACTTTCTTATATTTCTATCCTACATCATACACACTTCATATGAAAACACTTGTACTGTTATCTGGAAGTAAGCAGTGTTGGATTTATTATAAATTATATCGTGAATTTTATAGTCCTAATCTAATTCAATGCTATCAAAGATAATTTAAGAGATTGTGAACTCTTGAGTAGATGTTTAAGGCTTATCATTTTTTTTGCTTAAAACAAGTTCAAACAAAATATGAAAAAATGAAAAAAGAGAACAACCAAAAAATGTAATTGTTGCTAAATGACAAATCTGAAGTAAAACATAAGATGTAATTAATTATATATAATTTAGAAAAAAAAAAATGTACTAAAAAATTATAAAATCAGATTATTCAAATTTAAAGAGAAATTTTAATTGGTTTGGAAACAAAAAAAATTATTTTATAAGTAAATTAAGAGTCCGTTTACACGTATTCATTGAATTTTCGGCTTTTTAATTAATGTTTAATTTAGGATTGTAAGTAGGTAAAGTTTTGATTGAATAGAAAAAAAAATGTTTCGGATTATAAATAGGCACTTACATAAACCGAGTGTGATAAAATTCTTTTAAGGACATGTACTCTTTCTTACTTTTGATTTGATATTGCAAACACAAATGTTTTTTTTTAAATAGGAATTTTGATTTGACATTGCAGTTACATGTTGTGTTTAATGTGTGTGTTTAAAAATGACAAAACAAAAAAAAAAATATGAAAAATATATTATAAAGTTAACGATAGAGCTTTATTTTGAAAACCTTGCATTTTAAATTAGATTGAATTATAACTAAAATCTACTAGAACTATATTTTAAAACTAAATAAGTATAATAAAATGTTAAAAATATCTATCCTTTTATAATAAATAGACTGAAGAGAGTACCTACTCCTACCTACTTTAAAAAAGTCTAATTTGATTTTTCTTTTTAAACTTCGACCGGTTGGTTCTTTCTTATTCTTACAATAATTTTTTTCCCTTATTTTTTTTCTGAGCCATTTGAAAAAAATGCTTTAAAATTTTTTTTACTTTAAGAGAATTTTTCGAAAATCATAGAAATTTGCCGTAAAACAAAATAAATCGAAGCATATAAAAACATCAACTAAGTCGTTTTATCAGGCAAACAGTTTATCAAGTAAGTAAATTCATTTGATTTTCTTATAAGAATGAATGAATATTAAGTAAAACAATTTTTTAATAATCGACTGTGTATGAATGAATAGAATGTATGTATGGATGGATGGATTGAATAGCAAAATGAGAAATCATAAATTTAAAATCTCTTAATATTATTGTTTACATGGGTATGCATGATTAGTATACGAGCGATGTATAACCATGCAATACAATTCTAATTTAATATAGTTTTTTCATTTTATTTATACCAGAGTGAGAAATAATTGTACCTAACATTATGTTATTAAATGAAGTTTAATTGGGTTTATACATTATAACAAAATGAAATTTTACAAATACCGTTACAAAAGTTATAATATTTTAAATTCGTTATTAATAACCAGCAGTGATATAACATAAAATTAATGGAAATATAATCCGTTATTATTTCGCTCTGTATATATTTTACTAGAAACTTTTTAAATTTCGAATTTTGTTTTTTTTTTGTAAATTCGAGTTTTGAGAGATAGGTTTGTAGGAAAACAAGTTTTGGCAATGTATCAATCACATGCATGTAATTTATGCAAACCAATAGCAATTTATTGCTATTTTAATTTATAAAATCGTGATAATATTGAATTTAGTGTACCTATTACTATAGTGAAGTATTTTAAAAATAAAATCATTTCTTAATAATTCAATTTTTGTTTATTTTATTATTTTAGTTTGGGCAAAATCACCTTATGTAATGTATAAAGTAATGAAAAAAATTAGGTTATAAAACTGCAATTCAAAACATTTTAATTTTATACTTTTCATTATGAATGAAATTTTTTTATTTTCCAGGACAGGTGTGTATTAATTAAACCAGTAATATGCATTATTATTATTATTATTATTAATATTATAATAATTATTATTATTATTATAATTATTATTATTATCATAACTATTATTATTATTATTATTATTATTTTTATTATTATTGATATTATAATAATTATTATTATCATAACTATTATTAGTATTAATATTATAATAATTATTATTATTATAACTATTATTATTATTATTTTTATTAATATTATTATTATTATCATTATTATTATAATTATTGTAATAATTATTATTATAATTTTTATTATTATTATTTTTGTTATTAATATTATTATTATTATTATTATTTTTATTATTATTGTTATTTTCATTATAATTATTATTATTAAAATAACTATTATTATTTTTATTATTTTTATTATTATTGATATTATAATAATTGTTATTATCATAACTATTATTATTATAATTATAATTATTATTATTTTTATTATTATTATTATTATTTTTATTATTTTTGTTTCATTATAATTATTATTATTATCATAACTATTATTATTATTAATATTATAATAATTATTATTATAACTATATTATTATTATTTTTATTAATATTATTATTATTATTATTATTATCATTATTATTATTATTATTGTAATAGTTATTATTATAATTATTATTATTACTATTATTGTTATTATTATTTTCATAATAATTATTATTGTTATTGTTATTACTATTTATTAACCAAAATTTAAATTATAAACAATTTTAAGCACTACAACACATGCTTTTGACTTTAAAATTATATAATATGTTTTAATAATATGAAACATTTAAATATTGATTTACATTACCTTAAAGCATTAGCAATAATATCAGGATCTCTTCTTTGATTTTCTTCTTGCCAATGTGTCAACCATCCAGGATAAAATTCCGAATTAACAAGTGGTCCATTTGGTTGTATTGTGCGTAATGTTTCCCATAATTTAGTAATTTCATGTACTATATACAAAAAATATACATTTTTTTTCATTTTTGAATAATTTGTATTTTGTAAAAATTATTTACTTCTATCAGCTCCAAAATCTATTGTGGCAAATACACCATCAATTTTACCACAATTTATATTTTCATCTGGAATATCAGTTGTAAATAATATTGCATTATCTTCTGTATATAATTTTGTTTCATCTCGTAACCATTCTAAATATTTTTTATCACATGCTTCAAAAGCACCATATTCATTTTCAACCTTTAATTAATTATTAAAATTTTTTTTATTTATTTATTTATAAATAAATATTTAATTTTTTTTTTTTTTACCTGAACCATAATTATATTTCCACCATTCCCATATAAATACTTTTGTAATTTTGGCATTAAAATTGAATACCATTTTTTCACTTCACGCAAATAATCATTATCACTTGTTCTTAATTTGATTTTTGGATATTTATTAAAAAGCCAATATGGTAAACCACCCTATTTGATTTTTTGTTTTTTAAATATTTAAATTAAAAAAAGAATAGAAAAAATTTATTTTTTTATAATTAATTAATTAATTATTAAAAGCAAAAATATATATGTATATATAACTGATATTATTACATTATCTCTTTCAGCGCATATATATGGTCCTGGACGTAATATTACATATAAATCTTCTTTTAGAGCCATTTGAATAAATTTTTCAATATCACCAATTCCATCGAAATTATATTCAAGATCTTTAGGATTATGTAATGACCACTCTACATATCTTTAAATAAAAATAAAACAAAAAATACCAATTAAAATTATTACATGTCAAAATTTATAAAACCTATTATATGTCACATAAGACAAAATTTTCGTTAAATTTCTATCTCTGTTCGTTTTTTATTTTTAATTTTTTAAACAATTATTATTGAAATACTTTTAAAGAAATTTGTGATCGTGTTTTTATAGACGAAGATTATGGTATTTTTCCGTCTTAAGCTCATCAGATAATTATAAGATCGTCCGAAAAATGACAGATGTTTTTTTTATCCACCGGATACTCTCGGGAAAAACGTTGGCCCAAACGTTGGCTAAAATTATAGTTGATAGAACCAATTCGAATAATCTTAAAACTGTTACACATTCCATTAAACCCTACAGTTGATCTAAGTAATTAAATCTAACAGTAAATAAGTTACTTATTTAAAACTTTATTATTAATATTTACAATATAATAATTTATAAAATCTTAAGCTTAATGAGAAGTCTATAGACCGAAAAAAATTTATTGTTGTTTTTAAAGTGAAGAATTTTTCTGCTTACACACAGTACGGCACACGAAAAATGTATTTTCTGTTCTCTCGTGGTGTATGTTATTATTTTAAATCAATTCATAATGAAAGTCAGAGTTCAGGAGAGGGAAATTGTTTGCTCAAAGAGAAATATTCTAATTTGTGAGTCTACATTTTTCTGAATATCTTAAGTGCAAACTGAAAGATTAAAAGAAATGCATGTTTACAAAACATGATGTGAGCAATATTATATTAAATTGAATTAAAGTAACATAGAAATGGGAAGTTAGATCACTACATACAGCCCTCTATATATCACCGCAACCACAAATAGGGTTATTAGGATTACAGATTACCCATATATTAATGCAAATAAGGATGTGAGTTCTTAAAGATGCCTAAATTATATTTATTATATTTTTTTTAAATTCTCTAGTCTCTATATAATCTATAGTCCCCAGTGGCTCAAAATTAACTTTATTCAATTCAGTTCAATTCATATAATCAATATCAAGAAATAATAATTTATACCGTGAATACCCTTCAAAATAATTCCGGTCGCAATGATAATACTGTGTTGAGCAAAGCATACATAATGGATATGATTCATTTTTTAAATAAAAAAAAAATGAATTAAATTAAATTTAATAAAAAACATTTTAAGCTTATTCTAGTCTAGTTGAATTGAAAAATACAAATAAAAATTTAATATTTACTTAATTTTATACGATATCGTACAGCTCAAAGTCAGTGAGTGATAAACACTGATTAGATTAATATAAAAATTAGGGTAAGCTTGCAATAATAGAGATACGTTAAAATTTTATTTTCAACTTTACTGCAACGGTAGATACAAAATTTTAATATGAAATTATAGGAATTGTAAAAATTATTCTAAAAAGCAAATTCATTTTAAAATTTTAACATTTTAAGTTAAGAAAATGATAAAAAATTAATTTAATCATGTCAAGGGAACAGTAAATAATAGAATATTTAACACAAATTGTTAGAAGTTTGATCAGAATTTGTTTTTTTAGAACATTTTATACAATTCCGTTTTATTTTTGTAATGTTTTATTTACTGTCAAATTAAACTAAATATAATGCCATATATGTATGTTTTGCCTTATATCAAAATATAACTAAAGTTTCAACTCTCACATTCATTTTTTTTTTATTTGTTTCATTTTTTTGATTTTTTTATTTCTTAACAATTTATTTATTCTATTATCAATATTGCAAACTGTATAATATCATTGTTTTTTTTTATATCATTCTTGTAGCTTAATATTAAAATTTTATATCTCTACTGCTGCATTAAATTTAAAAACAAAAATGTTTACGTTTTATGTTGAAAACAACACAATTACGACGAGTGACGACTGATGAGTAACAAAATTTTGCGTTTAGAGACTATATATTCGCTACTGCTTTTTTGGAGAGACTTCAAAACTAATAAAAACCAAAACAGAATAAATAAATTGTCGCAAAATTGATTTAATATTGTTTTAAAAAAATATTATTTAACCTAAATTATTTCTTCGCAAAATGGCTCCAAAAAATTAAAATAATTAATTATTTCAACTTTGAACAATGACTGGACAAAGTTGAAATAATTACAAGAAAGCAAACAGTATAATTACAACAAAACAACAACAAAGAAAAAACACAAAAAATTAAAATTTCTACCTATCAACGCGAATGACATCAAGGAAAACCTATTTAACAGCTACATTATGTTGGTATCACATATCACATTCGTATTCGTCAACGAGTAAAATAGAAATATCATTTTTAACAATTTACAATATAATGTTATGTATTTGAGCGACAAAAATTCGTCACTCGTCGTGGTTGTGTTTTCAGCATTATAAAGATTAAAAACACTAGGAATATTTCACTAATTTTATTTAATATTTTGATCGATTTCAGGTACTACACGATCATCAAAAATATTTTATGAATTAATTTTACGTGTCATTATAACTTCATCCTAAATCAGTGAAATTTTGTTAATTTTCTAAAAATCTGTTATAATAAATTTGTTTTAATTTCAATATGATCCACTTAAGTCAATTTAAATCAAATATAAGTATAGGGTGTGTTCATAATCAAACACTAACTCTAATTCAAATTCCCTATACAAAAAATGACAAATTCTTTGACAATTTAAATTGATAATAAACAATACAAAATTTGAAATCAATTCAATTCAATTCAATTAATATCAATTAAAAAAATATGAATTAATAAAAAATATATATATATAAATTTATTTTTATTTTATATGTTTTCAATTAGAATTGAGCTGTTAACAATTAGAAACATTTCGAGTTGGCTAATTTCAAGACACAAACCAGTGAAATTTCAAATTAGTATTCAATTATAATTTAAAATCTTATTTATAACTGAATATCTGTCATAATTAGAATTAATCATCTTATTATAGGCATACACCCATAGTTTATGAATATAAGAATTATTGTGTGTAAAAAATTAGAATAAGCGCTTATAAATAAAAATTGGATTTATAAAAGCTTATAATAATAATTTTTGATTTATAGCGAATTTTAATTTTTGCCAATTTAGTTTTTTTGTCAACAAAAGTTTTTTATTTTTGACGTAGAATTCGACTTTGCATAAAAAAATACCTGTTCCCGTTTGAAACTTTAGATTTCGACCAACTTCGGCGAATTTTGAGCTTAAAAAACACTTTTTCGCACCTACCCGGAAGTTCAAAATGTCACCAATTCCTCGATAAAGCACCCTTTATTTAGTTCATACATTTTATTTTAAAATTTTAAAATAACTGCTCCTTCCACTCTTAAAAAGCTGATACGCATGCGTGAATGAGTAAATCTAGCAAAAAATCGATTATTTTTGTTTCAAAATCACAGGTCTCCGATTTTTATCTAAAAAACAATATTAATAACAAATTACTGAGTAATTTAGAAAAAAATGTTATTTCACTACAACATAAGGTTGTGTGTCTTCACACAATTCTTTTTATTTTTTTCTATAGTCTTTTAAAAAATAATCAAAAATTGTGTATTTCAACTCATGACTCATGAGCATGTATAATTATATAATTTATCATAAATATATGATTCAATGTAAAAAAAATGTCTATGTGTATTGGTTTTCTTTATAATAATATACATCAGTATTGTCAGTATGCATGGATTTTATGATAGCAATAGGTGCGTTCAGTAAAATCTAGCGGTGATGTAATATTTAGCGCTGTTTTGTTGTACTGAACGTTTTGCAGCGAAATTTAAAATGACATTTGATTTATGTGACATTTGATATAACAATTTTTATTTAATTTTAAAATGCAAATACAACACACGTACATATATCAAATATCAAAATCAAAAATTTTTAATAAAACATATTATTATTATAAAACTTAATAAATTACTAAATTATTTATTTTTGCTTATTTATTGTTATTAATTTGAATATTATAAATTTTGTTTAAATTCACCCACCACTCACAACAAATTTTGTAAACAAAAATTTTTTACATTAAAATACTAACACATAAACGTCATTAAAATGTCACTGCTCAATGTAGCATAAATTTTTTCGCTGCAAAATTTATGCAGCACTACATAAAATTATCGTTCAGTAGAAAATTTGCTCGAGCGCTACAGTAATTTTGCAGCGCTAGACTGTACTGAACGCACCCAATGTTTACACCTAGGCCAGGCCTCTGAGAGAGCAACTTTAAAAAAAATAGGATATTATTTTCATATAAATTTTGTTTTTTGTATAGGGACCTTTTTTGCTATGTGAATAATCTGTTATTATGAAAATTGTGTTATTTTAAAAAAAAATATTCAATATTAGTTATCTAAATTGGTAAAATTTACAAAAAATACAAAACGATTTTCATTAATAATTTTCAATTATAAAAAATAAAATTCTTATTATACGACGTGGAACCTACTTTTATCAAATTATAATGAACACTGAATGGATTGAATACAGTAAAATTTTTTAGGACGAAATTAAAATTGTTAGTTGTTGTTTATTATTTTTTATCGGAACAAAACCTTTGATTTGTATTTAATTTTTGGTATTAAATTTAGTTAGTTGTGTTTTTCTAAAATTTTATTTTTATCAGAAAAAAATTGTACAAAAACAAAATTTAAAACGAAATGGTATTTCGGCAAATTCCGGAAAAATTTTGGTGTGCTATGGCTAGAAAATATAGAGGCATTTTTTACACTATAAATTCAACTCAATTAACGTAATTTTCAATTTATTATTTTTTATCATAACAATATAATAGCAAACAATTTATTTTAAATAATAATAATTTATAGTGGTGCTCAATTTGAAAATTGTTTTCTAGATATATAATAATTGATTAAGTGTACTATAAAATATGTATACTTCAACATTTAATATTTAAACTTTTTTTTTGCAAAGCTCACGTTTTGTTTTTTTTATGTTTTTGTCAGTCAATTATTAAGTATGATACTTTAATTTTACAATATAAAGTTAAACGTGTATAATGTGTTTTCTAGACTTTATTAACTAATATTAACTTTATTAAATGTGGAAAAACTACTACTATTGTAAGTATTATTACTAATTTTCCTTAAATATCTTAATTCCATTTTACTTGAAGTTAATTAACAATAATTCATACTTACAAATTTTTTTATAAACTTTAATTATTGCTTTATGATAAATGAATGAATAACTCAATTCCATTCAACATCCGTTCCCTGAACCTGATTTTTATTAGTAATGCGATGACACAACAACACAAAAAAAAAATCTTTGTTTACAATTTGAAATGAATTATATACCGATGCGACGGCATTATCAATTTTTCATGACTTATTTTTATGTTATTAAATATATTATTAAATTAATACTAACGTATCAACGGCATTTAAGCCGGCAGCCCGCATTGTTCTTAATTTTGTTCTCCATGTTTCTGGTAAAGCACGAAAATAATGAAATGATCCAGAAACATAACGAAATTTTTTACCATCCATCATAAATGAATTTGAACCATAATCAATTTTGAATGATCTTGTCTGAAATTAAATATTTAAATTTTAATATTAATTTATTTTTTAATTAATTAATTTTAATACATATATTTTAATTAATATTTAATTATTTACCATTTTAAAAATATATTTATTTGAACTTTTTTAATTTTTATCAAATTTCTCTAATTAAAACCGTTGACAAGAATCCGACAACTAACTTTAAACTTGCTTTAAGCAGTGATTGTGTGTGTCATAACATAACCTCATCACAACATAAGACAAAAAGGCACACAAATAAACAAAATAAACATTTTTAAAATGAAATTTTCTCTTATTTTCGTTTTTTGTTTTTGTTTTGTATATGAAATTAGTTTTGAATGTGGAAGTGGAAATTCTTATCGACTTTCTGTTTTGTAATGTTTTTTTTAATATGTTTCGAAAAATTTCTCTTTCAACATTTTAACTTGACTTCACTTAAAAAAGCAAGCACACTTATACCTACTACTAACTACATAGTATTTGCTTGCACTGACTGGATTGTTGTTGTTGTTTTACACTACACATGGATAAAGGTGGACGGACATGTTGGTATTTAAATAAAAAATATATCAGGAGATAAGTTATTTTAGAAAGTATATACAATGTATTGAAAGAATGTTAAAAATTTATATTTTGTTTGAGTAAAGAACCAAAGTATGAAAGAATTTAATTGGTATTTTATTTTTATTTTATTGTTATGAATGGATGATCTTTGATAACAATAAAAGAGAAAATTTATTATAATCTAATTGGTTTTAAAATTTAATTAGAAAAAATAAGAGTGACTGAAAATAGTTAAATAAGAGATTTGAAATTGTTACATAGACGTTAAGTTACACTTGATTTATAGTTAAGTATTTTTCAATACAAAATTTAAGATTATGATGAAGAGAAATAAATGTAAGTAAATAATTCGATTTTATAAAAATTATTAAATTATAAATATATCACCGACAAATAGAAGAGAAACTACTGTTAAAAATTTATAATTTAAGTTGTAATTTGTACTCTTAATTTTTTGTTATAAGATGTTTTTAAGGCTACAAGAATACGAACAGACATCGGAAAATAAATGATTGAAAGTTTTATCGTTACTTTCTAAATGCATATAAAGGTAGTTTTCTAAGTTTATATGGGTTAATGGAAGATTAGTAGATATTACTGTTGGATATAGTTTTCCATTCTTGTGGTAAACATAGATATGATATATAGATATCAATTTACATTTCATGGGAAATGAATAAAAAATTGTATGGATTTGCAATTGTTTAGGAGTGAAAACTTAAAGATTTTTCAAATTTCAAAATGCTTTTATTTAATTTATGCTTATAATTCGGAAACCATATAATAAGACAGAATGAAAGTAGGTACGAGCTTTTAAAGATTATTTCAGGTCCTTAAAACCATTCATTTGAATAATTTATCTTTTTTTACCTGTCTCTTGGATTGACAGTTATTAGACGATAAGATTTGAATATTATTAATATTTCAGAAATAAAATATCATTTAAAGTCTGTTAATTAAAAAAATAACGTCATTAAAATATTAATTTTTTGATTGTTGCCAGGTTTCTGTTCACTAATAATTTTTAATATTTGATTGCAAATATCGATATTAATTATAATCGATTACTAACTTTTTAGTCACAAGTATTAATAAAGGAAGTATATGTTACTTCTTAAATATCTGCAATTAAATATTAAAATTGTTAGTGAGCCTGACAATAATTAAATTATTTAATTTAAATTATCGCGATTAATAAATTAAAAAATAACAATATTTTTTTGTGTCGATTATTTATTTTTTTCGAGTATAAAAAAAATATTAGTATTCCAAAATTTATAAAAATTTGTTTTGTCACGTGTTCTATGATATCGGCTTAATGAACATAAAACTAAATAAACTCAATTGAAAAACTTAAACAATTGTTGGTGTTGTGCAAATCGATTTTTCTACACTTCATAATATTAAAACTGAATTAAGGGGGCTCAAAATTAGAATTTCAATATAATTATTACATTATATATTAAATTTATATTTTCTACGATTTCCTGGGCCTAACGCAAATTAGGCTCACATTATTAGAAAATATACGTTTGATAATCTAGAATATATTACAAAAGTATCTATTTAATATGCTATAAATCAAAGCAATAATAACGTTCATCAAGGACATAAGCCTGCAATGCTTAGATAATGAACGGGCAAGTAAAATAGATCTGAAAAGGTCGGGTTTACATAGAACTTTCCATAAAAAAAAATGTATATGTCTATAAAATTTTCATGGTTGTATGCGCATGATCGTGGAATCGATATGTATGTATTAAAAAAGTTCTGTGGGATCACATTATGGTCTAGCGCAGTGGCGAATGACTGTTCTTTGAAACTTAAATATACACACAAAATTAAATTATTATTTAGAAATAATATTCGCCTTGTATAATATTTATTGAAACCATTTTTGCAAGATATTTAGGTACAATAATGAAAATTCAAAATAGTTAATGGCAAATTGTATGTTTAGTTGTAATGAGGATAAGTAGAAGGAATATGAATGAATTAAAGACTAGTTTAACTGTCAGTTTTAAAATCAAAATAAAAGTAACGAATACATAAAGTTATTATGTATTTGCATAATAATGTATGTACATAATTTTTTATAATTTTCAACCAATTACATTGTTGTGATGACTTTCATATGATAATAATGGCTTTATATGAATTGAATTAAATGGCTTATAATTTTGATATTTTTTGTCAAATATTCATTTAGATTAAGATCATCTTTTTTTATATTAGTTTCCGCCCTATACCCCACGGCTGGGGTTACAGGACAATGATGATGATGAATTGTTACTCACACTATATTTAAAAAAATGTTAAGGCCAACTAATGTCAAAAAGGTAAACAAAATTTTACATGTCACCAAGCTGCTGTCACCACTTGAGTCAGGTTCAAATCTTTTATCTATCAAAATATTATGGGATTTTGGTAAATCAAAGGTTTTCTTACTTTCATTAAATCCAAGGTAAATTAATCGTTTGTCTGTAAGGTTGACTGTCTGTTTTAATGTTGCAAAAATGATAGCAGTTTTTGCAAAATGCTCATTAAAGCAGTCTCTAAACCCTCTTTTGATGATTTATTGTTATATGAAAAAAAATATAACTGATCTGCCGCTAAAGACAAACTGTAGAAAGTAGATATATACCCATCAATACCAATCAATTAATGGTATATACCCATCAATAAGACCTATTCTGTCAAAAACAAAAACTGTTAAAAAATTTGTAAGAATTCGAGAAATTTTCACAATTTACATAGACATTTGCATTTTAAATTGAAGTTACGATGATTAAAAATTTAATTGGGATTCGTTGAAAAATATTGCTGTTTTTTTCATTTAACATGGCAAATTTTGATATTTTATTATTCAAAAATTTAACGATTTAAAGTCTACAAGAATATAAATATAATTATGCAAAAACAAAAAAAAAATAAATAAAATTTAAAAATAAAAATTTAAATTACTAATTGTTATAATTGTTAAAATTAATAATTTAAAATGTTTATGTTTAAAAAAAAAAAAATTACAACAAAAATTTAAATCAATTTTAAAAATTAAGCAGAAATATAAGAGTGAATAGCAAAAACTAAAACAACGTTATAAATAACAAAAAAAAAAAAATTGGTCCACAAGAAATACAAAACTAGGAAGAATAAGAATAAAAGATTTAAAGAAGAAGAAACTAGAAGGTAGTAAAAATCAAAATATAGTAAAACAATAATATGTTAGTAGCTTACGAGTCCATCAACATATTTCAGAAATATCAACGTTATGCAGTGTCTCAGAACTAGAGTGGCCACATACAAAAAAAAAATGTTGTCCTTTTAATCGGTCGTACAAGTCTCATAGAATCAGTGATTTTAATTTGAAGTGAAGAAAAACAAATTTTCTTAGCTATTTATTGAAAAAACATGTTTTTGCGTTATACAATTTTTAATCTATTGTGTTATACAATTTTAAATCTTAATCCAAGTGGCCTAAGCAGGTTAGACCACATAGTTGTACTTAATTTAGGATATAAAAATAAAACGGGTGTGCCTCAAGGTTCCATTTTATGATCTGATCTATTTAAACTTTATATTGATGATATAGCACGACTTAACCTAAAAGGCTAATTGCAATTATTTGCT
Source organism: Argyra leucocephala (assembly GCA_963942445.1). NCBI lineage: Eukaryota > Metazoa > Arthropoda > Insecta > Diptera > Dolichopodidae > Argyra > Argyra leucocephala. The sequence goes on along the minus strand of OZ012677.1, from coordinate 25,183,895 downwards.
GATGATTTGGCAATAAAATATTTTGCAAATAGTGAGGCTGAACTTAAATCATCAATCTTGCATGACTTATTTGTAATCGATGAGTGGTTAATAAAGAATAGATTAATTGTAAATTAAAAAAAAAACAAAAATACAAATGTTTGAAAACAAGAAATTTATTAGTCAGTCTTTCTCATTTAAAAATAATCAAATCGAGGTTGTAAAGAGTTACAACTATTTAGGGATGGTGATTGACTCTAATCTTAAATGGATAGATCATATAGATTTTGTATGCAAAAAAATTGTCCCTTACATTTTTATATTAAAGAGATTAAAGCAATTCTTTGACAAAAAGACCCTCTTTGTTATTTATTCATCATATATAAATTCCAACATTACATATTTAAATCCAATCTGGAGTAGAGCATCAAAAACTCACTTAAATAAACTAAATGTTCTTCATAAAAAAGCTATCAAAATTATCCATAATTACCCAGTATTATATCCGTCAAACGCACTGTATTCCTCGCAATTTCCAAGTTTTGATTTCGTATGCAACAGAGAATTATATATATTAGCCTTTAAAATAATAAATAATTTAATTAAACATAACTTCATCCTAAACAGAAACATAGATTTCCTACCCATAACACAAGAAATAAATCAAACTATTATCTTTCCTTTATTGCCTTTATAATTGCCTAAAATGTTATAATGATTTGCCGACAAATTTAAAAGAAATAGAAAGCTTTTCCCTATTTAAACAAAAAAATTACTTGCTACTTATTTGGTAAATAAGCACAATATAGAATAAAATAAATGTACCTGAATAATAACAAAATTAAATTAGTGCATACATTATGTTCTTATTGTTTTATGGTTTTTACTTTGTTTTTTCGTTGCCCTTGTGATGACTTTATCATTAGGATTTATTAATTATTTGATTATTATAATAATGTAAATAAAATTATAAAATAATTTTTTCTATAAAATATTTTTTTCTTTTTTTTGTTTCTCTACTTTTCTTATCTTCTGCTTTATTAATAAAAATAAAAACAAAAAAAATAAATTAAAATGGAGTTTAGAATAAAATATGTGCAGTGCAGTAAAATAACTACACTACTTTTATAAAATTACGTGCAACTTTTAATTCGTGTTAGAAAAACTAAAATTGTTTTTTGAAAATAATTAGACCAGACAGCTCAAGCTAGGTCACAAACCATTGATTTATTTAATGTATTATATAGTTTAAGACTAGGTTAAGTAAATTGTATTAAAATTGAAATAAAAAAAAAAACAAAAAAAGGAAAGACAATATTTAAAATTTTAATAATTTGCTATTAGTTTTAATAATATTTCTCATATTCTATTTTAAGGCAATAATTGTGCTTCTATATATGTGTGGAGGGAAATCATAGCTTTAAGAGGTACTGATGAAGTTATCAGTTGCCTATTACATTATATAAAAAAATAACGTAACATCATCCAGTATAATTATGTACATCATCCAGTATAATTATGTTAAATTATAGTATCTATTCATAAAATGAAAATTACAGTATTCATAAAATTGTTCACAAATTCTTGTTTCCAGTCATTCATATTTGTACGTGATCAATTGATTTTGAATTGATTAATAGGAATAAAAAATATTTTAAACACATTTATGTACCCAATGATTGAATTACAGTAATTAAAACTGCGAACAAAAAAGGGCCATTTAAAGTGGTTGAGATGATGTCAAAATATTTTATTTATCTCAAATCAATGATAAATTCAATAACACATATAGAACTGAAACCGAAAACAAAAACTCCGTCAATTCGTTCAGAATTAAAATACGAAAAAAATTATCAAACTCAAAAAAATTTTAAATATGAAAATTGCTCGGAAGAAGATTTTTCTATTTTAAATATCAAAAAACAAGGCCGATTTTGAATCTGAAACGTTGGTATAATCCAAACGGGAGGAAAATTGTAAAAGAAAAACAAAAAGATTTACATTTGAATAAAATTCAGTTGCAAACTAATTAACTAATTTATGTGCATTATATGTAATTGAAAACTTTTAAATCTTTTGCAATTTTAGCGACTTCTAATTTTAAAACTCGCATTTTTTAATATTTACATAATAGTAAAGCTTAAAAAACCAAAACATAAAAAATCTAAAAGGCTTAAATCTTAAAAAACAACCAAACTTTTATTTATATTTATCATGAGTGACACCAAATTGGCTATCACCCTAAAATCACAAAAAAAAGCGACTATCACTGTGGCAATCACCATAAAGAATACCAATTATAGATATGCGACAGTCGCAGCGTGATTATCACAATACAGAATTCCACCCCAGTATTTTTTCGTTACAAAAATAAAAATTTCATCTACTGTTTTTGTTATTCTGTCTAATTTTATTCAGAGCAATTTTGACATTTATACCGTAATTCGTTTTTAATTCAATTCGTCAGTTCATTTAAAAAAAAAAACGAAAACAAAAATGTGAATTATTTTACAAAATTCATTTAATTTTCAGATTTAGTTCCTTGCTTAAAAATAGCTAAATAACCTAATTGTAATTAATAAATAATATATTTATAGCAAAGATAAATTAACAAATAAATTGAAGATATTAGTTAAAGAATATTCGACAGAATAGCTAGCGAACAACATAATTTTAGATGAATCAGCTTTTTATATTTTTCATTTTGTATATTTTTTTTTTGGTCTAAATGTCTAATTTTTCAATGAGTTGCCTTTAATAATTTAGGTGATTTGTTTATGAAGTTAGTTTCAATATTTGAAAAGTTAGATGAAACATCAACTATAATAATTTAGATTTCTTATTTAAATATATTTAGATAGTTCATATAAATGATGTGGCAGACTCAACAACAATCAATGTTTCTTGATAAATCATTTAAATTTTTATATAGTTTCTCTACTTTTTTCGTTAAGTGTACATCGAAAATATTGCCTTGCGGCACCCCTATTTTTACTACAATTTGGTAATGCTAACCTTACTTCAAATACCGATTTGTACATGACTTTTGTTCGTTGTCTTCTGTTGTGTTTAAATACGAATGAATACCATTTATGTTCAATGTCTCTGCATTTTAGTTTTTCGAATAAAATATGGCGATCAACACACAGTCTCAAAAGCTCTCTGAAAATCTATAAAAACTGCTAATATAATTTTTCTATCGTGCATATCCATTTTCCAATTACTAACTACCAAATTTAATAGAAATTCACAACTATTTATGATTTTTTCTAAAACCAGATTGATTTTCTGTAATTAAGTTAAATTTCTTTAAATAATCTTCTAATTAAACATTAACAACTTTTTCTATAATTTTTGATTAAGTCAGTCGTGTCAAAAATTATTTGTGCATAGAACAATTTACTTATCCCAAACAAAGTTGGCTAAACTAAAGGCCCAACCATAATGAACTTTAGCTGGCTCAAGCCAACTTAAGGAAATGTACGATTACATATAAATTGTATTGTGCAATCATAATAGGAATATCAGAGAATTTCGTCAAGTTTTCGTTAACTTTAGCTGGCTTAAGGAAAGTGCAATTTCATTCGCACATTCTGTACGGAAATTTGACATTTGATGTTGACATGTTATTACTTGAAAATTTGTGATATAAAATAAAATAATAATTATTATTTATCCTTTTTTATTTTATTAATATTTGTGAATGTTTATGTTTGTGGCTGTTGAAATAAATAAAAAAAATTATAAACTAAGTATGTGTTAATTTCTTACTATCCACAGGAACAAAATAGAATCACTATATACAAAATATAGTATACAAAAAATAACTCATAAGTATGAAGTGCCTTATGTGTAAAAACACAAATTATTTATGATGTGAAAATTAGATTAAATAAATGTTATTACAACAAAGTCGACATTCTAGTTGGATTGGTTCTCTTATTGACATCTTCACCAAATCGGGTTTAATTAAATTTAAAAGAAGCTCATAAATTTCTGGCTTCATTCGGATATAAATAAAAAATTGTTCATTGTCAAGCTCCTTAATTTTTTGAAAGGTAACTTTAAAAAACCCATTTTTTCTTCTATCTCGGTTTATTACCCGAACACTATAAGAACGTTTTTTTTTCCAATTTGTCTTTAATTTTTTTTAATTGATTAATTCCCTGCATTGTCAGAAGCAAACACTTTAATTATTGTAAGGTGATATCATTCATCATAAATTTGATTTTGATTAAGATTGTTTTAGTTAGATTTTGATTGTTAAGAAAATTTTACGTTTTCAAATATTTACATACATATATTTAAAAGTATATACTTTATTTTAAAAAATTATTTTTTGGTTATATTTATAATTCATAAATGTTAAAACCACTTAAGTTAGCTAAAGTCTATTATTGGTAACTTAAGCAAATTACAAAACTTTAGATGGCCTTTCGTTTAGTTTTGACATTAGTATAAGCCAACTTAAGTTCATTATGGTTGGGCCTTAAATAATAAAATTAAAATTATAAAAATAATATGATGACTAAATAATAAAACTACTGAATGCAATTTTTAGGATTTATTAAGTTTGAACAAACTTCAAAATTTAACAAAAAAAAAAAAAAATGATTCGGTCAGGGAACTCGCAAATAAGGCAAAAACCAAATCTCATAAATTATTTGTGCACGTGTTTATTATGTATAAATTAATAACTGAAAAAAATGATTTTTTCCAAAATATTCAAGGGTTTGAAATTATATGTGATCTATTTTATGATACCTAGTAAGAATGATTTCATTCCTTCGCGTCTATAACTTCCTAGAGCCGACCAGGCAATGAATCGCTTAAATTAAAACTTCTATTAATTTCCAAGTATTTTCGATGACATTTCAAGTCTCTGTTTCTGACCTTCCGATTTCTTGTGGTACTTTATTTTTTATATAATGCTAAAAGTTCTCAATTACATTACATTCAGGACTCTAAGGTTACCAATCTAAAACAATTTGCCCAATAAATTTCAAATACGATATAACAATAGCAGCCTTGTGTGTCGTTGCATTTGCATCTTGTTGTATAGCACAAAAATATCAAATAGTGATCATGGAATAACCCTCTATAGCCTATAATGATAAAGATCAAGGTATAAGTACTTGATGTGACTTTGTTTGGTGGTTTAAATAAGGGGTATATTCCGTAATAAAGAAAATACCTTCCCACCATATTAATGTATCTTGATCCATCTTATAACGCTCTTTTTTTATTCTAAACGTTGGTGGAATAATAAAATTATCTTCCCCACGTATACCATCTAGTGAAAATAAACATTCATCCGTCCACAGAACGTTTTGCTAAAATTCAGCAAGCTTATCTATATGTTCTTTAGCAAATTTTAATTTAAAACGATTATTTTTTTCAGAAAAATATGGCTTCTTTTGTGCAAAATATGTTTTAATATTTACTTCTCTCAATTTATTCACCACAACTGTTGCAGCTATTATGTATAGATGTTTTTTATTAAAGTTGTTCAGGACCTGATTCATAGTTATGCTAGGATTCACTTTAACAACTTTTATTAGTTATGCACATTCTCTCTTTATATTGCTTTACATTTTCGGCCACTGCCCATTTATATTTCGAATAGATTCATCAGCTTATCATGACTTGATAGCTAATAGTTTTCTATGAACATGATATTTTCGGGACAGTTCCTGAACAGAAACTCCACGATAATCTCTGCTACAATTGCACTTCTAATTTCAACCGATAATTCACCCTTTTTAACCATTTTGTGATGACATTCGCACTTAACAAGACACTGTTCAACTTTTATTCTATTTTGCTAATAATTTTTTAAAAAAAATTATGCATTGCTTTCTTAGATGGTAAAATGAAAACGTGCACAATAATAATTTTTGAGCAATAATTTAATGGGAGTGAGTTTTTTGAGAGTCACCGATTAAGATTTTTGGGACCGAATAATTTGTTTTTTGTTTTTGTAAATTTTTTAGTTTTGTTCAAACTTAACAAATATTAAAAAATGCAATGACAATGACAATGGTCAGATTTGCCAAGTCCAGAATTAACAAAGGTGGAATATTTCTCGGGATGAGAGGTCAGAAATAGGTCTAAGAGATTCATTTTATCGCCAATCCGGTCCGGGGTTCTTGTTGGACTTTTTACAAGTTGAGAAAGGTTGTGTAAATTAGAAAAAAGTTCAACTTGCGTGCCTTCGGGAGTATTGGGACTAGAATGTTTGAGCCAGTTGATATTATGAACGTTAAAATCTCCGGCTAACACAATTTCAGATTCTGGATGGTTTTCCAAAATCGTGTTGATTGTTTCAGATAGATTATCTAATTCCACAATAGTTTCGGGCCCACTTAATTGAGGTGATCTGTATAGAAAACAGAAGTGGATGATGTGCTTTCCAACATGGATTTTAACACATATGTAGTGGAACAATGGGTTGGAGTTCTTGAAATTGTGAAGAGTATTGTAAGCAACATCAAATCGTATATATAGGGCGACCCCTCGATGGGGAACAAAAAGTGGAACTAGTGAATATTTATTAATGTTAAAATTATTATTTTCACTGTTTACTTGAGTTTCACTTAATGCTAAAATTGCTGGTTTTTCAGTATATAGATGAGCTTCGACATCATGGAAATTCGTTGATAAGCCACGAATGTTACAAAAATTAATTTTGAACATGTATGCACAAATAATTTTTAAGACCACTGTATGTTATTCAATAATAAAAAATTTTTTAAAAACTTTATAAAAATATAAATTACGTACAGGCAAAATTTTCAATTCCTTGAATAATTCATAAGTGTGATGCAAATAATTTCTGTTACAGATTTTTCTAACAACACGTTTCTGCAATACCAATCAATACTTTAACTTGTATTTTACATTTTTTTTTATTTGTTTTTATACGTTGATTTATTAGAATAAGAAATTTAATTATTATATACACTCTACACGAGCTACTAAGCTCACATAGCTGACATAGATTGAATTAAAAAAAATAAAATAAAATAAGGGCTTAAATGCCTAATCAATTAAACAAATTTATATCAAATCTTAATAAACTTATACAGCTATTAAATTCATCAAATTAAGAAATTTAATAGTTATAACTCTCTCTTACTCAACCATAATAAATTTCTATTTGCATTTTTGTTTATTAAAAACTCTGTCAGTCAAAATAAAAAAAAAGAGAAAATTTATGTTTAATGATTTTTTGCATTTTATTTTAAACTGTTTGGGAAAAGTACAGTAATGTTGATCAATATTTTGTATACTAGCAGATCAGAAGTTATAAAAAGTATTTGTTGTCAAAATTAAAAGTAAATTCCAAGAAAAAAAAAAAACAAACACAAATTATTTCAAAAATGCACATTTTTTTAAACAAAAACACAGAAAATTCTGTTATATTGTAATGAGAGAATTTAAGAGAATTTCATAATAATATCAAGTAAATAAATCAAAATAAATAAAATTTCATGAGTTGATGAAAATATTAATTTCAAAGTTTTTAAAAGTTTATTTATTATAATAATAAAAAAAAAATAATAATAATTTTATGACAAAATGTTGATGAGAAAACTATAAAGAAAACTAAAACTCTTGTGTTGTTTAATTATTTTCTCTTCAATTGAAATTCCATGCTTTCTTTATTTATTTTTTTTCTATTCATTTAAAATGAATTGAATTTAACTCAATATTCATAATAAACTTTCATAACAATTGAAATATTTTCTTTAGACTTTTATTTATGCACTTGTATATAAATGTATATGTAATATTGTGTAGCATATTGTTTTTTTTATATAAAACAATAATAATTAATAGCAGCAAATTGCAAACATGTTAAATTCAATGCTGATCACCTATCAGTATTCTTATAGAAAATAGTGTTTTTTTTGTCATTGTTTTCTTAAGCTAATTTGTAATATTTTTTTTTTCTAATTTACTTTTTATTGACATTATATTATCAAAGCTTCTTTTTTACTCATTCTATTTTCCTGTTAAATATTTAATCTGATATTTTCCTTTTATAGTGTTTTAGAACAAAAAAAAAAAAAGCTATGGTGAAAAACCATAGAGTTTTTTGCAAGTTCCAATGAATGAGCAATTCGTCTGTCAGTTAATTACTAGTTTTAGAAATTATTCTGGGTTCCTATTCTATTCTATGGCAACCCTTTTTTAGTTAAACAAAACAAAAAACTAAATTCTCCACAAACTTTGTGATTTATTTTTGATTTACATTAAATATTACAAAAATTACATATTTCTTAAGTTTTAGGATAGAAGCCTATACCTAATTCAATTTAAAGAGTACACAATATTTTTCTCATCCATTTTTCTTTCCTCACAATAAAATCATCATCATTTTTTCTATCTTAAAAGTTTCAAGTTTTTTTTTTTTTTGTTTTTTTTTTTATAGTTTTCTAATGTAAAGTTTTTTTTTTCTAGAAAACTATAATGTTTGTTGTTTTGGTAACAGGAATTCATTCAATAATAGATAGAAAAAATAAGAAAAAGTAAATAATAGTATATATAGATAGTAACTTATAGTAGTGTAAGATGAAAATTTCTAAATAGAATCAGATAATAATAATAATAATAATGTAAACAAAAACAAAAACACAACTATTATAATATAAAAAGCTTTTTACACACGCACATATGTTAAACTAAATTTATGTAGAGTGATATGGCGAGAAAAAACTTTTACAACGATTAGAAATTTGTTTTTTTTTTTTTTTTTTTTTTTAAATACAAAAACAGAAAATAATAACAAATTTATTCGCTTTTATTATATATACGCATTTTAACATAATATTGATAATATATTATTTACTTATGTATACAATAAAATTAAGTTTTATATAGGAATTGAGTATAATCTAAATACATAATTATTATCTTTAGGATATTTTGTGATTAGTATATTAAATAGAGTGACAATAATAATGTAGTATATGTATATATTATGTATATTGGAGATATTTTCCTAAAATTATATCATAAACCGATTCGTAGTGAAATTATTAATTAGTTTAAAGTATAAAACTATATAAGATGAAAATTGTTGCTCTGTTAATAATGTATCTTATGAAATTGGTCCCTATTATCATTGTTTCTATCATTGGTGGTGTCATCAAAAAATTAAACTTAAAAAAATATTGCCAAATCCTAATTAAATAAATGAATAATTTTTTTTTTTTTGTTTTACGCAGGCTGGTGGGAATCTTCAAAAGACACAATGAATCCCATAGTTTGACATTGTGTGTGGGATTCTTACTCACTAAACCACACCCTTCCTATATTGCGATCTAGTCCTACAGGACTAATGAGCCATTTTTCTTGGCTTTATTTTATTTTTCAATGTAGACTACATCCAGCGATGTCTATCTAACTTTTTCTTTGACGTCTTGATCAATAACCTTGAAGACCCATCGCATCAGCGACGAAAAACCAAGCAGTTCTCCAAACGAATTTATAATTATGGTAGACTCGTGAAAAACCTCGTTTCGTTGGCAGTTAACATAACGAAATTCTTCACAAATCTCGCAAAAACAAATCTGTCTAAACGTGGGAGCGGTTAAATCTCCGATCACCAGCGCGACGAGTTCTCAAGAATGTGGGTGATTATTCCTGCACTAACTTAAAAGGTTTTACTCTTTTTAGTCATCTGGCTATATTTTTATTGTCCACTAGCCCGACTACCCCCCCCCCCCCTACTTTTATATGGTGCTGAAGCCTTTTTTCGTGACTTTTTCCTGCATCCATATAACCATACTGGTTTCAATATTTGTTTATAGAGCAGAAGTTTGTTTTGTATTGTTAAGGTAGAATTCTTACCTATGAGCCAGTTAATTTTTCTATAGCGGATTTGTGATTCTTCTTTCTTGTTTTTGATGTGAGCTTTCCAGCGAAGTTTCGCATCTAACGTCATACCAAGATATTTGGCAGTATTTGAATGGGGTATTTCTTGACCATTTATATATACTTGTTTATGGTAAATTTTGTTATTAGTGAAATTCACATGTACTGACTTAGCTTCATTTAATTTTAGCCTCCATCTTTTTGTATAATCTTGGATTTTTGTTATAGCTCTCTGCAGCTTTTCTGTATATATCTTTATTATTTTCTCCAACAGCCAGTACCGCTGTGTCATCTGCAAACATCTCAATTATATTATTTTCTAGTGCAGGAAAGTCACAAGTGTACAGCAGGTACAGTAGCGGACCAAGTACACTTCCTTCAGGAGCCCCGGCATTATTTTCTTTTAGATGGGAATATGCTCCTTCTTGTTTTATGTAGAAGTATCTCTCTGTTAGGTAGCTTGCTATGATTTCCGATTGCTCTTTTGGAAGGATTGTTTTCATTTTACAATTCAACCTCTTATCGAATGCCTGAGCCACATTGAAAAATGAAAAATGATAATAAATAATGATTCTTTTCCAAGGCCAGGTAATGTCAGATAATGCTCTGCCTTTGCCAATTCTTTTCACTCGTTCTTTTGTCTCCGGCATATTCCCAAACTACTGGAAAATGCCGTTTATTAGACCAGTGCACAAAAAAGAGTTATAATCCTATTTTGCTAAATTATATTCTATCCCAACAATTTTTGAAAAGATGATTCTATATATGAAATCTGTTCAAACTTCTTATCATCTTCTCAGCATGGTTACCAGAAACAGTTAACTAACTTAGTAAAATAAGGCTTAGGGCAGTCATCTATAGAACCATTACTGTTCATTTTATCTATAATGACGTAACAACAGTTTTGAGAAATATCAGCGTATACATATATGCTGACGATATCAGAATTAAATCACCTAATGAAGTTTCTTTGTATTTCAAGAAGATCTTAATTTGTTGCTAAATTGATGTAACGTTAATCGATTAAAATTAAATGTGGAAAAATGTGCTCAAATGAGTTAAGTATTTCTTCGAATATAGCTTCGAATTATACTCTTGATAATAAGGTTTAATCAAGAGAGATTTAGATGTTTTAATGATGTCGGGGTCATGTTTGATGATAAATTATCATTTTAAACAACATTTCAAAGATGAGAATTCAATAACAACGCTTATTTAATTGAATTTCTATTTACTTCGTTAGTTCGTTCAAATTTTGAATATGCTAACCCAGTGTGATCATCTAACTATGTCGATCATACCAATATAGAATTGAAGCTATTAGGAGAAGAAGCTATTTGCTATCTTTCTTGGTCTGATCCTATACGTTTACCACCTTTCATCAGAGACAGACTATATACAGCTTTGACAATTAAACACTCTTGAATCGTTATCGTAATTATAGTACACATTTTCGTTCTGAAAATATGCTCAATGTTGCTCATCATCGTACAAATTATGGTAAGTTTGAACCTATTAACAGAATGTTTACATATATATATATACAGGGTGAACTTGGAACAACGAATTATAGAGTCAAGCATAATTGGGCATATAATAATTAACTAAATATTATGGGAAAGAGGTGGGTATAGAATTAAAAATGCCAAAATCAAAATTTCAATGTCAAAATTCCAATAACAAAAATCTCAATTGTATCAAAATCCTAAAAAAACAATAATGAAAAAAATTTTGTTTTAAATTTATTTGTAATGAATGACAAAGAAAAGATAATGTTCTGAGAAAAAATATTAGATATTTGCTTTTTTGTATCCAACAATCTAATATTTTTTCACCAACTCTAGAAAAAATAACAAATTTCTGCTTTGCAAACAATAATAAAAAAAATAAAACAATGAAAATAAAATTTTAAATTTTCATCTTACTAATAATAAAAATTAGTTCTTTGATGCATTTGAACTAGTTTTTTTTTTTTTTTTTTTTTGGAATGTATAGTCTAACAAAGTTTTCATTTTTCACTAATTTTTAGTTTGTACAAAACTTTAAACATTTGTTTAAACTGTTAATCACTCTTATAGCAAATACTGTCATTTCGAATGTCAGCTAAACTATACTAAGAATAGAAATCGTACGGTTGTACAAAATAAAATATTTATATTATTGTTGTATATACCTAATAATATGTATTTACAAACATGCCAATTTTTAATTTGTAAAAAATCTCAATTGAAGAAATTTATTTCCACACTCCCGTTCGTAAATTTCCGAATAAAAGTCTTCTAAGTTTAACTACCTGAAAAAATAAATAAATTAAAAATAAATTACTATCAAATTAGTTATAAAATAAAACGGATTCTATTTTCAAATATGAAATATGGAATATAAAAAAAAAAAATAAGCTTACATGTGACTACCATATGCGAGTAGGGTTACATTTCACGTTTTAATATACATAATAATACCTACATATTATGTTTAAATTTTTCGAAATGAGTATGAAAATGGGTTAAAGTACAACAAAATAATTATGTTCATGTATTGTATTAATATTATGTACAACATAAATAACGCAATTTAATCTGTCTGTATATATATGCGGAGATATCTACACTTAAATATATAATATGGTTAAATTTTATATTTTGTAGGTGTGCATGGAAAAATCATAACATATGTATTAACCATATCAAAAATATAATGTAGGTGTGTATAACACTTTAAAAGTGTAATATTAATGGTATTAAATGTATTTATACGTGACTTTGAAATTTATGGTAATAGAATAAAAAAAATATTCAGACTTTTCCCACATTATACCTACCTACCATTTTTTGTTTTTGTATTTGTTTACATTTTATTCTATTTTATACTGGAAATTTTGTGATTTTTTCATTATCTCCTAATAAAATGTATCCAACATGTGTGCTGTGTTAGTTCTTTCGGAATATATATTTTCTTACTCGTGTTTAATATACATTTATATTATAAAATAAATATAAAAGAATAATATAAAGTTTGAAAATAAAAATACATAACACATGCTCACTGCTCCAGGCACAGAAAGTACTTTACTGAAAATGGATTTGATTGTGTTAAAAATGGAATCCATATCCCACTAAAATAATAATTATTTATAATATAACATGTAACATAAAAATGTGTATAAACATCATTGTGTGTACATATTTTGAACGTAAGTAAGTTACATGTATATCACATCAATAACAAAAACATTTGAAAAAAAACAAAAAAAAAAAACATAAAAATAAAAGGAAAAGTTTATTTTGGGTTGTTTGACCTTTGTTTTTGTTGAAATTTTTTTTGTATGCTTTTTTTTTTTTTTGTTTTTGATTTTTGTAACCCAAACAAGACTGACGTAAAAAAATCTGATACAATAAGAAGAAAAAAAAAGTCATGTATTTCTGTTTTGTTTTTTGTTTTTGTTGGGGATCCATTTTCTCTCTCTGTTTTCTGTGTATGATACGTAAATTTTTCTTATTTGTTGTTGTTGGTCATTCTGGGAGCCTATTCCGTTCTATGGCAACCCTTTTTAAATAAAGTTTTTATTTTAAGTCTTAAAAAAAACCCATTAATTATGTAAATAATGGAAGTGTCCCCCCACGAAAAATAATTTTCAATAGATGTGTATTTATTTTCTTTTGAAGCATTTGGGTTTTTTTTTTCCACAAAATGTATCCAATTTGTAACAAAACAACAAACAATAAGCTTTTAGAGGATCCCAAAATCCTATAGTAAATTTCAAAAGAGATTATGTTTTTTCTGAATTTGGATTTTTTATTTCCCCATTTTTTTTTTTTTCGGTTTTATATCAATCAATTTGTTTTGTGGTTGAGGAATGGTATATTTTATAGAAAACATGAGACAGACAGAAAAAGAAAAAGAGATGCAAAAGACAAAAAAGAGAATGAGTGTGATTGAGGAAACAAAAAAAAAAAAATCGTTATAGATTTTTTAGATAGAAGAAATTGAATTTTAAGTTTATTTTTTTCAATGGAAAATAATATTCTTTGATGCTTTGTAGTAGTATGAGAGCTGATTGTTTTGAATAAAAAAATATTGTTTTGTTTAAGATTGAATAATGGAAATCAATAAGATATGAAATTTAAGAAAATAATGGATTAATTAATATATAATATAATAATATAATATTTATATAATATTAAAATAATAGAAATTCATTGGCTTCAAATAAAATTGAAGCTATAATAATATAATTGAAATAATAAATCTTATACTATTAGAGATGAAGAGCAAGAGAGCAAGTAATTAAAATACAAGAACACATCATAGAAGTAATAGTATGTCTTATTAAATTAGTTATGTTACCTTTTTAAAAAAATGTGAGAAGATAATTATTTCTATAGTATTGATACAATAATAATGTTGTCTTTTTTAATTAAACTGATCGCTCTACTGAAGCAATATAGTATGCACTGTAAAAATAATTATTCTAGTATAATTTTGAAATAAAATGATAACATAATTATTTCTATAAAACACACTATCAATATATTTATGTAATGATCATTTTATGTTAAACAGATCTTAATATAAAATCAATAGTATTAAACATAAATATAATATAACGCGTATACATTATTAAACAAATAGGATGTCGTATGTATTATAAAATAATAGGATATCTCATTAAAATTATATCAAGATATGCTTACTTTAATACGACATTCCTCCTATTAATTTAATAGATTTAATATGTTTATTTTGAAAGGAAAAATCGCATTGACCAAAAATAATACCAAACAATCATAATTTTAATAGGATTTCGAATTAATATTACCTGATTCTTATTTCAGTGCAGTATTAGTACAGGTATGGGTCGTTTACCTTTTCTTTCATTTAAGTTCTTATAATTACTTTTTTTGTAGCTAATATGTATAGGCACTATTTACTAGTATATTTTTAAACTTTTAGCATACAATTTCTCTTTCAAAAATTTTATTGAATTGTATTGGCAGATAACAACAATTTTAAACCGTCATATCTATCAATAATGGGATTTAATTGTTTAGTTCTGTCCTTTGTAAACTATTATAATATTTTTTTTATTTATAATGGGATTTAATTGTTTAGGTCCCTCCTTTGTAAATTATTATAATATTTTTTTTATTTATTAATCGAAATCATTTATGTTTCACTTATAACATCAATAATTTCATGTATGATTTTATTATGAATTTTTTTTAGATATTATATATTCATACAACACTGTGAGTAGATGCCTCACTTGTATAATACTATAATTAGATGTTTACTTAGTGGTATGTGATTTTATTGTACACATGGATTCTAGTTCATATCACTACGTAGATGAGGTTCATTTAAAATATATTAATTGTTACCACATGATTGCATCTATCAGAAAAAAAATGTTCACAGAATTTAAACAAAGCGTAATCGGTAGTATTTTAGTGTAATCAGTAAAGAAAAAATGTAATCTGATAATGTAGCCAGTAGGTACAAGTTCAAATCTCGTACGAGATAAATTTTTTTTAATTCACAAAATTATGTACAACAATACAATGGCACAATTTGATAAAAAAAATGAAATTTAATCAAAATATTAAAAATAATACGTAAAAATTAAATGTTTAATACTTTTATCAAAATAAAATTAGCCCCATAAAAAGTAGAAAATAAAATGGATCACTTTTAAGATTCTATATAGATTAAACTTAATTTGAAGTTGCTGACGTTATTTCCATCACTGATATAATAAAAGGAAATATTATCTCTCCTTTTATGTTTAACTTAGTTCATATATAAGCTAGACCTCAACGTTAGTAAGTGTTACGTCATGAGCTTCACTCGTAAAAGATCTACATTTTTATATAACTATACTTTGCATAGCCTCAACTTAGAGCGTGTAGATCATTTTAATGATTTAGGAATCATCTTGGATAATAAATTAAATTTTTATCTCCACTATGAAACAATGTAATCAAAGGCTAACAAAATGCTAGGTTTTATCAAAAGAAGGGCAAAAGAATTTAATAATATATGGGTAACAAGAACTTTATTCTGCTCCCTAGTTCGTTCAATCTTAGAATATGGTTGTATTATCTGAAATCCCACCTTTCTAATCCATAGTACAAGAATTGAATCAATGCAAAAACAGTTCCTTCTCTTTGCCCTAAGACATCTATATAATCCCAGAGACTTTAATAACCTTCCACCTTACACTGAAAGGCTCCATTCTATAAATTTACTGAGCTTAAACTCGCGTAGAATTTTACTTTCAAACTGCTTTACATTCGACGTTCTATCTGATAAGGTTGATGTTGACCTTATTAAATTAAGAATCAGAATCAATAACGATGTTAGACCTACAAGACACACCAAATTTCTAATCGAAACAACACATAGAACTGAATATGGGAAAAATGAACCCATCAACAGGTGTTGCATACTATTTAATCAGTTCAGCTCCCTTTTCCATGACACTTTTTCAAAAAATGCTTTCAAATCTAAATTAATTAACAGTCTCCAACAATTGTAGATAATGTATCAAATCCTAAATTAATATATAATTATAACTAACATTAAGTTAATAATTAATTGTCTCATATTAAAAATTAATTAAAATAAAATGTAATATTAATTTCTAAATTTTTTTCTCTCTCTCTTTCTATCTAATATATTAAAATAATGCAAATCAATAAAATGTATAATTAGTATATTTATCTCTTAATAAGTAAATTCCTGCTAAAGTAAAAAAAAAGGTAAAAGTAGAAGAGAAGAAAAAAAAAATTAACTAGATTTAATTTGATCTAAAATAATTTTTTATATATTTATTGTATATATGTAATTTATGTATTATTATAATTATTATGTATCTTTTTTTTTTTTTTTTTTTTCAATACCTTGTGGGTAATAAAATAAAATAAAATAAAATATAAACAGGGTCAGGAGTTTTCGCTAGATAAATTAAACTTGGTGTAATATTGTTTATGGAAATTTGAAATATTTAAGGCTTACAAAATTATGAACGTTAAAAGAACCATGCTAAGCTTTTGAGGTTCTGTATTTTGGTCTCATTAACAGCTAATAATATAAAAGTATATTAAAATAATTATGATTTAACACCAACCTCTTAGACAATCTGCATCCATACCATACATAAAAATCTTCCTATAGAAAACCAAATTTTTCTTTTCTACTTTTACAATACAATTCATTCATTCCAACTTTGCTTTGAGAGAATAAAGATTTTTTTTTTGTTTTTGTTTTTGCTTTTTATTTCAATGTGTACATAGGGATGTGGATTTATATTTTTTTTTTTTTATACATTTTATAAAGCGTCGTCGTCTGGTTTTTTTATATTAGCCTTTAAATTTTCATTATTTCTACTTTGCAATAAATACGTGTGTATCCGTATGCTAACTCGTTCCTATATAGCAAGCAGCTTCCATTTTTTTCTAAATTTTAGCATCATCTCAAATTTGTTGTTATATTTTTTTCATCACTTTAGCAAAATTTTAGTGAGCGCTAAAGCTGGATAGGTATAGATAAAGTAAGTAAGTAAGGAAGTAAGTAAGTAGGAGATAGAAGAATTAATAGATTATTTGTGTTGTGTGGTGTGTGGTTCATCTCATATAGTCAACCGTTTTGCTTTTTCGTAATGTTAAGTAGCAGAAAACCCGATTTATCAGAGATCAAAAGTAAAAAAACGAAAAAAAGGAATATTTGAACTAAAAAAAGCTAGGTACTAAAGAGAATGAATGTATAGACTAGCTTCGCTGTAAAATATAACGGCTAAAAATGCAAGAAGAAGCACAAATTTGCAGCTCATAATACTAGGATAACAGAAATTTGAAAAATTTTAAGTGGAAAAATAAAATATTTTTTTTTTGTACTTTTAAAAAAAACAGACTTTTTTTGTTTACTTCTGAAAATTTAGAGTTGTTTTGTTTAATTTGTTTTTGTGTTT
The DNA here is from genome assembly GCA_963942445.1 of Argyra leucocephala. NCBI lineage: Eukaryota > Metazoa > Arthropoda > Insecta > Diptera > Dolichopodidae > Argyra > Argyra leucocephala. Next base: position 25,166,065 of record OZ012677.1, on the reverse strand, counting down.
GTATAATTTTTTTTATTGTATACACCCATTTCTTTTTTTTTCGTATTTTTTAATAAAACACAAGTTAGTATTGTGTAAGTAAAAAGTATAAAGTACAAGTACAACAGACCAGATAGAGAAAAAAATAAAATATAAAAAAGTGGGTAAAATTTTTCTGTTTTTGTATTTAGGTTGTTTTTTTTTTGTCATTTTTTTATATTTTAGATTTTTCGTAAATAATTGAGTGAGTGACTCTAAAAACTAAAGCAACGAATGTTATAAAGTTTTTTTTTATTTTTGTTATAGATTTCAGGGAAAGAAAAAGAAAGAAATAGAAAACAGTAGAAAAAGTTCTTTGAATTATTTCGATATTTTGTGATGGGAGAACATACAAAATGATTGTTTTGTTATATTGAAATAAAATATTTTTAATATTCCCGCTTATTTATTTACAATAAAGAAAATAAAATCGTCAAAATGGTAAGAAATATCACGGAAAAATAATAATTATTTTATAGATTAGTTTTTATTTTATTTTGATTAGGTTTTGAGAGTGTTGGGTATACAGAAACCAATAGGTTGGAATAGGAAATAAAAACTGAAAATATGTGGTGTTTTTGTTTTATACAACAAGACTTAAATGAATATGAAATAATAATTTCGTTCAGTAAACTGTAAGAAATTCAACATAGGTAAACTATAGCTACTCTTATTTCTTCAATTGATGTTGTTTTAAAGTTGAAATTAAATTTCAAAGCTTTTCGAATTTAACATTTTTTGCTTTTAAATTTTCGAAGTTGTATATCGTAATTTATTCGATTGGAAATGAATGTGTTGAATCGTTAAAATTAAAATAATTTTAAAGTTAATTCAGTAACTGCACTGATTCCATTTATAAAGGGGGGGGTAGTAAGGGAATAATAATTAACAATTTATTTTAATTAATAAATCATTCAAGAATTTTTCAAATTGAAATGCGTTGACTTGAAATATGATTTTTTATTGACTTTTTAATTTAATGCATAGCTTATGTTTATTTAAATCTTAAATAGAGCGTATTCGCTCATATAGGGTGTATTATTACAAGTATACATATAATATTTAATATTTATTATGGTTTTATACAGTTTAAAGTAAGTTAAGTGAAGATAACACGTTATTGAAAATAATATTATATAAAGAATATTGATAATATTAAAGCAAATACAAATTAAAAAATTAAAAGATAAAAAAAACCATTAGGATGTTTAACAGAATATTGAATTAGAATTTCTTATAATGTATAAAATTTTATATTTGAGGCAAAACAAAAAAAAAATGATTGAGTAATTTACATTTTAAATTTTAATACATGATATTAAATGTTTTTTTAAATGTTTCAGTCAATGTTGCTTTATTATATTCATTTATTTGCTGCACTGGATATACTATTTAGCCATGATGGTTGAATTGTTTTTATATTTGTTGTATTTTTCTTGTATTGCATTGATGTAGTTATAATGTAAATAAAATTAAAATGTTTTCATTTGTAGATTAATTTTTTTTCTAGTTTTACTGCTTATGTTTATAATTACAATTATCTAATTTTACATTTCGTTTTGCTTGACAAAAAAAAAAGTTGTTTTCAAGAATAAAATAAATGTATCTTATGAAAGAAAAATATTGTATGATTAAATATGCAATAAAGCATCAAGTCCTGGCCTTACCCAAATAAAATAACCTGTTTTTAAATATATTCAATATTAAGTTAATTATTTAAAATAATATTATAAATTAAATTAAATCTAAGTCAATTAATTATTTGGAATATTAATTACTAATTTTTAAATAATTTTTTATGGATGGTGTTGGTAATGGGTAGTAATGGAATGATTAGTCAAATGTAAAGCAATAAAATAATTTTTAAAAATGATTTTAAAATTCAAAAAATTTTCTTATTCTTTCAAAACTTAATAATTTTATGATTATAACTAATCCATACTTTTAAACATGTTTTTTTTTATTGTGTTTAAGAAATACAACTTAAATAAAACATCTGCATGCCATTAAATGTCAAAACAACTAAACTATAGATAATCTGTTAAATATAGGAAGTCGATTTTTAAGAAATGTTAAATTCAACTACTACACGCAGTTGTAAAAGAAAAATAGAAATAAAACTGTTAAGTAAAATTAATATTTGTCAAAAATTTAGTGAATTATTCTGTTCTACTAGTTTTTTCACAATATAACTTAATTTAAAATAAATGGAGTAAAAAAAATGTTTATATTATGAGTAAGATCGTTATGTTATTATAAATTCGAATTGTGAACACCAAAAAATATAACAAATTAGAATTGATTACGAAAATGTAAATATTATTTTTATATGATAAAACGACATTTCAGAAAATACATTCGTTTCATTAGCCGATGATCAATATGTCGTTATTCAGATAGCTATGTTATGAATGCTGAAACTCTCGTTAAGATTGCTTAGATATTCATAACATTTTTAGCTGAGAAATTAAAAAAATGGTTTACTGAAATATTAAATATCCAATTTTGGAATAAATGAAATTTAAATTTGAAATTAATAAAATAATTGAATATATATAATTAAAATCTTATAATATGTGAACCCTAAAACTAAATGGTGACAAACATATTCATAACAGATAAAATAGTAAATTATAAGTAATAGGTATAAATATACATTAGTATAAGCTCATAATAGTAATTACAAATAAGAAAAATTATATAATGAAATTAAGGAATAATAAATAGTTATAATAAAAATAAATCTACAAAATAATAAATCTTAACAAAAACAAAAATCATTTTAGTCAATTAAAATATGATGCAAAAATACTGTTAGTATAATAAATTCATTTGATAAATCATGAATTCAGTTTTAGTGATATCACTCTCAAAACCGTTCTCAACCAAGTGAATAATATAAAATAAATTTATGTAATTATAAATTGTTTTGAGTGTGAAATATTAAAATTTCCATGTCATTTTACTTTTAATAAAAAGAACAAGTTCGATTTATTAATTAATAATGATACATAGACATTTTATGTCACCATTGTATCTATAAATAATATTATTATTTATAGAAAATTTTTTTGTTCATCATAACACTATTAGAACTCATCATCAGTAGGTATTTATACTGTTAGACTACCTATACACTTCCAATTTTTATTTTGATTGATTTTATAACTTATTAGAATACGTCATTAGTACATCTGTGAGTTATGAAAATTAGGCAAAATTTTAATGTAAAATGTTATTTTTAAGTAGGTATTTATAGGTAGTCTAACACTATAAATACCTGCTGATGAGTTCTAATAGTGTTATGATGAACGAAACAATTTCCTATATAAATAATTTCGTTTGCAAGCGAATATATCTATAGATTTGTATATAACATTTGTGAGTGCAGATTTGATAAATCAGATCAAATCTGTACATTTGCATTTAAAAAAAAAACTAAACTAATGATTGGATAACATTCTCTTGTGATTAGATAGTATTATTTTGACTGAACATTGTTGACGACATAAATATGATATCTTTTTGAAGATTTAGAATAACGGCAGTTTTAGAATAACGGTCAGTTTGATTTTACTAGCTCAACATTGAATTACTGGGTATTTTAGTTTTCTAATTTGTATATGTATTTCTTATTATATACCTAGATTTAAGAATTTGGCTTAAGACCAATAATGTGTTCCATTATATTAGCTCAAACTGAATTACTGAGCATTCGTTTTTTTTACAATATAAATTAAGAAATTTATTTTTTAACAAATTTAATTAAATAATTTTATTTATGATTACTAATTTTTTTATTTTATCAAACATGGTGATTGCAACAATGTAAGCCTAATAAAGAAAATATAACAATTGCAAATAGTTGCAACAAAGTGGACTATTTGCAAACTTAGTAAGTTATTTTCGAGCCTGCAGCCAATCTGTTTATTTTGAATTTATGAAAACACAGTCAGATTTTCTGAATGCTGCTCATAAATGCAAACTGAAAGTCTTAATCTTGACATAATTCATTTTTAGTATATATATGCATATTTTTCTCAAAATCGACTTCAAATTAAATGTATCGATATGATTCTACTATGGAAAAATAAGATTATACCTTTATCAATTTAAATTTCAGTAATATAAACCTGGACATATACAATATGTGACATATACAAAACAAAATAAATAGTATAAAATTAAAATTCTGTAACAGAAATGAAAACTCTTCAGATAAAATTTTCAGATATTTTTCTAAATATCACCTTTATTATTTCGAATTTAGTTTTGTTAGAGTTTAGTTTTGTTTTAATATGAATTTTGTTATATATTTTACGAACAACCATAATTATTAGTACTATTTTTAATTATGTATAGAATTAAGTAAAAATGGAAATAAAGAAATTTAATTAATATTCAAACTTATCAAACACAGTGAGGAGTGAGGATGTGTAAAATTAATATAAAAATCCAGAATATAGCGTAGTTACATGGATGAAGATGACACTAGATAATGTCTGAATCCTTTAGAATCGAGAGAATAAAAATTAGATTTATAAAACAAATAAAATCCTGGCTTTTTTCATTTTCTCATGCACAAATTGAATCAATATTAATACCCATAATTTAAACTCACTTTTTATCAGTTTTGTTATTTTTTTATTTATTTTTTTGTTATTTCTAATGGCTTTTATTCAAATCCTAATTCATTCTACTATCCTATGTTTTATTTTATTTTTATTAAAAACTTCCAATCTATTTATATTTTACAATTAAATTAAATTAATTCTTCTTAAATTAAATAAAACATTATATATCAAATAATTCTATACTAATTTTATATTGTTTTTCCCCATTAATACTACCTGTTATTTTAATAAAGTAAGACATTCGTCTCTTGCACTATGGCAATAGAATATTTTTAACTATTTCATTCAGAGCTTGAAGCTTAAAAGTGACTGTTTAAGGATATATTATGTACAAGTTTTTGATTTTTTTTTGTTATATTTTCTAATATGTATATATATTTGTACTTTATAATAATTGTATTAATCTTCTACTATAATATTATATACTGTACATTTTTGAACAATTATTAATTCTTAATTCATAATTTAAATGTTTTGTTTTTTTTAATAGTATATAAATTAAACGTTATTTAGTATAAGTTAAAAATGTAATCTGAATTATTTTAAATACTAATTTTTAATTTGAATTAATTATTAATTTGATTAAGGATACACTGTACAAAAAATGAATTTAATTTGTATGTATTTAAAATTTGTTACTAGCTTTGTAATTCTGTTGAAATAAAGACTATTTTTATTATTTATTATTTATTATTATTATAGATATATAAATAGAGTCTCACTAAACAGAATGACCAAAATTGCATTATCAAAATATTCAGAGAACACACATCCAATAACAAAAATAAACCCATCAAAGAGATTCCAAGTACACATTCCAATAAACTAACTAAATTTTGGATAAAAATGGATATAAAGAAATTAATCAACCTAATAACAATAACAAAATAATAATTATAAACATTTAATCACATTATAAAATTGAAAAAAAATTAAATACTTCTACTAAGAAAAATAATTCCCAATCTTAAAAACGACAAATTTTCTAAACATAAAAGGCAGTTAGTTAGTTTTGTTGTATGTGGTGTCATTCAATATGAACAACAGACCTCATACCACAAAATCAAGTCTTGTATAACAGAAGTTCAGAAAATTTCTTATCTAAATTTATTTTATAATTTCTCTTCATTTTCTTAAATTGTATACCAGTATGTATGTATATGAGCAAGCGAATAATATAATACAAGTAACACTCTAATATGTATTTCTTTAAGAGAATTTTCCTCCTCTTTTTTATTATTTAAAAACAAAGAAAAAAAAAAACAAACCAAACAGCCAGTTTTTCATGTTCTTTTTTTTATCAATTCCATTCATATTTTTTGCAAAGACCATTATTATTCTTTCTTTCATTCATTCCTTCCTTCAGGTTTTCATATTTTCACATTTTTTATATCTACACTACACAATATAATTTATTCATGTCACTACACAAACATACACAAATAAAACAAGAAATGAGTAAAAAAAATTCGAGAATTTCATGAAATTTTGTGATGATACTCGAAAATAAAATTCTAAGTAGGATATAATATATCCTATACCTATACCCATTTAGATTTTACGCATTTTACCTAAACAATATTTTTGCTAAAAAAAAAAACCGTTTTTACTTTCAATTATTTTTCTTTGCCTCTTTCTCATACATTTTATACATTTTTTTTTTAATTATTTTTACTATTCTTTTTTTCTGATTTTCCCATAAATTTTAAAAAGTAAAATTCATTCCCAAAATTCATAATTTTTATTTTCGAATGAATTGGAATCGATTTTAAATATTATAAAATAATAAAAATAAAGAATATAACGTAAAATAAACTAAACGGTATTCAGTTTTAAAATCAGTTTTTCGGTAAATAAATAAATGTATGAAACAATTAAAAATTGTTTTATGCTGTACTGATTGCCTAGGAAAATTTACGTTTAAAGAAAGTCTCAAATTAACGGAATTTTTTGTTTGTTACTTACAATGTATTTCTGAAATCAACCACTGCAAGTAGGGACCACAAAGTGAAAATATAACAAAAAGTTTAATAAAAACAATAAAAACAAAAAATAAAAATTAAAAAAATACTGATAAGTGTTGTTTATAAAGATTCTCAATTCCGTATAATTTTTAAAATAAAAGTGGGTGGTGCAATAAGAAAAAAAAATAAATAAATATAGAAAAATGCAATTTGAAGTCTGGGAATTCAAAATAAATAAATTTGCTACAAAACTAAAACGATTAATAATATTGGGGAGTGTATTAAATATTGTTTAAACAAATTGTTACCAGCCAAGTTCAGTATTTTTTTTTTATTTGTTTTTTTTTTTTGCAAATCTGTCATCATACAATCAAGTACAACACCTGATTGGTATTATTATATTAGGAGCTCATAGATAAACAATTTTTGTAAACAAATTGATTATAGATATTGTCTTTTTTTATTATTATTTAGTATTTACAATTTAATTACATACTAATAACAATTTGGCGGGCATATATGCAAATTATTATTTTAACATAAAGTAATTTATCATCGCCGAATAACTTTATAGTTGAAATTTATAGTTGTATTATAAAAGAACGTTTTTTTATTTACAAGTATATGTGTGTGTATTTTGTTATTATTTTGTTTAGAAAAAGTTCTTGCGTACAATAAAAATCTCATTCATTCACTTTATTACGGTATTATAACAAACTGAAGTTATTGTATTGTATGTAATAAAAAAATATATAATTATTATAGATATAAAAATATATACACACATGTAATAATTTAAAACGCATTCATTTACTCTACTATATTAAAATACTATTTTCATACATAATAATAATATGTACCTAAAATTATGTATTTTAAATAAAGTCAATCGGCAGGAACATGAATTATATTATTATTCATATCCTATACTTTATAATTATTATTGTATAGAGATATAAAAATACATTGTTGTGTAGAATTATGCATATGGATATATATAAATATGGTATACAGTTTTCAATTCTGTAAAAAAAAAAAAAAAAAATGTTTCTATAATGGTGAAAATTTTCGAAAATACATATTATTATTGATAATTTAACTGCTACCCTGATGCAATCTTGTAAATATATAAATTGTGTTACTATGTGTAAAATATACACATAGTATTTTTTTTTTTTTACTAATACACACAGATTTACAGAAAAACATGTAAAGTAAAACCAATTAAAAGTATAGTGAATGCATGTATCTTGTAATGTAAAAAATAATATTTGTTTCCATTATTTGTAAATCAAATGGAGATGTAAAAAAAAAGTTTTATTATTTATTGTGATGATGGGAAGCGGGAGGGTATATTATATTATATTATGTGTATTTAATTTACTTAAATGCACTTTTTTTTAATTATTGTAAAACTTTCAAAATTAAGAGAAAAATATTGATTATTTGAATTGTTATCATTTTGTTATAATGTATTAAAATATGTATTGTATATGTATTAAATTTTCAAATGTTTGCATTTGCAACTATAATTTTTTAGTCTGAATTAATAGAAGCTTAAATAAATTTGATACGTCAGTTAAGAGTTAAAAAAATAATTAATTCAAAATTAATAAAATCAATGCTAACAAGTAGTATGTACGTATGCAAATAAATAAATAGTGCTAGACAACATAATTAATAATATACAGTCATATTATTCAAGACTCATCACCGACACGATGAAAAAATAAATCGCTTCACGTCTAAATAATTTTGTAATTCTGGAAGACTTGTAAAACATTTCGTTATGTTGGTAGAACTTGTTGCTTTCAAAAAATTTTTTTTTATTTTTATAACTAAATTTGAAGTTTGTTTTGTAGTTTTATTAGTGTTTTTCCAAAATATAAAGAAAGAATTGTAAACAAATAATTTTGGAAAAATTAAAATAAAAAGAAAGGACTTGAATAAATTTTAATTAAAAAAAAATTATTTGTGCTACATCTACAAAATAAGTTATTATATACAGCAAAAATAAAAAATAACAGCACTAATCAATTCACTACAATACAAACATTAAATTCACTACACTACACTACAATACAATACAATACATTACATTAAAAATAACTTAAAAAACTAAAAAAAAAAATAAAAACAAGCTTAATTACTACCAATTCCTTAAACTTCAACCTTATAGTTTGACTAATTTGAAGTGGGTTAAAATGGCTATCGCTTCGTAGCAAAATTCTTCCAGAAATACCACACACGACACGTTTGACATTTGTCATTCGTGTCGTGTGTGTGAAAAGTATCGTGTCAGCGGCTTGCAGAATAATAAAGCGTTGCGTCTGTGATTGTATTTGTATGAAAAGTCTTCAATAATATGGGTGATAAGCTTATATAGTTTTGATTTGTTTTTCTAAATTAGAAATTGGTTCTGGGTTAGTTTTAAAAATAGTCAAGCTAGGTAGGTAATTGGTAACAATACCAGTTATTTCTCAAAATCTATTGACCATGTTGAAACCAATGCTTTGATATATTATAGTATATAATATACCCAATATAAACCAATAAGAACCATTTGGCTCAGTTACAACGTCTATATGTATGCAATCTAACGATTATTCTATTCCATTCTACTAACTTCATAATATTCTCTTTATAGTTTTACAAATTTTAAATATCAATTGTACATTATATATATATATATTATAATTTTATTAAAAACTGCACGCAAATTTAAAACTAAAGAGTTAGGTGCTATAGTTAATAAATTATGGTGTCTAGCAACGTAATTTAAAACTAACCAACAAATTGTATAAAAAAAAAAAAATATTTTTAATAGCAAAAAACAGCTAAAACAAAATGTAATAAAACATGATCAGTTTTAGTAAAATTATGTGAAGTCATCATGGGTTAACATTTTGGTCACTTATGCCTGACATGTAATATCAATACTATAATATCAATATTGTAATATTCGAGATAATGCCCCTTGACAGACATAACCGTAGTATTAACGTAGTATTCATTATGACAAGTAAAATGGAGGATAAAACTTTTTTTTTTAAAAATGGTAATTTTTTTTTTAAATTTTATCTCAAATTTGCCTTTTCCTTAAATTAAATTTTAAATTTACCTCCATTTTTTTATTTTTATTCATTTTGCATTTTGACTTCAAATATTCAATCTTTTTGATTCAAATTTTGTTTAATTTTGAAAATGTATCAAATCAACTATTTTTTAGTACTAATTTAATTATTTATTTGACGATAGACTACGCTGATGTACATCATTGCCGCGTTGATTCGTAATATTATGCCTTTGTTTGGTAATATCAATACTGCGCTTATCGTGATATTAGATGACACACATATAAGAATATCACAATATCAGCAATATTACAATATCGATAGGTACTACATGTGGGTCAGTAGCGTTATTGAGTTCATATCATGTCATATCATTCGCGTGAAGAAAATTAAGACCCAGCGCATAACATTATAAAAACCGAAATAATTTTTTATTCAAACAATGATATTGACTTGTGAAAAATAACTTATGATGATAAATTTTCCTACGCTGTAATTAATATTCAGCCGTACTGGTGAATTCGATCGAATAGAAATCGAGTACTCGTTCGTACATTTTCAACAGGCGAATTCGATTTAAAAAAAAATTCGAATATTTTTGATCGAAAATTTTCTCGTTCAAAATTTTATAATATTACTTTTATTTATTTTTTTTTTATACATACATACATATGTGTATTTTAATAATTTATTTCTAAAACAGCAATCTAAATTTATTTTTTTAATTTAAAACTTGAACTTATAAGAAATAAAAGTCATTACATTTCGTTATATTTCTTATTTGATTACATTTTTTGAAATGAGTACAAAACTATTTTTTTTCTATCGAATTCACCGTTAAGAAATTCTCATCGAATCGAATCGAAAAATTCGAAAATTTTTATATCGAATCGAATTCACCGGTACGACTGATTATGATCATCATCAAACTTTTTTTTTATAAAATATTTAAGTACGTATGTACATCCTCCTAACAGGATTATTTCTATATTACGAACAAAGTATTATTTATTAATGAATAATAAATTTTAATTAAGTCAAAAACAAATCAAACAATAATAAAATTAATTAAATTTTAGACTATGTTTTATAGCGTAGATCTATGGACACAGTTTGGTTGTCATAAAACAGAAAACTACATACTTTAATATTTAACGTTTAAAAATAAATATTTTCTGAAATAACTATTCCGGCTTACATAAGGTATCAGAGCAAATGAAGAGAAGATAGGTTGAAATAAAAAATAACGGTTCAATATTATTCAATTGTTGGTGAAATAAATTAAATTAAAATTTAATTCAATGAATCCAAACCCATTTTTCAATTCATATTTTTAAAGTTTGCGACCACTGCATAAAAACTTGAAATTCAATTCTTAAAATATACTTACATAAATATATCTAAATATTTTATATATAATATAGATAGAATATACTTAGTTGCGTTGACATAACATTTTTAAAATTAATGATTTAGAGACATTTATAGTATCATATCGTGATTTTTGAAAAGCTATTCTTTATTTATCGGTCAGTATAAATTTTGACATATTTTATGTTTCTATATAATTTAATTACAATACTTAAATTCAAAAAAATTTAACAAAAAAAAATAATGTGATTACTTACTTTATTGTCTGCATTGCTTACAATTACTAATGAAATTGCTACCGCAAAACTTAATACAATAAACACAGTTGACATTGTGACAGCCCAAATACGACTGTTTGAAGTGACCATTTAATTTTATTTATTTAAGTTGTTTTGTTTTTTTTATTTTGTTTTATTTATTTTTTTTATTTAAATATTTATTTTATTAGAGATAATACGTGCTTCAAACATTTATTAATAAAAATATTATTACAGTGTAAATATATACATATATAAATACATGCAGTACTTTTAGAGTACTATCGTCAAAAATAAATGTATCTTTTAATGTCCTTGTTATGACATAAGAGCGAGTGTATTTAATATGTTAACAATATTTAATTATATTATTAAAACAATTGAATATTCTGAATCAATATTTAAAAACTTTAAAAATTAAATAATGTTTAATTATTAATAAAATATATTATATTATCAATATAAAAAAATAATAATAAAAATAAATGGAGAAAGAGTGAAAGAAGGAAAAATTGGATAACGAATATATCGTATGTGTAAAAAATTGTAAATAATTTAAAAACCAAAAATTCAAAATATATTCAAATAATATTAAAAAAAGGACCAGACAGCTTATGCGGTCTGGTCATAAAATTAAATTATAGAATTAAATTTATAACTAAATTGTATCTAAACTTGAATATTATAAAAAAAAACAAAAAAATATTTATTGTTTAAGCTTAATTAATTTCAATATTTGTTATGTATAAGGTTAGTTATGCAAATATTTAATTGCAAATATTTCATCGTATACTTTGTATAAGCATGACGGCTGTTACAAACCACTTTTTTCAGATGTTAATTTTTTTTTTGTATCATTTTTTTATCAAATTAAGTGGAAAAACTGATTGACCAAACATACAGTACAGCCATATAATCACTTAGAATAAAATATAACTTTAAGCATTGATTAATAACAAATGAATAAATGCTGTCTTTTAAAGCCAACTTTTTATGACAGATTTTTTTTAATTCAAAACATATGGAATCGTGAATAGCATCCCCAATGAAAAAGCGGCATAAAAAGCTAAGAAAAAAAGTTAGCATAAAAAGCCGACATTCAATTGAAGTTTGATTTTATCAGAAAAAGAGTGGCTTGTTTTTAATCAAGTGCCAGATTTAATGTTATAAATATATTTTTTCAAAATGGATAGTAGACTAAATACTTTTTTTTATTTATTTAATTTAAGCTTTGTAATATACATATATTTATTTTATAATTTGTAAAAGATATTGTATGAAATAAATATTACTATATGTAGATACCTAGGCATAGGCCAGCTTTTTTTGCTGTCATAAAAAGTCGGCTTTAAGAGCCGGTATAAAAAACTGTAATGTGAGAAGGCCTTAATGAAGGCTGCTTACGTGACATAGTACATACATAATACATAATACAAAGTTAAAAAAGTAAATCAAAACAGTAAGTATAAGATTAAGGTTTGTAAAATATGTAAACCTATAATGAATTATTATACAAATGATCTGATATTTAATAATATATAAGACAAATTCTATAGTCTAAGATATCATGATCGGAATGAGTTATCAAGCTGATCCACTTAGTCATTGATTACCAGAACTACGACTGAATCAATAATGGACATAATGTTGAAGTATTCAGTTTCAAGAATGTCTAGCTCAAGTTACATATAGCACATTAATCCTATAAATTTAAAAAATATAGCACATAAATCCTATAATCTAAACGATGAAGAAGAACAGTTGAATACTAAATTAGAATTTCTATGTGTACTAGTTTAAAATTATTCTAACGGTTATTTCATAATTTATTGTCTGATAGACATAAACAAATCCATAACTGAGATTAATTTTAATATAAATAATTTATTCTGTTCAATTTTGAATTATTATACATTTATACTGACTTAAGTAGTACTATAATTTATGTGTGATATGTCATTTACAGAGTTGCTCTTCAATGTTAAAATTAAATTTAATATTAACATAATTGCATTTTAAATGTAGCTAAACAATGCTCTACTGTTTCCAAAAATACAAGTTAGTGGTATTTACATAGGATATACGAAAATATAGGTTGTCATTATCCAATCTAAATTTCCTACTGCATTTGCAAGCGATTGTAATATTAAATTTAACTGAACAATGAAGATGCATTTAGACTTTATAAATAGAAAACTTCAATGACAAAATATGCAACAAATGAATAAAAATAAATTCTTTAAAAGCAATAGGAATTTAACACTGAAGTACATTAGGTATTTGTAAACGTTAAGCAATACACAGTACACTAGGTATTTGCAAACGTTAAACAGTATTGGCCATACCCTGTTAATCAACATTTTCATATTATTTGAAGACTTTAAGAAATTTGTTTGTATGTATAAATTATGTTTGATAACCTCAGCAGTCCAATTGAGAGCACAAAATCACCACCTACATAATTTAATTTAATTTAATTTAGCACTACTACAGATTTTCGCAATTAGAAAACTCCCAGTGGACCAAACATGTGATTTGGCCATTATATGAATATCGTTTGGTATTCTATCATTGTTGTATATTGTTTACTGGGAGTTTTCTAATTACAAAAATCTATAGTGTCTTTAAAGTCTGTCTTTGAACTAAAATTTAATTAATAATTGAAGTGATTTGGATTTCCATTCCTAATATAAGTTTCCATTATAGGATAATTATTTGAATATAAAAATTTTAATTTGGAAAAATTTCCAGAACATTTGCCAAACATAAGATATTGGTTCCATAATTTTAAAATAAAGTTAACAACGCAAGTAATTATAGACTTTATGAATTACATAACATTCAATTGCCAAAATTATAAATCACATACACAAACCAAATTCATAGGTTGCATTTTTTAAAAATGAAAAAATAAATTATTTAAATTTATTATTTGTTTTTATGTTGAAAAGCGCTTAGAGCTATCGGTTTTGGTATAATTTTCTATATAGAACCACAATACACAGTATTATTTATTTAAGATGCACCCAGTATTCATATTTTTTTGATCAATTTGAATCTATTTAACCTTTTTTTTCAAATTCTTAATAAATACGTTTTTTTAACACATGCACTGCCACTAATTTAAACAAAAACAAAACAAAAAACCGATCCGAATCATTTGAAAATATATTGAAAACTGAAACTGACTAATCAAATTTTTTTTTGTTTTATTATATGTGTAATTTCAAGAAATAAGTAGTTAATTAAAAAATGTTTTAAAGATATTATAAATGATAAAAATAGATAAAAAAATATTTTTTTAATCGCTTAAAGAATTTGGAAATTTACAAAATTCATAAAAAATACTGTTAAACATTTTCTAAAAGTAAATCAAACCGACAAATTTTAATTCAATTTTACAATGTATAAATATAATTTTTTAAGCGATTCTCATTTAATAGTTGTGACGTCATAATATTTTTATTGCTGTAAATTTGATTTATAATCTGTATCGAAATTTTTTTTTTCTAAATATAACGGTATTATCAAAGACATGAAATATTATATTTACTGTGTTTGGTACTGTCAATCGAATTTTGATCACTATCTTAAATTTCTATTCTACTTATTCTACTTTGTATATACTCAGTTTGGTTGGATTAATAATTACTTACATTTGCTTACATACACAATATTAGTATGTTGTTCAATTGTTCCAACAGATTTCTTTTAGAAATAATAAACAAATTTTAGGATACATATAAACATTAAATTTTTATATATTAAATATATTTTTTAATAAATTAGTAATAATTTCTTTCTTCTAAATTAAAAATTCAAATTAATTTCCTAATTATAACTTGTATCAAAAAACATATTACATATTATAATGTCTAATAGTATATTATTTATGTTCTTTGCTTGTTGTATATACCTTGGCGCAATTATTCTATGAATTTTTCGAATTGAAAGTATATGTGTATAATATATTTATGGATTCGTGTAACTATATATTGTAGAACTGTTTAAATTTACTTTGTATATCTGTAGAACAGTTTAAATGTACTTGGATTGGAATAACTGTAAAACAGTTTAAAATTACTTTAAAGTTTTTTAAAAATTGTATAACATTTGAAATTTATAATTGGTTGTTGACTTTGCTATATGAAATTTTTTATTTTACATGGATATGTATATTTAGAATTTAAGAGGGTATATCCAAAAATATTATTGGAACATATTTTAATTTGAAGACGATATAAAAGTATATTCGGTTTCGGTATATGTACTTATGATAATAAAAAGATAAGTGAATACATTAAAGAAATTTGTTTGATAAATAAATAAAATATAAAAATGTAAGCCCATAATGTGAGTAATTGAAAAAAAACTCAGTATTCAGATATCTGAGTCATATGATGTGGGTCTTTCTGTCAGAAACTAAATCAGGTGATTTCAGTATTGTGTCGTTCAGCAAGTAATAAGTAAATTACATAATCTTAAAACGACAAATGCAATTATAATCTAGAAACCTGCAAAATGATTTGACTTGAAAATAATAATAAAGCAAAATGTACGAAATTAAGCCTAGTTAATAAAAAGTAAATCAACAATAAAATAATAAAAATCATTAAATAACATGAAATAAAAATATAATAAAATAATAATGTATCAAAAAACATATTATATGCATGCATAACCGGGTAGGGACGAAATCTTATTTCTGAAAATCTTATTTCGACTATAAAAATAAAATAATTTTTTTAAAAACATTTTTTTACTAAGACTTATGCCGTATGCGTTTACTTGCAGTTGGCAAAAACAGGGTTCCAATAAATGAGTAGCGGGGGTTTGGGGGCAGCAGCCCCCAACTATAAAAATAAAATAATTTTTTTAAACACATTTTTTTACTAAGACTGTGCCTTATGCGTTCTTATGTGCTCCTATTTAGAAAAAAAGCAAAAAATACAAAAAAAAAATTTTGATCAAATAAGATTTTGAAAAAATAAGATTTTCAGAAATAAGATTTTCAAAAATAAGATTTCAACCACAACCCATGCATAACATTTATGTTCTTTGATTGTATATACCTTGTCTTGCTTGTCTTATGTCTTAAGGATGCATGCCAGCTTGAATGAATAAATGTCTTTTAATGTGTGTATTAAAGGCTTTGCGTATTCAGGTATTTGGGTCAGCTTGGATAAGTGTTTGATTTTTCGATTTGGTGTGTTGATTGTTGCCAGTTATTAATTGTTTTGTTGTTATATGTGTTAGGCATGTGCTGTATATGAAAAATAAAGATTTTAGTTATAACGTTTTAGTTCTAATGTTACGTTTAGATCATTGTATTTGTTTTTGTGTTTAGCTAAAAGGTTCTTGTTTAGAAGTTGGTGCTATTCTCGCTTCCATTAGATGTTGGATCACCTCCGAAGGTGTTGGTGCAGATTTCTCTGCATATCGATAGATTCAAAATCTTTGCTTGCTACTGCTTGAATGGGGGTTGTATACATACTTAATCTTTAGCGGTGCAATCCATGAGTATTTGTTTTATTTATATTATGTATTTTTGCTCTTGAATATATATTTGTGTGACGCAAATGTCCAACCTACTCTCCAAAAGTTTACCTATTTTCGTTGAAATAATACGTCTATTACCGTGCAATGAATTCTTCTAAACAATGATGATATCTCTTATCCTACTAAACAATAAGTATATTTTCTGTAATTAGATCTAATTTAAATGAAAAATGGCATTCGATATTATTGTTTAGAACTATAATAATCTTGGACAGTATAATAAGTTGGAAGTTTAGTTATTAATTTTATGTTATCGTTTTTATTAATTAAGCTTTCATTAATAGTGTAGCTTCATTTAATATATATATATATTTAATTTTTGTAACATTCATACCACAAACGGGATTTATGGTGTCAGAGAACACAACCATTAACCTTTATGTTGGTCCGTCAACAGGTACTATTTCACTTTTACGGTTTCAAAATTTAAAATCAAGTACATAGGTACTTCGTTTGAGCTGTCTCTATTTTTTGTTAATTTTCTAAAAAAAAAAAAATGGTGTTATATTCAACTTGGAACAAAGAAACTACAATGTATAGGGTTACAGGACCGTTATGATGAATAAAAAAACATTATTTTACATTGTGTGTGTGTATAAAATAATTCATTAAATAATTATATAAAAAAATAAAATGACTGAAATTTAAAAGTATTAATGGTATTAAACAAAATGTCAAAATTATGAAAATAGTCACCCACCACACTACCGTTACAGCATATCTGTAATTACCTAACTATTTGTTTTTTTTATGATTATTTTTAATTATTATTTTTTTTTTTAAACATAGCCAAAACACAAGGTTCGCACCTTTTATATAGGGATAGGTACGTTTAGCTAGGGAATAAAAAGAAACTTAGGAAAGGAGAAGGGAAGGGTAAAAAAATATGATAAAAAAATTTAATAAAAAAAATTATAAACCTAATTTTGGGACTTCTATATTTCAAAATAATGTTTATAGCACTTTACTGAATTAAAACCGAATATAAATTTATAATCAAAATGTAATTAAAATACTGCAAGCTATATCAAAAGGGTAACACTAATTATAACAGAATATTCATAACAGACTATAAAATTTGTCTTTAATACAAATTATAAAATACATACAATCATGCTAAAGCTATCAGATATTATTATGCTAAATGCAGAGTGTATAGTTAACAAAATATACATTATATTTTTGCTTTGTTCATCTATTCTCTCTCATACCCATGCAATTTTCAATCTTGAAGATATTTTTTCAATCCAAAAACTCTGTTAAAAATCATTTGCGTGAATTTTATGTTGAGGTATTTTATTTGTGTGTGTGTGTGTTGTTAGCATAAATATTTAATTTAGTATTTATTGTACTAAATAGAAACACAATAAATTATTATATTGTACTAAAATATATTTGTTGATTGTTTATTAAGCGCTTTTCCTATTAGTATTAAAAAAAAAGAGTATCTAAAAGATATTCAGCAGAGGAAACAAAAAAAATATACTAAAGTATTAAACTCATTTTTCTTTAACTAAGTTTTTGTAAAATGATTTGTTTTGTTTTTTTTTTGTTTGGTATTTTTGTGGTGGTGTTTGTACATTGTGTTCAATTTCACTATTGGTGTGGTTGGTTGGTTGTTGTGCTGATTGTTGAGTTAAGTTGATATTTGAAAAGAAAAACTCTCGTTTTTTTTTTATATTATTTTAGTTCACTGTTCAGTTTTTCAGTATTTAATTGTGTCTCATCGGGTCATGTAATATTATATAGATTTGTTATATAATTTTTTGTTTTCATTTTTAAAATAATAATAATAAAAAAAAAGTCGATTTTTATTAAATATTAATTAAATATTTTGATATTGGTGATTTTTAAATGAAAATAAAATAATACAAATTTCAATATTAATATTGATATTTAATTAATTAATTTATTTAGTGTATTTTTGATTTACATATTTTATAATATAAAATTGGTTTTTATAATATTAATCCGAAGATTCGAATTAAAGTATAGTGGTTTTCAAATGGAAATTATGCATTAAAATAATAATTTAGAAAAAAATAAAAAAATAGTGCTTCTCAATATCGATACAAAGTGAAATATTTGTGCAGGTTTCAAGTTTAAAGTAATAATATATTATATATATATAAATAATTAATTAAATAAATAAAAAATAAATATTAAAAATTTTGATTATTTTACGTTTGTTATTTTTAATTTTTCATTTACTATAAATAAAATTTAAATTTATTAAGTAATAAAAAAAAAAAAAAATTCTTTATTTCAAAGAAATTCACTCATTTCTTGAATTCTATTTTATTTATTCTTATTTTATTTTATTTTTTTTCTAAAAAAATTAAAAGTCAAGGATTACCTTCATTCATCATATACGACGGTATTATTTAGGAGGAAAAAATAATAATAATAAAAAATCAAAATGATACATGTGGGAGATAATACATGGAATTTAAGGATCTTCATAACTGATCTTGAAGTGGAGAAAACCCTTCGTGTTAAGGGTGATCTTCATATTGGTGGTGTTATGCTAAAATTAGTTGATCCAGGTGAGTTTGCAAAAATATTTGGAAATTTTTTATATATAAAATTATTCTACTTAATTTTTGATTAAATTGGATATTAAGTGAAGGTTAATTCAGAAATTAGGAATTATATTGTTAACATTCCGTTATCGATATAATAGTCTGTAGTTATAATATGTACTTGAATCCATATTAATGAATTTGGATAGAATATAAGTTCTTCTAGTTGAGTAAATTCTTGTCCAAGATAAAGTATTTAGACTTTTATTTGCCAAAATGTCAAATTTAAATATTATGTATTGCATTATTCCTTTCACTTCATTACGTAGTTTACAAAGTATTGGTAGTTAGTGGTCAGTAATTCTGATATAGTTATCACACCAAATCTGTGCAGATGTTTATTTTCTTGGGTAGTACCTAACCGTTAAGGAAATTCGATCTTTTAAATTAAATCAAATAATTTAAAAATTTAAAAAAGTAACATAAAATTTTCTATAATTTAATTTTTCTTAATTACTTGCGTTTTTATTAATAATTAAATAATTAACGTAAATATTATGTAAATTTAAAAATAAATATAGATATACTGAGCAAGTTGTCTTGTAATTCAAAAAATAAATAAAAAATATATAATAATTTATTTTCTTTTTTAAATCATCGTATTTATTTATTTATTTTATTTTTATCATTGAGTGACAATCCACCCACTCACTTTTGAAAATAATATTTAGAAGAAAAAATTAAATTAACATTTCAAAATTGGCAAAAACTTTTAATTACTTAGTTATAGAGAGAAATGTTATAAATAGAAAATATTTTAAAATTCTGTAGAAATTGATAATGTAAAATTAATAACAGAGTTTGTGATAAGAATGATGATGTTAAAATAATTATGTATACATATATATATATTTTAGTACTTATGTATCTAAATAACCACATTTAGACTAATTTTTGAAAATTTCATGGTTTCAAGAAAATTAAAAACAACTTAAGGATTATAATAGATCAGGCTAGTTCGAGCTATTTGTATATGTAATTTTTAGTACTTATGGACTTAAGTATAACCATATTTAGACTAAGTTTTGAAAATTTAATAATTTCAAGATAATTCAACACAATATAACTATATAGCTTTACAATAGATTAGGCTAATTTGATTAGTTTTATTAAGTAACTATTTATTAAGCATGCTTTTATTTTTGTTGTACGTATAACTAGGATTATAATTTTAAAAAATTATCGTAATTTTAAATAACAAAAACATAATTTTTAAAACATAAATTTATGTAATAATACAAATTATATTGTACAATACTGAGTTATATAATTATAAATAGTTAATTTAACTAAATAAATAAATAATATATACTTTGACTATTCATGAACTTTCTATTTATAATATGTTTTATTTACTTAAAAAAATAATATGAAAAACTGTTTTTATCATAAAATTAACTAATTAATTTTCTACTGAAAACTGTTATTATCAAAAGCTTAATCTACAATCACTTTTATCATTCTGTTTATTACTTAAATAATTATTTGTATTATTAATGGAAAAATGTTGACAAAATTAAAATAATTTATACTATAGTCTATACTATAGTGATGATATGGAAATAGTAAAATTTTTCTACACTAATAATATACTTTAATTAATTTTGATAATATTCAAATTTGCTCTATTATTTACGTAATCGAATTTTTATTAAATTTGCAATGAATTTTAGCTTTTAACTGCATTATAATTTATAAATTAGTTCATTTGTAATGTATGTATCTAATTAGTTAAATCTGCATTATACTAATTGTATAATCTAAAATATAGAGTATAGGTTATTTGGTAGGTATTTTATTACATAATAAGGCACATATTTATACAGGTAAACTATTACTAGTTATTTAATAAAGCAATTATACATATTTAAAATGTCACTTTCAGTAGAAAGATTGCTCCAAAGTTTACAAATATTTTACAAAATAAACAATTAAAAAATGAATTAGAAGTTGGGTATTTTACTACTCGAGGGAGGTACATATTAGTAAATTGAAATCTCATTTGAGAATAATTTTGTACTAAAACAATTTTGGGTTTTCTGCATAACTATAATAGTTATTTTACGTTTTTATAATTGCAATTTTTAAAATATCTATGTTTTAGGTATTAACCCTTTAATTCATACGAAGCCATATATGGCTTTTTGAAATGATTATCAAGCTTTGTTATATACGTTTAATTATAAATACCAAAACTAGATGATTATTTCAAAAAGCCATATTACGCTTTGTATGATGCAAAGGGTTAAAAAAATATTTTTACCAAATATTTTTCCCTCCTTTTTTTGGAAATGAAGCAAACAATTACATGATACGAACTCAATTTATGTTAGTTAACATTTTTTAAATTAATTAATTAATAACAAATTAATTAATTAATAAAATTTATTTATTTATTTTATTTTTTTATTTATTTGATCAAATATATATATTTCAACAAGAGTCAGGTAGCTTTTCGTACAGAGTTTATAATTTATAAATAAGTTTTTATCAAGAAATAAAACAAAAAATAAATTGTCAGTCAATGCCAGTGCAAAATTAATTATAAATAAAAACAAGACAAATATAAGTTCATAGTTAAAATTTAAAATCAAAATTAATATGTAAGAATTTAAGCTTAAATAGAAGAGGAAAAAAACATTAAACAATTGATTTGATTATATATCATCAAATTTACCTTAGTTTTACAATTAGAACAATTTAAAATTAAAATTAATATATAAAATAGAATTAAGTAGTTTGTTATGTAATAATAATATGTTATTCATGAACATCAGCATACCTACACACAAAGTAAAAAAAGTTTATAAAATGAATGATGATCATATGTGTATGAGAAAGCAGTATGTATTTATTTTTAACGAAACTCTCGTGTTTTATTATATATATATTTTTTTTATTGAATTGCGTAGTTAGAAAACACGAGACTTTAAAATGCTATATTTTATTATTAGATTATATAAAACGGTTGGTTTTGAAATAGATTTATAAAATAGGTGTTGAATATATTTAAAAAACGAGACTTTTTAGATAATTAGATGACGTGTGTGTACGGTACCTATTACAATTACATACAACAAATCCAACTCTATTTATTTTTGTTTGTTTGTTGATCACCGGGAAATGGCTTAATTTTTTTTGTTTATTTATTTATAACATCTTAATTATTTGTGCAAATTTTTCAAATTTTATACGTAAGTAGTTAAGATGCTGATCTTAATATCTGATAATTATCTTAATAGATTCACATCAGAAAAAAAAATGACTAGGTAGGGGACTTTAGGAAAATTTTTATTTTTTGTGCTCAACCTAAATACTATATTCTAGTAAGCGAAATGTGTATATACCGAAATATGTACAAGGGTACAATTTTTAATTTTTTTTTTTTTTTACGTTCCTGACAGTAACTGAGGTAGAATCACCTTTTCGTGCTTTTAATTAAGCACGGTACTGCAAGATACAATATTTCGAGTATTTATTTAACAACTTATTGTCAGGAAAAATCTGGATTAATAGTTGGATTACAATTTGTATATAAATTCGAAAAGCTCTGTTATTTGGATCTAAATAGATTATTAATAAAATTGCAGCTTTTAATTTTCGATCATAGATATTACATACATTTCTCGTATTTGACTACGTAACCTGACTTGACGTAACTATTATAAATTATACAGTAGTTATATGTATTATGTTTTATTGAATTATAAATTCGATCTTTATAAGCTCTTTGAGTAAAAAAATAATTAAATATAAAATATTTTCCTAAGAATTATTATAGCTGATTGAAATTTTACTATTTTTTAGCTATAAGTATAAACATTAAAATATAACATTTGATAAGTTCAGAATAACTTATAATTACTTTCAATCCAATGAGTTACAACTTCTTGACTTCCAATAATTTTAAGCTGTATTTACCTATTTCTAAAAAATTTTCTAAATTTAGTGGAATAAATTATTGTCTATTTATTTATTCGTCTATGTATAATATCTGCGTATAATAACATGAATACGGGTATGGCAAAAAAAAAAAAAATATGACTAATGTTACAATTGGTAATATATTCTATTTGTTATAATTTAAAGCTTCAATTTATTTTTTATTGAATTTAGAATATTAAATAATGCATCTTTATTCTAACAAACGTTTTTTATTAATCTAAAAATACTTGTCAAAATATTTAATTTTCAAGTGTTAGGTTAGCAACGACTTTTCGAATAAATTTACTCGCGAATCGTGATCACATTTATCCGAACGTTCGACTAGCATATTCGCTTCGACTCATATTCGATTCGAGAATCATGATAAGGGTAATACAATCCACTTTTTGTTCTGATTCATTATATTCCAGGCCTGGCAAGCAAGCTCAGGATGTTGTAACGTTAAATGTATTAGGTCGATTTATATAGTTATATAATGGTTATAATAATAAAAAACAACGTTTAGTAGAAGTATAGTTAGCTGTCATTTTTGCAGTTTAAATTCAAAATTAACACAAAGAGTTAATATAAATTAATACAATGAAAGTTATATGGAATAGTCGTCGCAGCCTAAACTATAATGACATAATAGTACATATGGGATATGTTTTCCATATAAGAAAACACATGTAAATGTCCACAATCGACATAGGAACATTTTTCCACATTTAAATTAGTCTATAGCTATACCATAAAAATTCTGCAGAAAAAGCTATTGTATGTGATCGTATATTCAAAAACTCTGTGTAAAAGCAGTTAGGGTCATTCAGTTGATCCAGTTCATCCAGTTGGAATTATGTATAAAAAAAAATATGCGGTAATTAAGTTGAATCTGACAATTCATTGTTTTTCTAAGAAATATTTTGTTATTGTATTACTGTAATTATGGGTCGATATATGCTTTGAGATATTAGATCTATGTAAGCTTCGTTACATTTACATATGTAGTTCTATGCCATTATAGTTAGCGCATAATAATTCACTGCAGTTACATACATATACCATAGGTCTATATGTTAACTTTTATTTGCAAAAATTTGCAAATGAGAGGAAAAATCACGTGATCATAAAATTCTGCGAGAATAGTTAAAATGTTCTCTTTTACAAACAAAAGTAGACATACGCAAAATTTGCATAAATTTTTCCAAATTTTTTCATATCAAAAATAATTGATTTTTAGGTTATGAGATTTTTTTAAATTTGAATTAATTTAGTAATTTTCTGAATTTTTTTGTAAAATTATTGAATGTTTTTGTTAAAAAAAATTAAATTAAATAATTTTTCGTGGTTTTGTCGGTAAAAAGTTATAAAATAAGTTTTCAGGTTAGGTATACAACTTTTTATTTATTTTAGGTATACCACTTTTATATGAAAAATATTCTATTGTCATTTACAACAACAACAAAAAATTGACAGTAAATTTTTACAAATTTTTGGAAATAGAAATTTCATTTGCAAAAATTTATTTAAGAGAGAGCTCTGACGGCACGTTTTAAACATAAAATTCTTTTAAATTTCTCAAAAATTTGTAAAGAGCATGCAAATAAAAAAGTTAACATACAAAGATTTGGATAAATTTATGTAAATTTATATAAATTTGCGAGTTAACATACAGACCAAATATTTGTTTAATATTTATAAAAAACAATTTAATACAAACAAATAAATGTTGATTAATGCTTTCATTGTGTTCAATCAAATTTGTTAATTTCGTTTTTGACATTTTTCATGAAGCCTATTAGCCTCAATAGGTAAGTAGGTGTTACCTAATGAATATTTTCTTCTTTTATATGAAATGAAAACAATCTTAAATGAATGAAAGTTGGTAGTTATTAAATATGTGTGACATCACATTATATTTTTCAATATTGTAGAACTTGTCACATCTACGACATAATTTTTATAGACATTTACTGGTTCAAATTAGTAGGCAACTAATAACTACAATATACTATATATTTTCATAATCATTGTTATTTTATTGTATTTATAAGAAGTAATAAAATATTTAATAACTATTTTCAAAACTGGAATATCATGTTTAGAAAACTAACAAAAAAAAACCTAATTCTCATTGATCCAACCTGTCCGAATTTAAATTGAAATTAAATTGAAAAATCTTGTTTATTTTTTTTTTTTTTTATTTAATATTACAATTATAGCAAAAAAAAAAAACAAAAAACAAAATGAATTTATTTACTTTTTATTTTATTGTTTAAATTTAGAATATTCATATTTTATGAATAGTGTATTGTTCAGAATGAATCATCTCTAAATTTAAATTTTTTTTTTTTTTTTTGAAAAATAAGCAAAAACTAGCAAACAAACTGAGAAAGAAAATCTATCAGACAAAACTAAAAAAAAACAAAAAAAAAACTAACCGAAAAGAAAATTAAAATGGTTTTATGAGAACACACTCACACATGCATATATATAAAAAACAAAATGTATACACATGTCTATAAATGCATAAATTTGTATATGAACATTTCAGTTTAGTTAAGTTTAGCAGAGGATCGTAATTTTTAGAAGAGCATCCAAAAATAGAATCGCTGAATTCATTAAAGAAAAAAAAAATATAAAATATTTTCATAATTTTTAAAATCATTTTTTTTTTTGTTTGAAATTTTTATAAGAAACTGAAATAATATTATGGTGTATTTATATTGGAATGACCTTTAAAATAAAATATTCTCTAGAATTATATACATATATATATATACATGATTTTTTTGTCTTTTCTTTATTTTTTGTTAATTTTTTTTTTTTTTTACAAAAATATTTTGAAATTTTCATGATTTTGCATATTTAATATTATGCTATAATATATTATGTTCTTTTTATACATACATAATATATTAATGTATATGGACATATGTTCATATATTATATACACACAGTAATGTCGCGATCGCGAATATATAAATTCATTGTAATTCAAAACAAACCTGTTTTTTTAGGGGTGTCTCCAAAAAAAAAACTGATATAATCAGAAACACACAAAAAATTGGTTTTGGTAATTCGAAACTTTTACGTTGTGAAAATAATTTTTACCAGTCTTTATTTTTGATACTTTAATTTTTGCAAAATGTCAAATGACAATTGATTTAGATACGCGAAATAAAATTAACAATTTTAAGATTCTTGAGACGGCTAGTAAATGTTAATTTAATTAGTTAATTTAATTATATTGTATCTAATTTTTGTTCTTAAAGCTAAGTAATGTATGCTGTTAGTACGCTGTGCAAAAATTTGACATTGTTTCATGCAATTTGTTGTTGTACAAAAATGGTAACAAAAATTTTGCTTCAAATTTTGCTTTGTAGTACGCTGTTAGTATGCAAAAAAAAAAAATGAGGTTCTTGTTTTGACCGCCAGGTATTAACCTTCAAAATTTTTGCTCCTCATTTACATATATACCTGGGTATATAAAATTTTTTTTTGCTCGGAAAAATTTTGACATTAGAAAATTCAAAATAAGAGATAATAATATTAAATAAATATAAAATAATGAATTTGGTTTTAACATTTGTGATTGCTGAACTACTAACAAAATTTGGAGGAAAATTTTCTTCCATTTCTTCTTCGATGTATTCTTCAAAACGTTCCATTTTTATTATTATAGTTAGTTTAAATAGTTTAACAGTTAGTTTTTTTAGTTTAAATAGTTAGATTTATTTTCACGTTGTTGATTGTCTAATGACCAAGTAATGCCACCTGCTATTGATTAAACGAATTTCATGATAAAATTTTGTACCGATTTTGAAGTAGTTTTTGCATTCATTTTTTGACAGGCAAACATTTTTAACAGCATTCCTTGTTTTCATAAATGCAAACCTGCAGTCAATCTGCATATTCTGAATTTATGAGCACACTTGTCAGATTTTCTGAATGCTGTTCATAAATGCAGACTCAAAGTCTACTGGGCGTCAACTTGGCAGAATAAATTTTTAGTATGCATAAAATTTTTTGAAGTAGTTTTCTTTGTTGTTTTGAGTATTTTAGTTATTTATTGAGTTATTTTCAAAATATCAGTATTAATGAACAGAAACTTTGCAGAATTGTCAAGTAAATGTAGAATATATGTAGAATTTGTTTTCATTATTGCAAAGTACGCCAACTGGTGGCAAACTTGTTGTCAGTTTGCAACATTTATGAATACACCCATACTTAGCTTAAGTTATAGAATCTGTATAAGTATATTAAAACGTATATGTACCTGGATAAATGTAGCCTACTGTATATTTGAACGAATAAATCAATAATATATAACCGCTTAAGTCTACGTAAATGAAAAATGAGATATTATTGCCATCGCATTGTACATGCAAAAATCTGTCTTACACAAAAATCCGAAAGCTTTTATGAATTTTGAAAGTTGGGAAAATCACATTAGTTTGTTCGACTTAATCAGTTAGACCGTATGTTGTACATGATGTAAAACCTTACAACAATTTAAGACGTTATAATATGATCAATCATTATCTACATGCCAAATGATTGATTGATATAGAAAAATATAACAGCGTATTTATATTAAGTTTATCGGTTATATTAAATTTTGTTCTGCTAAGTATACCACTTTTCTAAAATTAACTTAAGCGATTGTTTCCAAATTTATTTTGTGGTTTTCTAAAATTGAATAAACGCTTATAATTTCATTTTGCTCTTATATTATAGCAGCTTATATTTAACCGAAAATATTATGTATTTAAAATTTTAAGTTCAATAAAATAAATATTACGAACATTCACTGGACTTTTTATTTCTTTCCAATTTTTTTATAAAATAATTTGAAAATGGTCGTATACTGAAAAGCTTAAAATTTCGGCTTAAGCCCGTTATATGTATATTATTGTCTGTGTTCTTTTCATACAAGGTCTAGGTTTTATTAAATTCAAAAGAACAATGTAGATTAATGATATGAATAATTTTTTTTAAGTTGGCAAACCTGTTAATTGAATTATTAAAAATTTCTATTAAAGTATTGACCTAGATCGTGAACCGGATGAAAAGAACACAGCTATTATCACAAAAGTTTAGTCTACAGTAGTTATAGCTAAACTGTACACTAAAAATAAACTTTCTTAACACAACATCGGAATCACAGAGTGAAGTTCAACCTTTGCCGAAATTCTATGTTCACAAAAGAAGTGAAAATCGACTACAAAATAACATAGAAACTGTGTACCTAAAAATTATTACATATTATAAAAATTATAGACAATTATTGTAGAACTGTGCAAAATAAAGTAAAATTAAATTTTAAAATACTTAAATTTTGATTGGAAAACGTCAGTGCTTGTAAAGACCCAATTCATTTTATAAAATATATTAAAATTTACAAAGTTCACGTTCAAATGTTTAGCTTTCTTATTCATAATGGTATTTTATAATTAACTATAGTAAAGCTGGATACAAAACTAGACAGGTTGATCAATTTTTCGCTCAAATTTTGTTCATTTACTTAAATTTGTATTTTTAATTTTTTAATAAATTAAAAATAATGTAGACATTATTTTATAC
This sequence comes from Argyra leucocephala, assembly GCA_963942445.1. Taxonomy (NCBI): domain Eukaryota; kingdom Metazoa; phylum Arthropoda; class Insecta; order Diptera; family Dolichopodidae; genus Argyra; species Argyra leucocephala. The sequence continues at coordinate 25,137,096 of OZ012677.1, read as the reverse complement.
CGTCAAATCTCTTCAATTTTCTAATTTAATACAAAAAATTCAATAATTAAAAAAAAACCATGATTTAAAATTATCTTTCTTCACAATATCTCGACCTTACTGTATACATATATTTCCACCTAAAATACTCATATAATAAATAAAATGAATTTACTGCTTACAAGTTGTTGTTTTATTGTGTGCTACGAACTTGGAGCTTCAAGAGATAAAACTAAAACAAAAAAAAAACCTAAAAAGAAGAAGAATTATCGCGAAAATACTAACAAAACAAAAAATAATAACAAAAACTATAATAAAAAAAAAATAATACGATCCATTTTTAAATTGGTTAGAATTTTGATCTAGACAGATAAATTAAAAACAAAAAAAACAGCGAACTTGCAAATAAGAAGAATAGGCGCGATTTGACGGGCGTTTGATAATGTCATAATACTTGTATTAAATATAATATGTATGTATATGTATGTGATATTTACCAAAAAAAAAATATTCAATGGAACTTTTAGTGAATGCCTATAATAAATGATGACGTACGTATATACTTACTTATTTTCCATATTGATATCAAATTTTTTTAGCCAAAATTTTTTTCAGTTTCTGAAAAATGTATAATTATATAAGTAGGTATGTGGAAGACATAAATACGTGTATATTTTTGGTATTTTTTGTATGAGCATATTATTATGTATAATGATCATGGAGTGTACATACAAGGTTAGAAAGGTTGTAGGTGCTTAGTCGAACTCCTCTAAGCCACAATTTTTACCTGGTGTATTTAATTTCATTTAAAATCTAAACGAAAAAAGATTCATATTTAATAATAGACGAATACTGGATCATTGCAACAAATTGAAGAGTCGTGGTGATATAGCAAGTTATAAACTTATTCTTTAAGTCTAAAAATTTTAACTTCTCTATTTATTACACAACACTACTATTGTTAGTAGAGACAGGTTTTGGATTATTAAATAAATATTCAAGACGTCAATGTAGAAGAGTTCATATCAACCTCTTCTTTTGAAATACAAAAAATTAACAATTTGTTACTAAGAACAATTTGCTGTGGTATTACAATTGACATGCTTTGTCTAAATGTGCTGATTTAGACAGCCAGTCGTGCCTACCTACATACTTAGTAATTTGAGAATTGTTACACCCCTATTACAAATAAATGTTGGCAGCAATTTAATTGTCAAAATGGTTAATTTAAATTGATCAGCTATTCATGTTGAACTATCAATTTAGTATACAATTAACTTTTTCCCATCTAAGTTTTTTTAATTATTCTATATTAACATATTTTTATTTATATTATTTTTTAAATGCCCAACTTTTCCACATTACAATAAGCTTCAAAAACTTGTTTGAAAACTCCTTAAAATTTATAAAAATAAGGCATTTTTTTTAACTCAGCTGATTTTGACACTAGATTGATGAGAATATTGTTGAGAGCATTGATAGAAAATTGATGAGAATAGCACTACCATGAATTAATTTAAAATAAGACTATAAGCTACAAATATCTTGATGTTTGGTTCGATGATGAATTAAATTGGAATTGTCACGTAAATGAGCTGATAAAAAAGTCCAGAAGAATCGCAGGTGTATTTAAAAAAATTTAAAAATGACTACCAGATAAGGTTAAGTTATCCACATATTATAGTCTATTTCATAGTACGATAAACTATGGTATAGGAATTTGGAGAAATACATATATGAAAGAAACCTAAGCTCTCTCCAAAGACTTCAAAATAAAGCAATTAAAAGTTTGTGTGGGTTGTCTGGCAGAATTTCAACCAATTACAAACATTTTAAAAATAAAAGACTCTAGAAGTTTAAAATAAGCATCCCAATTATATAATATTAAGAATAATTGGATAAAAACAAACACTAAAATAGTCGTTAATAATCAAATACATAATACGAGACGAGCAAATCAACTGCTATATGGTGTTGGGGCACATTTAAATGGACTAGAATCTATCATAAATATAGGAATACTGCATGACTTTAAACAACCTCCCTGCGAAATTTTTGGATATGTTTTTATCTAGTATTAATGTTATCTAGTATAATCATTCATTTTTTTTTTATTTTATATTTATTGTCAATTAATGTGTCATTGTGAGCTTTATACTGTTTTGTTTCTTTTTTTTTTACCATTGTATAAACTGAAATACTTTATACTAATTTTTGAATTTGTAACTGCTTATATATATCCCTCATTTTTATTTATAATTTTTTTTTCTCACTGACATTCAAATTATTCCTTGTTCATTTTCATAGTTAAAACTATTTAATTTTAAACTCTGTAAGAGCTACCTAGCTCTTTTTGATATATGTTTGAATAAATAAATGACAAATAAAAATTTAAATCCATTTCTCATCAACTAATGGACAATTAATTGACACGTATTGATGAAAACATTGATGTGTATTGTGTAATATGGGTGTTAATCTATAATGCAGAGTAGTGAATCAGAATTTCTTAATTTAGTTTTATGTTGCGATGTGCAGTAAACAATGATAGTTAGTTCGTTGCAATGTATTGTAATATACCATTTCATATTCAATAAAATAATATATCAGAAATACAGTAAATTAATTAATAAATTTGGTTAACAGAATCCGTGACATCGTAAATGTATCGACAACGTCACCAACATATTGACGTATGATCTTAAATGTCAAAAAAAAATTGTTTACACTGTCTCATGATCGGTAACTAATTTTACATTTAATATTACGGTAAATAATTTTATCCGCGACTCATTTGTGTCAACAAATTATGTATCCGAAAATTTGTTGATACACACCATATTATAGTTTGGTACAGTTATGTTGAGTTTTTTTTTTTATTAATCAAGCAATAAGTTTAAAAATAAAGACAAATAAGTATAAATTTTACTTCGTGTTTCAAAAATAAATTTAAAAAGGTTTTTTTTTTATTTTAATTTATACTTATTACATTTAATATATACTTATTTTGTCCATATTAAATCTCCATATATAATCTTTCACAAATATATTCAAATCAAATATTTTAAAAATTTATGCACAAAATATATATCCACAAGAGAATAATATTTTGACATTTGATTTGACGTTTATTCCAGAGACAATGTGCTTATAGTGATCGAAATTGTATGCAAAGTACATTGTGTCACCAACACAATGTTATCAGTTCAGAAAATTTGACATATTGCATTTGTATGTACATTGTATCGGTTGAAATTTTTTGGATACATTTCCGATGTCACCGACAGTTAACAAAAAATCTTCTAAAAACTTAAAAGTATATATTTACATAACTAAGTACTAACTATAGTTTGTAATTTTCTTCTACTTTTGCGAATATACAGAAAATAATATTGGGAATTACTAGTTAGAATAAGTATAGAGAAAATAAAACCAAATAACTAATCAGATCTTGTATCTTAATGTATCTTACTTAATATTTTCCTACTAACCGAGTAGTAACTAGTTGTAATAATTTTTTTTCTGTCAATTACAATTTTTATATATTTAAAAAAAATTTATTAAAATATTAATTATTTATTCATCATTATCATCTATTGGTTCTATACCAGCTCAGGGTAAGCCTTACAACTTTTCTACATTCAGCTCCATTATACTTTGTTCAACAGTCCTCCATCCACAAACACTAATTATTTATTAGAATTCTCTAAATTAATTTTAAATATATATATTTAATAAATAATTAATTATATTTTATTAATTATAAATTAAAATTAACAATTCAAGTACTTACAGTAAGTAGGTACAATAATTTTAATTTAAATAGACGTTACTTAAGCTCTTAGGTTTTATATTAACATAAAAATAATTAATTAAAGGTTTGTACTTGCCATTTTTTTCTTTACAAACTAAATTTATTCTAAATAATTAAGTCAGGTTAGTCTAAATAAGTACAAACAAATGGTGTAAATATTCTAGTAATAAAATATAGATTTAAAATATATGGAATTAAACATAATATTGTACAAATTTAATAAGGCAATACAAATAACACATAATAATAATTTTGATTCATAGAATTATTTTATATAATTTTAAATACATTTTTTTGTTATTCTCTGGTTTTTCTTGAACAGTTTGAAGTTTTAAAAATTATTTCTAACTACATATGTAAATATATAGGTACATTATATATGTATGTACATACAACCTGAATATTTGTATCACTTTATTTGTTTACACGGTTGGTTTGGAATTTAATTCAAAAAATATAAATGTAAACAAATTCTTGAATTTTAAAAGTAAATATAAATATTTTTCTTTCTAATTTTTGAATATATTTTTTTGCGGTTTTTATTATAATTTTGATAGAAATTTAGCTTTTTATTTTTAAAAAATTCCTATATTAGGAGCCAAATAACTTTTATTTTTTACTCAATAAAAAATAAAATTCTCTTTTGGTATTCTTTTTAAAAAAATTTAGAAAATCTTAAAATGTATCTTATAGTTGTATTCCAATATAGCTATTTTACCATACATGCACACACTCATACCGATATGACTAGCTGAGTTTAATAAGAAACATAACAACAAAGAATTTGATTAAAATTTGCATTGAAATCGATTTTTAAATGAATAGAGTCGAATGAATTGTCGAAACATTTTGCTTACTATATTTTATTATATACCTATCTATATTTATTGCAGTACATCTGCATCATGTATTTCGTATGCAATAAAATGTATACTCAGTGATTTGAATAGTTTTTTTTTTAATACAAATATACCTTATATGGGTATTTTTAGTTTTTCTCAAGAGCAGCAAACGTTTTGTAAATTTGAGATTGAGTAGATTTTAATTATAAAAACAAAATAAGTATAAGAAATTCAGAAAACGCGCAATCTGCGCAATGAGCAAACTTATTATAATCATTGAAAGAAAATAGAGAGTATAAAAATTTCAAATTGTATCTCACAGTTCCACTCAAACACAATCACACAAAAAATGATTTTCTCAAATCAAAATAATAATATGAGAAAATGAGAGATCATTCAGCTTTTTGCATTTTACTATACTCAGCACAGCACAGATGCTGCAAGCAAGATCAAATGATCTCTATCTTCTCATATTAGAAATTGAATAACAAGAAGAACAAAACACATATGTAGTTAGAGATATATTTAACGATTTATTGTACGTGAAAAATATTTTGATTTTGTTTGTATATTTTATTGCGGCTTATATGTGAATTTGGGTTTTGTTGATTAGAAATGAACTGAAAAAAAAAAAACAAATTTAAGTCTGACTTGGAGGCAGGAACTATTAAAATTTATTGAACTTAACTTAAAAGAACATAAATCTCAATTTGATGTTTTATGATGCTGTGCTTTATTTATTTTAATTTTTGTAATAATTGCGAAGAATGTAGGATGAATTACCAAACTATTTTACGCAGAGTCCTACTGCCTAAAAATGCGTATTGCTACTTTCGCAAACTCATTTTCGCATAACTGTTAACATTTCGTAATTTGTATTGCGAAATTGGCATCGATGTAATGCGAAAATCATTTAAAAACCATATAACTATTAACGCATATTTGTACTATATGTAGCTTGTGCCGAGTATTTGTTATGCGGTGTGGTTATGCTATCCATATTTGAATTTTTTACGGGGTTAGGCCCCTACACTAGAAACAATCATTTACAATAATTTAAAGTGAAAAAGTAATAATCAAAAAATTAATAAAAAAACACTGTTTTATAAACATTCATATCCTAAGGTGAACTTCAAGTTGGGGTTTTTTGATTAGTAGTAGTCAGATAACAAATACAGTATAAACCATTTGGAGCAACTATTAAAATTAATTTTGATTTTGTTTGATCACTTTAAATTTATGATATTGATAATTATTAACTATATATTTTTTAACACAAATTACTAATTAAATTATTTATTATTTTACCTATTTAATGCCGGTTCGTATTTTATCAGCCTTTGTAACTGCAAACAGAATTTAAAATATGTCAAAAATATTGGCTTTAATAGTTGGAAATAATATAGTAACATAGTTATTTATTGTGCATAAAGCGAAAATATAACTATATATAATTATTGTAATTGATTGCAATAATCACATGATCTGTTTATTCTACAGCTCTGAGTGAGCCTTAACCTCGTATATACAATTTTTCTCTATTTTACTCTGTCTTGTGTAGCTGTCCTCCATCGGTTAACTTCAATATCTTGATTTAGATTGCAATAGAAAATCTATTATTTGAATTATAGCTGGTTTTACGTTCACTTCAGATTTCAATTCAATCCACCAAACTTCAACTTGTATAAGTATTTTTATCTTATGATATATTTGTCTTTATTTAACCAAAATTACTGAAACACTTTAGCTGATAAAAAAAAAATAAAAAATTAAACATCCAAATTTTTACGTAAATCAGTGATAAATTGTTTCAGTTCAATACTTTTGGGACATAAGAGACAAGCACTAACTGGTAGATCGACAACTTGTTACGAAATTCAATGTGATAGTTGTTACTGCAAGAATGTCATTTTGACATTTTTATTTGTGTCTTGATTTAAAAAAAGGGACGAAATGGGTACTGGTAAAAAGCAACTTAAAGAAAATATAATTTTTACAAGCCGAAAGTTTTTAATTGGTCATAAAAGCTTATAATTGGTCATAATTTAAATTGTGGTCAATTAATTTTTATAATATTTTTAGTGTTGCAATTTAAGAAAAAGTAAATCGTAAACAGAAAATTTGTAAATTTCGATTTCTAACACTTTAATGACAAATGCAAATAACTGCTGAAATAAATAACGCTAAAATCAAATGCAAATTAAATTAACGGATGGTCGTTGATGTTTTAGAAAAGTACCCTTGCATATGAATTGTTATTTGTTCTTTTTCAGTTACCCGATCTCTAGTAGGTGATATTATATAACTTTGTATAGTTAGTTAAATACATGGAAACTATATAATACAATAAATGTAATATAGCGCTTAATAATTATGTCAATATATTTATTTTTTCAATTACATTTCCATTTTAGTTAAAGTGTGTGTAAGTATACATATATATATATACAATTGAATGACAGACAAATCATTAATTAACGGTATTTATTTCACTTTACTACTACGGCCTACTACGCCCTACTACGCCAGTACGACCCTGTTCTTCTAAAATTGTTTTAGATAATTAATAGTGTAAAGACAGTTAACCAAGTCCAGGACATCTGTAAATGTGTAGAAAATTTGACTTAAAATTTAAATCAAAATACGATCGAAAATACTGAATCTACATTTTAATTTCAAAGGCATCTGCATCTGTTCAGGGCATCTGCAAATTTGAAGAAAATTTGACTGAAAATTTAACTCAAAATACTATCTAAAACACTGAATCTAAATTTTCATATCAAACCAATTTCCAACCCTATTAATGAAAATCAGTTAAATAAAACTTGCTGTCCAATTAATACTTAAGGTGTTGAAAATAAAATATTAAGAAAATTTCAATTATAAATTACAAAAAAAAAATTGCATTACTCTTATTGCATTGAAAAGAGCTCTCCATCCACTATTATGCCAATACATTGTATTCAGATCAACTGTATAATAATATTTTATATACGTATGTATTTATAGTACATAACTAAATTTCAATAGGTATAGTAAATCATTTTTTTAATATTGTCACTACGCCCTGATTGGGATAAATGGAAGGAGAAAAAAATTATGTATTAATAAACGTTCCATCACTAAATTATTGATGGATGGATGATCTGATCAGTGATCAAAGATTCATGTTAAAAAAAATATATGTATACCTATATATATATATGTATTTTGTTTTTTAGTTTTAGTACGAGTACAGATCATCTCATCAAAGATCATGGAGAATAAAATATTAGGCTCTTAATCTTGTGTAGGTGGACTATATTTATACACTTTTTTTCCTTCATAAATTGTTTTTGTAATTTCAATGAATATTTTTTTTTTGTAAATTTTTTTTATTTAATTTTTATTTTTATTAAAAAGAAAAATAAAAATTCCCTTTGGTAGAATCTATGTAAATAGTGTTGTTGTTGTTGTTGTTTGTTTTTGTGTAAAACCCACACAAATACAGGTGTATTAGTGAAGCTGAATGTAAACAGAGAAATAAATATGCATAAATTAAATTAAAAAAAAAAAAAAAAAAACAAAAACAACAAAAAAATAATATAATTTGGATGATGAGCTCATCATTTCACATTTTAATAATGAACTTACATTCCTACATAAATATAATTTATATTTACACACATGCTTACAAATGAAAAACAATATTTTTGTTATATGGATTTTATTATTTATTTTAGTTTTAAATTTCGCAGTATTAAATTAAAAAGAAAATTAATTAAAATGTTAAAATATACTAAAAATTTATAAGTATTTACGTGTTTGTTTATTTTTTTTTTTTTTTTATTTTTCTGTTTTTATTATAATTTTGAATTTTGCGTACACGTAATGCGCAACTCTGTATGTACTAATAAGAAGGAAAAATGTGATATATGTAGCATAAGTAATAAGGAATAACATATTTTGACTTTAAATTATTTACATATAATTATTTCGTTAATTCGTGTCTAGGTGTTGATCACGAAAATGTTAGACAGACAAATGAAATCTCTATTAAAAAAAAAAACTGTCATTTTATAATGAAAATGACTTAAAATTGTGTCATTTAAAGTTTTTTAATCATTTAATTCATTATTATTATTTTTTTTTTTTATTAAATTAAATTAATTAATTTTGAATTGAAATTTAGTAATTTAATCTGAATTTTGATGATTCAGAATTACATTATTATAAGTACCTACACAATGTTAATTTTTAGTTAAATTTAATTTACAAAATTGAATTATTCATAATGAATGGCACGTACCTATATCATTATTATACATAATGTAGGTATAGTTATATAACACATTTTTTTTTATTTTTATGCACATAGGTATATAATATAATATTATGTTAAGCATACATATATATAAATAATTGCAATAAAAAAATATTTAGAGCTTAAAGATGTGTAACTATATTGCAATTAATTGAATTGAATAGAATAAAAAGATTATTGCAATAGAAAAACAATTCAAATTCTATTCAATAAGAACTAGATTGAGAATAAACTATTGTTAGTTAATTAAGTATGTATGAAATATGTAAAATATGTAATATTATAAAAGGAAATATATTTTTATTGTACACACACATATACATAAGTATGTAGTTAGACGAGCATACCCATAATGTATTATGTGTAATTAAAGAAATTAGAAATTGAGTCAGGAAATTGGTAATTGACTTCAAACTAGATACATTATAATATATTTTTTATTGTAATTCTATAATTATTTTATTTCCTATCATTAAAATTTAAAATTCTTTAGAATTTATCTGGGACTAATATTGCAAAAATTTGTTATTAAGTTCTTATTATTTTTTTTTCAGCATACTGAGTAATTGGGGTGAATCCAGTTATGAAAATAAGTATACTCGTGCATAACTAACTATGAAAATTGATAACGAAAATTTATTCCTATTTTGAGTTTAATTGAAACATAATTAAATGATGAATTTCTTAATTGAAAATGGGATTATCCCAAAAATTAAAATTTTAAGAATTATATTAATCCGAAGTTATAATGGAGATAAAATGGATGAGTAACATTGATATTGGTTTTTCAATGGATAATCACATAATTTTGTACATAATTGGCAAAAACAAAGTTTTGTGTTATTAGAACTGCTTTTGGACACTTCTGACCGACTATATAAGTACATATATATATATATATATATATATATATATATATATATATATATATATATATATATATATATATATATCTGTATTTGGTTAATTTAAAGACATTCACTTTATTTGGGATCGCTCATTTCAAGATGCATTTTATTATTTTTTACTCTGTCCTATCTTGAATTGAATTTTTTGGAAGACAGCATTAAAGTTATTTTCAATTTATTCAAGCTTACAATAATAATATATGTATTTATATAACATATTTATAGAAAATATATAATGCTGCAGTGAGATGATATTTAAAAACAGCTTCAATTAAATTTCTATGGTTTACTATTTTTCTGAATTATGTTTAACAATCACAGTGGGTCTATAATGGCAATACTATTTATTTTATTTAACACTCGCTGTAGAACAAGCTTTTCGATTAATAAATCAATCCAACTGTGGGGAGTAGCCAGCAAATTAAATATTGAAATATTACAGCCGTGGCCAATCAAAAATATTACGATTAGTAATGATATTATACATTGTAAATATTTCATCAGTAATGATATTATACATTGTGATCTGTGAACCATTAAAGAGGAAATTAATAGCTTCAGCGCCAAAGCGTTCTGCAGTTGCCCAATAGACAGTAAAATCAACGGGGTAGTGGTCCAGCAATACATTGAAATATAATGTGATTATCATCATGGATGGTTAACCATTAGGTTCTCTCATTCGTCATACCCATTATATATTGCGTACGTATATAAAAGAAATGTCATACAAACTTCTGAATCTCCTTCAGAAACAGATTTTATTTTTTGGAACATTTTAGGCGATAGAACATTTTATTTGTTGGTAGTACTGATTATTTTTTACTGTCAACCAAAATTATTGGTATATAAACAAAATATGGTTTATAAAATTTTTAGAAAGTATTAGTGGGGATTAGTCTTAAAATATTTTTTAAATAAAAAATAAATGTAAATATATTTATATATTAAATATTTTTTAGTTTAGTACATAAACAGTAGTAAAACTGTAATAGTAAAGATGTTTTTTTTTTCAAAACGAAAATACAATTTTAATAATAATGCAAAACAAAATAATGGAAAATTGTTTATTAATCTTTTCTCAACTATTTTATCTATTCAATTTATTTATTTAATTAAATTTTTTGATAAAAAAAAAAACACAAAATACTTTGGCGAAATACTCTATCGTTTACAATTTTTGACGAGATAAAAAATGGCTATCGCGTCAAAGGTCTAACAGAAATTACTCACGAGACTGTTTTGATAATTGCCGTCGTGGCATAATACAAAACTATCTCGTCAGAGATATTTTCACACGATCTCGTGAGATGGGTCTAACAGAATATGGATGAATACATATTTATATATATTTAACACTGAAAAATTTTGATTATACTTATTGAGTCAAAAATACAAAAAAAGTGATAATTTCCTAAATAAATAACCTAAATTGTTAGAGCTTTAAAGTTTTAATTAAAGAGCAGTAATCAATAATCAGAATATTTAAGTCTGTAAGGGGTGAGAATATATTGGTGTTATAAACTAAAATGATGATTCATATTTGATTAAAGTAATCTTAGTTATAACTTCTTTATGATTGAACAATATAAAAATTAAGAGAAAAAAGTCACATTATTATGTGAAATTATTTTTTTAATTTCAGTATTCTTTTTTTAATTATTTATTTAAAATTCTGATAATTTTTTCCAGTTTATAATTTTAATTTTTTCCGGTTTTAGAAATTATTTTTTTAATTATTTAAACTTTTTTCTTTGTCATCATTCAATTATGACAATTTGTATTAAATGTTAGTAAATGTTAGTTATAAAATTAGAAAATATAATAAATTTTAACACTTAATATATGTAAATAGGTAATTAATAACATATACAAAACAAAAAAATACTAATGGTCCTAAAAATATTGTATGTTCAAAAATAATATTCTATTATCCAGCAGATTATAAACAATAATAAAGACTGTCTGTTGTAACTGTTTTTAGTAACTGGTAATTCAATAAAACAAAAAATAATAAATACAAAAAATTTGCTGCACTTCACTTTGTATTTTGTCACGAAATAGGTCTGAAATTGTGTTTTGAACAGTAATTAAAGGGAACTTGAGCGAGAAAATACAATTATATTTTGAACTTATTACTAATCAACATTTAATTGATTTATTTTTTGATAATTGTCCTGTCTCTTGACTAAATTTACTATACATCTTCTTCGCTCTAATTCACGTGAATAATAATACCCATCCTTGCATTAAATTAATTTATCAAATTTTAATTTGTTTAGAAATTGAAGTATATTTTAACCGAAAAATTTCATAAAATTTTTATTCATTGAAATCTGAACCCACGAGTTACTCTTTAATATCAAAAAACATATGAACTAATACATCCCGATAGACTCCAAAATGTTTCATATGTCTACTCATAATTTCTATTAGCCCAAGTATGTAGGAGAAAATTGTTATTACAGATATACACATATGTATTGGTCTACGTAACATACCTACCTATCATTAATTCAATTATTTTTTTTCCATTTTAAATTCATTTCAATACAATTTCCATTCAAAAGTACATAAGAACTCAAAAAAAAAAAAAAAAATCAGAAAAACAAAAACAAAATAATATTCAATCATCTATCAGAAATACAAATTGATATTCTACATGAAATTAAATTTATCTCGTTATAAATATCTTAAGTTAAACAATAAATCCAGTTATATAAAAGTATGTCTTGTTAAACCACCTTCCTTTTCAAGAAACAAACAAACATTTTTTATTTAAGGTATAAAATGCAATCCTGTTTCTTAGGTTTACTGTACAAAAAAAAAAAAAAACAACTACTTTAACTACATACTAATAAGAATGAGAAGAAAACAATAAGTTAAATATTAATATATTTTATTATCATGGTTTTTGTAACTCTACTGAGTTGGTGTATTAAATAATGGAAAAATATTTAAACGAGGCGTGTTATATGAGCTCAAATACCAATCAAGCTAATTTTTAAATTATCATGACCGCTATTAGACACGAGTGAAGGAACCCTTTAAAAATTTTCAAAATATATTACCAAAGTAGGAGCAGTAGTTTTTATCCTATATGTCTAAAATTTTAACTATGGGTCATCGTAGGGTGCTATAGACGGGTGAGAACTTTTTTTCTAATAATTAACTTTTGGTTAATGAATATTGTATCTTATCGTTGTTTTATTTACTTAAATACATACTGTTATTTTTATTCGTAAATAACAGTATTTAAGTTTTTATTTAAATTAAATAATTATTTTTTGTCATTTAGGACATCGTCTTAATATACTGAAACATTATTAAAATTAATTCCATTTAGTTATAATTGCCTATTATATTCACTTTCTTTATTTTGTTTAACTATATCGGTATTCATTCTTTATCTGAAATTTTGATTGCTGGTGCAATTGAGGTTCAGCACATTTTTAGTTTCATTACTCGCACACATAACCAATCAAACTATTTAACTTTCTGGTGCACATAGCAATTAAACAGTTATATTTCGCTTAAAAATAGATTTTGTAGAATTAGCATTCATTTGTGGTATTAAAATTAACAGGAAAAAAAATTGAAGAAAATACGATATAGGGTTAACCCATTATTAACCCAGAGATTAATAAAAGGGCAATTTCATAAAATGTTTCGGATAATATAGGATGAGCATCATTTTTTTACGATGTTTTCGATAATCTTCTGTCTGTAGTTGGACATTCAATTACATATCAGACCACAAAGTGGAACAATGCTATTTCACCAGAAGAAAGATTACCCCATGAAACAACAACCATTGAATATTCTTTTAAGATTTTATTCTAAATTACAGGCCTCTTCTCAATAGCTTCAATTAATTTTTTAGTATTTAATAATACTTTTATGTGGTATATAGAAAGTTTAAAAAAAAAGTTATCATTTTCAGCGAACATCGTGTATTATGTTCCAAATTTCAAATAACTGTACAAAACGTTATAGAGATAAATTGCAACTGGTTTTAATTTCAAGTGTGCGCAATACTTAATTTACAAACTGAAAAAAATTACAAATTTTTTGATTGCTGGATTAGATGATTTTATATAAACTACTGTACTAGACTGGAACACAAATGTAAAATCAAACAGCTGCAAAACTAAAAATTGCATGTCTGCGCTCATCCTTAGTTACAAATATATCAAAACAAGAATTATTAATTTCTCCGTTAAAGCTGGTGCAGCAGACATACAATTTTCGGTTCTGCAACTGTCTGATTGCACATTTATATTCCACTAGTTTATATGAAAGTGGGCACATATTATGCATATGGTTTTATTTGTGCTCACTTGCATATGAACTAATGGAATCCAAATGTGTTGCAAAACTACAACTGCACTGCCCCTACCTTAAAGTCTATTGATAGCTTATTAAATAGTATGACATTATTTACTTATTGTGAATCAAATTAAAATCATTATTGTGAATTATGTGAACATCATCCATTGTGAATACAAATTAATACAGTTATATTCTTTTAAATAATTTGATTTGTATTTTTAGTTAATCTCTATACTCTATTCAATCAAGGTTAATATATTTTTAGAGAAGTTGATATTTAACCCTTAAATACATGCTGTAGCTGATCTGCATCATACCTTTTTTTTTTTTAGCGTCAGAGCCCTTCCAAAGGTCGAATTTGATTTTTTAAATACGTTTTGGGTTTCATGGGGTCGAAATCTACTCAAAAATATTTTTGTCAATGGAAAAAGAAAAATTATGCATTTAAGCGTTAAACCAAACAAATGCATAGTGCCAACCAAATATCATTTTACAGTTATATTAAGTATATATATTTTCTTCTTCTTCTTCATGGCGCTGCAGCTTGTTGTGAGTTTTGGCTTCCCTTATAAAATGAAGGCAAGAAATCTTTACAGATTAAAGACGTAAATTATATTTGCATTAACTACCAATTCAAATCTTGATATAGATACATACATATATATCATATTTAACCCTTTCACGATGGCTTTCGAATAAGCATGTTAAAGTAAAATTTTGAATTAATTTAGTTAAAAGCTGTGCACAGAACTTGAAATGTGGCAATAAATCTCAGTTATTACCAAGGGCTTGGGCTGGGGACACTGGTACAACATAAGTATCATTCGTCTTTATATGTGGTACAGCATGTGTACCAGCAGTCTTTTATGAAATTAAAAAAAAAATTAACTTAAAGTAATTCATTAATTAATAAAAATAAAACAAAAACTTCATATAAAAATAACAGAAGCAAAACAAAATCAACTTATGAATGATATAGTGCAAAACAAAACTTGCATAGCAGTACATTGCATTCCTGACATATTGTTTTGGTACGAGTTTGCTTATTTTTCTTAGCGCAACTAGTACATCTTCGTCTGATTTGACCTTCTATTGGGAAATGTTTCGAGTTAGATGTTTTATTTGGTTTTATTTCTGCGATTGAACAATTTCGGTCCGCACTGACAATTCTTTTAGGCACGAATGTGTCATCATTCTTTGACCATATAATATAATTATTCACTTTTGTTGAATAAACCTACTACTCGCCACATAAAACATCATTATTAATTTCAGAATCTTCAGATTCAGAAGATTTTTCACGTTCTTCATCTAAATTCGGATAATAAAATTCATCGCTTCCAGAAGAAAAATAATCAGCATTTGATTGTCTATCGTCACTTGAATGGCCTTCTCTTAGGAAGTCTTCTATCTTCTCTGGGTTAATTTTTTCGATACTTTTTTTATAGCGCCGAAAATAAAATAAATGCTGTATAAAATGGTGTTGGTATATATTTGTACCAATATAAAAGACTAATGGTATATATATGTACCTCCACCAAAATCTTCCCAGAATAAAAATATTATAAAATATTCTAGTTTGCTAATAAATATTGAAATAATTTTGGATTCACTAACTTTTTATCACAAAACTTTAATTTATTACTTGTTTTATTCACACTCTTATACAAATTAACCAAGCAAATTATGTTATATGGGGAATCCCCTTTTTTTCAAAAATAACTGTGCTTTATTTGCAAACGTATTGTACATTATATTAAAAGACGAATTGGAACATACTTTAACCAATTTTAGTACAATTTCATGTGTCTTGTCTTTTTTGAATTTTGCTGGTACGAATATGTACCAGTCGTCGCAAAAGGGTTAAACTGATAAAAAAAATTATTCCTAATGTTGTGCATACTATTGTTAACTAACTATGTATAAAGATTTTGCTCACTTGCAATAATACAATGTTTGAAATACAAATTATAAGAAACTAGATTTGCACAAGTGAATAATGTGAAATATTTTGTAATATTTAAAGTGAATAAGTGATGCATTTTAATTATTACAAAAAATAAACATAACTATGCATGATTGTTTATAAAATATTTTTATTAGCTACATTACATCCTACATGACATGCAATTTTCAACAGCGATTCTTTCAGCCTACAGAGAGAAATAGAGAGAAAAAGAGAAAGATAACAAAACAATAAATAAATATATTTACAATAAAATCTACCTGAATAATAAATAATTTTACTGTTGTATTATGATCTCTCATAAAAATATAATAAAGATGGTGTCATCTTAAGGTATTCTCATGGAATTACTGTAAAAAGCAATAATAAAGAAAAAAAAAAACCAAATTATGATTACCAGCTGATGAACAAATTCATGACAAGCAAGGTATACATTAACGTACACACATTTTTTTTCATCATTAATAATAACTATTTTGTTCAATCCACATACATACACACACATACATCAAACTATATTGACTGATAATGTATGAAAATAAAGAAAATTTAGTGATGTTCGATGAGGTAAGAAAAATATAAAAACAACAACAACAACAGCATAACAAAAAAACAAGGTGACAATGAAAGCCGGAACACAAATGGTGTTTTCTTGGAATTTAAAAACAAAAAGAAAAATCTTTCTTTACGCGATCTTTAATTTTATTTACCCAACATATTATTATTTGTTGTTATTGTTTTGTTGCTATTGTTGTTGTTGCATTTAATATTATAATAGTTAGTTTCTCTTTTTATTGTTATTTTGTTAATATATATGAATGTGATTTGTGAATATAAATCTATCAAGTCAAAAGTTAAGTAAATATAGTGTATAGTGTAGTGGTATTTCAGCAAAATGTATACATGTATTTGTGGTTGCATGGCATGTAATTCAACACACATCGCAGTGTTGTATTTAATATCTTTTAAGAATTTTTGATTTTGTTTCTCTACTTTTTAATTTAATACGAGTTTTAATATTGTGACATGTTTATTTGTTTTTTTTTGTGTTGTTTTTTACTTAAGAATAAAATTTATAACAACAATAACAAGCAATGAGAAAATCGAAGCAACAAGTAAAATATACAAAAAAACAACTAAGAAAACAAATAAAAAAAAAAAAATGTGATTTCATTTCCCCTTTTTAAGTTCTCACATTGACCTTCATGGTCTGACAACCAAAACAATGACTCTTATGAATTAAGAGAGAAAATAAACTGACTTTATAAATGCAACTACACTAAAAAAGAAATTCGTCATTGAAAAAAAAAAAATAAAAGGTACAAAAAAAAAACGTATTTGGTGGTCACCACCAGTCAGAATGATTTACTTATAAAAATTTAATTTTAAACTTGGAACAATCAAGAGGGATTTTCATAATATGAGGGTTTTAAATCCCCACTTGGAAATATTTCTTTTATATATAACTAATTATTTACACAACATAATATTGTTTTTTTTTTTTTTTTTTTTTGTTTAGGATTTAAGGATAATTTATTAGAATTTTTTTGTCTTTTAATCAAACAATCAATTTTGAAAATTATTGGCTTCATTCCGGTTTTTTTGGTTTTGTTTCGTGTTTTTTTTTTTTTTTTTTTATTTTGTGTGTTTGAAAGGACATTATTTTATTTGAAGGGCTTCTTAACTGTGAAAAATTGACTTCTTTAGAATGGGTCTTAAGAATGGAATGTAGTTTTAAGATTAATTTTTTTATTCCTTTATTTAGGGTGAAATAAATATTGAAGTGCTTTAACTTAAACGCTTCTTGTTGCTTCTTTTTTTTTTCTTGTTTTTGTTTTTATTCCTGTTCAATTTATTTTGAATATCGTTTTAATGATTATATTCATGGGAAAATTATTTTTTTATTTTAGGTAGAGTGTTAATTTTTTTGTCAGTTTAAATGTCAAATTTGTAGGGATTCTAAGATTGTAGTTTGTGTTGGTCCTTAAAGAGATTTCAATAAGACTTTAATTTTCTTTTGTTTAATTAGAAAGGAGTTGAGATTATTGTTTACTAATAAAATTTGCAGTCTTTATTGTTGGCAGTTGTGAATTTATTAATTTTTTTTATGAACTCTAAGAGTTACGGTTTTAAATTTAAGATGATAATTTTTGAATGGAATAATTTAATTTTTGAGAATAAATCAATTTGAAATATTTTATAAATTACTTGAATAGATATACAGGGAGACTGGAGGGTCATTGCTATATATATATATACATATTATATTAAAATATATATAGGTCATTATATTAAAATAAGGTAAGGTAGCCTATTACCGGCATGTTAAGAGTTGTTTTACTTAATTTTCTCTGTAAAATTTTATTTTAATTTATATTTTAGATAAAAATAGGCTTTTATTACAGATTGAACAATTAAGAACATATTTGTAATACAAACTATTAATTAAAAAATAATATTTTTTAATATTTATTAAATTTTAATAAATCAGTCAAATTGTCCTATTACCAGCGCATGAAATTTCAAAATATCCTATTACCGGCGATTCCATTCCTATTACCGTCGTATATGATTTATTGAACATTAAAAGACGTTATTTATAATTTTTATAAAAAGAAGAGTTTTATTGTTTTAATTTAATGCAAAATTCATTAATTAAGTTTTTAACCTAAAATAAATAAAAAATATTATTCAATTTCAAAACTAGTCTAATAACAAATGGATGGAATCAGGCACCTCATTAATTCAACAGTCCCCTGATTCCGTCAACTTTTATATTACCAATATACTTAATCTAAATTTTCAAAATAATTGAGTGGAAAAGGGCATTTTCGTAGTAAGGTAAAAAAATACTATTAAAGTCTGTACTTTCTAATTCCTTATAAATCGAAAGGAATATTTGTTTTACTTTTAAGCTATTTTTGCATTAAAAAGTTAGAAAAAAAATCCCTGCTGATATAAAACCTCGCACTACAAATAAACTATTAGTTGTAAAATTCAATTTTTTTAACAAAAGATGAGCAATTATATTATTTATTGAAAAATAATTCAAATTCAAAACAACGAATTTGTTAAGTGGATGGTAACTGAAGTTTCTGAAGTCATCCATCCACTCTTCGATCGACCAAAACCCAAATCATTGGGCATTTTTGTTAATATTTGTGTTGATGGCAATCCCTTGTATGTGTATGAATTTAAAAATCATTAGAGGGAGTATTTTACCATTAGCACTTGTCATTATTAGTACTGTAATATAATTCCTTTTCATCATTGGCCATTCTATTGTATACTTGCTTAGAACCTTTTTTGGACAAAACACACTTTTCCTTTGGACACATTAAAAAAACTGTTTTATCGCAATTTACAATTCGTTCCGAATTTTTATTTAGGTTTAGCAAGTTTTGCTCTATTAAATATTTTTCAAACCAATTTATAATTGCTTACTCCGGGCTTGCCGTTCTTAAATTTGTTTACTGTTCCAAATTTTTAAGTAAAATAGCAATACTTTGAACAAATTGCTATTTTGCAAGCGTAAATCGCATTTAATCGATTAAATTTAATTTAATTGAATCTCTATTGCCCCTTTGACCAGCAATTTTTCTTCATTTTCATTCGATATTTTTAAAGAGCCAAGTTTTTTATTCGGTTCATACTTTAACAAAATGTTGTCATTTAGTGTTGTTCTTGGTATGCCGAATTTTTTACTAGCTGCATATAACTATACTGCTTCCATTTTCTTCAGATGATATTTACATATTTTATTTGTAGCAAAAATTATATTTTAAATAGTAAAACTCATTTGAAAAAAGTTAATTAAAAGAACTAATATTTTATATTCAAATATATTTATATAAATTTTTATATGCCGGTATTAAGAATTTCTCAATTTTAAAACAATTTCATTACCGGCAATATATGTCGGTAATAGGCGATGCTCAATTTTGATATAATTCTAATATCGGCACTAAATAATTTAGTTATTTCAAAGTCTTAAAATGCAATTTGATTGCAAATTGTCGATATCTTGGAAGCACTTCTTTACTTCTTTCATCAGTGGTTACGACTAACTTTACTTTAGAAATTACTTAAAATATCGGATGCAATCATAATGCAATAAAATAAAAAACTATTAGTGAAATTAATTAAAATAAATTTAAAATATCCCTAAAATAAATTGAATTAAGAATAAAAGCAGAAAGTTGTAAGAACCGAAATCGGTTAAAATTTAAAATTGAATTTTGAAAAGAAACTATTTTAAAAAAAAAAAATGTTTTACCTAGAGCGTAGATTTAATAAACTATATATGATAATGTTTTACTTAAATTATAAAATCTATACTAACAACACTACCACCTTTTAGATCATAAACGAGTGCGCATGTTCATCATCATCATCCGTGGTGTATGGGGCGGAAAAAGTACGATACTATGATAAAATTCTTCTATACTGCACAATACATAATTGGTATTTCGATTTAAAATAGTCGTTCCATAGCTTTACATAATTTATTGTAGCCCTTTACTGACAGTTTACTGACCTTTACTTTACTATTGCAGTTTATTGACAGTTTTAATATATAAAACTGTCAGTAAACTGCATTTACATTCGCAGCAGCATTTACGTTCACATTCAACACAATATAAATTGGCAGTGCTGTTTTTTTTAATTATAAATGTCACTTTGACACATTTTTTATTGTTTTTATATTTCCGCTTTATACTTAAGTATTGTAATAAAATACAAACTCCACTTGGTGTGTATGACAACCCAGGTATCTGGATTTAATTCTAATTTCATTAGTAAGTAACTATATAACTACTTCGATTTTTAAGAACAGATAGATTGACATTCTGTCATGATCATAACTTTTTTTATACAGTTGTAAGTTTGTTTACATATTGTTATTATCTATTTTTATGTTTTTGTAAAAACTGTGTTAAGTACATATTAAACAAATAAAAAACTTTTCATAATATTGTTGTTGGTTGTCTAGTATATTTTTAAACTATAATATTGTAAATTTTGATATTGCATGTAATTCAATAAATTTATAACACAATAATTGTTGTTCAAGTTATTTAAGTTATTGTTTTTTATTTATTTTAAGTTATTTGGACATTCAAATATTTATAAAAAGCTAACTAGTTATTTTTAAATTATTTTTATAAGCCTATAGCTAATCAAATTGTAATTCAGAAACAGTCAATTTCAATTCAGAATAGTCAATTTCAATCCAAATTATTAAAAGAAGTTAAAAGTTATAAATAAGTAACTAACTAGTCATTTTGAATTCATAATCAAATCTATAGCACCGACCGGCATGCTAAAGTGATTATGTCATCTGACTCATCTGATCAGAAAATTCAAAGTTTGAATCATTCTCAGAATATCAAAGTTTAACCGAAGTTTTTACGTTCTTTTTATTATTTTTAAAATTATTAAATTTTATAATATTCGGTGAGAGAATATCGTTTATAGCTTAAATAAAGTGAAAATATGCTAAATATTTAATAATAGTTGTGTTGTACTCTTCCAAATTTACATAAGTTAATGTACCAAAAAATTAATAATTTAATAAATACTGATACTGTAGGAATAATGTTTGTTTCACGGTATTAAACAAATTGAAGTATTATATTATTGAAGTCGAAAAGGTAATCTGACAATATAATACAAAATGCATGTTACTAAACCACTGACATTTCCATAAAAAATGAATTTGAATTTTACAAATTTCAACATGACTAAAAACTATTTCTTAATCAAATCTAAAAAAAAAATATATGAATTTTAGAACATGCTCTTCAGTTATATATATCTGATGTATTGTAAGTATATTGTTCACTTATTGCCATCATTTTTACAATTTTACAAAAACTAATTTGCACACGAATTCTATTCGAAAATTAAATTCAACAAAAACATTTCCTAATTTATCAACGGTATCGTTATTATTTTTGAAACAATCAATTTAAAGAACAATAAAATATGATCTCAATTATTTGAAAAAAAAAAAAAAAAAATCAAAAATAAAAAACAACAATATGAAAATTTTTTTATTTCTCAGAAACCAAATTTATACAATGGCACAATTTGTTTCTCTTTGGAACGTGCCTATATACAATAATTTAGAATCTGAATCTGATATAAAAGAAATAAAAAATAAAAATTTAATTTGCAACCTTTTTGGTTTTACACCCGTATTATTTTGTGTATTTTTGTTGTTTTTATTGCACAATTGCATCACTAAAGGTATGAAATACATAAAAACACACCAAAATATAAAAAAAGAAAGAATAATAAGTACAATAAAAGTGTTACAATAAAAATTTCGGCGCATATAAATCTTAAATAAAATTCATTGTGTTCATTATGTTACTACTGTTTTGTGTTTTATTTTCTAAATATAGCATTTGTATTTTTTATTTTTATTAATTTTTATATTTTTGTTTTTGTATTTAAAAATTTCCTTTTTTATGTTGCAAACATAAAGAAATACAAAAATACATATTTATGAACACTTTTTAAACGGATGTCCTCGCATGTAACAGTGTTGTTGTATTTTTATACCATTTGTATACGATGCATGTATGTATATAGTGTTATTGCTAACAATTGAAATTGAAATCGTAATGCCAGCTGTTAATAACAGATTTTGTAATTTTTTTAATTTATGTTTTATTATTGATGTAAATTTTGTAATTTATAAGTATGTATAGGTTTTTTTTTTTAATTTTAATTTATAAATAATTTTTTTTTTGCATACATATGTAATTTTATATATATAGTTTTAATTGATTTCACATTTTTATTAACATTGTACTTCTAGAAATTCTAACTAAGCAAGTATTACTTTTTTATCTTCTACAAGATTTTAGTGACTCAAAATCACAATTAAGACTTAATTTGTGATAATTATTTTGTATTGAATGTAAACCAAATCAAACAAAAGAAAAATAAATACTGAGTTACGTCCTTCTTTAAACTTGCAAGTCCAGTAATTAGATAAAAGAAATTTTGTATCACCTTAATTACTGTCAACTAGAAAATTGAAATTCAATTATTCTGAACAAAGTACTAAGGGCTTCATGAAATGACTAGTTAATTCAAATTGTGACAGATATTCATGTATAAATTATAGCATTTAAATTAGAATTGACTAATTTAAAATTTCCCTGGTTTGTGTCTTTGATTTAACTAATTGGAAATATTTCTTGGTAATGATATTGATCGATTCTGATTAAAACCATATTAAATCAATAATAAAAATTTGTCAATTTAAATTGTGACAGATATTCATGTATAAATTAGAATTAAAATTAGAATTGACTAATTTAAAATTTCCCTGGTTTGTGTCTTGGATTTAACCAATTCGAAATATTTCTTGGTAATGATTTCGATCGATTCTGATTAAAACCATATTAAATCAATAATAAAAATTTGTCAATTTAAATTGTGACAGACATTCATGTATAAATTAGAAATAAAATTAGAATTGACTAATTTGAAGTTTCCCTGGTTTGCGTCTTGGATTTAACCAATTCGAAATATTTCTTGGTAATGATTTCGATCGATTCTGATTAAAACCATATTAAATCAATAATGAAATTTGTCAATTTAAAATGTCAGAAAATTATCAATTTCATGTCTAGGGATTTAGAATTAGTCTTTCATTAGGCACACCACACCCTAAATGTATTATTTTCTATTTTCTAAATTACTTTCAGTTTCGTATATTCAGTTACGAATATTTAATATTTTGTTTTTTTTTTTACGGTGGGGTGTTCTATGTAAACCCGATCTTTTCAGATCTATTGTATTTGTAAAAACGTTAGATAGCTACTAGTCTTATCAGATAATGTCAGGGATATCATACAATGTATGATATAGGGATATAAAATAATGACTAGGGATATCAGATAGTGTCAAAAATTCAAATTTCTTCCTGAGATTCAATTTAGTTTATAGCCAACGTACTGAGTTTGGTACTCAAAATACAAGTCAAATGCTTCCATAATGTAAAAAAAATGTATACTTCAAACATGATTTCGAATAAGAAATAAAAATTATATTCAACTACTGAGAAATTTATCCCACATACACTAATAGTAGTGAAAAATTGTACTTTAGGATTCATTTCTATTGATAAACATGCCTTGTTGCTAAACCCAAAAATTTAATACTCTACTATTACCTTGATAAAAACAGGAATTTATGTCAATTTTCTTAAAAATTTCATATTAAAATATCACAATCGGTTAACAGACCTATCAAGTATGTACAATATATTATTCTGAACAAAGTAAAGTAAAAAAAATCTATTATTATTTTATTAGTATGGCAGCTCTTCTCGTTAATAATTTGTATTAATTTGATTATCATAATTTTATGTTTCGCCTCAGTAAAATTATTTTTAATTGTGTCGTGGTATTGCTATGATGGTGATTTGATTATAATGATGATAATAAAATATGAAATATAACTAGATGATTTCTCAACATAGATTAACATACGTCACATTAACCAAAACTGCTTGAAATGCTAAAATTAGATCAACTAAAAAATTTTATACAAAATTGAAAAGTAAAATATAATTTTAAAAATAAATCAAAATAAAATAAAATGAATGAAAATGAATGAAAGAATAAATAATAAAAATAGAAAAATATTAAATAATAAAAAAAAAAAAAAAACTAAATAGAAAAATCAAAAAAAAAATATGATTAATGAGATTTTTAAATTTTTGGTTTAATTTTCTGTTTTTGTTTGAAATATATATGAAAAAATGATACTTTGTCATAAATACTGTTGTATTTTCGTCTTCTAATAAAAAAAATAAAAAAAAAATTTTTTTTTCGTGACGCCAAAAATTTACATTAACCGCTTACCACATTATGCCACCGGTACCGGTGTGCGACAATTATGAAATGTCAATTCATTTGACATATTTAATTTAATTTTGGTGAATAATTTGTTTTGACGCTGATTGGTAGTGGTGATGTTAAGTATAAAAATAAATTTTTTGTTATTGTTTTGGCTTTTGAAAATGAATGTGAAATTTTAAATTAGAAATTGAATTGATTGTTGTTGTTCGATTGTAGAATCATTGTATTAAAATTTAATTATTTCAAAATAAAAATATTTATTATAACAAATTTTTGAATCAAAAATTAAACCAAATATTTGAAATTATCTATACTTAGGCCATTGTTATTTACTTTTAAGTATTATCAAATCAATCAAAAATATTTTGAAAATAAAATTGAATTCAAAATATAAAATATGTATCTACAAAATGTGTATAGGTCTACTTAGCGACTTAAAAATATGGAGCATGTTGATTGTTTGCTTTTCTTTTTTTACTTTTTGTCTTTTTTTTTTATTAATTTCTAAATAACTTAATATGAAAATATTTATTTTTCTATTTTATCTTATCTCATAATAAATTATAAGATAATATGTCGCTTAATCTCTATCTAAATTAGTCATAAAAAATATTATTTATGAGTGTTATGTTGAAAATTTGGAAAAAAAACAAAATATTCTAAACTGACCAGAACATGTAGATTTTGGTAGTGTTTATTAGGGTGTCCTTTATTTTGAACAAAAATCATCAGGGTACGTTTCAGTTATTTTTATTTTTTTGTTTTGGTACTGGCACTTTGAAAATTAAAATAGTTGGCTATTTGATAATTCCTACAGATTAATTAGATTTTGATTTTTATTACTTTTATAATTATTTTGGAATGAATAATTTATTTTTGGTATATACGTTTCAAAAAAATACTGAGTATTAAGTGTTGCAAATATTTTAGCAAATTTATTAGCAAGAAATGGACCTTTTTGTCATAAATGCAAACCTGCAGTCAATCTGCATATTCTGAATTTTTAAAAACACCTGTCAGATTTTCTAAAAGCTGTTCATAAATGCAAATTCAAAATCGACTGAACGTCAATTTGACAGAATAAATTTTTAGTATACATAAATGTAGAATATCGGTGATTAATGTAGCTATACAAATATAGGTATAGTTTGTTTTTATTATTGCAAAATGCAAAGTACGCCAATTGGTATCAAACTTGTTTGCAGTATTTATGGAAACACTCTTACTCACCACTGTCTTTAAGTACCAATTTAGTCATTACTTTACAGTTTTGGCGGCTATATCCGCTTACAAAATACATACTAAGTATTTTTTTTATTGTCTATACTCCTCTTCGGGTCATCTTATTATCGCAGGACTCATATTATATTCAAAAACTAGATTATACAGTATGATTTAGTTATTCAACTTAGTGTGGTTCATATTCATTAATATTAAATTTCACTGAACCTGAGAAGATTTTCACTTTAACCTGAACAAATATCGACAATATGTAAAATTATTTCTTCAACTTTGTCGGACGGGTCTTGCATCGATCTGAAACAAAAACTTCTCTAAAAAATAAACAACAACAATTAGATTCGTGACATCAATAAGATACAACTGAGTGTTAATTGTTTTTCCATAGGTATTTGAAATATAGTCACTTTTACCTACCACCAATTACGTACAATTTCTGACTTACTGCGCAAGATTAAATAAAACGCACGAGACTAATCGGTAGAAAGTAGACGCCATTGTTTTGAAGTATTATTCAAACTGAACTGACATATCAAATATTACTTATTTTACCACGTAAAGATTTTGGTTAATTTTTATAACTCACAGAGGTATTATAATAACATCTATAAATAAGTTATAAAATCAATCAAAGCAAAAATCAGGAGTTGTATAGATAGTCTAGTCTAACGCTGCAAATACTTACTGATGAGTTAAAGCAGTGTTGTGATGAACGAAAAAACTCCTAACACTTATTGTTATATCAAATATTACCTGAACTAACATAATCAATAACAGATTGAAATGATTTAAAAAATTTAACATTAAAAATCATTATGATCTGATCACTACTATTTTATAAAGAAGAGACAGTAAAAAAAAGTAAAAATAAAAATTCCGACTTCCAAATTTTAAATTTTTTATTCAATACTAAATTAAAAGATTATGTATAAAAAAAAACGTTTTTTTATGCTAATAAAAAACACCCTAATACACATAAATAATATACATATTTTGTATACAATTTTAGAACACACTAAAATAATTAAAAATAAAATAAAAATTTTTTTTTTTCAAAATCTGATGGGTGCGGATCTATTTTAGATGGTACGAGTTATTCAATTTAAGATATGAATTGAATTTCTTTTATAACTAAAAATGTTTACTGTATAGACAACACTTTACAATAAAGTAGGTAGTTGTTGTTTAATAGCAGTTTTATTGTAATTTTTGTTGTTATTCTTGTTATTGCATAGCAAAGATATTTTAAATATAAATTCAAAGTAGTTAGTAGACGCATTTGAAACATTAAAATGAACTGGTCAACTGGATGCACTAGTTAACCAAACTCAGATTAAAGTGAAATTTTTTATTAGATTTTTTTTTTATGATAAATGCAAGTTCATTTTCTGAATATGATATGGAAAAGAAGAAATTTTAACATTTTTAATATCGTGTAATGATGTCATTTAAGTGTTATATATATATATATGTAACATTATGCATTTAAAACAATTATATAAATATGTATATGGTACTTAATAATAATTTTATATGCATTTATATTGCTTTATATTTAATAACTGTGACTGAAGTATGTTTATTATTAAAAATTGTTATTATTTTTGGAAAATAATTATTTTTAGTAACGTGGTAAAAAATTGTTAATGAATAGAAAATATTTATTTATTTATAACAGTGGATCTGCAAATAAATTTAAAAGACCAACACATCCTTTTTCCTTTCGGAATGTGGGCATTTTCTAGTTATAGTAATAATTTGGTTGTATATTTTGAATATTGTATGTTATATATACAACTTGATTATATATACATATTTTCCATATTGTATATCATATTGCTTATATTGCATATATTGACAGGTATTTTGTTCATAAACAAAATATTGCAAATGAAGTTTGTTCATAAACATTTATAACTAACTAACTAATGCCAAAGACAGTTTATGACAATTATTTATCGTTAAGACTTCAGATCGAAAAAAAATTTACTAAATTATGTTTAATTCCGTTTTTAAAGCCGGTACTCATCATCTAAAAAGTAATTGTTTCTCCCTGTTAAACTCGTATGAAAAAAAATGCAATTATTAAATTTTTTTATAATTTATGTACTTTTTTATAAAAACAGCTGTCATAATCTTACTTTCAACATTTCTCTAGTACTGCCAAATTTACTTATAACAATGTAATTTGACAGTTTACTTTGAAATTAAATTTTTGAGGTGAGTACTATGCTTTATGTCAAATTGTCAAAGATAGACTACGAATGATCATTTAGACCTCAGATCGTAAATTTTTTGCCTAAATTATATCGTATTTAACTCATTAATGATCTTTTAAAAAGACACATTTATTAGAAAAAACCGAGTTCGAAATATCGTATTTAAGTACAGCTCGAAATATCGTATTTACCAAGTTTAACCATTTAACGTTATTAAAAATTTTTAGGTCTTCAGATCAACAATATTTTTGATTTTAAAAGACTTACTGTTACTTTGCATTTGCCTTAAGTATATCAAAAGATCATAATACTTATTCTATATACTTCTAATTTCAAAAATCTTCATATTAATATTTTTTTGTTGTTTTACTTACCACTTTCATTTTACTCACCACTTGTTGTTTTACTCACCACTTGTTGTTTTACTCACCTTTTTTGTTGTTTATTCACCACTTTATTTATTTTGTTCTTGTTCCTGATAGATTACAGTAAATACAATAGTTAACGAAAAACGTGAATAAAATTTTGGTGTTTTACTATTATTCACCACTTGATTTAGTTCATAGAAAGATATATGTATTTAACGAGTTGAAGTTAAGGTTTTTTGTTACGTGTTATTTCCTTTTATTCACCGAGGTGAAAAGTTTTACGGACATTATTAGCGTATTAATAAGTTAGTGTCTTATCCATTTTTAAAAAATTTATTACCTAACTACTGAAAGTAGCTTACTACTTTTTTCCTATATTCAACTTTCTTCAAATTATTACGAAAAGCAAATTTAATTTTCAATCAAACAAAAACAATAAAATATTTACCATAAAGATCAAGTTCAAAATTTATAAAATTATCTCACTTTTTTTGTTATTTTTTACAATATTATCCAAATGTAAATTAAGAGATTACGTCAAAATATATCCTATAATCTATCATGCACATATCTACATATTATATTTATTTACCATGAGATCATATTTTTTTTGTTTTTTCATTTTTAAATCTGAATTTGCATGACAATGGCAATGACATTTCTTTAGTTAAATGTCACTAATACTATAAATTAGCTAAAATTTAAAAATTATTTTTTCAAATAAAATTTGCTCGTTGTCTAGATTCTAGAACATCATTTTATCTGTTATGTAATATTATAAAACATGTTGCATGGAATTAACATAATTATTAGTTAGTAAAATAAATTTTTTTTTCAAAAATTTC
The DNA here is from genome assembly GCA_963942445.1 of Argyra leucocephala. NCBI lineage: Eukaryota > Metazoa > Arthropoda > Insecta > Diptera > Dolichopodidae > Argyra > Argyra leucocephala. The sequence goes on along the minus strand of OZ012677.1, from coordinate 25,107,399 downwards.
ATTAAATGGCGTTTGAAATATTTTTTAAAAACTAAAATTGAATAGAAAAAAAAATAATAAAAACAAATATGTTAAGTATACTTAGCTAATAATGAGATTTATGAAACAACTTAAACAAAAAAAAAATGTACATAAAATGTCATGTCGTGCTATACTGACATCACACTTTTTTTAAATTAAATTCAATTAAAAAAGCTTCAATTCATAAACAAAAGGCAAGAGAGAAAAATTATAGTTGGTCACGTCAATATTAAACATATACCATTATGGCGGTAAAATTTTATGTTATCGGTAATTTCTACATTAGTACTGTTGTATGATTGACAGGTTCCGGCCATTTTTAAAAATAAGCGATTGCAGCTTGGCGTAAGAGAATATCGTTTTATTTCCGGTTAGCAATTCAAAAAAGTATTTGTTTCAAAGTAAGCAAATATTGCCAATAAGTTAATGTCTATAGGTTGTCGGCGTGAGAATTACTGGCATGGAAGTATTAATAAGTGAGACATGATTTTTTTCGTTAATTTGATAGGAATTTTACAATTCGTTTAAAATAAAATATGGATGAAATTGAAAAAAAATACCATTAGGCTACCTGAGCCAGGTTAAAGGACCAGGTCAATGTATGTAAGCAAAGTGAATTTTTACCTATAATAATTACATGATAACAGTGACAACTTTCTTTAACAAATTTTTTAATTAAAATTTATAATTTAAAATATACTTATAATAAAAAAATTTTAATTTTAAACTTTACTTCAAATATTTTTCAATGATTATGTAAATATCATAATATACTTATATATTGAAATTTATTTATTATATAAGTATTGTTATCAATTGTAATTCAATTTCATACTTATATATAGAGAATTTATATTTTGACACTTGACTGTCATGATAGTAACGTCCCACCTACGTCACTGATTTAATAAATATTTTTTTACCGTTTGTATGTACACCTATTTTCTTAAAAATTACAAAGTACTCTGGCATCGAGACATTGTGTAAGTTATTTATAGAGTATTCTGTACTGAACATTTTCTGTTTTTTCTCAAATAATATTCAATATTGCAAACCACAAAATTTAACTCTTGAATTCGTATTTGTATTTTTTTTTTGTATAATTTATATAAAAATAAAAATAATGAAAAACTGGAAGCAGGGTCAGTCACAACAAAACAATCAAAATTATAATTATATCATTTCACTAGAAATAATTTAGATCTATTTGAATTTTTTTTTTTATTTTTGTTTTTGTTTTTAATTAAAATTTAAAAATAACAGCGAATCATTTTTTTGGGGTTATGAATGTGATTTGACTTTGAACGAAAACAAAGTACAACTGTTATTTTTATTAATTTTTCAAAGTGAATTATGGTAGAGAACAATAAAATAATAACAATAAAATTAAAACGCAAAGTGTCTTTTAAACCTCAAGCCATGACTTTAGTAATGAAAAAAATTATAAAGCTAAAAAAAAATATTTTGTTATAAATTTGCGCAATTTTTTTTATATACATATATATTTTGCATATAGACAACTGTGAAATGAGTCATGTGATAAATATTATGCAAATGAAAATATAACTTTTGTTTTTTTTTTTCAAAGTCAAGGAAAATGTAAAAGTAAAAAAAATAAAATAAAAAAGAAAACAAAGTTGTATATAGACACAAATATATATATTTTTGTTATGAATACAAAAAAAAAGTTTACAATTTACTGTTATCAATGAGACATTAATAACAAATATTTTGATGGTTTTAAACTGGTCATAAATATTGATTTCATAAATAATAAGAATATTTGATAATAGATAAGGGAGTTAAGTTGTAAGATAGCCAGAAAAATTTGTTTGGCTAGTTTTGTCGATATATCTAGATGAAAATAAATAAAGTTATTTAAAAACACAATGATAAAATCAATAACACTGTAATAACTGTAATAATTAAAATTATAAATTAATAACTAGCTAATTTCTAATCATACATAAGTACTCATTTTGATCAATATTATGTCAAATTATGGTATATTTTATTTAATTGGAATACTCAACTATATAACAAAATTATGCACATTTAACTGAATTATGCCAATTCAACAGATGTTAAGAAATTCAACATAATTTAATCAAAGATATATATTTAAATAACTAACTACCCACGTAACATTTTATTGTTATACAAATGAAATTAGTACTATAAGACACCTATATGACCCACGATAAGCACTAAAGGTGTTATAATGATGTTTTTATGGGAATAATGTGTTATAAAAACAAAATTAGTGCTATAAGACTCCCATATGACTCCCGATAAGCACTAAAGGTGTTATAATTATGTTTTTATGGGAATAATGTGCTATAAAAACAAAATTAGTGCTATAAGACTCCTATATGACTCCCGATAAGCACTAAAGGTGTTATAATGATGTTTTTATGGGAATAATGTGTTATAAAAACAAAATTAGTGCTATAAGACTCTTATATGACTCCCGATAAGCACTAAAGGTATTATAATGATGTTTTTATGGGAATAATGTGATTAATATTACTATAAGAATTTTCTTGTTAATATGCTTATTTTTTAACACCAAAATCAATGGGATAAACATTCTAACCATTTTCGAAATAATAAGTATAATTTAATTATTGTGATTAGCATAGTACATGGGTTAATCTGAGTGTAAGAATTGAAATTTTCTACATTTTAAAAATTAGTATACAGAATGTTATTTACCGGTGTTTATTTACTTGTGACTTGCAAACTTCGAATTCGTATAGATTTGTGCAAAACACATAATATGGTAGCGATCAGTTATAGAAGTTTATGTGATAACAGAATTTTTATGTTACATAATTCTATTTCGGAAAGACTTAATTACAAATTTGTGGAAAGAAGGTGCTATATGTATAAGGTTGTAAGTTTTTCACACTTACCATAATTTTAATAACTTTTTTAAACGGAGCAGTCAAAACCCAACAGATATTATTTATAATACATAGTCGTTGCTCCTAACCATTGATTAATACTTAAATATGTTACAAATTGTGTAACATCTTCATCATTAATAAATTTGTGAGCATAATATACATTGTGAGGTTGGATGCATTGCCTAAAATATGTGCTTTATATTCAAGTTGTGGTCTAATCTAGTATGCCTTGTATAGTAAGAAAATGTTAGAAAAGGTATTTTCTATATTAATTCCATCAAGTATGTTTCGGGTAATTCAGTATTTACATATGTATTTTGCATCTGTATTTTGTTTATTTTTGTTTGAAATTGTTAGAAAATTAAACATTTTTATTTGTTTGTCTTAAAATAAACTTTAAACTAACTACTTGATAGTCATATTGTGTCGTACTGTTTAAATATTATTGTCTCTTCTTACATGCCCATTATTTTTTGTTAGAATACCATCCATAATCTTTCAAACAATATTTTCTAATCAATTATCTTGTATAAAATCAAATCAAACTTTAACCCATTGTTGGTGAATATGTCTTATGTGTCTAACGAAACTTCAAGTTGCGTTTGCAAACATTAAACGATTATTGTTATTGCTTTTTAAAATGTAAATTTTAATTTCATCAACTTTTTGTATCGTAAGTTCATCGCGCATATGAGTGATTCTATTAGCAAATATTTTAAAAATGTTATCAACTATTAGGTCTATAATTTGGTTTTAGAACATGCAGAAAATTATCTTCCACGGAATTGTATTTTTAATATTTGTTATTTTGTTTTAAAATTTTCCACAACTGATATTAAAAATGAAGATAAAATTGTACTCCCCCTTTTTGTTTTATAAATACTACGTAAATAATATGTATTGCAAATAGAAGAGTTCAATGTTATTTCTAAATTGTATGTAAAAATAATAAGCAAATAAAATTATGTATATACTTACGTACACGAATTCAGTATCTTCAAATGAATCATTAAAAGAAAAATAAAAACAAAAAAAAAATAAAAAATAAGCGAAAAAGAAAATATAGTGATAATAATAAAATGACTAATCAAAATAGACTGTCATAATTTATAAAAAGGAGACATAAGAAAATTTATTCCCTGTACTGTCTGCAAATTATATATGTGTTTATGTATATATAAATTTGCAGCATCTAAAAGAATTATTTTCATATTAAAAAATGCATGAATGAGGAGTGTATTTTGTATTTTTATGTTTTGTTTTATATTGATAGAAGTGTATTCAACAATCTGTATATGTAGTTATATATGTTTTAAGGCTTTCACAAGTTCTCAAACTGTAATCTATATCATAATTATAAGTAAGTCATCAATAATGGATTTACTTTATTATGATAGAAATATAATTAGTCTTCTACTCTTAGCTCACGACTTCTATTGCAACTTAAATTCAGATTATTAAACAAATTTGGTCAGAATTAGGCCCTTATTGCTATGTTCAGCTTGCAGTCGACTAATAACTGAGAATTTTTGTCAGTTGAAATTTTGTTTCGAATTGTAAAGTGATACTGACAAAATTTTGTTCTATTGTGAATACTTAGAAAATTGACGTTTTTTTGACAGTTAAAATTTAAGATTTGTAGTTTTCTTTAGAAATAATTATTTGAGTTAAAGTGTTTTATTAATAAAATACAAATATGTACATTATGTCGTCAACCGAATTTTTTTTATAATAATTTGTCTATTTTCCAATAATTCAACTAATCGCTTTAATTGAATTTTATTGCTGTAAGTTTTGTTATTTTTACTAAAAATAAGTGTGTATTTTAAATACCTTTAAAGCACACAAAATAAAAAATATACTTACAATTTTAATAAAACCAAATAAACAAGTTAAGTGAGTAAACAAAAAAATTCTTTTAAAATGTCAGAGAAACTGACTCGTAATGTCAGACATTTACAATACCAATTTTTGTATTCACAATTTGTAGTTTTCTGACGACTGATAATTACTGTACCGTATTTGAATTTATGCTTACATTTATCAGATGTTTAGTGAAAACTGACACTTCACAATAAGGGACTGCACTAAAATTTTGAACTATATTTTTGGGCGTAATAATTAAAAAAAGAAAAAAGCATACCTAATCGCAGTTAAGCAAATTTTGTGATTTCAATTCTTCAAAGCTGTTATAATTTTTGAATTTATCTGTGAACCGAGAAAATAATTCTGTGTCAACAAATCGTGACCGCTTATATAAACAAAACCGATATAAAATACCACTATATTCCTAATTTTAAAAACTATTTCCTGTCCAATTTTTGTTTGATTCTGACAACTATGGGTCACTTTTTTTTCTTCTAAGGTATATACCGGGTGGTCCAGAGCATGCGTATCAGCTTTTTAAGTAGGGAAGAATCTGTTATTTGAAAACTTAAAAAAAAGTTTGTTAACTAAATCGAGGGTGCTCTATCGATTGGGGGTATTTTCAACTTCCGGAAAGGACCACAAATCGATTCTTTAAGACGGAAAATCGCCGAACCTGACCGAAATCGAGATTTCCAAATGGGAAGGGGTACTTTTTAATAAAAATTCGGATTCTACGACAAAAAATACGGATTCTACTTCCTTTGGTAAACTAAAAATTAATAATAATCATTTTTATAAATAAATTTGTTTTTCATGTTATCATATTTTTTATCTCAGTTTTGGGTTTCTACAAAGTTTAAACAAACAAAAAAAAAAACAAAAAAAAAATTTACTTCACAAAAGTTTCTTATTTTTTGACGTAGAATCCGAATATGCATAAAAAAGTACCCCTTCCCATTTGAAAATCTCGATTTCGGCCAATTGTGGCGATTTTTGGTCTCAATAAACTCATTTGCGGTCCTTTCCGGAATTTGCAAATACCAACAAATACAATCCTTCCCCTGCAAATACCTCCTTCCCCTCTTAAAAAACTGGAACATCCCGTGTAATCGCTTATGTCAATGTATGACCTAAAAATGCTTTTGTCATAATCGCTTATTTAACTGAAATATTTTAAATACTCCTACATTTGTGGATTTCAAATGCTTGCCTAATTTAAGCGATTTTATAAAACCAAAGACTGGCACAGTACCGTTACTATATTTTTAAACGCTTATTTAAACTTTGAATTCAACATATAACGGGTTATGATTTGTTGCAACAGTAGGTACTCATGTTATATACCAAATATTTATAGAACAAATAAAATTTTTATTGGGTTCAATTACGGATCACGTTACTATTGTTAAAGAACATAATAAAAAAAGAATTAACATTTAAACAACCCAGTACAATCCAGAAATTATTTGAGTTATGTGAAATTTATATTGCAGTGAATTAAACTGGCATTTTTAAATAAAATTTACCTAATTGTCTTATGTTTTGGTCTAAAACCAATTTAATTGAAACTAAGCAATATCTGGGAAATTGTAAGTATAATGTGGTAGCCCTGACTATTACTAGAACCCTAGAACTAAAATAAAATGATGCATGTTGAATGACTCTAAGGCCCCTATTACACATCAATCAATAATGATCAATCAATGGTCAATATATTGACCGTTGATTGATGAGAAATGATTGATGGTGGTTCTATTCTGAACAATCATGCTGTCAAAATTCTCATCAATTTTACGGTCAAAATCAGCTGAGGTAAAAAAATTGCTATTTGGGGAATGTTCAGATATTGTTATAATATCAATATATAATGTAATTCTAAAAAGAAAAATTTTTATATTAATTTTAATAATTATAAAAATTATTGTTAAAAAACAATTGAAACAATTCAAATGTGCAAAAAAATAATTTGTTGTTTTTTATACACAACATTTCCTTTAAAAATTCAATTTAAACTGAAGTTAAACCAGAAATTATATTTTCAATATTCATATATGTTTCGAAATTATCAATATATTCAGAACACTTCCACAATGGGTCCTTGCAAAATGTCAAAATATAGATAAAAAGATTGATGAGTGCATGATTGATGTGTAATCGCTCATTATTTTTTCATCAATATATTGTCAATATATTGACGAAAAGATTGATGAAAAGAATTATGTGTAATAGGCACCTTAAACCTGCCACATGTTATAAACGATATCACTGAAATAAATATAAGTTTTATTAAATTTAGATCGAAATCAAGACTAGAAGTACCATCGAAACATAAACTAAAACTTTAGTTTTAAATTTTAGTAAACCAAGTTATTGTTTAAGAATTTCAAAACAATTTCATTGCTTATTTTTTTTTTACCAATGAAAATTTAAAAATTGTAAGGTCAATTAACTTTAAAAAATTCGTCTAGAATTTTAATAGCTTCCATAAATCTTCACAATAATATTAGATAATATACAAATTAAAAAAAAAATAAAAATATCTTAATTGTATAACAATTTTGTTATTTTGTATATTTTCTATACATAAGCAATCCACCCTTATTCAATTCGGGATCCACAAAATCGTTTCTAAAGAACTGCGTGTGCACCTACACGAATATTTGCGTATATAGCTTCTCTTTAAATAACATTCAATAAAAAAAAATAAAAATCTTGTTTATTTATTTATTTATTTTTTTTTAAATCTAATTTTAAATTACACAAATCATTGGGGTCCAACATACATATATACTTCTCCTAACTATATAATAAAAATAAAATTTTTGATTGATTTTTTGTTTTTATATCCAAAAATAACATTCTTTAGATTTTCCTCTAATCATCTTCATTTTCTCTTTGCTTAAATCGAAAAAAAAAAAATTAAAAATCAAAATCTAAATATAAACAATGCATATAAACATTACAGAAAAAAACAAAAACAAAAACAACAACATTGTACACATGCATAAATATCTCTTAGTATATTACTGATGGTGTACTCCATGTATCATCATCATAAGGCAACTAAACTGAACGAGTGCAACATTCTTTCATTTTACCCATATTGATAAAAATGAAAATATGCTCAATTCTGGTATATCTCTATTGAATCAAGGCCGTTTAATGACCTGAATGATAACAGTTTTTCTTTACCATCATTTTATAAATGATTATAATCATCATCATCATCATCATCACAATGATAATAATTATGAATTTCATCTAACATCCTATTGTATAGTATAGAGATGAACTCCATCAAATACATTTATAATAAAAAAAAAAAAATGATTTGAATTTAACCAGTGAAATGAATTGAATCTGCGCGTATTGTTATAGAAATAAATCCAAAATAGAAATAAATGTGGAATCTGGTTTGACTCAAAACAAAATAAAAAAAAACAAATATCACAAAACTATTGCATCTATATTTGTGCATTGGCATATTCAACTTAGAAACAAAATATACAAACGGACAGACATTGCATTCAAATATGATGTTGTGTTAGATAAAGCGAGATGGCTTGATATAAAAAAAAAAGATGAACCCTAAATGCAACAAGCCTAATGAAAAAAAAGAAAAATATGTAACTAAAGAAATTTAAATGCCACCACAATAATAGAAAGCCTTTTAAATATACAATTATTTTCATATTATATTATTATTTACTGATAACAAAATATACATTCATATGTACGTAGGCTCAGTAAAAAATATTGTACATACCTAAATGTTGCAACGATAAGAAGTTAAAATGTAATGTTATATACAATGGTATAGGCAATAACAATAAAAAGTATTGTTATGTATAGTTTTTTTTATTATTATGAATTTGAATATCATTTGATTTGCATTCAGTTGTTGCAGTATGAATTGGAATAGATCTTAAAAATGTTTCCGGTAGATAATTTTTTTTTTTTGGATAAGAAAATTCTAGATTTTTTAGATTTCATATAAAAACGTTGAACTGTATTTGTTGTTATTGTAATTTTTATAAATTTAATTTTTTACAGAATAATGTAGTGGTTGAAATCGCGGTTGAAATCTGTTTTGAAATTAGATTTTTGTATGCTTAGTCTTTTAAAGAAGTGGTCTTAGATTAAAAACTGTTCTTAAATTAGATATTATTATTTTATTTATTTACTATTTAATTCTAATGTATAGTTATTGTAATATGTTACATGTTGGATTATCACAATAAGCTCATTTGCGGCTGCGGTCTCCTCTCGGAATAAATTAAATCTATCTATCTAAATCTAATGTAATATGTATAGTATTCTAGACCTCATATTAAATGTTATTATTATTCGCTGTTTCGAACTGCCTAAAACACAAAGTGAACTACCTACTTAATATGTATTTGAAATAATTAGCGATATCTACAATTTTTAAAAATCTGTTTTTTATTTTATGTAATAATTCTAGAATATGTTGTACCCTAGATTATAAAGTTCGACTTTTTTCCTAATATGTAGTCCATCCATTATATTTAAGTTTTTTATTCGTTTTATTTATATCGAATCTTACATATATATATATATATATATACTGGTGTAATACAGCTTTGCAATCATATCCAATCATAACAAACATATCCAATCCATTAACGGTATAGATATTTGCTATTTTATGCCCAGCATATGCCCAACATATGTTTTACATTTCATTCTGAGACACTTTTAAAACAAAATTTCTGCAATTTTTTATTTATATATTTTTTTTATTAACTAACTACATATATATAATTTCTGTATTTTTTTATTACTTTGTTATATATATGTGAGTGTAAAGAGGTGTTAAATAGAGATTTCTAATGATGCATTAAATTCAAATTTTTATTTATATGTCTGCATATATGCAATTTAGTTTTATGTAATTTTTTAATGGTTTAGACATTTTAAATTGTCACACGTAGTCGCCGAGAAAGAAAGCTTAACTTAGCTATACGGTTAATGGATATAAAATATTATGTACATACATATATATAAGCTGATTTACTACTTGCATGAATCTCTAATGAGAATCTCTAATTCCATGGAAGGTAGGTAACACACAACGCCTCATTTTTATTTTTTACATTTTTTCTTTTGCACAATCTACATGTACAAGTCGCGATAATAATGTAAAAATTTTGTATAAATAATTTTTTATTTTTTGTATTTTTTTTCTGAATCTGGTTTTTGGTCAATCAACAAAATTGGCAATAAAAAAAACAGAAGATAAAAAAACAAAATAACTTAAGACCAGAAGCATTTTTAATATTATTTAAGAGAAATTGAAAAAAAAAAAAAAAAAAAAATGAAATATGCGTCTCTGTTTTTTTTTCTAGTGTTCAACGAACCTATTAAGATGTGAATTGTAATTTTTCTTTCATTATTTTGTAATTCTTTAACTGACCCAATGGAATGGGTAAGCATATTATATTATATTGAAAATCTATTCGAGACAACCAGTAGATTGATGAAATTGATGACTTGTTTGCCTCCATGGTGTAATTATATTAAGTAAAACAATAATAATAACAATAACAATAATAATAAAAAATATATTAAAATAAATTGTTTAGGGAAAATAATGTGTGCAATCAAGTTTTGTTTTTCCAAATTTTGTACAATTTGGACTCAGGTGAAATTTCCTTTTTTGTTTTCGTTAAATTGTTGTTTATTTCAATGAATATCATTTTATTAAAAAATATAATTGTGACAATCTGTATGGAACAATTATTTATTTTAATTTAAAAACTTTAAATTTATGAATCCATTTACACGGTCAATTTTTCTAAATTAAGTGTTGTTTTGTATATATTTCTTATAAACTGAACAATTTCTGGAGCTATACTTAGCTTCGTTTTAATTGAAATTTTCAAGACATTTTTTGATTTTATTTTCAGTATATTTACGTAAATACTGATTTTGGCAGGCAGGTTGACAATGTTTGACAGTTTAAAGTTGTTTATGAATTTTCATAATGTTTTTTCTTTAAAACCAGGCTTGAATAAGAAAACTGAGTACCTAAAATTGTTTAAAAAAGTTAGAATCAACTCAAAAATCGTCAAATTGAATAGTAACTAATTGGTAACAAATTTTTAAGACAATATTTAGTATGTATAACAATAATTATTTATTTTTATTGACTTGGAGGGATATTTCGTAAGGTGATAGATAATTGATAGTGACTGGGACTGCGACAAAAGGTAAAAGCAATCAGAAATGTTGCTGAACATTTTCGGTATTTTGTAAAGTTATGATTTTTACATAACATATAATACTAATATACCGATATAACATTAAGCAACAACTAAAAATGTATATTAAAATCCAAGTAAAACATAATGTAATTATTATAATTAAAAAAAAAAAATAAATAATTTTATGACAAACGAAATTATATTGTTGTGTAAGAAGAGAAGAAATGATATTTTGAATGACGGTGACTATAAATTTGTTGTCACTCTCAATTTAAAAAAAATGTTCACTATCATCGTGACAAAAACCTTGAAAATGCCAAAAATTATTTTGTGATTATTTTTTTGTCACCATCATCTTACAAAATGCTGGGTTTCATCAAGCCTTCATTCTTTAAGGCTTACATAACTATCACATTTATCAAAATCATATTTATCTATAACTATCACTTCAAATAATTATTATATTTACATAGTGTTAGGCTACCTATACAACTAATAAAATTTTTATTTTGGTTGATTTTATAACTTAGGGCGTTTCCGAACCTCTCACACTTGCACTTGATACTCGCACTAAAACTGTCAAATCGCACTTGATTTGTTGTCAAAATTTTAGTGTAGTCTCAAGTACACTAGATATCGCAATTACACTTGTGTAGTCTCAAGTACACTATATATTTATTAAATTTAGTGCGATTTGACAGGTTTAGTGCGAGAGGTTCGGAAACGCCATTAATACAAGATATTATTCATATATCTGTGAGTTATAAAAATCGAACAAAATTTGGATGTAAATACTATTTATACTTATATAAAAATAAATTTAATTATAAATTTAGTTAGAAATTATTTTTGATAGTACATGAAGTAAAAAGTACATGTCCGATTTATAATAATTATTTGCACTTACTTAATTGTTAATTACTAGTTGTTTGGACAGAAATTAGAACGCAAATGTGGAAACTAAAATTCGAAATTAATTTTTTTGTAGAAATTTCGTAAAAAAGTCGTTGGCAAACTATATGATATTAGTTAGACAAGGACCTGACTGGTCTAAGTGTGTACTGTCGGCAGCCAGTACTACCTACCTATATTGATTATGATATTAGCATTAATTGAAATATTATAGTGATATTAGCATTAATTGAATTAGTTATGTTATCGGCACTGTATATAGAATTTGAATGTTTTCAAACATTAACACATCTATGAAATGTGAACGCACTGGTGGTTTCTAAAGCATAGATAATCGATCTACTGTTGCAAAATAATATAAATTGATCGATATGTGTCCATTTGTCCATTTGTTTAGACTCTAAATTCGTTTTTCATAATTAATTTTAATTAAACAGAGAAATTTTAAAATCGCTGAGGGGGGTTAAAAAAAACAATTGAATTTATATTTTTTGTTTTTGTTTTATGCCAATTTTTTAGTGGTTTAAGGCAAACCAACTTGACCAGACATTTTTACTTTTGTTTATTTCATTACGTATCATTTTTTTGCAAAATGTGTAGCGGGAGGTAATTTAATGTATAGATAGTATTAACTTGAATTAATCATTTAAATATTGATTATATTATTGATTGTAAGTAAAAATCTTGTATAGTAAATTTATTATGCAATACTTACAAAAATATTTTTTTTTTCGATGTCAATCGATTAGTACTTGTTAAATCGAATTGAAATCGAGTTATAGCTCACGAAAATTTTTTTCATTTGTTCTATTGATTATAATATGTATCTACATTATAAATGTTCTAATATAACCAGAATAATGTTGATAGTAAAAACTCACATTTTTCCCAATCTCTAAATTATCAGAGTTTATTAATAAATGGACCATTAACATCTACAACATATTGAGAACAATTAAAACGTGCATAGCAACTATGTTTTTTAAATAGTAGTAAAAAGCAAGTAAAATTATAATTTTGTTTTACTCGTCTATTTCCATTTTTATTTTAAAATAAATATTTTTTAATTAAGTAAATTTGAGTAGGAGAAATTAATTCAGAATTAGATGAGCTGATTATATAACTATATTTTTTATTGAATATTTATGATTTTTTTTTTTTTAAATTAATATAAGTAATATTAAAAAAGTTCAATTTTAATTAATTTATTTTATTATTTTATTTCCAGGTAAGAATCGTATTTTTAATTAAATATGCATTTATGTGATTTTTAAGAAGTAATACAATTTATTAAGTAAGTCTAAATATATTTTATTTTAATTAATTTAAATTATTTATTTCAAATTTCTGGGACTAACTAGCAAAAAGTTTGTATCTTTGGTAACAAGTCAATTTCTACATACGATTTGTTTCAATTAATTCATATTCAATTGGTGGTACTCTCCCACGTAACATTTTATTGTTCTAAAAAGAAAATTAGTGCTATAAGACTCCTATACGACTCAAGATAAGCACTAAAGGTGTTATAATGATGTTTTTATGGGAATAATGTGATTAATATTGCTATAAGAATGTTCTTAAGACAACTGTGGGAACTGTTATAATGGGATTTTCAGCAAGTGCTATACAGCAATGTTATTATAAATCTAAAAGTGTAAGTATAAAAGAAGAGCAGTAGTCGTGTTATTCTTTTACTGTCTACCTATGATGTTACTAATAAACTTACTGCAGTTTTTGGATAAATATTTAGAATAAATATTTTGCGACGGCGATCACTTTCTACAAACATGGTAAAACAATTTTTTTTTTTGTAAATCAACAAAAACTTAACAACTTTATAATTTTTATGTGAAAGAATAATTATTTAAATATCAAATTTAATGTCATGCATTAATTAACGTACATTATTTAAAATTTAAAAATATATACTACTCCTATACTAATCCTAACAATATTACGGCACTTGCTCTGATGCCTTATAGATTATCCATTTTAACGTTATAAATACGTTTCGTTTCATAACGTTTCGCAACAATTGCGTAGCACTTAAATTAACACTAATACTTCTATTAGAGTGTTTATAATATTGTCATAAGAGTTCGCACGAGTCTTATAGCAATAAAATTGTTACGTGGGCTGTTATTAATTGAATTATTATTTCTTCTAGGCTATCATTATACAGGTATCTTCTTTTTTTCCATGATAGTACATGTTAGCCAAGAGCCTTGTTTTTTGACCTCCTTCAAAACTCTTCCACAGATAACCCGATCTTATATCTCCTGGATATCAACTATGACTTTAATGATCCACCTCGCTATTGATCTGTTTTGGCAAACAACAAGTTGCCACCTTGCGGCTGACCATTAAAAATTTTACACTTTATTTTATTTACATGTCCGATCTGACAATATATATTAACAATTTGAGACGCTTATATTTTATCTACAACACTATGGTTTTGTATCAATGCTCATACATTATTTTTTGATATTCAGATCTTGTTTTAAGTTATGTATTTTCTATATTTTTCATTGGTATGGATAGCTGTATGTATCAGTTAGTTATATAATAATTATTATATCAAATTTATAATATTCAAACATCGCATATGCAATTTCAATTAAAAGTGAGGCTAAATACTTTGATATTTAGCATCTTATGAATGTAATAATACGTAAATAATACGTTAATAATAGTTTTAATTAAAATTAAGTAAATCTACCTTCACATTCATACGTAAAAAAACTGGTAAATTTCTGTTATTGTTGCTGTCAGATTGTTGAAATATCAAGATGGCCGAAAATGAAATTATTGGCACAGAAATAAATAAATAATTTGTTATTATTATTCTAATGTCAATCCAACAATATTGTTTCTGTAATTTATATATTTTTTATTTTATTAATATTCAATCCGAAAATTACGTTGTCAACAACATTTTCTTTGTATTTTGTGTATGAAAAATAATGAAAATATTTTGAAGCTGGCATATGTTCCCAGAAAAAAAATTGAAACGTCAAAAATCTACCCTAAATTTTAAATTTTGCTAGATTTACTTATCCCTTACCTAAATCACCCCTCACCAACAAATTTTGGTATATTTCTACCATTTTTCTACCCGTATGATGAACATGCATAATTAGATTCGGTAATAATGAAATATTTAAAATTGTTACACAGCCTAGCAAAAAGTTTATTTAAAATATTTCTTAAAACTAATTTTACTAAAAATATTTTGCTAAAGTAAACAAAATAAATTTTTAAAAATTCTAAAATACGCAGAAATATACAAAAAATAAAAACGTATGTAAAATATATTTCCGACGTCTTTTACATTAATTTCAAAACATAATTATTTAAAAATACACTTTATTAGTTAGTGAACGACCGATCGACCATGAGTATAGTTCTATTATTAAAACAAGGTGGTTCCTAAGAGATTCATTTTTTATTTTACCTTCCAGATTTTATTTTAAAATAATTTATTACTTCAATTTATATTATACAACATACTTATATACATTTTAACGTCCAGGTATGACATTTATTATATAAAATTAATTTTGACAAATTTACGTGGAAAAATGCGGTTTATTTGTTTTGGAAAATATTTTCAGTCAGACAATCTTGAATTCAGTAGGTTATTTACTTAAAAAAAAAAAATTAATTTAATTAAAAGTTTAATAAAAAATAAATATTATTTAAAAATGATTAAAAAAAAATGGTAAAGAAAATTTATAGTAATTTTAGTAACGAAATACAAATGATGTGTACATACTGTACTTAGCATACAAGTACAATTTTTGTAGAAAACTGCTTAAATTGATTTACATATACTTTACTAAGTATATAAGCAGTATTTTTATGGATAATCTTGCTCAAATTTGTTTATATAGGTTTTATTTTTAATCGATAGTGAATGAAAATCCAAATGTACACTGAATAGACTAATCTATATAGATTCTAAGTAGATAGACTCTGCTAGTATTCAGATTGTCCATAATAGATGTTTTAAAGAAAACCGAACTCTTGTCCTATTAAAAAAAAAAATGTATGTATATTGTAACTGGATTTTATTAACAAGAACTTTTTCAAAATTAGAAAGTGTCCAACACATCGTTGTAGCTTCTGTAACAAACGTTAGTTCAATTGTTTTAAATTTGTTTAAATAATTCACAACTATATCATATTAGAATCGGTTCTCTATAAATATCTAAATTCTATACTAGCAGATAATGTTTTATAGTCTTCGTAATGACGATTTAGACTTTAATGGATAACATAATATAATTATTGAAACCAGAAACAATATATTACTATAGAAAAATATAGACCTTTATTATTGTAAAATTGAATAAAAATACTAAAATTATATTTACCTTAAAACTTGGTAACTACTACAAGTACAATATTATACTACTACAAGTATATACAACAAATTTGTAACCAAATTAATTAAAAACAAAAAAATTGTCAATTTTAATTTTTATAACAAATCACAATCAAAAAAAGGAAAAATTTACCTTTTGTCTGTTAAAGCAGAATGAAATTGTACATGGTTTAGTTCTAGAATATATAAATATTGAATTCAAGTTTTGATTTGCAATTTTCTTAAAAGCACAAAAGCAAAAAAATTAAATTATAGAATCATAGAAAATTTAAATTTGAAAATTTTCTATTCTATATAATCACACCTATATTTGAATAAAAAAAAAAAACCAAAAAAACCAAAAATATAATGTAGATTATTAAAATTACCCCCTAGAAAAGGAACTACTATCAAACCTGACAAAAAATTTAGGTTACAGTAGAAAAAAAAATAAAAATTTATAACTATGTCGATCAGTTCTATTATGTACACTCCATGCCACATGAATGCGACAATGGTGTTATTATGATATGTTAAGACAATTAAAATGTAAAGTAAGAGTGTTGAATAGATTATTTTATCTATTATACAAAACTAACAAAACAGTGTGTGATGATTATCCTAATGAGAATACGTATTTTTGTATTAAAATAATTGTATTTTTATGTAAAAAACAGTTTTGGTATAAATATATGTGCTCCTTTTGTAATTTGGCTGTGATAGAATAGAAAAAAAAAATTAAATTTTACTTTTCTACTTTCATATATACTCCTAATCATAATAACGATTTTTTTTTAGGTTTCAACGAGTAAATGAAACATCACTTACCTACTTCTATCTACTCTTAATTACTGCACGTATATTATATCGTTCGTATGCATTATTTCGGTAATCTTGAATTGACGACCAACCATCAGTATTTAACTTTTGAATTCAAAATTAACTTTGGAATTTTAAAAATCTTTCGAAATTCAACCTGTTAACTGTCAAATAGCATATGCATACTTTTGACGTCGTGTTATATTACCGAACATTCATTTTTGATTTATTGTGTTTATTTTTGGTTTTTATTTAAATTAAATTCGATTGTAGTTACATATTCTCATTTTTTGCCGTTCCTCACAAAACACTAGCATAGAACAATAACGATCAACAACTCATACAATTTTTTACTGTTATGTTTGTTTAAATTTGACTGCATGACGATCGTCAATCGTCCTCAACTGCATAATCGAAAGCGTGATGAATGACAGTTGGTTTGTTTTGTTTTTACAGGTATGGGTGATAACTCCAATATGATGCCATACACTACTTCAGTGTTTTCTACACAACTACTATTTTCAACAATTTACTGATGAGTATTTAATTTCTTAAACCTTCAAACCGTAAATCTATATAGAAGTTAGTCGCCCACAATTTTTGCAATGAACAATTTTCTATTTTTCGAAGACTGCCAAAATTTAGTTTTAAAAATTATTTATTTGGTTTTAAATATTTTTATTATTTTATTTATTTACTAGTTGTAAAGCCCGTCTCAAGACGATGTTCTAGATGTGTTAAACTTTGGCCATTCGTTAGATTACCATCTACCACAGCTTAATAATTGATCAATAGGGTTAACTTGGTTGCTAAATTTTATGATAAAGTTCATAACATCTGATTATCTTTTATGGGGTACGATGGGTAATGTTTGGCGGAAATCTCCACCTAGAATTATGAGCTTTCCACCAAAAGGTATAGATTGAGGCAAAAAGTTCATAGCATAAAAATTTAGTTATTAGTAAAGAAAAAATTCAAATAAATTTTATTCTATTGCCAGTTAGTTATATTAGCCTTTTTCTTATTCTAGAATGAATTATAAACGAAACGAAGTTTCATAACATAATTATTTTGATTGCAAACTTTTAAAAAAATAAAATTGGAATCCAAAATTATTATTCATACTATTCATAACTTCATACAGCATTTACAATAACAACAACTTATTCATATGAAATAATTAAAATATACCACGTAACATTTTATTGTTATAAAAACGAAATTAGTGCTACAAGACTTCTATATGACTCCCGATAAGCACTAAAGGTGTTATAATGATGTTTTTATGGGAATAATGTGATTAATATTGCTATAAGAATGTTCTTATAGCAATTGCGAGAGTTGCTATAATGGGATTTTCCGCAAGTGATACAGCAATGTTTTTATAAATCTAAAAGTGCGTAATCTTATATTAAGAGTTAAAGTGTTGTTATAAGGATATAATTGCTGGAATAGCAGTAGTGGTGTTATTATTTTACTGAATTCCTATAATGTTACTAATAAACTTACTGTAGCTTTTAGATAAATATTTTGCGACGGCCATTATTTTCTACAAACGAGGTAAATTTTTTTAAATATCAAATTTGATGTTATGCATTAATTAACATACATTATTAAATATTTTAAAGATGCAATTTAAAAATATATTTTCTTTTATTTATTTAAAAATTGGTTATTTTTAGAGGGCATTGTATTTTTTCGAATTATTTTTATAATAAATATCAATGAAATTTCATTCCCAGCCAAATTTTGCATTTTGGTCACAATAATTATAAATATTAATACAATTATTTTTTACCGAAAAATATTATTTATTAGTAAGACATTTTTTATATTGTTAACTAATATCTATCTCCCTTTCTCAGGAAATAAATATAAACTCCATAAAATTATTAATTGAAGATAAAAAATAATACCTTTCTCACTCTCGCATACCATAAATTATTTCAAATGAATATCATTACAAAATAAATACATATACACTAATATGTATACTAACCCTATAACAATATTACAGCACTTACTCCGGTGCCTTATAGGATTCTCCATTTTAGTGCTATAACGTATTTATAACCTTTCGCAGCAATTGCGGAGCACTCAAATTAACACTAATACTGCTATAAGAGTGTTTATAATAGTGTTATAAGAGTGCGCAAGAGTCTTATAGCAATAAAATTGTTACGTGGGATACTATATACATAATATAATATAAATAAACTACATATATACATATATTTATTAATATACATGTGCTCATAGCTTACAATATTCATATTAAACATCATTAGCTATATTTTGACCTGACTGAAAACTGAAAAAGAATAAAATATATATCACATACATTTTATTTACAATAACAACTTCTTTATATGAAGTAAAAATAAAATAGAGTTTTTTTTTTCTTTTGATTTTACGTTTTTATTAATTTTTTCTACTTGAATATTCTTTATTATTATTTCATTTTATTGGAATTCAAAATCAATTCTAGAATATACAGAGAAAAAAAATTGTTGTTTATTTTACGTTTTCTTTTGTTTACTATTTTGTTTTTGTTATTTAATTTTGTTGTAGCAACGGTTGCTACGGCACGTTGGCAGCAGGATTGTTTGTTACGTTTTATTATATAAGATTTATTTAACTCGTGGGGCTACATTAATGGCTTTTTGCTTGTAAACCTGGCTGAATATTTTTAATTTAATTTTTATTAACTTTTTTAATATTAATTTTTAATTTTAATAATATTTTTAGTACTCTAAATAAAAGTCATTAAATTAAATAATATTAAAAATTAGATAAAAAAAATGTATGTTATAAAATAAAAAATAAATTAAAAAATTGTTCATGTAATTTTACTATTATAAACTCAAATAAATGAATTCCTCCTACATACACGATTATTTTCCCTTTTAAAAACTCCTGATTTTAATCATATAACACTGAGTGTAAATAAACATTTATAAATATAATTTAACAAAACTCAAATACATCATTGGAGTCGATTATTATTATTATTATGATAATTTTAAAATTCCTTTTTAAAATAAAAACAACAAAAAAAAATTGAGCCCCCATAAGTCATGCATATTATAAGCCACCATATGTAAATAAAATAATATAAAAGCACGTGCCATAATCAAAACTCATAATTTTTATCTAGTTTTCCAACACAGTTCATAAAAACAAAAAAAAAAAAAACAAAAAACCCAGATATAAAAAAATAAAATGTAGATTGCATGCAACTATAATGATTTGCTGTTGTTATTGTTGTTGGCTTCTACATACAAAATTGAAACAATGACCGCGATTTTTTTTCTTTTCAAAAAAAAAGTTTTATGAATCGAAAAAAACTGAATAATGACGCGAGAAATTATCGCGCTTTTTATTTTTTTTGTTATTTTTTTTTGATTGCTTTCTATTTAAATTGGCAGTTACAACAATAAAACAAAAAAAAAAAATTAAAATAATAAAGAAAACTAAATAATAGAAACAAACAAAAAACAAAAACAAATTTAAATTTTTTAAAATTAACTTTGATTTGAAATTTGAGTAATTTTGACCTTTTGCTGAGTAATTCAAGTATATTATAAATATACATATATAATTTTTACCTTACTACCTATTATATACCTATCGTTCAAACGGAGTAAATTAAAAATATAACAACAACAATAATATCAACAAAGGTAAGCAAAAAAAGAAAAAAAACATTTCTTGGTTGGTAGGATAGTTATGATTCATATTGTTTTGTGGTTGTAACCATCCATGACACAATGATGACTGTATTATTAAAAAGAAGAAAAACAAAAAAAAATTGGAACTAAATGTTGTGGCAGCGGAATTTAACCTACGTAATTTTTATATTGTAACCAATATTGAACGAGATTCCATTGATATGTCATAACTCATACATTTATGTAGTAAGTATTAATGAATTTCGTAGTTATGAGTAATATTGTAAGTTTTTTTTTCTTATTATGCTTCATAGATTTTCATCGGAAAGTTTATTAATAAAAAATTTTATAATTTCATTTAATTAATTCCGTCGTATTACAATAATGAATTCATATTATAGGCATTTTAAAATTTATTGTCATAAATACTTTTCCGGAATTATAGATGAGGTTTTTTTTTTGCCTTTTTTTGCCTCCTATTTTTAATTAAAAATCGATTTTAATTGATTGATTTGAATATATGTATGTATAAAGTTGATGTCATAGCAGAAGGGTTGATGTCAATTAATATTTTTTTTTTCTAAACTTTTTTTAATTACAATTTATAATTTAATATGTGTTATCTATATAATATTCTTAGAGTAATAATTTATTTACAATAGAGTGAGATAAATATCGAATTTTATCCTAATCAGATGTAGCCTATAATATTTGTTTGAATGATTCTAAAATACAAATTAAATACAGTAGACTCGCGATATAGTGAACTTTATAAATAGTGGCCTCTCTTAATAGTCAACAAAGTGATTAAAACCGATCAACTGTATTATTGAATTAATTATTGAAAACTGTATCAATATTTATTTATTTATTTATATTTTGGTGTTACTTTACATAAGACAAAGGTCTTTATAAGTGTATACAAATAAAATAATGATATAGTTAATTTAATTACATACTTAGGTTACAACTAAATCATTTAAAAATTGGTTATAAATTAGAAATCATATCAAATCATAAATAGTGACCCAAAATTTGTTTTTAGTCCGAAATAATGGCCCAGATTTTTTTTCCATTTCAACATCCCAGATAAACGTTATTTTTAATTTGTTTTTGAGAATTGTTTTAATTTTTGGAAGAGAGAGAAAGATGTAATTTTTTATGATTAATAATTTTTCGGTTTTTTTTGTAATACGTTTTTATGGCACCTTAAAACTCGTGAGAAAGCTGTACTATGTCAAGACAGATCGAACAAAAACAATCCAAAATATTACAATTTTTTAAGAAAATATATACATAATAAATGTTTGATAACTATTAAATTTTTGCTAATGTTAGGGTGACTTCAAAATGCAATATAAAAAGTTTTAATACAGTTAAAATATAAGTTCTACTACCATTCAAAGCTTTTATAACCACTTCATTGTAATAATACAACTTTTGGTACATTTGGGAATACCATTTTGACAATATAAATACACACAAACATTTTGACGTTCAAATTCTAATTTTGTGTTTTTTTAATATAAATCGGTAAAAATCTGACATTTTGTTTATATTTCGATAATTTTACTTTCGATTTATCTTTTGTTACATAAAAATTAAATATTCATAGGTCAACACATATTTTCGGCAGAAAAAAATATATTTTATTAACATATTTTGTTACGATTTGGCAATAAACTCATTTTTTTACATATGTACAAAATATAGTCTAAAATTTTTGGCCCACATTTCTGGCTTATTTTACGTTTCCACTACGTATTTTAAGCATTTTGGAATATTGTACAAAGTCAAGAGTTCTAAATATATATTTTTGAAGATTTTACATGATAAATTTTACGTTTTCACTGCATTTTGGAAATTGCGGTATATGCGGGTGTTATGTGCAATTTCACACACACACACATCTTCATGTATGTTGAATTTAATTTTAATTCTGTTCTCTTCCTTAAATTTTTTTATTGTTAATTTTTAAAACACGTATAAAATACATGATATATGAGTAATGATAGTGAGTATGAAAATATAGAAAATAAAATAAATTTAATAGATCACAAGTTGTTCATTCGTTATAAATAAAAATTAGTAATATAAAATCAACTGAATATCATAAAAAGAAAAGAAAAATTTCGACATTCGATAAGGTGTAATTTTCGAAAATATAGGACACTAGTTTCTCCCGCTTCTCGAAATTCGAGAAAATTTAAAAGTCATTATGAATTGCTTTCCATCATTGAAATTCATTCACATTTATAATAATTTTTTTTATTGATTTATCTTAGACAACAACCGCATATGTAATAATTTATTTAAAAAAAAATTAAATTTAAATTTAATTTTGCACATGGATGAGTTGCAGTATAATTTGACAAATTCAAATATTGTATGTTAAGATGTATGTGTATACTTAAACATGGAGTAAAATTTCTAATTGCATAGTTTCGCTACGTCTCCTTTTAAATATCCATCATTTAAAAGAATAATAATGAAAATCGTTTGTAAATATTTACACCGTATTTTGGCCAATTTATTGTAACTTGCAGTACCGTACTTTATTAAGCACGAAAAGGTTATTCTACGTAAGTTGCTGTCAAACACATAAAAAAAAATGTATAGATTAAATATAACGATTTAATTGTTCATTATATCGCGAGTCTACTGTCAAAGATTATACGCAAAAGACTATAACTTACGTACTCCAAAATCTTTTTACATAAAGTGTATAGTTAAATTTTAATAGTAAAATACAATGCTTTATACTATAATTTTGCCGCAGAGAAAAGCTGAAATAACTGACATTTTAACCCTTTCAGACCCACCTTCAACGATTGTGAACTTCTATAATGCGCAATAATTGATATCAAGCCCAAAGCAATAGATCTATAGCTTTTGTGTAGCTGCATAAAAAAAAAACCGATTAAGTACACTACTTACTTCTATGAAATTTTTATCCTGGGTCTGAAAGAGTTAAAAAAGTAACTTATAGGAACAATTAATTTTTTAACTGCCTTTTCTGTATGCATTTAAGGTAACAATTAATTGGATTATTTTTTTATACTTGAAACCCTAAATTAACTTTATTTTTTTATTTACGATAATTAAAATTATGTATAATAAAAGTGAGCACAAGCTACCAGAGCTATCGCGTATTACCTTAACTGATCATTTTAAGATTATCAATATTTTGTTTTTCGTATCAATGATGTAATGGCCCCAAAATGATTTTCATATTCAATTAAACTTTAAACAAATCAACGAATATATTTTATCTTTTAAATTTACTTCATTTACAATTATTAATTAAGACTCCCCGTTGTTCTTTGCTCTAAACCAACTTATTAAATTTTTCAAAAGTATACATACTTACATACCTACTTTGAACAATTTGATTTATTTTAAAAGTCTGACTTAGTTATTTCATAATAATAACAAAAAAGAAAAAATTGCGATCAAAACTGATTTCAACTTATATTAATTCACAAGAATTCAAATCACTGGGGGAATATTTAATATTTAACTAAACATGTTTTCTAATTGTAGCTAATTAATTATTTTATTTCGATTTTATAAATCCCAACCTAAGTAATTTTAAAATTATGATAATTTTAAATATGATATCGTATTTTGAACAACAACAAAAAAAAAACAAATACTCTGTTCAACCTTTTTTTGTTTTTTTTTTGTTTTAAATGACAGAACTGTCAGTTAGTGTTATTAATCAGAAGGCGACTGTTAAATGTTATAAGGATTTATATATACAATTATAGAGGCAGGCATTGTATTCTACTATGTACTTGGAATGTTAAATTTAAGAAAATCCTAAGTAGACATTTAATTTCCTGACACAACAAAAACAATATACAAATAACACAAAAAAAAAATTTAAAACAAATTTAAAGACCTCCTGACACTTATATGCTCTTTTGACACAATTAAACGAATGACACATTCAAAATGAAATTGAAATGACTTTATGCCAGAGAATTGTTCTGTAAAAACAATATTAAGGATACGGGTAATTTATTTTTATTACAGTCCAATATACATTCATGATGTATAATGTATTATGTACAATTATTTTTATTTATGTATATAGGGATGTATGTCAAGGGTATATCATATATGTATGGGTAATATTTAATTGTTTATCCTTTAAAAATCCCTAAATTTTAAAATTTTTTCTTTAGAAAATATAATAAAAGTGTGTTGTAGATCAAACCATTTAAATTAAGGGTATATATACATATTAAATAAAAAAATATGCCTGTATGTGGGTGATGATATTTAAAATTTAAAATTTCGTACAATATTGACTGTACCTAGAAAAAAAATAAAGAAAAAAAAACATTCTAGACAGTTCTTTTATTTAATGAATTTAGCCAAAGAGAATATACTACAAAATTTAATTTAAATTTAAATTTTTATTTTATTTTAAATTATAATTAAAGTTACGAAATATCTAGGATTATTATAACATACGTAATGTACATAATGTATTTTGATATTAATGATATTTTAATGAAGTGTTTCCGCTTTCAAATTTTAATTTAATTAAATTTTAATTTTATAAAATAAATAAATTGGATTGATACAAAGAAAATTAATATGATGATCGTTAAAATTTGTATATAGATACTAAGTGTACTATTTTAGGCCCTATATATTACTGAACTGGTTTTTTTCTTTATTATCATTTGAAAATTTTCTGCTACACCATCTGAATAAAATAACTGGATACTCGGATACACAGAAGTAGAGGGTTTGTTTGTTTGTTTTAATACATTAATTTAGAACCTTGTACCGGCTTGGATTTTTTGACTATGATTTTTTGACTATTAAGATCTGGTTTATTTTATTTTGTTAATAGACAGCAGAGAAAAGAAGGTAGTGACAAAAGCTAGCAAAAAATGTGAGAACAAAAATTTATACTAACATTAGAGATATCGAATTTACTTTTTTTTGGTCCATTGAAGTTCCATACATTAATGTTAACCGTTTAAAAACTTTTTGATTTCAGAGGCGAATAGATTGAAATAGATTTAAATGAAAATGTTTGAGGCATGTTAGGGAAAAGAAGAGTTGTTGGGCTTTCAATAATCGAACCAGAGTCCATATGTTATCATTTCTAAAGTAGTGGTTACACATTAAATTTTATTTGTGGATTTTATTTGACCTACTGTGTAAAAACAAAATCTGATTTGTAAATGTGTTACCAGAGAAATTAATTCCATCTAATTATTTACTTCTACAACAATATATTATTGTTAGTGTGACACTATTTTTTCTGCAATCATTTTTGATCATAGAAGCAGTAAAATGCAAAATTTTGTTTGTCAGTTTGAAAGTTGGAAGAAATTAGATGCCATGCGATTATAAGTGAAAAAAGTTTGATAACTAATTTCAATTGTAAATGAAAAATTGAAATCTGGCTTGCAAATTTTATTACAGTATCCCACCAGCTATTTTTATTCATTTCTCTGAAGTATAAATTTTATTTACTTCATATATAAAATTATTTCCTAAAAATGCTTATATTTTTTTTATATATATCTTGGTATGACACTTGATGCAAAGCTCACATGGAAAGAAGATGTTAAGAAAAAAAATAAGAGTTAGAACTGAAATACAACCAGCTGTATTGGCTAATTGGGCGGACATCTTCGCTTTCAACATATAAAAAAGTTTTGATTTACAATCAAATATTAAAGCCAGCCTGGGCATACGGTATTCAAATATGGGTATGTGCTAAACAACTTCATATTCAAACTATCCAAACGTTCCAAAACAAAGTGCTGCGAAACATTGTCAATGCTCCCTGGTATGTTCGCAATGCTGAACATTCATAGAGATCTTAAGATCCCTATCATAAAAGACGAAATCAAAAAACTGGCAATACGCCACAAAATTAGTTTTTCTCAACATATTAATACTGAAATTTTACGCTTACCTGACAGTCAAAACTTTGTTAGACGTCTTAAACGGACGATACAGTTCGTACTGTGTTTGGAACAAACCTTTTATCTCTCAATAATTCCTAATGGGATTTTGATTGATCAAATATATCTGAAGTAATAGAGCCAACACTGTATTAATGGTTAGTCTAAAAGACTAGTTTTAATATAAACAAAAGGATATTAGTTTTTAGTGCGTTAAAGTCGACACAGTCTTTCACTTCGTTCAAAATGAAACAGGTGATCTGTCCGATCTTAAAGAATAAGATAACATATTAAAAAATTTTGTAGCTATATATAATCATAAAACTGGCAAAAATGAGAGGAACATTTACAAGATATAAATTATTAGTTCTAAGATGATATCTAGTTATAAATCGGTGAGCGAGATAGCCCGACCTATTAAAAAATTTTCAACGTTTTAAACAAATATAAATGTCTAAGTGATATAATATCCAACTTTTTGAATAAAAAAAAAACTGGCCATTAGTCTATTTTTTTTTTAAAAATTATCCTTATACAGTGTTTTTGACTGTATCGGAAATAAAGGAAATTTAGGACAATGATAACAAATACTAAAATTCTCGAGTAGACAATTATTAAGCCTAAATTGCATAATTTTATTTTTATTACTTATAGCTAACTTATGAACATAAAACCATTTTCAAATTAGGTCCAAGTCAAAATTTAAATCACAAAATAAGTCAAGTAGATTATTATTGTTGTATGAAAAAGTAGTGCCATCTGCAAAAGCTGTATAAGTATACCCTTGAGCTGTTGTTTCAATAATGAATTAATGAAAATAAGAAACAGAACAGGCCTAATACTGAACCTTGGGGTACACTAACCTTGATACTAATTAACTCACTGAACTTTCCATTCAATTTGACTCGTTGCTTCCCATCATTAAGATGTGACTCGAACCAATTAAAAATAAAACCTCTAAAACCCGCATTTTCAATTTTAGTTAATAGTAAATTATGTGACTCATTGTATCAAACGCTTTAGTGATATCAATAAATAAACCACTACAAAAATTACCATTGTTAATACCACTATAAATTTCACTGCAAAACTTTATAAGTGCATCCTCGGTACTTCGTGTTTTCCTAAAACCAAATTGTGCGTCACTAAAACATTTACTTTTATCAAGAAACTTTAATGTTCTGGAATTAAGAGCTTTCTCAAAAAATTTTGAAATAACAGGCAGTATAGAAATACGTATGTAGGACTTCTGAGTTATATGTTTGTATAGAGATTCCGTTGATGAAAGAACGACGTACATATATACAATGAATAAAGTTAAGTAACAGAAGTGATTGTAATACTAAATAATTTAAATATGAAATATTTGTATAAAGTTTCTCCATATGTCGATCATATTTTCCAATATAGTCTTTCAATGTCAATAAGATCAAAGTCATCTGACATCACCGTTTCAGATTAATTGTGTACAAAAAATGGATGGAAATTGTAAAATCAACAATATTTAGGCGTTGAGTCGCATTTCAGCAAACAAAATTTATGATAAAATATCTCCAATTTGTCATAAACCAATACATTGTGTAATGTGTAATGTCTGTCCATTACTCATAGAAACAAAAAATTTGTTTTAAAGAAATTTTTTTTTTAATATTTTTAGCAGGAAATTTAAATTTTTTATTCTCTAACCGATTGATCAAATGACTAAAAAAATTTTATTCATTTCATTTCTTTTAAATCAATTTCACTAAGGAAATTGAAGCCAAAAGATAAATTAAAAATTTTCACTCATTTCTTGTGCCTTGTTTACTTATTCGTAAATTGTAAACTTTTCAATTTTAGAACAAAACTGAGTAAAAAAAAAAAAAAAAAAAATTGGAATTCTAAAAATACATGACATAAATTCGAATTTTGTTTTTCTGTTTCTTTAATATTAAAAATTTTCTAGCCTTTGTACGACTGCCAAAACTTACAAAAAAAACGAAAAAAAGAAAAAACTGAAAGTAAAAAAACCGAAACTAAACAAAAACTTAAAAACAAGAAAAATAACAAAATAATAAAAATTATGTTCGAAAAAGTTGAAAATTTTTAAAAGATTTATGAATATTAAAAAGTGCATTTTGACTTTTTAATACAATTTACTTAAAAAAAAAAACATTTAAAAAAAAAAAATGTTTTAAAGGTCATTATTTAAAAAAAAAAATTTTGATGTTTTTTTGTTGACATTTTATTAGAAGGAAATCAACAAAATTTATATATATACGTCCGGTCTAAAAACAAAATCCCTGAATAATAAACAAAAACAAAAAATTCGAAATTTACATGCTATGTTAAGAACCACAAAACATATTAAAGACAGATAATCTGATGTTGGAGCTGTGGGATGATTGAATACAAAACATACAAAAAGGTGACATTTCAAATTTATACAATTGATTTATTATATTGAGGGGGGGAAAAAACTTAAAATTAGAAATTTGTAACACTTTTTTTTTCTGTTACATTCACTTAGAAATAGAAATAACAATTTCCTAATATACTCGTAAGTCATCCATTATAATTAAATCTATTCCATAATATATATTTTTTTATGTATTAAAGTTGACTGCATTGATTTTCTTTTTTTTTAAATTATTCTACTAAACATTGAAGCTGCAGCAGCTGTTCATAAATTAAGAATTTGATAAGACGATTTAATAGAATTGAATTTTTTGTTTTGTAGATTTTCCGAAAATACGATGTAATTTAAGTGCTCGTTAGGCATAATTTGTGAAATGAAATTTATTTTCAAATTAAAAAAAAAAAAATTTATGTTCCTAAAAAGTTAACATTAATGTTTGTACATTGGTTGTGAAAGGGTTAATAAATAAAATAACTGAATAACCGAATACTTCTAAACATTCTGAAGTTTGAATTGGATTTGTTAAATTTTGAATTATCACGGTAAACGTTACAATATCGAGTACTTCTAGGTGGTCGAATTTATCAATTTCATTTGTATAGTATACATCTATTGTCCAAAGGTTAAATAGAAAACTTTCTATTGAATTTATTCCAAAGAAGGAACGTCTTTTGATAAGATTATACAATAAAACTACACACATACTACAGTAAAGATGGGTACTAAAATTTGAAATTTAGTCGTAAAATCGTTAGTGAAAACTGGAAAATGAATGGCGACAAAGCCAGCATTACAGAATTATGGAAAATTTTGTCTGAAGGACCTCTTTAGATGTTAATGCTGAATTTGTATTTGGATTAGTGATGTGCGATATCCAAAAAATAAATCGATATATTGGCTGATATGTATCAAAAAAAAATATATCGATACATACAAAAATCGGAACCAAATATATCGATATATTGATTTAAATCGGAAAAATAAAAATTCTAGATTTTGAGTTGAAGATTGAGATATAATAAAAAAATAAAACCATGAAAAAAAATTAGGAACATAATATGTTGTGAAAATACAATACAAATTCACAACACAATGCACATTTATTTTGCTGTCAAAGTATCAAAATTTAAATTTCCTATATTAAAAAATCGATGCAGTCAAATAATATCGAATCGATGTACCCAAATATCGCTAGTTTAAAATCGAGTTTAAAAATCGATATAATGTCGTGAACTCGATACATATCGCATATCACTAATTTGGATATCCATCATATAGTACTTTTCTTAGACCGCTTTTACCATCAACAATTGTAGTTGCTGTAGTTGCAAAATATTTATAAAATTGCCAAAGGATCTTTTACCCGTGAAATTGCTCCAGCCATATTCAAAGATTTTGGTGCTGATTGGGTAATTTTTTAGAACATTCTGAACGTCGTGCTAGTTTCAAAGAATCCGATGAATTAGTTGTATAAGAAGTAGAACATGCTGAACTGGCTGAAGGTTTAAAGGTTATTGCTTATATTGGTAAAGTTTTAGAAGAACGTGAATCTGGTAAAACTGAAAAAGTTATCTTTAGGCAAACTGATGTTATTGCCAAATTTTGTAAATGATTGAACTAACGTTGGATTAATGTAATGAACCAGTTAGGGCTATTGGTATTGGAAAAACTGCAGCACCACAACAATCTCAAGAAGTTCATGCTGTTTTAAGAAAATAAGTGGCTGAAAAGTATTGAAAGTTGCTGATAAAGTAAGAATTCAATATGGTGGCTCTGCAGCAGCTACTAATTGTAAAGAATTAGCTTCACAACCTGATATTGATGGTTTCTTAGTTGGAGTAGTTTTAATGATAACCAGAATTTGTTCAAAATGCAAATGCTAGACAGTAAATGCATTTTGAAAACATAATTTATTTTATAAGAATGTTTGACTCACTAAATATACACCTAATAATTTGTTTTTTGCAATGTAAGTGTATTTAATTGAAAAAAATATATAGTAGGAAAGTCTTATATAATAAAATGGTTTAAAAATCCAAAAGCGATTTAGAAAATATTAGACAAAGTCTAAAACAAAGTTAACAAAAATTTAATGTCATAAAACTATGATAATGAATTGATATGTAATTGATAATAATGAGATAGAATTGATTAACGAAATAAATTATCTTTCCTTTGCAATTAATGATAATGATAAATTAAATTTTAAAAACCATTTGAATTAAACAAAATGCAACAAAATGTAAAAAAACTCACTTTCTATATTCTTTCTCAAAAATAAAAAATCATTTCACTATTTTTAATCATACTTAAATTAACGTTAACAATTCCATGACTATTGTTAATGTGCTATTGCTATATTGCAGGTTAGTTAGCCTAATGCAAAAAATTTTAAATCGTAGGATAAGAATATTTGAACATTTCGGTAGATACTCCAGATATTTTTCTATAGCCTAATCGGTAGGATGTCAAAACAATGTAAGGATGTGGCAAGCACAGCTTCAAATACCCTGGGAAATAAGATTCATCACTTCTATCACATTGGCTGCCATGTCATACTTATTCGAATAACAGTAAGGTTTCTCAACAGGCCATGTCTTTTAAATGTGTAATGAAATGACAGTAATTAAGGAACAAATATGTATACGTATGACTTTAAATAAGAATTTCATTCGAAAAAATATTGTGTGACATCCAGGGCACACAAAAATAATAATGGGTTTGGGAAATATCTGGAAAGTTTGCTTTGAAAATTTATTTTTTATTATCTTCTTTTTAATGATTTTAATGCTTCTTATATTGAAACAATCCAAGCACATTTCGGGGAAGTCAACAGGATATTGCTCACAAAAAGTTTACGTCATTTTAGCACATTTTCTGGCATGTTCTCGCTTTTTTTTTCTTTTTTTAGTTTCGCGTAATATCCAGCAAATTTTCTTCGTAAAGGCTTTCCAATGGAGTCCATTCTCTTTCCGAATTGGTGTTTTTAAAATTTAGTTTGTTCTTTAATTTTCGATGTTTGATATTTTTGATGTTTAACAATTTTGACACTTTTCCCAAAGGGTCCCAAGAGGTCTGAATTTGACTAATTTTTCTCGAAAGGTCCGAATCTAATTTTTTTTTGTTATTTACTTGTAAATATTCCAAGCGTATGCCACTGCTGTTCTTAACAAAAGTTCAATTGCAAGTTTACGATACCAACATATTATGACTACATATATAGAATGTTCTTCCTTCATTTGAAAGGTCTTCACTGAATACGAGACATATACAGACTTGGTCAATCCCATCTAACATTTGCCAGACTCTAATTTTTCCGTATAAACTTTTAAGGACCATTTACATTACCTTCACTTGTGTATAATTTGAATATTTGCATATAGCTTTATATCGTAACGGTTTTTAGTTTTAACGAAATTTTTTTTTTGAAAAAAAGGAAAAAAAGTGTCATTAATAAATGAACAGTTTGGCCTTGCAAAGAATTTATGCGAATATTTCCCCGTACGCCGTGTATGACTCAAAAACTCAGTTTTATGCTTTGGCCTGTATGAATATTTTATAAAAATTAACTTGGCAGTCAATGTGCTATTAAATGATAGATGGTGACATCAAGTAGAATAACAACAGTACACTAATCAATTACTTTGTGAAAAAATTATGATGATTGAAAAATGAAGCACATTCTGATAAACACATTATCTGAGCTCTATACTTTCAGGTGAAATGAAAAAGGATTAAAAAAATATTCCGATACTTCGGTTTCTATGCAAGAAACTTTGAAATGGAAAATAAATTTAATGTATCAGTTACATCCAACCATAACCATATTTTAATACCAAATTCATTTTGTATAGAAAATAATATACCTACGCTGCAATGTCTTTAACTTTATAGACTATTTTAATAATAGCTAACCATTATTTCTACACAATTAACAAGAGGTAGTGAAGCTGTATTCAACAATGTGTAAAAATGGTTAGTTTTCACAGCATAATGGACGCTACTAATATAAACAGAATAAATAAAGTATTATTTGCTTCAGTTTGCTTCATTATTCGATTTTTGATTTATTTATGTTCTTCGAAGATTATCGCATTACTTTATCCTAATAGAACATGAAATTTTTAAACACTATATACTACAGCTCATCTAAACGAATTATTTTTATTTTATTTATTTATTCAAATAACCTAAAATAGCCTAATGGCTCGTACAAGGTGTATATAATTATTATGTTTTACAATTGACGGAAACAATTTTTTTTTTTTATGTTTAATATATGGTACATTTAATTTTATAATACTAGCTTTGTAACCCGTCATAAATGACGGAAGCATAATAAATCCTAACATAACATAAAAAGAAGTACCATACCAACAAATTTGTATATAATGTTTGTATTTTTGTATGGTATACTCGTACTCACTTCTATTTAGTTATAATTCGTTAGTTGGGTTCCATTTAGTATAAATTATACCGTATTAGCGTTATTGTGGCCTCTGGGAGAGCAAATTTAAAAATGGGATCTTATTTTCATATAAATTTTGTCTTTTGTATACTGTACAGGGATCTTATTTTGCTATATGAATAAACTGTTATTATGGTATTGTGTTATTTTTAAAAAAATATTCAAAATTTTGTATCTAAATTGGTAAAATTTACAAAAAATACAAAAACATTTTCATCAATAATTTTCAATTTAAAAAAAACAATGTTTTATTATCCGATGTAGAAGTAGAGTTAATTATCCTACTCTACTTCTATCAAGTTCTATTGATTGAACAGTGAACCTGAACAGTGAAGTGAACAGTGAACACTTAACACTGAAAATAAAATAATATTTTTGGAATGGAACATACAGAACATACAGAATACAGATACAGGAAATAATAAAAAAAAACAAAAAAAAAACATAAATAATTTTTTTTGAGTGAAGTGAGTTACGCACACAATAATGACAAAAATAAAAGGTAGAAGCAATAAAGTAGTATAATGTATAATATTGTACAATACAAATATGCTGATACACAATATGTATATTATTGTGTATAATTTTAAGTAATAAGAATAACCTTTGAGTGAATTATGTTTTTTTTTTGTGTTAAATGCTGTTTGCCTTTTGGTTATTATACCATATTAAACTATTGATTAAATTTCTATTAGTCCTTATTATTATAAATCAAAAAAATTGTTTGTTTTATTTATATTATTATTATTATTTTTTATTTTTCCTTATTATTTGCGAAGAAGACTGACATTAAATTAAAAAAATATATTTCATGCAATCAATTTTTTCTGCAAAGGTTTAGCATGGTAGACAGGGGTTAAAAAAAGCATCAAAGCAATTTGTATATATATGCATTTGTATACATATGCAATTTGTATATGTGTTGGAGCGTTCCGTCGAACTTACAAACATCCAGACAAATGCAGAATAATATATATATAATACAAAAAGAAAGAAAGAGAATAAAAAGAAGCAATAAAAGAAAAATAAGTTGACATAATATGATTGAGTTAGGACTGATATTGATATTTAATATTGAATTTACTCATTATTATACTTAGATAATAACCTACTTCTGACTGTATTTAATAAATTTTTTGTACGATAAAGCTTTAATGTCACCTGGAACTATATTATAGAGTTTAATTGACTGGTTTATTATTGAGTTATGTCCTGAGATCATACGCAGATTATTTGCCGATCTAGTGTTGTAGTTATGCATTTCATTGTTAGTAATTAGCTTTGTGTTCGATTTTATATTTTTTATTTGCATGTAAACTATTTGTAATGTTTGAGCCAAATTTCTGCTGTCTTCTACTTTAAGGATTTTGTATTGCTTATGTATGCAATTGGTAAATGTTCTATGACCAAGTTCATAGAGATTTTTTATTGCCTTATTTTGAATCTTTTGTAATTTAATTATATTGTTAGCGTATGTGTTTCCCCAGATAGCTACACCGTAAAATACACAATACATAAAAATATTACACTGTGAAATAGACTAAAAAAGATATCTCGTTTTAGGTTTTCTGGAACTCGCTTTTCGATTTTTTTAAATATCTCAGCTATTCTTTGTGTTTTCTTGATTAATTCATCTACATCACAGTTCCAATTTAAATTCTCATCAACAACAGTACCTAGGTTTTTCAATTTGACCATTATTGTAGAATATAGATAAATTTGCATTTGTTTCTTTAATCACCATAAATTTAGTTTTGCACTCATTCACTGTCAATATGTGTAATGACATCCAGTTATGAATAGTTAGCATATCCTGGTTTATTTTTATATCCAATTTTTCTAAATTATTCTCAGCATTCATTGATATCATAGAATTCAACCCAAAGTCAAAATTTATATTAAGTAGTTGTATATAAAAAAAGCAATAAAAAGTCTTGACCTACCGGACAAAATACGATCCTAATATACAATGAGAACCACAAGATATGATAAAACATAATTTAATTCAAGGACATTTACTAACCATACATAATTTAAAAACAAAAAAGCATAAATAACGTTCACAAAGTAATGTGTAAAATTCTTTTATAAAAATTAATTTTATAAATGTAAAAATTTCATTCTTATCATTATGAGAAGCACGAAACCATTTTTATCATTTTCCACTACATATTTCAATAATACGCACTATTTGAAAATATATGGGGATTACATCATACTCTCAAATGTGCTATTAAAAAAAGGAATAAAATGAATAGAAAAAAAGGATTCTTTCTATTCAAGGGCAATGTCAGCATGTTAAACATCAATTTTTCAACACAATAAATTCTATTCAATAATAACAAAAAAAAAAAAAACAATAACAACGAACAAAACATACCAGAATTTAAAACAATGAAATAAATTTTTGAAATTTATAAAAAAACTAATCTATTATACAAAATTAATTCATTTTCTATGAAATTGAGCAGAAATTCACAATTTATGATAAATGAAAAATTAAAGAAAATTCTTGAAATGAAAATACACATAAAAATATCACATGTCAAAAGTAAACAAACAAACAAAAGCAATTTAGAAAAAAAAAACATAAAAACAGGACATCGTATACAGCAATTAAGGATAATAAAAAAAAAAATAAAGTCATTTACATTATATAATGAACAAAACTGAACTCGATTTTAAAATGATTTCTTGGAACAATTTAACCTTGAAAATGTATGATACCACTTTTTCTATTTAACATTAATAATTATATGTCATATATACTACTACAGTATACAATAACATAAACTCATTCCGTTCAGGTGAAATGAAAATTATCATAAATGAGAAAATAAGAAAATATATTCATGATGTAAATTAATACATTTAACGGGATACACACGGATTAGGGTGTGATATGAAAATCGATTGACCTTCAAACAAAAAAAAAAGACATTTGTTTTTTATCTACTCTGTCGCATTATACTGAATTTAAAATTTATGTGTTATTTTAACGTTTGATTAGTTTTTTCATTGTTGTTATTATATTAATTCACCACTATGTTTACTAGAAAGGGAATTTTGTATTTAATATTCTAGAGAGAATTGGGTCACATTATAATTAAATTAGATGATTATTGAGTTTTCATGTATTTTTGTTTTTCCAAATGTTTTTCCAAATTCGAAACAAAAAAAAAATTCCCCCTAACATTGGAACCCGCATTTTTTGAACTTATATTTTTTATTGAATTATCATTAAATTGAGTTAAAAAAATAAAATTATTTTGTTTTTTTTTATTTTTATCGAAAAACAATTTAAGATCGAAAGATAAATTGAGTGAAAGAGGGAATACGTTTTTGGTAAATTTGTTTTGGTTCATAATTTCAACATTTTGTAATTTTTGTAAATGCAGATGACCCTTGTATAACAAGATAAAAATATTTGTAAAATTTAGTATATATTATTGAAACTAATTTGTTATTCAAAATATTGTTAATATTTTAATATTTATTTGCAAAAAAAATGTCAATTATTTTACTGAAAGTATTTTTGGCTATTATTATTGTTGATAACTGATCATCATCATATAGCATTACAACCCGTGGTGGATCTTAGCATTGTTCACAATTTTCCTTCAATTATCTCTTTCTCTTGCAGTCGTATTCCAATTTATTATTTCCAGATTTCTTATGTCTGCTTCAATATTGTTTTCAACAATCTATTTCACGGTTTGCATGTACCTCTTGTCCTCATGGGATTTGTCGACAATACTGGCTGATCTCGGTTTTCTGACATTCTTATTATATGCCCGGATCTATGTTCGTCTTTGGATTTTGATTATTTTTAATATATTATGTCATTCGTCAGCTCATATGGTTCGGCAGTATACCTTTAACCTATATATTTAATACATATATCTAATAAACATAAAAATGTATAGATACATCATGTTTTGCGTAAAAAAAACTATTGTTGTATAATTTTAATATTATAATGTATAATGTATAAATTTATAATCAGTTTGTTGCTAAATATTCTAACCGAAACCATTCTATTAATTCCATATTGTCCATTTTCTAATCTAATACCCCTTATTTTGTTAGTATATTTTTCTTTCGAAACTTCACATCCATATGTGACGAATCAATGTTTCGTATATTCTGCATTTTCTTTTCCTCTAGATCGAAGTTTGGATCTCATTAATTTTTTATGTGCGTAATAACATCTGTTTCCCGCTTGCAGTCTTTCTGGCAT
Organism: Argyra leucocephala; assembly: GCA_963942445.1. Taxonomy (NCBI): domain Eukaryota; kingdom Metazoa; phylum Arthropoda; class Insecta; order Diptera; family Dolichopodidae; genus Argyra; species Argyra leucocephala. Next base: position 25,069,557 of record OZ012677.1, on the reverse strand, counting down.
ACTGCTTTTACATAAAAGACCACCGAGGTACTTTAACGGTTTTACACCTTCAATTTCATATTCGTCAATTTTTATATTTTAAGTTTGTCTTCTTACTTCACTTCTGGACATCTTTAAATATTTTTTCTTTCGTTCATTTATTTGCAGACTGAATTTTTTTTCATCGTGACAAAAAAACAATAATATAGATTGTAATAATAGACTACTGTGGTTCTAAGTGTGCTTTGCGATCATCATTGAAATTCCCCAAGTTTCTAGATGTATATTCATGGTCTTTTGACTAATAAAATAAAATATATAATAAATATTTCTTTCATCGTATTGTAGTTTCTTGCAATAATTGTTATACCAATTTAAGCAATTACTGTCAGTTACTGTCAGCATATGCTATTATTTTTTGAGATTATATAGATATATTACCGCCTTTGTCAACATTGCTATATGATTGAATCATATTAAAAATCATAGTAGAAAGTGCATATTCTTATCGTACTCCGCTGGTTATTTTAAATTTTCGGGATACTGTACTTTGTAGAAGAATGTTTTTTTTGTTCTTTGTTGTACTAGTGGAATGTTTTATTGTCATATTAACCATATTTATCAGCTTCTTCAACACACCTAATGATGATAATAGTTTAGGTATTTTATCTCTATTGATATTGTCAAATGCTTGTTTAAAGTCATTAATAAGTGTTATTACTGATTTTAAAAAATAGAATGTTTTTGAATGCATAGTCATCAACATCATTGTGCTGTAATACCATCCGTGGGCCATAGAGCGGAATGTATAATTATAGCACAAATAAAGGTGACGTTTCGTCCTAAAATACTTGTTAGATATTAGCATTCATTATTTTATTTAAACTGCTAACAATATAAATTAATCGTAGTTACATACTGTTCATCGCACCAGTTTGTTTATTAAGCAAATAAGTAAAGAGTTAAATATATATATATATATATATTTGTTTAACGAAATACACCAGGAGATTTGTAGAAATTTATTTGTAGAAAATTAATGAATTGTAATTTGACATGACGTATATAATTGTAGTTATAATTTTTTTTAATTAACACACAAATTGTGAATAAACCAAAATACAATATAAACAAAATTATTTAACTAATTTTTAACGTAAAGGTTAACCTACTAATCTAATCACGATTGTTAATTCCATTGAATTAACAGTCATTTGACAGGATGTTATTTACTTGTATTTTTACTTGAATGTATGTACTATCATTTGACGTATTTCACTTGACATTATATTAAAGTGGATATTTCCATTTTTGTATTCAACAGCTGTTGTGCATGAAAATGGATTGTTAAAATTTCTTGTTTTCAATAAGCCAATACACATAGGAATGAACGAAGTTAATTGACAGCACCGTACAAATAAAATATAGTCAAATGAAGTAACATGATAATCTAGACTGCTTGAAAAATATCTACAAGCAAATGACACGCCCTCATTCCATTGTAAAATCTTTCTATATATCGTTCTATTTTTATAGTCTATGAATTTTTTGATTTTATTTTGGCATTTCTCAGTTAACTAGAAATTCGTCTATTTGAATGTATTCGTCAGAGTCACATTGAAATGGTTTGTGTCTTGGTATGTCCTTCATTTTAAGAGTACGCTAATACTTTGTGAATTGTATGTGTTTGAATTAAGTCTTCTAATGTTATTAAGTTTAATAATGTTATAATGTAAATAATATTAGACCATGTTCGCCTAATCGGTTGGAGCACAGAAATATGTTTCAGTTATGATGTGGTATAGTCACGGGTTTGTTTCCCGTGGGGGATAGAAAATATAACTAAAAAAAATGTCAAGATAATATGTAAAATTTATAATCAATAATTTATAACTAAAAATAAAAAATACACATTATTAAAATCACCTATATTCATATTCATATATCTCATACAACACAATAACCAATAATACAATAAATAAATATTGACAAACCACTAATAATAATTACACAATAATTGTCAAAAGCAAGTGACAAAAAAAGTGACATAACGTATCCAGTAAACATACTAACGTCAGGCATTTTAACGTCAGAGATGGATAAAATGGCAGCGACATCTTACAGAAATATGACGGTCGTTTTACCACGTAGGCGCAAATAGAGTTATCAAAGTGGTCTTCTACATTTGTCCAATCTAGTATATCATACCAATATATCTATAAAATATATATTGGCAGTTAGAATAAAAATTTTCAGCCACTTTTGGTCAGCTGTTTTTGAAAAATCTGAGTTCAAATAATTTAGTTTCTACTGCAAATAATTCCCTTGAAAACGGAAACTTCGCACCAATGTAATATGAAAAGATTTAGAGTAAAAAAAATATAAAATTACAATAATTTTAATAATAGGATTAATCAAAATTGCAATTAATAAAATGAAATAAAATGATTTTCAAATGATCGTATTAGCATAAATAATATATTTAAAATAGAAAAACTATAGAAAATAAATAGTTGGTAAATATGTTTAGATAAAAATGTTAAAAAACAAAACTAATTTTAAACTCAATAAGAAAATATTGAAAAGAATCTATTCTACAAAACCATCAAAATATTAAGAAATGGCTGTTAAATTTTTAAAATCAAATCAGCTGAGTTGAAATATTGAAAAACATATGCTCATTTTTGACTGAATCTAACATTTAATAATTAATATGATAATGTATTAGAGAGAAAGAGAAAGCAATGCCAAGCTGCGAATCTATATTTTATAAATCTATGGTATAAACAGATTAAAAATGAAATTAGACATTGCCTTGGAAACAGAAACATGATGAGCAATCGAGTACGATGAAAATGTTAAGTGGAAGTCCGATGCTCAAGAGGTAAGGGTATATAGTATGAAAGATACAGTATACTTTGTCAAGGCTGATAAAGGCAACGCACTGGTAATTTTAAACAAAGAAGATTACGATAATAGGATGCAGGAGAAGATCACGAACGGACCTTACAGGAAATTAAGAAACGATCCTCTTCAACAGTTCATCAAGCGAGTACACAGCACTATCAAGGAATGCCGACAAGTAATAGGAGTCAACAAACTTAAGGTCCCCAATCCAGCACTTCCTAGAATTAAAGGACTTCCTAAAATTCACAAACCAGGGAATGAGATGAGAGAAATTGTGACAGCAGATATGTCTCCAACATATAAAATAGCCAAATGGTTAGTGGAGGAGTTTCGTAATATGGATAAGCAGTTCGAAACCCAATCAGTGAAAAACTCTAAGGAACTTGCTCAAGAATTACAATCAATGGGAGGACTTAACGAAGACGAGGTCATGGTCTCTTTTGACGTAAAATCGCTTTTTCCCAGTATCCCAGTCAAGGAGGCTATTATTCTGGTAGAAGAATGGTTACTACAACAAGAAACTGGACCACAGTGGAGGACAAAAGTAAAACAGTACATAAAACTGATCCGGCTTTGCATGGAAGAAAATTATTTCACCTTTAGAGGAAATTTCTACAAGCAATTGAAGGGAGCTCCAATGGGAAATCCCCTTTCTCCATTCATCAGTGAAATTTTCATGGCTAAATTGAAGTCAGATTTAGCAGCAGAAGAACGGTTACCAAGATTTTGGAAAAGATACGTAGATGATATTTTTGCTGTAATAAAGGAAAGGGACTTAGAATCAACCTTAACTACTCTTAACGGGCTCCACAGGAATATACAGTTTACTGTCGAAGTAGAAAAAGAAGGCCAACTACCATTCTTAGATCTACTGTTAAGTAAAACAGGAACATCTCTAGAACTAGAGATTTACAGGAAACCTACAGATACTGACAGGGTCATCCCGAATACCTCTAACCACTCCTATCAACATAAGATGGCATCGTTCAACCACATGATCCATCGAATGTTAACACTTCCCATCTCCCAAAAAGGTTTAGTAAAAGAAACTAAACACATATTTGAAATTGCGAGAATAAACGGATATCCGGAAAAAACCATCACGGCCTTACTTAGTAAACGGAAAAGAATTTTACAACGGAATTCCCTCACTAACCTACTGACTGATCAACAACCCATAAGAAGAGTAGCATTGGAGTTTAGCAAGATTTCTCTCCCACTCAGAACGAAATTAAGAAAACACGGGTTAGATATCGTATATAGCAGTAGAACTAACCAACTCAAGTCTGTTCTAGGTTCAACTAAAGACCCAATCGAACAAATGGAAAAATCAGGTGTATATAAGGTAACTTGCAGTCATTGCAACAAAGTTTATATTGGGCAAACTAGGAGAAACTTGCAAACGCGACTCAATGAACACCTGAAAGAAGCAGAACTGGCTAAAAAGAAGAACTCAACAGAGTTCCGATCCAAAGTAGCAGAACACATCATCCAGGAGAATCATAGCATTTCGAAAGAAGACATTGTAATGATAAATTACATTAGAGATTCTAGGAAACTAGATTCAGCTGAAAGCATCGAAATTTACAAAACTAAAAATGACTCACTCCTAAATAAAGATCAAGGCAATGGATATTCTTCTTTATTTAAATTTTTAGTGAAATACAATAAAACAAATAACACCACCCCTACCTGTCACCCTAACGTCGGAAAAATTATTTTAAATACCAATAATAAAAATATTTTTATTCAACCCCCTACCTGTGCTAATTCATTGGATAATAAACAACCATGCAGCTGCGAGAAACATCAAATTGTTACCTGTACGAATAAAATAAATAAGACAATTTTAGATTTCTTTCCTCAGTCGAGTACAAAACACTGAAGAAGTCTGCAAGTAGTAGACGAAATACGCGTATCTGTATGATAAGCATATCAGTAAAATTAAAAGGAAAATATTCGACTATTTTCACTGTTAGTATGAAAGAATTTGGCTTCATTACTTTTCTATGATTTTCAAGTAACTCTGTAACGGTTTTTAACAATATTCAATATTTGAAAATAAGATATTGAGCAGTTAATGCAAACTTATTTTTAGTTTTAATGAAATCTTGCTATTATTCAGTTTCATATCTTGCACATTCACTCTTTCATGGCTCATTCATTTTTGATTTGATATTTTATTATTTTGCTATTTATTTTTCTTTAAACATTTCATATGATAAACCGTACCGTTTTAAGAAAATTGACACTAAAATACTTCCAAAAATAGCTGATGTTACACTTAATAAGATTTTCTATGTATAAATCTTAAGACCAATAATAACATTTTCTTCACGTCTATAATCCATTTTAAGAAGTAATTCATGATGACAATCCAAATTTTTTTCTAAATCTATTTTAGAAAATAGATAATAAATACAAAAATCTTATAATATGCTTTGTGTGGACAAATTTATTGTTTTTAATTTTTTTAAACAAAATATTTTCATTGTAAATGAAATAAAAATAAATATTTTGAAAATTTCTCTTTTGTCCGATTAATAAATTTTATCCTTAATGACCATTCAAAATTTCTCCCTTTTTTTTTTGTATTTCTATTATTTTACCAAAATCTTAAAACTAATTAAGTAGAGACGACGTAACGCACACCCAAGATGATGACTAAGTTAAATTGTTGTTATGATTGTTATTCTATTTCTTCACATATCATTAAACTACGAGATTTTTGAATCAATTTAAATTGAATTTCTATATCAAATGATTTCTTATCTCTTGTCTCTGGATCAGATCCAAATTTAAGTCTTTTAGAAAAAAAAAATAATAAAAAAAAATAAAAGTATTCAGAAAAAGAACCATGAAAATGTCAATATTAAGTATAAATTTCTTTTTTAGGAATTTCTTTATTCGTTTTTTTATATGTTGTCTCTTTTACCCTACAAAAATTAAATGAAATCTATTGGAAGAACTAACTAATAAATAGAAGAAAAAATAATTTTATAGATAATCGTGACCAATCTAATGGGGTCATGGAGCCTTTTATAATATATGGAAAATAAAAAATGAAAATAAGAAAAATAAAAATCTTTAAAAGAAGACAAGAAACAAGTCGAGAATGGACTTTAGAATGAGTAAGACGGGAATCATCTTATATTTTTAAACATGGTGTGTATATTTACTTTTTAAACAAGCTCTTAATTTAACTTCTGCGTTTTTCAATTAGAATTTTTGTTTTTGGTTTGTTGAAAATATTTTCAATTCAAATTTCGAATAACTTATAAGTACAGAGTGTTTAAGAATTTTGTTAATAAATTTATAAAATGTTTAAATTTTATTTTACGTCATTTTAACGTAATTTCACATCAAATAAATACAGTATATAAATCAAAGTAAATCAAAATAAAATAAATAAATACAGTTGAGATATCTAATATGGATCAAAAACTGTTCAAGAACTGAATCAACGATACTAATAATTCTTGATCTATATTATATATCTGGACTGTATTTATTTATTTTATTTTGATTGATTATTGATATAGTATTAAAAACTTATAGTTTACCCATTACGGTGATTTTTAAATTTATTTGTTTCGACAGCAGCAACTCGCATATAGTCAAAATATTATTTAGTTTCAAATTAAAAGTTTAATCAATCAATCATCATTATATTTAATCTGTATAAATTGAAAAAAGTACGGTACAAATATCTGAACCAGTTCACAACCGATTTTCATTATTATTCTTTTAAATGATAGATATTTGAAAACGAGGCAACGTAGCGAAATTATTGAATTAAAAATTTAACCCCATGCATAAATATACATACACATTTTAATTTATCAAATTGCTGCAACTCATTCATGTATAGAGTTTCTTTTTTTTCTTGGCATAACTAAATTTAAATTTAATTTATTTTTTTCAAAATAAATTATTACATATGCGGTTGTTGTCTAAGGTAAATCAATAAAAAAACATTTATGTGTGCCAAGTGCTAAGAAAAATTTAAATGATGGAAAATATATTCATAATAAAATTGGGTACGATTTTTTTATTATGTTTACGAACAATCGACTGTGTACTCTTGACATTATTCAGACATTTTAATAAACCATGTAGATAGTATCGAACATCAAACTAAACTGAAAAATAATTTAAGACACATGAAGATAGCTTTAATTAACATGATTTTAATAATGAATAACATAATTATAAACACGAAATGAATAAATTAATGGAATAAAAATTTCGGGGAGCGGACGAATATTAGTATTTATTTAATATGCACTATAATTGCCCTGAACATAAATTTTAAACTTTTTTCCACGGGCATATCCCGGATTTACATATGTGTATATATGTATTTTTTGACGTAGAATCCGAATTTGCATAAAAAAGTACCTCTTATCATTGGAAAATTTCGATTTCGGCCACTTTCAGCAAATTTTGAGCTTAAAAAACCGGTGTTTCTTGGAAGTTGAAAATATCACCAATGTACGATAATGCACCCTCGATTTAGTTAATAAATTTTTTTTTTAAATTTTGAAACAACGGCTTCTTCCCCTCTTAAAAAGTTGATACGCATGCTCTGGAACACCCGGTATAAAAAAAAGGCAGATAAATCTTAAACCTAGTAGAAATTTCTAGTTCGACAAAAAATTTACAATGAAATGAATTAAACGTATTATCTGAGAGCTTTAAGTAATTTTATTAATAAGTCTAACCTAAATGAAATATGTTTAGTTCAAATTAAATAGCAAGCTACTGTTGCTATAATTGGATATGCAATCACTCCGGTTATCTCGCAGATGATTCAATCGTATGGGTCAGGTTGATGTTGTATATTCAACGATACTAAACAAACTTACTTTTTCAGCTTTCTGAATTTTATATACTTTTTATATACTTTTATATTAACTTGCCAGTAGCTATATGTATATATATATATACTAATATATATAATGAACGTGAAAATTAATCAACACAAATGATTAGGCATGCATGCATGAAATGAATCATATACATATACTTATAACATTTGATTTTCGTAAATCTTGTAGTAGTAGTGGCTTTAATTGTGTCTTTTTATACCCAAATTAAAACATATTGGAATATTAGAAATATCAATTACTCTCTCTTTAATTAGCCAACAAAACAAGTATATATTATACTTGTTGTTCTATATTCCACGAATTATACTTATTGCGCTATGTATCATAATTAATCTATGTTTCATACCCATTTGTCTACAAAAATCCACTCTACAAAATTAGTATGTAGGTAAAGTGGTATGAAACGTATGTTAACCATGATATGACCTGATCACTCTTCATGAAATATAGCACATCATTGTCAATCTCATACTCAGAATATCAGCTTATCACTAAATTCATATTAATATTTTGTAAATACCCTGCACATGAGTTAATAAAAATTTTTATCACAGATTTATTCACAGATTATTATATATGTATACAACATAACCAAAAAATAAATACTATGCGCGATTAATGAATGCTGCGGGATAATAAAAGTGATAGAAGAGAAGTTTTTTTTTTCATATTTTTTGTCTGTTTTTTTTTTTCTTTTTAAACCCATTATATTGAGATGAAATGTGCATCATGATATCATAACATGACCACCACAGCCTCATAAATAGAATTAGTTTTCGATAGAATCAAATTACTTGAAAAATAATTTTTTTTTGTTGTTGTTAGAATATGGCGCTGTCCTGTATATTATATTTAACATTTTTTTTATATATTTACATATATACAAACATTTGTACACATATATATTTATCTCTTCATTTAAGGCGTTCGTAAATTGATTTAAAAAACTTTTATATATATCTGATTTCAATTGAATTAGTTCTGGCCATTATTTTGTTGCAGTCTAGTTTTTCTTACTTTAGGCAAGGGATAAGAAAAATAAAACAGAGAAAAATTGAATTGATGGACAATTAATTTAATGGGTGGCAGTGGTGTGATGGTAGTTTTGGTTGGTGTTGGTTAAATTAAGAGATTGTAACATACAGGCGTATGTTTATATTATAAATCTAAATATTTATCTTTTAAGAAAGTAAATTTTTAGACATATATGAGCCACCAACCAATACAATACTGTTTATGCAATTAAGGATAAGCCTTTAAGTATAGAAAAAAATTAAAGTACTTAAATTATAAGTTGAGAAATTTTATTTACTAACTTTTTTGTTTTTGTTTGCTTGTTATTCAATTGAAAGAACTTATTTAGTCTATATATATATATATAATATTTGTTTAGAGTATAAATATATATCTATTGAAAAATGTTTAAAACATGGCTACTTGAATTACTCAAGAATTGCTATAACTAATGACGAATTTAGTTTCAGATGAGAAAATTCACGTTCAATTAAAGTGTATACAATAATAAAAGAAAATTTGTAATTTTCCTTTTTGTTTTTGTTTTTTGTTTTTTCAAATTTAAAATGCTTCTGTTTAGATAATTTGAAATAATTTTTTAAATTAAAGCGTGATACCTGCAGAGCAAAAATGATTGCAATCGCTAAAAATAAAAATAAAATATTCTGTTTCTAATTTCGTTGTTAGTATTATTTTTGTAAGTGAACGTGTTCTGTAACGATTTCGATTTTGTGGTATTAACCTTTCAGAAATATATGCTTTTAAACGCTTTACCTTGTTCTAAAAACAACTTTGGTAACATTATTTTTTTTCGAAATTAATCTGATACTTATGTACATACTGATAATTATTGTCAAGTAGTAAGTCTTATCTTATTATACTCAAATTATGTATACGTAGCTTTTACTGCTACTTTTTATCTCAAAGGGAATGTCGAAAAAGCAAAATAATGTTGTCGACAAATAAGAAGGCTTTTCAACATTTTAATGGTCTAAAAATTACTGCCATAATAATTGTGAGGTTGTTCATGAGTTTAATTACCTTCGAATATAATTAGAATCCCACGAACGACACCAATGTCTAGGATTATATGGTATATGCATTAAATGATATAACATAGTCATCAATTGTACATATATGTTGAATTAAATTGTATATGTGGAAAAATAGGATTATGGTATATCAATCGTATGATCGTTACTATATAAACCTACCACAATATTATACATATATAAAAATTCTATAGTACATAAAAAAGCAATGACAGTTTAATGCTTTAAAAAAAATGTAGAGATACGACGAGTGAGGATGTGAGTATGCACGTACGACAAGTCTTAAGTCAAAACTTAGTGTCTTCGAAAAGACAATTTTTTGTCGAATATATGATTCTAAAAATGACGATGAGGTCTCGACATAGAAATGATATAATACTAATTTCTATTAACTGTATATAATGAACTGGACATAGTCACGCAAATTAAGGCCAAGAAACTTTAATGGTCAAGGTGGGACAAAAATAGTCCAAACAAAAAAATCTTCGAATCCAAACCCAAGCGTACAAAGGCCAAAGACCTTAAGCAAATGGACAAAAATAGTCCAACAAAAAAAAATATTCGAATTCAGGACCCGAGGGTACAAGACGTGGAGCCAGACGAAACCTTCATTATAGAGATAAAATATCGGCAGGCATGAAATAGCTTTGTATCTTTAACTGAACATAAGCTGCCAGTGAACGGAAAAAATGTAGGAAGCTGATGAGTTAGGATCAGGATTTACATCATGGTTCAGGATTTACATCATGGGTCATTGAAATTTTATTTTACACTTTAATATACCAACACGGTCTTGTGAATTAGACAATATGATTTTTCTTGATTATTTAATTTGTATTTGTATATTAAAGTTGTCTTATGTGATATGTCGATCGTTTGTATTAGTTTATCGGAAGTTTTTATTTAATAGATAGAAAAGTAGCTGATTTATTGAAAATTTATAAGTACATTCAGATATATAATTTGTTTGTTTATTTAGGGTTTGTATTCAATGATCCAAACGATTCATGGATCAGTTGAAGCTTACCGTGGGAAAAATGATTTGCACTTAAGCTCAATGTCTATTATTATTTTGATTTTAATAACAGTTATGTTAAGTTTTATATTCGTTATGTCTAGTAATATTTAGTCAATCTTCTGAATTATATAATGACTAGGGGCCCCTGTTTAGTAATTATAATTCAAGTAAAGCCAAATTTAAAGTTTTTAAAAGAACAGGGATTTGCATGGACTGATATAGACTTCTCCTTACAAAGCAGAAAACACTCATGTTTTAATGAAAAGCTTTGAAATTAGTATGTTTTCGTTTAAAAGCATAAATACCTTACTTCTCATTTTCTGTTTCGTTTCTACTGTATTTCTTTATGTATTTGGTGAATAATAAAACCATATGATTAAAAAACTGTGTGCGCACAACTGTGTGCGCATTAGTGTTTTATTTACAACTTACTTATTATATATTAAGAGTTCATTATGGAAAAGAGAGATAAAATGAAAAGGTGTCTACTGCGCAGGTCCTTAAATGCTTGTCAATTATAATTATAGACGATGAACATATAGTACAATAGAAATTGGCGGTTAGTTATGAATGTTATGTATTTAAACAAAAATAATAAAATATTGCCTGGTACCTAAATACATATTATCTATGTAAAAACAAAAAAAATGATTTGAAAGTTTGAATAAAAAATTTTCAATTCCATACATGCATTATTATTGTACATGTAATCAATAATGTATCTTCTACTGCAAATGTACATATACTATATACTGTGTTGTATATGAATGAAGTAGATTTATGTAGATACGTAATTTCATAAAAGTAAAAATTAATTATGGTGAAAATTGTAGGTATATAAATATGTGTGTACTATGTATGTATGTAATTCTGAAACAGATTAAGCTCACAATTCTGCAAGAGAATAAGTAAAATTTGGTGTTTATGTATAAACTAAGAATATTTTTGATAAATTGAAAAATTTATATAAAGTTAAAATGCTTGTCAATTATAATTATAGATATTCAGCAGTCACTTCAAAATTTAAATGACCTACTTATCATCTCAATAGCTAAATATTCTGACCCACCATGCACCATGAGTCATTATCTTATTTAATTGATAATATCTTATTAAAGAGTGTTTTATATTATATACAATATTAACTTGCCATTTTGATTTCGATATTCTTCATCTGATTTAACTGAATTTACATCATATAACTTATTCAGACATTTTATTTGATAATTTTACTGTTTTAAATAACTAAGTTTTTTTTTTGTTTTTTAGATGTAAGTAGCTTGTTGTTCGATTTTAGACACATTCATAATACCACAAACAATTTTTTCTTATTTAATATCTTAATCTACAATTAATCGAAAGCTCTTCACAATCAATAAGTGGAAACCCCGATTTGTATACTCCAGATTGAATTTTTTAAATTGTAAAATTATAACAAATTTTATCCGTTCTAGTGCAAAAGTCATGTAAAATTTGAGAGTATTGCGAAATGTAAATATATTTAATGAAATAGAGTAAATTTCATTTAACTTGAAATTAAGAGGTGCGATAAATTATAAATAATATTGACAAGTCTATTAAAAAAATATTTTCATATCTCAAAAAGCTGATACGAACTTGTAGAGTTTTAAATTAAAAATTATCAGTGAAAATATAACTAACATTTTTATTTACTTTTTTATATGTTTGAAGATATAATATACTAAAGTAGTTCTGGATACAAGAAAAAATAAAAATAAAAACAGATAAATTTTAAATTCAAAAACTAATCCCAACAATTAATTTTTATTATTAATATGGCCTAGAGGATTAAATGATTAAATTTAATTAAATTTAGCACAGTTTATCATTAAAAATAATAATATTTTGCTTTTTTAGTCGCTTTAATCGTCAAAATAAACATTTAAAGTAATTTATTTATTAATAACTACCAATGTATGTGATGTATATATATAAATTGAATAGAATCTTAAAAAAATATAAAAATATAATTTTCTTTTTTATAAAATGTCCTTGAATTTCTTCATGTTATTTTTAAAAAAATATTTTTAATAGAATTAATTAAAAAAATGTGTGTTTTTTATTAGAACAAATTTAATTTTGAATGTCCGTATGTTGACAATTAATTATAACAAAAAAAAAACGTGACAAAAATTGTTTTTTTTTAACAGTAAATCAAAACCAACAATATGTCCAGTTTTAGCATGCAATATCCTTCAAAATTCGGAAAAAAACTATACATTTGTCTATGAGGGTTCAAGTTCTGCTTCTAATTACATTATTGTCCTGTTATTCGTAAAATTATTTTGCTTGTCCTAAAATGATTGTAAATACTGCCTCATTAAACTAAGTTAATGGATCTAATTTTTTTTAAATATGTTCCTAGTTACTGGCCTATACTTAAATATCAAAAGATTGTATCTCAAAAAATCATTACCATTTTAATTAACATTTTGATATAAAAATAGGGATACCTCCTTATGAATCTATTTATTAAACCGATGTGCAGGTTAATCAAAATTTTAGTTTTTACAAAATCCATTTATCCTGGAAATGTTACTGAGAATTTTTCGGGTAAGCATATTAGTATGAATGTATGTATTTATGTGTATATGCTACGTACTAAATTTTATAATTGATAATTTTTGATATCCAATTTATAGTTATTTCAAATTAATTTGATCCATTCAGAATTTAAAAACAAAGACGGAAAAAGGAGGCATGTGTAAAATTTCCAAAATTGACATATGCGCGACTTAAAAGTAATATTTTTAGCTCTTTACATATGATTTTTTGCGATGTTATTAATAAATTTATGTAATTTTGTAATACTAAGATGGACAAGATATCTTATGAGGTAAAATTATCAAAGTATGCCAACATTATTATGTTATAAAGTAAAAACCGCTATATAGGTCAATTACACCGAATTTGAATATTCACATCATAAGTTATAAGTTATATTTTCTTACGACGACAGATCGACTGTTTTATATTCAATATTACATTTTCAACATTATACATTCAGTTATTAATTTATGTAATTGGTAGAATATTTAATAATGATGAATGATCAAAGGATACAAAAATAATATTAGATGCAATACCAGAAAATACTAAGAGGTAGCCCAAAATAAACATAGGACTGAAATCGAAAACATGGTGCTAACGAATGAAATATAGTTGTACAAAATAGAGCAGAATGGAAAATAGTTGTAAAAAAGCTTTTCGAGGCTTAGCCAAGCTTTAGAAGCAACAGATGATTAACTATATGATTATTCTATCGTTGTAGCCATATTAAGTGGTACTCAGTACAAATAAGTTTTTAAAAAATCGTCCCCTCATTTCTTTACCGATTTCACAAATAATATTTTCACTGTTTTGTATTTAGGAAGAATTAAATTAAAAGTTCAAAAAACTTTCTTCAAATTTCCGACCATCAAAATTAAGTCATTAAATTCAATTAATATTAGGCCTTGGCATACTACACCAAAACAGCAAAAAAAAAAAAAAAAACAAAAATTTGTTAATTTTTTTAAAATAAATATGAAAAAATGGAACCTTCAACTACAAAATACACAACGTATATATATATGTAAACTTTCCGACATCCAGGGACGAAATTTAATTTTTTCAATTTTCCAATTTTTTTTTTTTTTTCAAAAAAAAATTATTTTATTGTTTTTAACATTTTTCTTAATATTTTATATTCTAAATGGAGCGAAAATAGTGGACATAAGTTTTTTGTTTTATTTTTTTCTTTTACTCGATCTTGTATTAAATAATAACAATCTCAGAATCAGTGATATTCAGTCTTATGACATCATCATTGTTTCTTATTTTTAGCATTTCGCTTATTTAATTTGGCGCCAAAATAATAAAAAAAAATAAAAAGATTTTCATTTCATCTTTTTTTTTCTTTTTTTGTTTTGTTTTTTTTGTTTTATTTTAATGTCATTTTATGATGTTGACAAGCAAGTGAGCAGTACATAAAAAGTGAGCGAACAATATGGTAAAATCACGTGGTTGACCCTGAATTTTTTTTTTATTTTAAATATAATTTTTTAATTTAAAATTTTTTTTATTAGGTTTTCTGTTTTTGTGTGTTTTTAAAAAATAAATAATAAATTAATGAAATTATAATGTGGTTCTATCTCTGTATTTCTATTTATTTATTTATTAATTTACTGTTATAGTGATGTTGTTGTTAAATTATCTCATCTTGTTTCTATTTTAATTAACTTTAATTAAGTAATCGCGCATTTTATTTTCGCCGCATTTGTGAGAAGATCATAATAGTTTATTTATTTGCGCACTCGTACACATCTGTAAAGATTTGCTTGTTTTGTTTTTGGTTATTAATAATTTATTTTATTTGCAAAAATTGCCTGCAGGATATTTTAATTAGAATTTTTTGAAGTTTTCATTAATGATGCATATTTTAAATATTGTATAATTTAATATTAGAGTTAAATTAGCGGAAATTAACGATAGAACGGAAATTATTATTTTTTAATGTTGCAGAATTAAAATCTATTTATTTAATTATCTAATGCAATACTTTATAACTACTTGTATAAATTGATAAGAAAATTTTCATAAATAATGGTTGTACAATACAGTCAATCTGTAAATTGTTTTGCTCCAGACACTCCATAAACTTATTACATGTATATACAGTGGGCAATCCTGTATGTGTATATGTTAAAGTTTAATTTTTATATATTTGTTGATAACAAAGCCCTCATGAATGTTTTTAGCGTTTATTTATTCAGGAATTTCGTTGTCTTTGTCTTATTTAAATTTTTTTAAACTTAAATTTGTATTTATTATAACCAACATTTGTTTACTTTTACTTTGTAGGTACACAATTTTTACACAAAAGCTAATACTTAAACTTGAATTATAATTACTTAACAGGGGGCCCTAGTACTTCATATAGCTACATTATAAACAATAGAAATACAGCTATCCTGCTATATTAACAAAAACAAGACATTTCATTTAATTAACCACTTTTTTTTTGTTATTAATTTTTAGTTGAAAAAAAAATTATTTCGGCTCCTGTACCTGGAAAATTTGAAAAAATAAATGTGATGCTAAAACACCCTGATAATTTTAATTTTTAATAATTTTTTTATATGTATAATTTTTACATATGTTTGAAATTATCATCATTTGAAAACATATAATCAAGAAAGAGTAGGTATACTTACAATAAAAGTATGGAGAAATAAATCAACAATGTGTTAATTAAAGAGAACGAACAATTTAAATATGGAAACGTAGTAAAAAATGGTCAAATACTTGTAAATGTAGAAAATAATAACTTAAGATAGATTAATATCACATTATTTTCGGAACTTCAGATATACGTTAACGGAAATTGCCAAAACTTCCTATTGAATTTTGTAAAGAGTTAAAATTTAGATCGAGCAAATAAAAATTAGAAATAATTTTACTTACAATACATATACATATAAAATATGTGTTCGAAATTTCTTTTTTCCTTCTCACCTATACTGCAATAATGCCCCACTTCATGTTTATTGTTTTGTTTAAGATATAATTTATTGATTTTCCACATTTTCCATAACTGCAATCTGTTGAAATATTTGATTTGTTGCCCTCCCAAGCATCGTAATTTAATTTGAGACCAATTTTTGCGTCAGCTGAAAACACAACAATTCCAAATTAATTAAAAAGTAAACAAACAATGTTTTGTATTCATGGGGGTAAATATTTAATTCTTTTTTTCGACATAATTTTGGTAAATGATTTGATTTTTATGTAAAGAAAGTTTTCTTTCACATTTTTAATATTTTTTCTTAAATTTGAAGCAATTTTTTTTAAACAATTAATTAATTTAATTTCTATGAAATAATTTCGATCACAAAAAATAAAAATATATAATTTATTTTAATTTTGAAATTATTTTGAAAATAAAATTATAAAAGTAGGTCAGAATGGTTCCATAATTTAAAAATATCGAATTGTAAACAAAAATCAATAAATTTGTAAAGCTAATTCTTGTTTATTCACAAACATGTGTAATATACCGGCAGTAATGTTTACCCAGTGCCCTATTTTTAGTCTTAAAAAAACATACATTCTTATTATTTTATTTATTTTTTTGTTGTTGTTTTTTTTTCTTCTTATAAACTACTGTTATTTGTTTCTTAAATTGTTGTTTAATAAGAATTTTAGCCGCCACAATAAAATTCAGCCTATTTGTGTGTCAGTTCTTAAATTTGCCTTAAGAATAATAAAAGGAAAATTAAATAACGTAACTTGAATTGCTTATAATAATTATTTTTGCAAACTTACATTTATATTTACAAGTGTATTAAACAACGAGTTTGAATAAAATTGAATAAAATTGTAAGTGATTGTCAGCATAGGAATCAAGTCAAATTTTTTTTAGAAACATAAACGGTTATAATAATAGCGTTCCTTTACGATATGTAAGCTACTCATGAGTAGATTATTAAAGGAACGCTCATTTGATGCTCATGAGCAAAATATAACCCAAAAACATTGATGTTAGTTTGTTTTGTTTTGCAAATTTATTTATCAAAAAAAAATTATCAAAAAATTATTTTCTTTTCTTGCTGTTGTCAAGTTTTATTAATATAAAATTTAGTTTTATATGTAATTATTTTTAAAATAAAACGGTTATTTATAATATTTAAATAATTTTTTTTGTTGAAAAATATTTGAATTTACATTTTTGTTTATTTAAATGTCAATATTAAACTTCAAATTATAAATATGACATTAAATAATTATTCAGCACAAAAATTTATTTATTAGCACCTAGCGGAAAGTAGATCGTTACTAACCATTTTCTACACAAAAACAAAAGGTAGTGTAGCTGTGTTCAAAAATGTGTAAAAATGGTTAGTTGACACAGCATAATGGAACGCTACTACTATTTGCATTCATGATGATTTTTCACAATACCCAAATTCAATCCACAACCAATTACAAATAAATTACAGTTTTCACTAAATTAATTGCATCTATGTATATTCAAAATTAAATAATATTAGAACGAACAAAGGTGATTTTAGTTTTGTAATTCTGGCGGGAGATGTAAACATAGTCAGCAGACCCAAGCTCACAACATTATATAGTCAGATAGAAGGGATTTAAATTGTATGTATTTATGTGACACCGAACAGGACAAATATAGACTATTATCTGTTATTGAGCTTCTGTACTACCAGCAGCATGAAAATATAAAAACTAAAATAATATTTGAAGTTGAAGTCTATCCAGGATGTATTATACTTCTTAAATAAAAACCAAATGGAAACAAAAATGGATTTCACGCAATTTTTTTTTTTGTTTTTTATAAATTATGGTATGTATGGGACATGACCATTTTTGAAAGCTGTAAGTAAAATTTATGCTTTAAAATGAAATATTTTACTGCAAATTGATTATAATAATTATTGTGATATGCACCAGTGAATTATCATGAGATTAAAATATCTACGAGGGGCGGGGACAATGCAATTGGTTTGAAATTAATTCCTCCTTGTTTTAAAATGTTGTATCCTTGCTTGAAAAAATAAATTATTAAAGCTACGATACAACATTCAAATACAAAATAGTATGCATAATTATAGATATCCAAATAGTTTGCAGTATTGGCTAAAATATGTTAATACTTAGCCTGCTGGTTTGAAAATAAAAAGATCACATTAATAAGATAGTACAGATAGGAATTAAATAATAACGAAAAGCAAACCTATACTTAGTACAAAGTACGCGATTGACTGAGGGGGGTTACTTAAAGTCTTAATAAACCGAATTTAAAATAAAGAAATTAATAACAGAATGCACTCCAGCTAAAAAAACAAACTGAAATTAAATCAAATTTTAAATTCTGTTTGACATTGTAAATGTCTCAACACAAAGTTGATTGCAATGTCCATATTATCTTAAATGTCTGCAAAAGCTCACAAAAGCTTGAGGCATAATTGACTCCATGATCACAATTGTTGTTGTCGATGTCTTCGTGATCGGTTTGACAGATTTTGACATCGTAAATGTCTCAACACAAAGTTGAATACGACGTCCATATTTACTTAAATGTCTGCAAAAGCTCACAAAAGCTTGTGACATTGATTCTATGATCACAATTGTTGTTGACGAGGTCTTCGCGACTCCATGATCACAATCGTTGTTGACGATGTCTTCGCGATCGGTTTGACAGGCCTTGACATCGTAAATGTCTTAACACAAAGTTGAATACAACGTCCATATGATCTTAAATGCCTATAAAAGCTCACAGAAGCTTGATACATTGTCTAAATGATCACAATTGTTGTTGACGATGTTTCCGCAACTGGCTTGACAGTATTTGAGTTTATAAAAATTTTTAAAAACTTAATATTGTACAGTATTAATAAAAATTTTCTATTAATTTTGCTTGATCACAAATAAAAAAAAAACAATGTCTCAGAAGGCAACAACTATACACAATGTTGCCAACTTAATTTACGGATAACATTGACAACTTTGTTGTTTTTACATTATATCAGGTTGAAGTTTTTTTTTAAAGACATTTACGATGTTACAAACTAATAACAATCTCATCCAAAGAAAAAAATAAACTGACTGACGTCTTATGAAGTTATTTACTTATTGAAAAAAAATACATTACATATATATTTTCATCATAATCCGCGCAGGACTCTGTGTATGTGTATATTTTTTTTATATATATATTTATAATTCTTCAGTATAATAAAATTTTATACATTTAAAAACATAGTTCTAGTTGTTGGGTTTTTATCCACATTAGAATATAGATATAGCCATCATAAACCATTAATTTTTTTGCAGACATAATTTCTTCGAAGCAGTAGCAACAACGACTATCATCATATTATAACAGTCTATGTCTACCAATATTTTATGTTCTTCTGTTGTTATTATATTTTTACTGTTTCACATGTGAAAAAATTTTAAGGATGAACAACAAAAATAACAAAAAAAAAAAAGAGGAATGGGATTGATTTTGAGATAATATCAAAATTATGTAAATGAATCCTCTCTAAGTAATCCCTAAGTTACTGGGATATCAGAATTTTTTAGAAAGTAAACTGAGTGTTTTTATTTTTTTTTATTTCTTTTACTGTTCTTTTTCTAGTATCTGATACACTCCTCCTGAATAATATGGTCAGCATTATTTTGTTGTAAGTAAAAATGTGGTGGCTGTGGCAACGTTGGTAGTGGAGTTGTGATAATAACTGAAATGCTTAAGCCACAAAAATAACTGTTTTTTTTTTACTTTAATCGCATAAAAGATAACAAAAAAATTATATCAGGATATGCTTTTCTTTTACTAACAAGGAGTTTTATATATACGTTATCCTTTGTAAAATTAAAGTCGATTATGGGATGAACAGTTTTTGTTTTTTTTTTTTTGTAATTCGTATGTGAAAATTTTCGTTATATGTGATTTTTATTTTTAGCTAGACGGTTTTTGTTGTTGTTTTTGGTATTTATTTTTTCTGAGTTATCCTTGTTTACCGTTTTTGTTCTTTTTTGACTTTATTTTTGGAGTTGATTTTTTTTTTTTATATAAAAGGAAGATTTTATGAAATTCCTCACGTCCGTTATGTACAAAAAAAAAAAACAAAAAATGAAAAAAAATACCATTAAATAAAGTGTTTACTGACAGATGACTTAATTGCGTGACAGCACGGTGCGGGTGAATTTTTGTTGTTTTTAGAATAAAAATTCACATATAATACTTCACAATGTGTCTATGTGTATATGTGTATGTGTCGGAAGGTCCTTTGTTTGTTTTTAAGGTATTTATTTCATCATATTTATATTATATATGTACATATATATGTATATGGATATTATAAATTTTGTCTGGTTAGTTGAAATAACAATTCTCTTAAGGGGATTCTAATATAAGAAGAGGATAACAGAAAAATGTCACACAAAAAAATGTTTTTTGTTCTCGGAAAGGTACCAAATAATTGTTAAGTGTTTTTTTTGTTGTTTTGTTTAGTTTTTTTTTGTTAAAGGCAAGAAAGGATATAACCAGATATAAGTGACTGGAATAATAAAATAAAATAAAATATAAAACAATGATAGTAGCTAAACAGCAGCTGAATAAAAATATTTTGTGTATGAAAAAGGAGGAAATAAAGATAGATATAGATGACTAGATGAATAGCTGGTTAAATGTTGAAATTAATAATGAAAAATAAATGGAATGACTTATGGTTTAAAAAATATAAACGTGCACACGTTTATATAAGGTGGTTTTTGAAGACCGAAAGTGGTGAATATGATTCGAGATGAGTTGTTTTACTATGGGGTCAATCATGAAAACCCACTGAAATGAAGTTGTATTGTCTAATAAACAAAATTATCGATATTATGAAAGTCCACTTAAATGAATAGAATTGAGTTAAGAAATGTTGCCATTGTAAGAAAAATGTTCATATATGTCAAAAAACATAAGACAAATGTCAAATATATGTCAAAAAACATAAGATT
This sequence comes from Argyra leucocephala, assembly GCA_963942445.1. Taxonomy (NCBI): domain Eukaryota; kingdom Metazoa; phylum Arthropoda; class Insecta; order Diptera; family Dolichopodidae; genus Argyra; species Argyra leucocephala. The sequence goes on along the minus strand of OZ012677.1, from coordinate 25,048,162 downwards.
GGTTGAATTAGGTAACTATACTTTAATGCGATTTATATTTTAATATTATAAATGGTGATTTGATATTTTACTTATTGTACAAATAGTTTTTCTTTCAGTTTTAATATTTTAAATTATGTTTTAAATACGTGTATACTTTTTTTTCAAAAATTTTGTTAAATTTATTTGTTTTTAAATAATTTTCACGAATTGTTTCGTTCATCATAACACTACTAGAACTCATCAGTAGGTATTTATAGTGTTAAAAGTTAATAAAGTATATATTTAAAGTATATAAATTTTTTTTGTAAAAATACATTTTACAATGAAATTTTGGTCGATTTTTATAACTCACAGATGTTTTATTAACATCTTGTATATATAATAATATATATAATAATAATAAGATAATATGAATAAGTTATAAAGTTAATCAAAATGAAAATCAGGAGTTGTATAGGTAGTTTCAGACTATAAATACCTATACTGATGATTTCTAGTAGTGGTATGTTGAACGAAACAATTCCCAAAAATAATTTTGTTTGTTAACACAAATAATAATAATATTTATAGATACAATGGTGATGTAAAATATGTATGTATTAAGATTGAATATTAATTAATATATTGAACTTGTTCTTTTTATCAAAAGTGAAATAATGTAAAAAATTTAAAAATTATATTTATATAAATTTATTTTGTTTTAAATAATAAGTTTTGACTAGTTTTTCCAGCTGTCTTTTGTTGCTAAAAATTTTCCTCAACATGTTTTATTAATTATCTATTTTATTATTTTTATAGAATTAAAAACAAAAACAAAACAAAAAATACTCTTTAAAGTCTACATCAAAATTGTGATTGACTTGAAATTGTCAAAACAGTGGACTTATAACAACTCTGTAGACTTTCATAATAACAAAAATTTACTTTTTTCTAAAATGGACTTTCATAATTGATCTCTATAATTATTTTGATTGTTTATATGACATGTTTTTTTGTTCTGGTTTTTTGTGTGCAGTTTAAAATGCAATCAGTTGGATGTGACTAGGACTATTAATCCAATTAAAATTATTCAATCCTATATACAAATAAATTTCATTATTCTATTATTCCTTTTGTCCATATTAAAAACAATTGTTATCAACAAACATCATCATAATAAGTTTGTGTTAGGATTCGATTTTCGGACTGTAGGTTGTTTTGTGAAAGCAAACATTTATATTCCGCTCTACTGGTGTAATTTTGAAACAATATTAATGATGAAACTTTGAAATTAAATTTTTTGTTGCATATCAAAAGTATATCGTGAGGTGAATTTATCAGTATGAACGTATTTTTATTTAATAACATATTTGGTCGAAATTAATTCTAAATATTTAAGTCAGCCTAAATAATTACAAATCAAAGTGAAAATTTTTAGTAATATAAGCTCTTGAAATATAGAATTAACATATATGAAAATAACATATTGTACAAATACATTAAGAAAATAAATAAAATAATAATAATAAAAAAAAAAAAAATTAATTTTATAAAAATTAGAAAGAAAAGAGCAACATATCCAATTTTATTAGATAAAGCTGTTAACATCTTGTAGCATTCTGAAAACACCAAAGTACTAAACAATATACTGTCTAACTAATCCAAACTAGGCCCTGAGAAACTGTGTAATTGAAATTTGTTTTTATTTAATTTACTTGAAGTAGTTGACAGACAATTGAAAGTCGGTCTCAAAATAGAATTTTAATTACGCGATACTGCTATATAATCATTTATTTTCCTCTCATCGTTTCTGAAATATAGTTAGCCACTAAATTACGTTAATAACTATGAATCCATTTCTTTTTTGAGTGGTAGGATCATAAAAATATTTTTTATTATGATAATGGTATTGCATGTTCTAACTAAAAATGCCAGGACAATAAATTTTATTTTTATTTTCATTTATCCAATGGTGCTTTAACACCCTGTATATATATTTATTAATAATATATGTATTTTGTAGTCCATTCACATGTCTAGAGAATTGAATAGAAAAGGAAGATAATTTTTTTTTTATTATGTGGAGTTTTTTTAGGGTGTTATTATTTTATTCATTTTATTTTTCGACTATATACTTCCTTTGTGCATTGTCCTTGGTCATGTTTATTATTAATGGTGATGATGATAATTTTGGTATCATGTAGGAGTTTAATTTTTTTTTGTTCTTCTTTTATTTAAGTAATTCTAAATTAATTTTTAATTTTTTTTTTTTTGGTTATGAATTTCAAAAATAATGGTAAATAATTGTAATTTGTCTATATTTACATGCGTTCCATATACAAATTTATGTTGTTTTGAAAATTCGGTTGTTTTGTGAAAGTATATAATCTGTATACAGTATCATATTATTAATTTGTTCTTTTATCACAATGTATGTTTATTGATTGATGTGAAAATTTTAGCTTTATTTTTTGTTAAATCTTTTGCTTTTGTTTCGGAATGGAACCACGTACTATATACTTATATCTTTTTAGTAATTATAATCAGATTGTTTTCTTTAAGCAGTAAAAAGCAGTGTTGTTCCTTTACGCGTAATTTTTAATTGTCTACACTTTGAAGTAGACTTTAGTGTAAAACAAGCAATTTACTGTAGACAATGTAAACTATACTGTATAGAATAAAAACAATTTCAACTATGATGTAAACAATAATTATTTTTCCAGTAGATTCGCTTAATTTCAAGAAGTTTATTAAAAAAAAAATCGGCCAGCGTATTTAAATAAACTTTCTAAAGTAGGAAAACAATGTCATGATGGGTGGAAAAATTGTTCGATCAATGATAAAACGATTGATTGAATGTTGCATATACACTACTATCAGACATCAAGCTTTTTTTTTACATTCTTAACAGGAGATTCTGAAACAGCTGTGAAATGGTCTGAAATTGTTGTGGAGTCTATTGATATTGCAAAAGACCTGAATTCCTACTGTTGTTTATGCTACATTGTATTCGACAGTAGCATAAAAAGATGAGAAAATTGCCTCAGCACTTCATAGTAACTGTAACAGACTACGCCGGCATTTGCAAAAGATGTTTTAAAATAATGGACCAAGTGACATCTATTTTAAAAGAGTTTAAGCAATTTGATTTTGAAAATTTTTTGGTTGATTAAGTTAGAATTGGGATTAAACCATGTGATCTTGGAATGATCGAATCAATATATTAGAAAATTTTATGATAAATACTTAGAACATAATATTAAAGAAAATATAAAGCTTTTTGAACCAATTATGTGAATTTATAGCTTTTTGAACCAATTATGTGAATTTATTAATTTTTGTCAATCGTAGGAGTGTTTCAAGAAACTGAGGATCTGCATGATTCGGGTTAAATTTATGTTACACATTTTATAATAAATATATAAAACTAGACTTGTAACCCGCCATAAATGACGGAAGCAAAATAAATTCTAGCTTTTTCTTTACTTCATTAGAGTTTTCATTTCAAATTTATGTGATTGTGAGTCCTACTGGTCCCACAATATTTATTTGCTCTTCTTTCTTTACTTTTATTTATTTTTAATATTTAATGAACTTTGGGTAGCGAAATTTATTTATTTTATGTTAAAAAAATAAATCAAAGCAATTTTAATATGTATTGGAGCGTCCCGTATGTATTTAGGAAACTATAAATTATATAATAATATAATTTTGCTTTTTATTTTTGTAAAAAAGCCAATATTTTCATTTAACTTAATTGCAATTCATTATTATTTAATTGTAAACATTGTCTACGCAATGAAGTAGAAATAATTATATTGTCTATAAAGTATTGTCGACGTGTAGAAAATAACGTAATCTATATATAGACGTGTAGATAATAACGTAATGTAGTTTAGGCGGCATAACCCTGGTGAAAAGATGGTCTCAAATTTATATTTATATACAGATTATAATTTCATAATTTCATTATATCTGGCGATGGATTTGATTTAAGAACTACATATATACGAACAAGATATAAATATCACTACAACTCTACTTCATTTTGCGTAACATTATACCGTTGTAGTGCTTAATAATATTCTTCTATAGATATTTTAAATGTTTTAGGTCTTGCTCCAATGAAGTACAAACCTTAATATTATCCTTGAAGAAGTTTTGTCCTATGAATATGAATATGCCCTATAATAGTTTGAATATTTAAATATTAAGATTGGCATATATGAAAAATCTAACATACAGTATAGACGTTTCTAGATAACAATAAAATATAATATGGAAAGACAATATGGCATATAAAAATATTCTTGAGGTCAAAATGTCATGTGTGTGGAAGAAATTTTCATCACATATGATATCATTGACATATTAAACTTTCTTACGTATAACTTACAGAGGTTCAATGGTAATTTAAACTGTTTTATTTATAACATACATACATTTTCGAACTGCCTAAATTACTCACTCACATAGTTTTATGAAATATATATATAATATATATATATATACATTTAAAAATATATTTAATTATTCATAAAAATATCTGTATAGTTATGTGTCATCAATTTTGCATCTTGCATTTGAATAATCTTAAATTTTATTCGAATTATATAAAGTAAAAAAGAAAAATGTCTCAAATAAATTTACATACACCAGTTAAGGTCTTAATTAATTTTGTAATAAAAATTTTTTAAAATAAATATTTTTTTATTTGAATTTATCGATTTTTAAAATTAAAATTTTTTTTTGTAAATGTAAATATTTTTGTTTTTATCTTTTCTTAATTTACACAAAGATAATTATTTAAGACTATATCAATTTGTATTATTGGATAATACCATTTATAAATTCATTTTTCAAAAACTTGAAAATCTTGTATCATTCCATTAGCTTTAATCTTGCTATTTTTTGTTTTTTTTTAGATTGTAGATATTTCTATTTCTCCCCCAAAATGTATAAAAAAAAATATATCTATAATTGTGGTTGAAATACCTACATTGCAAATGCTGATATATAGTGAATTCAAGGTGCTAGTGAACACGTTTAAAAAAATGTTATGAAAATGTTAGACCGACAGTAACATGACTATTATTATAGACGTTAAAATATCAATATTTAAAATTTGTTTTTAATTATTAAAAACACTTGGTCGAGTTGGTTGAACGTATTAATGAGCATAGGAGTGTGACGGTTTGTTTTATGGCAAAATCATTTATGATATTGTAAGGTATGTATTTTGATCTGATCTATATCTTGCTGTATGATATGGGATCTAGATGGAGCAAAAAATTATTTATTATATATATATTTGTTTGTATATAAACTTCGAATATTACACCATCGTAAAAAGAAATTCGAAAAATATCACTAATCGTTCTGCGGACTAGGATAATGAAAAACTTAATAGCATCGTTTTTTATTTTCGAATTTAGAAAAAATCATCGAAAGAGAAACAGGGCTGCCTTTGACCGAGGTTGGCAGCCTGTAAAATACTGTGGGGTTCTAAAGTAAAAATGACTCTAAACTGAGTGATATTTTCACAATTAAAACATGTCAAATATGACTGACCATTAAATATATGATAATCATTAATTCAACAAAGCCTAACACCGTTTATAAATGCTACGTGACATAAAAACCGTAATTTGAAAAAGCAATTGTTGTTGTTTGAAAGTAAATAGATGTCCAGTTTTAATTATTTTCAACAAATATTTTCCAAGGTATGTTTAGTATCACTACGAATCAAATGTGTTATCAGTATAATCTATAGAAAATATCGTCCACTGATTTGGTCTGAGAATGTAACTTTTAATCTAATCTGACTATAGTAATTAAATTAATTTATGTTTGTATATTTACATAATATAGTAGTTAGGTCTGTATATGTAACTGAAATGTTTTGAGAAGGTCTATTATTTTTATTTGTATACTTATAAATTCACTTTAAATATTGGACTACTTGTATATTTGTAGATTTTTGTAAGAGTTGGATATCAGTCTTACATCATCACAGCCAAAAATTACGTATAAAAAATTACTGTAGAATTGCAATTGTGTATTTGAATCCTTAAAAATAAATAAGTCCTGATTTATTGATTAGATTTAGGATAATCTGCAATGGTATTCGGGCAGTGCTTTTATTATTCGAGCAATACTGCTCAGGTACCGAAGTCTGATTAATTTTTCATCTTTTCATCATAGGTTGTTTTTGGCCAGGCCTGTAGATGTTTTTTGACATTGGAGTAATTAGATCTCCGTATAGCGAAAGCACTACTACAAATACATAATTCTATATTTGTACTTACCTCAAAATATTTAAGAAATTGATAATTTGTGTTATCTCATCGGAAAATTTTTCCAATAATTTTTATAAATAATAACGTCTCTGTTTTGTTATAAATTTACTAGTAAAGAATGCTTTTATGTAAATTTCGAATTATAAAAAGAAAAAAATAATAGTCAGCAACATGTTGCTAGCAATTATCTAAAATAAAAACAAAAAAATTTTGTACATTATAATTTTTATTTTTTTTATTTTTTTCAATTTACTTAACAAGAGAAGTTCATGTTAATGTTATCATATAATGCTGAAATTTACTTAAATTTTAATAAATAAAAAATATATAAAAATTAAAAATATGTAGAAAATTAAAAAAAAAAAATTATATTTTTTTTAGTTATATATTTTTACTTACTTAAATGGAAATTGTACATATAAATAAAATAATAAAAAAAAAAAACAAAAATATTCATTACGATAGTTTTTTTACCTTATTCTAATCAAAAAAATTACTATTTTTTATTTTTCATTATTTTCAGGTATGTAAGCGAAGATATTTTGTTTTTGTGTTCATGAAGTCATTAACTTATTTATATACACCTTCAAGGTAAATTTTATCTTTATTTAAAAAAAAAAAATAGTTTTTTTTTTTTATATTGAATTTGTATGTGTTTCACGGTTAATAATAAAACTGTGTTTGGGGTATTCCATGTTAATATTTAAAAAAAAAAATGACAAAATAATTGTAGAAAAATGAAAAAAATATTTTAAAGTGAAATTTAAAGTGGCTTTTTAAACTTATTTTCTTCTGTTTTATAAAACTTAACACATATTGCGTCCTAAATTAAACCTATCAAAACTAATTAGCTTCAATTTTTTTTTTTTGTTATGTATCAAACATTAATTCTAATAATAATTGTCTTGATATCAAATTGACAATTCTTTGACAGTGTAAATTGTCAATATAAGCAATACAAAATATGATAATGCTGACAATTAAATGTGACATGTTAAAAATGACAATTAAAAATGAATATATATATTCCATTTAAATGTTTTCAATTACAATTGAGCTGACTAAACCAAAGACACAAACCAGTGAGATTTCAAATTAATCAACTCTAATTTAATTTCCAATTTCTATATGAAAATATATCAAAATTTTTAATTAATCAGTCACTCATTAGGTACACACGCTTAATAACATACACAACGTTTCAGTACATAAAATTTGAAGCTGTCAAATTGTGATTGCTTGAAATTTTCATAGTTGTGTGCTTAAATTTGAATAAAATAAATTGACAATCAACCTTTATTTGGAAATTATTACTTATTTGAGATATAAATTATTAATATTTAAGATATTAGCTAAAATATATTTTGTCATAGACCAGTGTTAGTTAATTCAGGTTTATTCTAATTATTTTTGTAAGTCTTACATGAGTATAGTTTACAAAAAAAAAATTAACTTCTGGCATTATTATTTTTTTGTTAATTTTAATAAGGTTTTAGACAGCATTTATACATAAGATTTATTGTTGCAATAAGTTGAATATTTCCTTTTTAATTTTACTAAATATACATTTATTTTTATACATTTAATTTTTATAAATATAGACTCAATAAATTAATAAATATATATGCGTATTTCATTTACTACTTGCAGACATCTTCAATGTTTTGTATGCTTGATCAGATTTTGTTTGACAACATTTTTGTTTGTTTATACCTATATTAAACATTGCGTCAAATTTTATTTTAACTGTTTGATTACATAATGTCAAAGATGTCAATAAAAAAATAAAGTTTTAAAGAAATTTAGTATGTAATTGACAATAAAAAGTGTACATAAACAAATGACAAAACTTGATTTACATTTAATGTAAATTTTTTAATTTCACTATTTTTAATTTGAAAAATATTTGATAATAACAAGACAATATTCTATTTTTTTTATCGAACAAAATCTAATCTCAAACTGTGTTAAATATCGTTTAGACGTTAGATTTTCATCAAACTTTCGTCAAATCAAACAAAATCCACAAACAAAATTTGATGTCTAAACATTGTCTTACAATTATTCGATTTCATTTATTGTCATCCTATAAAAAATAATTTCATATGCATTCAAAATTGCAAATACATTTATCTAAACCCGAATTGGGATTATCCCTTAAATTAGATGATCCACATTAGGATATTATATTAAGTAGAGTTAGAACTATTACTAAAGCGATAAGTGATGCTATCAAATATTAGTTATTTTATTTGGCTGTATAATAAATAAAAAAATTATTTCTTCCAAGTCTGTCCCATAGATAAAAGTGTTTAGATTGATTTAAAATAAATTTTTTTTTTTTAAATTAAATTTAAAGGTTTTTTTATGGAATTCCCCATATTGTACGTGGAATTTTTGTTTTTAATAATAATAATTTAAGTACTTACTTGTGTTATACCAGATTAAATGGTAGTTATAATTTAAAATTTGTATTGGAATTTAGATAATAATATTAATGATAATAATGATAATAATAATAATAAAAATAAGAATAATAAATATAATATTATATTATTATGATATAATTATTTAAATAAAAAAATACATAACAAATTTCTAGAATAATGTTGACGGGACATTGAACACAAAGAATAACAAAAAAAAAATATTCAATTGTTTACGGGACTTAAATTTTTTTGTTTATTTCTATTTCTTTACAAATAAAATAGCTTTGAGCTATTTTCAAGATATGTATTACTTGTACCCACTATTCATACATAAATTATTTAATTTATTTATATGTATGATATCTTTTTTTTTTTTTTTTTAATTTATTGAGTATAGAAGAGAATAACAAACAAATTTGTTTATAAACAAATAAAAAGTCAATCAACCTTTTGTTCAAAAAAAAAACTTTGCATAACTTTTCTATACAATTTGAATATAGCTCCTTAAAATGATATTTTTATTATGATATACAAGAATTTTATAGATACTTGTTTATATTATGACATAGAATAATTTTTTAGATATACTTACGTATATTTTGATGTATAAATGATAATAATATGAGACAGTTTTATTGTAGCAACAAAATAAATCAATGGTGAATTGAAATTTGAGTATAAAAATTGATTAAAAGTTTTTTTTTTTCATTTTGTTTTGGACCATAGGTCGATATCATTTCAAACTATTTCATAATTTTTTTTATATTAACAAATTATTTTCAATAAGATAACAAGAATGGTTTGGTTATTTTGTTTTGCCACACGGTATAACCGTGTTTATACCAAATAGAAATTCTGACTATATAAGATTGGGCAATTGATTCTTCTCTTGTCATTCGAATTTGAGAGAAGACATTGAGGTTTTCAATTCATATGAGCATTTTCCAAATATCTATCAAATATAGTTAGAGCGACTTTATTACCACATATTATTAAAGAGATATTGTTATTTACTATTTTTATATAAAATTAATAAACTACTAGGGGCTCCTGCTGAATAACTACAATTTAAGTTGACGCCAAAATTTAAAGTTTTTAACAGAACAGCAATTTACGTACTGACATACACTTCTCACGTTATAGTAGAAACGTCTCATGTTTTCATAAAAATTTAGAGTTTAGTTAGTACGTTTTATTTAGGATAAATACTGCTACCTCATAAACTATTTCGTTTCAACATATTCCTATACTAAGTGGCATTTAATGGATAAAATCACTAAAAATAAAATATTTTTGTAATTAAGAGGTATATACATCGTATACATATTTTTAACCAAAACTATATGATTACTATAAATGGCCAAAATATAGATAACAATAATTTGAGACAGTTACTTGAAAAAATTAATAGAATAAATTTTCTTTAATTATGTATAAAAATAATAAGATGTTGAATGACACAAAATGGTTATATTTTATTTAAAAGTTTGAATATTATAAAACCAAATAGAATTTTTTTTGACCCGTATGCGCAACTTAGTTACATATTAAGAGTTCATTAAAAAGAAGCGAACTAAAATGAACTGCGCAGGTCCGTAAATGCTTGTCAATTATAATTATAGATTTTGGATGCAGTTTTGTATAGCTACTCAAATGTAGAAATGTATAGGATAAAATTTAAAATGCTCTGTTAAAAGTTTGAATATTATAAAACCAAATAGAATTTTTTTTGACCCGTATGCGCAACTTAGTTACATATTAAGAGTTCATTAAAAAGAAGCGAAATAAAATGAACTGCGCAGGTCCGTAAATGCTTGTCAATTATAATTATAGATTTTGGATGCAGTTTTGTATAGCTACTCAAATGTAGAAATGTATAGGATAAAATTTAAAATGCTCTGAACAAACGATTGAGCTCTCTTAAGTAGAGAGTAAGAGTTAAATGAAGTAGAGAAATGAATTTGAACTTACTAGTATAATGCCATTTCAAATCTAGTAAAGTTTAGGTTTTGTTGCAAAAAGTATGCACATTATAACTCAAAACACCAACAATAATGCAAAATAAATATTATGTATCGTCCCTCATCATAATGTATTAATACCCTTCCTACATATCATACCTACACCTACTTCCATGATAATTTACATTAAAAAAAAAATTATTTATTCTCTCAATTCGCATTCATTAATTCATAATGAACTGTTTTTTTCATTATTATTATTGTTGTATATAAAAGGCTTCAGACAAAAACAAAACTGGTGCATATAAGATAAAACCATATGATTAAAATATTTTCAGTTATTTACCTTGTGTCTACAGAATGCAGTGTTCTGAAAGCGGTATATCAATCTATATTGTTTGACTTACATAATCAGATGAGAACCAGTGTATTCAACATGGTATTAAAGTTATTATAACAGTTTTTTTTTAAACTTATTTCCCTTCAGTGTGTTTTAACATCTGCTAAATTTTTTTTTTGTGACAATGCAAAATTTAATTGTTATTCAATTTTAATTTTATATCATAACAATTTTAGTTAATAAAATGTTTTTAAATTTTTTTATTAATAAAATATTTTGCTAAGATTATCAAAGCTATTCAATCAGACACCTATACACATTTTAATAAACACAATCTATAAGTTAAACCCACAAGTTAATTTACTAAGAATTGTTGTATTAATCACTATACAGTAATCTGAACTCATTTAAAGCATTAGATTTTGATTTATATATGTAATATGTATTATGCATTCTTGTATATAATTATATGTGTTTAATAAAAACGATATAATTACTGTTATAAATACATACTTGCTTTTTTAAATCAGTAGAAATATCTAAATTATAACACAAATATTTTCTTTCAATAATAATATTAATTGTTTGCTATTATTTTATCTATAGTGTAATATTTAGAGATTTTTAGAAAAGCAAAAAAATATTAAAAAAATACTTTCTTATTTTATGTCTCAGTCTGATATATTTAAATTAATTTTTTGATTAATTTTGAAATCCTTTTTTTTTGTATTTATAGCAAATATGCACTATACTGATTACTTAAATGTCTTAAATTCATGTTAAGTCTGAATAGCTAAATCCAATTAAAATTTACGTTTATCTTGTATTAGTATAGATATAATGATAAGTATTATTATCTTAGATAAAACATATTATCTACAATTATAATTGACAATCTACTGCGCAGTAGACACCTTTTTATTTTATTTCGATTCTCCTACTCCTTAATGAACTTCTAATATATATAATATAGATTGACAAAAATGCGCACACAGTTGAAAATTTTTTACTCATATGATTTTATTATTAAGCAAATACATTATGCATATGTGAGATCTTATTAAAATAATAAACAAAAGCAAACAAATCAGTTATTATAATTTACATATTGTACTTGCAAATGATTCTGTGTGCATATGCCAAAAAAACAAACCAAAAAACTTAAATTCATCTAAAATAAAAAATATAAAAACAACAAAAAAAGAAATCATTTGAATTCTTCATTTTTATCTTTTTAAGTAACTGTTTCTAAATTTTGGTTATTTGTAGTAATAATATAGTTTTTATTAGAATTATGTATTATGTAGGTATATATATACATACCTCTTTAATGACAACATTTTTTATTTTTAGTAATTTTATCCACTAAATGTCACTTACTATAGGGAATATACCGGAAACGAAGCAGTATATGAGGGACGTGTATTTATGTGTCCTAAATAAAACTTACTAACCACAAAACTTTTTATTAAACTCGAGTGGTGTCTGCCATATCGGGCGAAGTCTATGTAAGTACGTAAATTACTGTTTTTTTTTAAATTTTAAATTTGACTTCAACTTGAATTATAATTACTCAACAGGGGCCCCTAGTCATATTTTAAGACACAAACATATTTCGTTTTATTTCGTAAACACACTTCGTATTTCTACAAATTGTCCTGCTTATTTTATAATTATTTTACACATTCGCTCATCAGTTTCGGTGTCTTTGAACACTTTCTTTCGGTGTCTTTGAAAACTGATGTTTAATTGATGTCATTCATAGCTCAATAAAATATATTTCTTAACAGACCCAAAAACTTTACTGTGTGGAATATTAATGCTTTGTGCTAATTTCTAAAAATTTTCATATAACAAAATTAATATTTTGGAGTTAACAGCCTTAATTTGATAAAATCTAGAACTTTTACGCATTAATAACAACTTTTAGTTTTTTTAAACTGTTTTTTTTTAAATAACTGCAAGAGTCTTATTGTCAGTCATAGCGTTGTGATATACTTACTATAAAAATGTATTTTATATACAATTTTGTGAGTAAACGCTACATTAAATAATACATACTGCTATATAGAATTATCGGTTCAGTGCATTTAATTTGAAAATTTATAAAATCTGAATTTCCAAAACATTCCAACAACAACAACAACAATACTTTCAGTTGTTCTAATTTTCATTCTTGAATTAAAATTTATAATTTTTTTTTGTTTTATTTTTTTTTTTTTTTGGATCTTTGACAACAATTTTTTTGTTTAACATTTTTTTATTATAATTTTAATTTAAATATACTTTATATAGTATAGTTGTAACAATGGACTGCATCATAAAATTGTACATATTAATAATGTACATTTAAATATTATAATGTATACACTAAATAGATCAAAAAAGTGACCTAGTTAGTTATTTTTTTTTTTGTTTTTAATTTGGATATCAGTTAATCTCAAAAATAAAAATTAAAGTGCTAAAATTGGAACTTAATTCACTGTCTCTGTTTTATTTATTTATTTATTTTTTTTAAAGGCGCAGCAGCGCAGTAATTTTATTACAACAATTCAATTGTAATATTTTAGAAAATGAGAACAAAATTACATATACGTAAAAATAACTCTGTATAAAAATGATTTTCTTTATTCAGAAAAAAAAAACCAAAAACAAAAGAAAAAAAATTAATGCAAAAAACGTTCCGGGTGACAACCTACGTACGTAACGTACGATGTACATTTTGTGTTTTAAGTGAAAACTATATTTAAACTCAATTCTATAAATTGTTTAAGCTACCCAAATTGATTAAAGGTTAAGAAAGACATAAAAAAAATTTAATTTTACAAATTGAAAGTCTTATTCTAAAATAATAAAAAAAAAAAATAATAATAATGATTTTTAGTACTAAATTTAAATTATTACATAACATGCTTAGAATTTATGAAATTCAAAGTGTTATACATAGGTATATACATTGACATTGAATGTATCTTTTTATGGAATTACAGAATTTATTATTTTAATTCGTTTCTTAGAATTCGAATTTAAAATTAATGACATTGAAATTGAAAGTTTGAAAAACTTTCGATTATTGTTGTTATTATTGTATAGCTATAGTTATAAGTCGGAAGTTGTAGGTTTTTATTAATAAATATTTGCTGCTTGTATATATTCTAAATAGAATAGAATAATTTATTTTTTATTGATTTAATTTTGTGGTAAGAGCTAAAATAGTTAATTATATTGTAGATATTAATTATTTCTATAATTGTGTGATTCAAATGTAGGATTGTTGTTGTTATATTAAAACGGAAACGGACTGTTAATTACAATGTCAGATATTCATTTAAGGTATTTAAAATTTTCATAAAATCTATATTTACTACGCAATACTATGATTAATGCCTTAATTATTATTGACATATTTGATTAAAATAATTTTGAAATGTTCATTCAATTAATATAAATACAGTATAATAGTAGAGCACTCTATTATAACAGTAGAGCGAAACAGTATAATAGTAGAGCGAAATTTTCAGTTAATTAAGAGTTACCGTACATTTGTAGAACAACTTTTCTTCTTATGAATACCATAAAATTAGTAGTTATTTATCTGAGATTTCATTCTAGTTAATGAGTTATTCAGATTCGTTTAGGTACGAGTCCAGTTTGATCGGCTTCCTTCCGCTTTTAAATTTGAAATTATTTGATCTGGTGTTTATATATTGTTAAATAACTGTTATTATATTTCGATAGTGATAAAAATATTATTTAAAAAATCTTCTATTAACCTGTCAAAGGTATGATTTTAGTACTCCACAATTAAAATACATTGATTAAAACAAAAGTTAAATTTATATTACGTTTTTAAAGGAATAGCACAAAATTATAAATTAAATTACATTAAGTAGGTTGATTATGTCAGAACTGTAAATACAACAGTTGGTGTAAGAAATCTTTTATAACTAAGGAGATAAGGTTTCTGAACTTTGGTCAAATTTATTTCGAAAAAAAAGAAATAAAACCTTTTAACGAACACTAAAGTAAAGGATTTATCCCAGTAGATTGTAAATGAATAAGTAAATATCGGACTTTGTTACTTGTCAAACTTTTAGTGTTTTTTTTTTTACCACACTAAATATCGCACTAAAAGAGTAAAACTCATAAAACAACAGATGCGTAACAATTATTTGAAAATGAAAAAAAAAAGAAATATAATTTAAGAACATAATTATTATTTTTTACTTACATTTAATTTTTAATAACATATACGTATGCATAAAATATAAAATTTATCACATACTGTCATAGTTATAAATTTACAAAAATTGCTAAAAATAATTCTAGAACAAATCACTTTTCTGCTGTTTTTATAACAAATTTGACATAAAAATGCCCTAAGAACAAATTGTGATAATAATTTTTTATAACAATTTCCTGGATTTATCGGGTTTTAATTTTGTAAATATTTTAAAATATAATTTTGGCCTCCTAAAGGTGTATTTTAATTAACCAATATTTAAAATCTTAAAAATTTTATTGGGAGGGAATGACATTATTTTATATGAGAGCTGAATGCGTACGATAAGAACAGAAAATATCATTTACTGGGGATATTGTCACAAAAATTTGGGATATTATACTTTAATAAAGTATATTTTTAAAATATCGGGGATAGTTTCTTTGTACCGGCAACACTTTTTTAACAATTTTTTGAGTAAATGTATATCAAAAAATAATTTTTTTCAACAGATGGTTTTGGCAGTTGAATTGTTGTTTTTCTGTGTGTAAAAACAATTTTCTTTGTAAAGAAAATTCTTTGCAGCGATCTATTTTTCGCTAGCATAACAATTCAATAAGCTATCTCCCTCTTTAGAGCCAATACATTTTTTAATGTTTTAAAATATTAGTCAATTGAAATCCGCCTTTAGCCTATCGCATTTTTTTATTTTGTTTTTTTTCGTGTTAGTTTTTTTTTGTGATATTAATAAAATTTATATGTAGGTAAATAATAAACTTTTTGATGATATGATGTGTATTTTGACAATTAGTACAGTTCAAATGATATTATTAGTTAACAATTCCCATGTAACAATTTTATCACTATAAGACTCTTGCGCACTCTTATAACATTATTCTAAACACTCTTATAGAAGTATTAGTGTTAATTTGCCTATTTGAATGCTCTGCAATTGTTGCGAAATGTTATAAATACGTTATACCACTAAAATAAGAGCGTTATAGCATTATAAGGTATCGGAGGATTAGTATACATATTTATTAGTGTATATATTTTTATTTTAAAAAGAAATTATTTTGAAACAATGTATGAAATGCGAAAGTGTTGTAGGATTACACACTTTTAGACTTATAACAACATTGCTGTAGCACTACTTGCTGAAAATCCCATTATAACAACTTCCGAAATTGCTATAACAACATTGTTATAACAATATTAATCACATTATTTCCATAAAAACATCATTATAACAAATTTAGTGATTTTCGGCAGTCATATAGGAGTCTTGTAGCATTAATTTTGTTTATATACCAAATAAACGTGGGAAGTTAAATTTTTATATAAATTTAAATTTTTAATAGATTAAAGAGGTGTTATAACTGTAATATTTTAAATGCTTGCTTTTCCAATTAATCTGTTAATCTTCAACAATTCAATACAAAATATTCTTACCTAATGTTAAAGTTTATTTTGCAAAGCAAAACAGCAAAATTTAAGTGGTTTCAGTTTGAAATGATGTAATATACATTTTAAATCTTCATTTTATTGTAAATACATATAAATCTACAATATTTAATTAACAACAATTCATTGAGTAAAGTTCAAAAACATATATTATGAGTCTAATTGAATCCATACATATTATATACTAACATACCTACTACTTCTCTTTGAATGATGTATTGAGGTTCATTTAATATCTATATAAGTATGGATTAAAAATACAGTATAATTATGACGTTTTGTTCTAATTTAAAATTGTTGCAAAATATTAATATTTCTGAGAACTAAAATTAAAAACTAGGCTTTAATAATTCACAAATAATAAAAAATAAAAATAATTTTTAAGCCTTCACGTCATGTCACAATCTAAAATAAATTCATTTTTTTTTTCTATAGATTTTATGTAATTATTGCGGTTGTAATTGTGGTAAAAGTAAAAATAAATAAAACAAAAAAAACATGTCACTCACCTTTAGCTACCTATTGATACAAGTATTTCATTTTATTTTTTATTTTTAATAAAAATATAGAAGTCTTATAAAAAATTAATTAATAATTTTTTTTTAGTTTTTTTTTTTTTTTTAATTTAAAACTTAATACTATATCTACTGTAAATGATTGCAATTTAAATTGAAAGCTTTTTGATATTATACATAATTTATATAGTTCTGAGATATGTATGCGATGCGACGTTGCAATCTATAATTTTAAAGTATATTTACACCCATATCTAATTTTATTTATCTAAAATTATAATAGAAAAAAATAAAAAATAAATATATGAAATTATTTAAAACTTATTTTGTTTTTAGTTGTTACTAATTTGTTGGATGAATGGGTAATCTATAATATTATTCTCAGAATGTTATATTAGAAGAAGTAAATTCTAGAATTCATTAGATGTTGAAGTATTTTATAAAAACAATTCCTAAAGTTAAGAGACCTCTTCTATAGTATTACTATTATTCTTGCATATTTATGTGTATTTTAATAATGTGTATTCTTAATGAAGCTATGCATAGCTAGTAGTCTTCAATTCCGTTTACGAATAAAATCAGTTTGGATTTGATTGTAGTGGCAGTGTACTAGTAGTAGCTCAATATTTCTAAAATTTTTTATTTTTATTATGTAATCCGATTATAGAATCCGAATGTGCATAAAAACGTACCTCTTTCCATTTTAAAATTTCGATTTCGACCAATTTCGGCGAATGTTGAGCTTAAAAAACCCTTTCCGGTCCTTCCCGGAAGTTGAAAATATCACCAATCGATAGAGCACCCTCGATTTAGTTAATAATTTTTTTTTAAATTTTAAAGTAACGGCACTTTACCTACCCTCTTAAAAAGCTGATACGCATTCCCTTTAAATGCTGTAAGCTAAATTTCGATACTGGAAATTTCTCAATGTCAATTTTAAGATATTTATTTATTTATTTAAGAGAGCTAAAGCTCGTATAGAGTCTTTTACAATCAAAATTAAATATGTGTAAAATTCAGTACAATTATAGTATGTAATTCTAACTAAGACTAATAAGAAGGAAACAATATACATCTAAAACTAAAATTAAACATTTATTAAAAAACAAAAAAACTGAAAACTATAAAAATTGAAAATTGACTTAAATCATATTATTTTATTTTATATTATGTACATATTTCTAAAAAATCTTAAATTTGTTGACGGTAATATTCATTAATTTTATATTTGAATAAACTTATTTTTTTTTATTTCAATTGGTTATCTCATTGTGTATTTTATACACTATATTATAGAAAGAATCACAGTTGTTAAACCTGACTCTGGAATCATATGATATAATTTTTTATGTAAGAATTTGAAAAAGACAATATAAATTGATTACTGTTCTATCAAGATGTAATTCTCGTAGATATAATTTTTAGTTCGTGAAAGCCACATTAAATGTCGTACGTGAAGAATATCTTAGTTACAGAGTTTATGTTGTATAATAGTTTTCTTTTACCAAATTTATTCCATTTCTTTATTTTTACTTCAATAGATATAAAACAGTAATATCTTGGAAGTATAATAAAATTCAAATTCGATTTTTTATTAGCATTATTTTTATTAGCAGCCTGTAATTCATGTCATAGAAAAATAAACCATTTAATACACTTTAGATCTCTAAAGTTATGTAATACATTTGTTATCATACAAATGTTAGCACATATTTGTATTGTTTTGTTTTTATACTTACATTTTAAAAGCTTTTAATAGAAATTTAATTTTAATGAAATTAAAATTCGGTCAATTCAATTTAATTACATTGCAATATGAATTGTTGTTTCTTAAGTACACATTTAATTACATGAATAAGTACATATGCACATATACTAGAAGACGTATACTTTCGATTCGATATATGTATACATGTCTACTAACACTTGATAACGTGTCAACTAGTGATGAAAGACACACAATTTATTATTTCTATTATAGTGCAGTAATTGTTTTTTTTTTTTTTGTCAAATAAAAATAATTTTCTAAATTAAATATTTTTCCGAAAAATTTATAATAGTGAAACATTTACGTTGGTGTTTGATTTATAATTACATTAACAAAAAAAATTGATTTGTTTTAGATTTCTACACTTAAAAATTATCGACTAATGGTAAGTATATGTTCAGGTATATCTAAATAAAAAAAAAAATAAAGAGAAATTTAAATGAAAAGTAATTTAAACACCCACCACCATTAAAAGATTTATTAGATCCAAGCCCATATTTGTTATTTTGATTTTATTGTATTTAACATTTAATAATTTAAATGTCAAATTTTTTGTCTAGTTTAGAAGTAGAAAGTGAAAATTTAAAAGTAAAAAAAATAATGACAATTTAAAATAAATTTGTTTAAATCCGGATAGTATGAAAATATAAAAATATCGTTTTTTATTGTGTGTATATACATATATTATTAGTGTAATGCCATTGCTAATCTAGTAAAGTTTGAAAACAGTTTAAAAAAGTATGCCAATTACAACTCAAAACACCAACAACAATGTAAAATATGCATCATCTCTTATCATAATACATTAATAATATTTTCTCACTATATTTTACTTCTACCTTGACATACTTCATACTTGCTACTACTTACTACCTACTTCCTACTACCTAAATTAAAACAAAAATTGATTTATTCTCTCAATTCTTATTCTTTCATTCATAATGAACTGTTTTTTCACTATTACTGTTTTTGTATAATGTATAATGTATAATGTATAATGTATAATGTATAATGTATAATGTATAATGTATAATGTATAATGTATAATGTATAATGTATAATGTATAATGTATAATGTATAATGTATAATGTATAATGTATAATGCATAATGTATAATGTATAATGTATAATGTATAATGTATAATGTATAATGTATAATGTATAATGTATAATGTATAATGTATAATGTATAATGTATAATGTATAATGTATAATGTATAATGTATAATGTATAATGTATAATGTATAATGTATAATGTATAATGTATAATGTATAATGTATAATGTATAATGTATAATGTATAATGTATAATGTATAATGTATAATGTATAATGTATAATGTATAATGTATAATGTATAATGTATAATGTATAATGTATAATGCATAGAACACTTATTCTTTAACGTTAGAATAAAATCTGTATAATTGTTGAAAATAGTAAAAGAGTCGAGTACAAACCGCTGAAGCAGTCTGCAAATATATATCGTAAACAAAATACGCGTATCTGTATGATAACATATTTAGTAAAAGAAAAACATTTCACTATTTCCAACAAGTCTAATGATTATTTTGCATTTAAAATTTTTCTCATAAATTCGTAAAAATAAAAGTGTTACTTTACTAGTTACATAAAATATTGTGTAACTTGCTTTTGAGATGATTTCAAATTTTAATAACTTAATTTAGCTCTTAGGAGTATTTTTCAGTGGACAAGCATCAAAAACAACATTGGAGATTTGCTTTAGTTTTTAGAACTGTAGAAGATTATTTTGTAAACCTAATAATTTTTGATTTATTTAATTTTAATGCAATTTCTTTCTTATTAAAATTTTGATTATTCATGAAAATATGAAATTTTAAAAATTTCAAAATAATTATTTCTTAAATATTTTAAAAATATCTTAAAAATTTTACAAGAAATTACTGTTGTATATGTAATAAAGTAAAAACAAATTTAACTAAATGTTTATATGGAATCGGGAAATACCAAATTGGGCGAGGCGACTAAAAAAAAAGATGATTGATAAAAAAGTGATTCCTGTGATAGACACGGGCTTATTAAAATATGCCATAATTTTTAATAATTATTTATCGTGTATTCCTGACTTAATTTTGGTTAACTTTGCAAATTGAAAAAGTTATCAAAACAGACAGACGAAAGCAGTTTTTATTTTCACTGAAACATTTTACTTTAAATAAATTTATTTAATTTGAAAGAATCCCAAATAATTCCAAAATTTTATTTAAATTTGATTGAAGAAGACTTAATAAAATTGAATTTACAGCAAAAAAAAAAAACAAAAAAAAACACCAACAATTTTACTTATTTTTTTTTCATTTTTGTATCTATTTATTTTATTTATTCACAACCCAAATTGCAGTCCAAAAATTTTTTTTTATTAGTGATAATATGAAAGTTTTTAATTTGATTGTCATTTGGTTTATTTTGGAAATTTTTTTCACACATCACCTCTGATATGGTTAATGACATTTATCATATACATAATTATGTACATACTACGTGTATTTATACACGTAAAATACTTAAAATGGATTCTTTTCATTTCCAACTGATTTTATGGCAATTGAGTTTTTATTTTAGTTTTTAATGCGGATCCAAATGAAAATGGAAATGAAATTATTCGCTTTACTTAATTCACTCCTCCTGTAACCAAAAAAAAAAAATAAAAACAAATTTAATTTAATTCTTTTCGGTATTTATTTTTAATTTTTTGAATTGAAAACTGAATGCTAAATAATTTTACAGATTACTTTATTATAGGTCCTAATATGGCAAGGTAAATTTAACTTAATTTTGAAGAAAAGAATAAAAAATAAAATAGAAATAAAAATCTCTTACTTTGTTTCCAAGGGCCGTGATTTTATTTTGTTGATACGCAGAGATAATGGTGAAAATTTAAAATTTTTATTTTTATGGACGGCTCAAAATTAGTGAAGTTTCTGTTTTGAATTTCAAGTTTTTTGTTGTTGTTGTTTTTTTCGTTTTTTAACATGTTTTCTTTTTCGGGTGTCATAAAAAAATTAAAGTTAAAATTTTCGATTTTTAAAGTAATTTTTAATGTTTTAAGAATTTCGAACTTTTTTTTTAAATTTAAATCTTGAAAGTTTCTTTCGATGGGGTAATCTTTACTTTTCATATTTTACTTCGTCCATCGTTATTTTTCGTATAGTCATAGTTTAATTTTTGAGGTGAAATTTAAAAAATCAGATGTAAAATTATAACATAGATAGTAAGCAGATATATCTGTAAAGAGATAGTATTTCTACTTCAGGAACTAAAAGTGCTCGTAATCTAAAATAGTCTCATTTCATCATTACTGGACAGGTAGTAATTTGATTTATATAGTTAGATGATTGAATAATTATATTGTTATTATTTATAACATCATTTTTAACTTTAGAAAGACAGGACAGGGGTGGTTTAATTGATTATATTATGATTTATGTCAATTTAAAAATTAATGAATATCCATGGTCTCACGAGTGAATCTATCTAGGTTTCATATATTTTGACACTTTCATTTGAGTCTAGTTTTTTCGTATCTCTGATGTGATTTACTATTACTGTCTTCTTCGTTCCACTACCTTGGATTTGAATACAGTTAAATTCTTTTTCTTAGCTAGCTCTGCTTATTTTAGGTGTTCTTTGACTTGTATTTCGCAGCTTCTCATAGTAATTATGTTCTATATAAACTTTCTTTGCAATGACAGCAATTCATCAGAAATAATCAGAAGTAGGTAAGAATAAGTAAACTAGCTAAAAAGAAATATTGGATATTAGCGCTCTGTGTTGCCTCTACTAGGACGTTTGTTATAGTAATATGTTGCTATAATTTAAAAATTGTTAAAGATAAATGGACCGACGTATAAATATGTATCTACATTGGCTCTACAAATTATTCATGAAAATAATCTGATAGAATAAAAAAAATGTATCCGGGTTCATTCAATTTTTATTCATTTTAAACTTTGCTTCTAGTCTTCTGCATTTGATAGTGGCAATGCCAACATTTGAATTTGCTAGGAATTTAATTTAAATTTTTTTTTATGTTTCAATAAAAATGATTTATTTTCATTAAAATAGTGTATCATCATCTGTAGAGGTAGAACTACAGCCTTGGATAGTTCTTACCTTTATTTGTATTTTGCTTCCATTGCACTCTATTTTCTACCCGTTGTTGTCATTGATCTATCCATAATTTTCGTATAGTTATTATTTATATTGTTCTTCTATTTTAATCTGAGTCACCTTCAATTTCTTAAACTTGAAAGTCTCACATCAAGTTCATCCGCATTAAATATCCCATCCATATTAGCCTTTGATCTTTTATGTAATCGACTCTATAACGTTGTTTGTTATTAGCTTCATTAGTTCTTGATTTGTTATTCCATATTTCGTATTCATTATTACTATTTATCTTGTACCGAATATTTTTCTTAATACTCTCACCCTCAAAGATTATTTAAATTCAAATTACTCTTTCCTCTTCATATTTCGGAGCTAACACTTAACATTGTAGGTAGAAGTGGCCATCGCAGTTTGATTACAAGTACAGTATTTGATTGTGCATTTTTGATACCCAAGACTCGAGTAACTTATTTGTTGATATTGGTTGTTTTAGAGGATCACTCTCCCATTTTTACTCTCCTAAGGAACTCAGTACTAGACCCACCATTTGCCATAGAAAAGATTGATCAAATCACCTATTTTGCTCACCTAGATGCCGTAGTTTGACTGTAGCCAATAATGAGCAACTGCAAAGAGTTTTAAGTCGAAGTATTCAAGAGTTTCTGTCTCATTTACTCTATGTCACTTTTCATTCGCTCTGGCCAGAAAGTAATTATTAATATTGTATAAATTATATCGATATTGTACTGAGCATCGTTTTATATTTTTATTTACATAC
This sequence comes from Argyra leucocephala, assembly GCA_963942445.1. Classification (NCBI taxonomy): domain Eukaryota; kingdom Metazoa; phylum Arthropoda; class Insecta; order Diptera; family Dolichopodidae; genus Argyra; species Argyra leucocephala. Next base: position 25,024,272 of record OZ012677.1, on the reverse strand, counting down.
TAAAATATGTAAAACAGTTTAACTTTCTATAATCCATATATACGATAAACAAATAAGCACTTAATAGAGAGCATGAACAAGGGGCTCCAAAAAGGAGGGCTGTCAAAAAAAATGTTTTCAAAGAGCTTCTCGTATCACTTTCCTTTAAATTATGAAAACTGTATTACGTTTATATAGATTGCAATTATTGCATTTATTATTCAAACCTAACCATAATTTTTAATCTTAAAGTGTATTAATTTTTTATTTTGCAAGATTTACTCTTATTTTCTGGTTTGAAATATTTAGAGTCAGTATCATAAAATTAAGATAAAAACAAAAATTATTTTGTTTGCATTTCTTTCGGTCCAGTTTTTTTACCTGATGTTAATGAAATTAAAAACAAAGTGTTCAGATAGTTCTTTTTTTCAAAATTGCGATTTTATTGCATTGAGATTAAAACATTAAAAGTTCATTAACAGTGTGTATATGGGTAGGTAATTTAACTGTAATAAACATAATATTTAATTTTTTTTTTTTTTGAATTCAGAGTCGTTAAACAAAAAAATGAGATGGAAATTTTTAAGCCTTTTGCAAGTTGTTTTCTTCTTTTGAAATTATAATTGAGGATGTCCATGTGTCCATTTATAAGTTTTACTGACGTGAACATTTTTATCATTACAGGTATTCGACATCATTTTTTTGATATATAAAAATAACTTTTAGTAGTTAATTGCGGTAAAACGATATTGGGAATTAACTGGGGTAGATAAAATTGTAATTCAAATATGATAAAGACAATAATTGAAATTAATTAAAACACAGAGATCGGTTTTAAAAATGGTTTTCATGAATTTTGTGTCATCTTAAGTGGCATCTTTAAGTAATCTAAATATTGAATATTAAATGTGCTCTAGTGAGTTCAGTTCCACAATTTGGTAAATATAACTTAAATATTATTGAAAAAAAATTAAATCTGGGAATGATTATTAAATCCGAATTCAAGAGTGAAATCAGCAGTATATTTCAGTCTTGGATTTGAATTTAATAATAATTCTCAGATTTAAGGTTTTTTTTAATATTGGCTAAATAGTGAGGCTTACTACTTTTTTTGACTGGATCAATAATATTGTAATTTGCATATTGTAAGAACGTTAATTTGCTCCAAACTAGTTTATTAACTCATGATTCTTAAAATGAGAGTCTTTAGCTAGTTATTGCTACATAATTGAGTAATTAAAAAGTAATTTGAGTCTAAATGTATATTTAATTTTATGATTAAGCCGACATCAGTTTTAAAGTTTGATAACATAACATATTCTGTTAATCATAACATTACATTTACATAACAGAATCGTAATAGTAAAGAAAGGAAAATTAATTGAAAAGTAAAGATGGCAAAATAGAAAATTAATATTTGTATATGCCACAGTATAGAAAACTTAAACTCTGAACTTCATTAATCAAATTTTGGTTTAATGAGTAAATCCACAAAAAACAAAATCTATAATGACTTTGAAAAATCGCCGAAATAAGGAGGAGAAGGTTATCAGTCTGAAAAAAAATTATATTGCCTTTTTCCAGAATCTTAATAAATAATAACGGAATCAATTTATTTCCGGAAAAGGGCAATATATTTCTTTTAATACAGTTTGGTAATCCTGTCTTAATTAAATAATATTTTTTTTTGTTGATTTCAGTTTGTGAATTTAGTCACCAACGCGCAAATTTTATCAAATTTACTGCAAAAATATTTACCAAAATTAGAATGTTTACTAAAAATATATAGAATTAGAACTAAAGTGAGTGTCGAATTGCTTAAGACATTAGTTTGTTGTACAGTGGTTTTAAAGCACTGTGAAAGACATTGATTAGATGTTATGAGTGCATTTGATCAATATTATAGGAATAAACGATTATGTAGCTACCTAAACATTCATCATGGGTACGGAATTAATCGTAGATAACTAACTTCTCTTATCTCAAATAAACAAATTTAGATATTGTATTAATTTTTTTTCTTCCTTACTCCTTTTTGAAGCATGGGGCTTCCACTTGACATTTTTATCGAACTCGATTGCTAGCTGCTGTTTTTACTGTATGTTATGATTGTTTTTTTTCCAATTCTTGTTATATAGTCCTCCGCCAGGTGTTCTTTGGACGATCGGGTTTTCTTGTGGGTTCCATTCTCAATAAGCTCATTCGCGCGATGTTGTTTGACAGCTTTCTTCTCAGTGTATGACTTATCCATCTTCATTTCCTTCTTCTGATTTGTTTCGATATGGCTTCTTCGCCGGTTAATATCCAGGAGCGTCCTGTTGCTTATTCTGTTTGGCCAGAATATTCGGCATATTATACTTAGACATTTATTAAAGAAAACTTGTAACTTCTTGGTGGAGGATTTTTGATGTTAATCAAATTTCAGTGCCGTATGTCAAGATTGATTTTACACAAGACCTGAATATTCAAAGTTTAGTTTCTCCGGATATTTTACTGTTCCTTCATATCGGTTATAATCTTCTAAATGCTGCTCTTGCTTTCTTAAATGTGTTTTCTACGTCTTCTTGAACCCCGCCATTAGTAGCTATGATACTTCCCAAGTAGCAGAAGTTGTTCAGTCTTCTTTAAAATTTAGATGTTCTGGGCTGGTGTTATTTTTTTTCATTGTTTTAGTTTGCTCCAGGTTGATTTTTAGTCCGACATTCTTGGCAAGTTGTTTCAGATGTTCGAATTTGCTCTATATGTATCTGAATTTGTACAAGAGAAGACAAAAATATCATCTCCGTCATTTGTGACTCTCTTTTTTTAGCAAGTTTCTAGTACATCATCTAGGACGATTGTGAAGAGGAGTGGTAAGAGTGGAAATCCTTGTTAGACTTCCGATGTGACAGTGACGTAAGCGCATTTTTGTCCCTTGCATATTACTGATAGAAATATGTATATATATATATATATGTATGTCAATTTTAATTTAAAATCCAGATAAATCGACATAAAAAATGCAATATGGTTTTTTCCAATTCAAAGTGGGAAAATACAAATTAGCTTTAATCTATTTTCAGTTGCTCAACATTCCAAAAATCCATGCATTTAATTTATTTTTTTATTTTTCCTTATTTTCACCACAATCAATTTTTTGATTATAAATTTGTAAAATTTCATACAAAATGATTTTATTTTTAAAAAAAAAGTTTTAAAGGCTTACCGCTGCCGCACGCATGTACAAATTAATTTTCTTGGTATTTTCATTTCTTAAATAATATCGTCATTAAATTATGTCGAGAAAATTTTTTGAAAATTTTCCTATACTTTTGATTACTCATCCTCTCAACCTAAAGTTCCTAAAATTAATATGAAAAAAAAAAAAAAATTCCACAAGTCGATTACACAAATTGATAGACAGGTTTGATAGTAACTAATTCGTAAAAGAAAAAAATCAATATAACAAAATCATGAGCATATGAGTTTTATTAGTCACATGAACTTCTCAGAAGTAGCCTCATACTATCATTTTTATGTTCATTACTTTAATCTCTTTAAAACTTCCACTGGTTGTATATTCATATCCATTAAATGGTATAATTTTTGCTTGTTACCAACTGTCAATAACTAAAATGTGTTTAAAGAGTGTATTATTGTAATTATCAAATTCACAAAATCGTCATTACATAAGTAATTTCATTTTTTTTTATCAATATACCTTCCACGAGTATTTGTACACAAATGATGAATCTTTGATTTACTTAAACACTTACATGTATGCTTATTGCCTTGGTAGTTTCTTTATTTGATTTTCCATTTATTTACCAATTTTGTTATTTATCATCATTTTTCTATTAAATTGAAATCTAAACGACGATATAAATTATCGTACGTGCAATTTTATGTGAACTCATATAACAGTCTCAGTTTAAATTGTATTTGTTTTCCAATAGATAGACCGCATCACAACAGTATCGATTTGGAAAATTAATTTTAAGGGCCTTCAAATGTCAAAATAAAAACCAAAGTAAGAAACAAATAAATAAAAATACCGGTAATTATTAGGAGAATATGGTATGGTGTGGTATATACAATCATCATTTTCATCATCATCATCATCATCATCATCATCACAGGAAATCACAACTTAATATTAAGCGAGATTTTTTCGTTTTTTATTTTTGTTTTCTATTTGAAAACTTCAATATTGACGGATGAAGGTGGGTCGTCGTCGCTTACGTTGTTGAATTATTGGCGTGTTGTATTAAAGTCAAAGATTTCATCATAATTATCAGTAATCATTGGGAATATCATAATAATGTATACATAAAGTATTATATATATATATATATTTATAGATATTGCCTTTCATTTTTGTTTGAAATTTTATTTTTCTGGTTGGTTTATCTTATAGTATTGTAACACTAATTTAACGGTAAATACATTATGAGATTTTTTTTTGTCTATGTATTGAGTAGATTAGATTGACCATATGTTTTAAATTTTGCTATAGCATTATATAGATTTTGTTAAAATGTTCCGGTTTTGAGACAAATTAAATGTATGAAATTTTAAAATGCTATAAAATGTAAGGTGTTCATATATACTAATCTAGTACAAAATTTATTCCAAATTCGGGGTTTGTTTATTAAAAAAAGAAGTTAAATAAGATTAAATATTGATTAAATAATAAAAGATTAAAATTCTAGGTAGTTAGTATACCTATATGTATTATTATTTTAAACTGTTATGGTATAAACTGTTCGGATATGCTTGATAATCTGGTACGAAATTGCTTGCGTACTCAAAAAATTATATTTTATTATTGCAGAGCTGTGTTCAATTGTAATAAATTGATTTTGAAAATTTTCTTGTAAACAACATTGTTGTTAATTAATTTCCATGTCCCGCCTTCACTTGATGAGGCCACAAATATTTTTTTTTTTTTATATATTGTTGGATTAGTTTAAGTTAGGCAAGACAAGTATAGGTTTATTTTTAATAAATTACATTAAGTCTAATTAAAAGGAAAATATGTTTAATCCAATAGCTGTTTTGTAAACTTAAAAGACATCTGAACTATATGTTATGTTGTCAAAAAGCTTAAAATGCAAAAATCACAAGGCAATTTTTCACTTAACAAATTTGCAATTCGTAAACATCGATTTAACAAAAATTAAAAAAAAAATGTTTCTTTGGCAAAGATTTTGTAAATTAATACTATTGAAAATTTGTTGTTTATGTTATCAACATTAATAAAGTACCATATCATAGCTTTTACTCAATTGCAAAACAGGCAAAAACAGAGTTTTAATAAATGATACGCGGTAGTTGTATTTTTTAGCGTAATCGCTATTTGATACAAAAAAGAAAATATCTCCTTTATCCAGAATTGGGACCCGTATATACATAAAAATTTTACATCTATATATTCTTTTTGACAAATGCGTATTTGTGAAACAAATTTTTTGTAACGTGATGTTGGAAATGTGATTTTAGGTCAATTGCAATATACCCGTTACCTCCATAAGGTATAATACGTACGTATTATCGATATATTTTTAATAGCCTTCTCACTGTTTTTATTATAACTCAAATAGTAATCAAAAAATTTTTAAAAAGTATATATTTTCAGAAAATGTAGACCTTTTTCAATAAAATACAACTTTAAAATTAGATTTTGAACAATATTTCTGAAAATTATAGAAGTTGAAAATATCAGAGTCATATGGCCGTAATATCGATATAATGAAAAATTTATGTCACTAATATCGATACATAGGTGTACCTAATATGGATATATAAACGATACGCAATTTTCAAATTGAACTATCAGAATAAGAACACACAGTTAAGCATTATTTTTTTTAGAATTTTTAATGTTTTTTATCGTTTATCATAATAGCATCGAAAACTAAAACAAAAACAAAACGAAACATAAAATATTAATTCATAATTTAGAAACATAATATTGAACCTCTGAAAGATTACTGGCATTAAAATATGTTATTAGGTTATTACTTTGTCAAAGCATTCAATAGGCATTTTCTTTGTTATTGAACTTGATTTTTAGTCAAATTTTGGGGGATTCTCTGTGAAGTATTCGGATGTCTTGTCAGCAAGCCCTCATATCAATGTCGCCCTGGCCTACCATTTTTAAATGTATTATTTCTATTATACTGATCCTTTGTAGTTAGAAATCCAGCACTACAAATAAGTAAGAGCGATTTTCCTTGCAACTGACTTTGAATTTTCCTTGCTTTTATCAACTAAAGTTGATAATAGAATTTTATATAATTTACTGGCTTTATAAACTGTCATACCATTATTACACTTCCTTTATTGCAGTCTTCAAATCTGCTTCAATGTATTTTCTACGTTTTTCCATTTTTTGATCCTGTTTGGAAAAATAATATATAATAATAAGTAACAACTTACTTAAATTTAATATTATTAGTATTTCAACCTATGTATATTCATTCAGATAATAGTTTATTAAGTTTGTTGATAGAATCATGATTGAACATCATATCGATAGAAAATTTACCTAATATCAATATACGACAAGTTAGTCAACTGACTTATTTTTAGCAGATTAAAATTTATAAATCAAAATAATACAAAATAAAATTCGTTTCGAGATCTTATAGATTATGCACATTCATAGTTAGCCTTGGTATTTAAAGTACTTATTTTAAAGTAATTAAATTAAATTGTAAAATTTAGTTTTTGTTGCTTATTATTGAACTATGTGTATATAGATATTAGGTACATGAACAAAAAATGATGTGTCTAATTCTGATATATATTATTTTACATTTTTTATTAAAACTAAACACTTTTAAATCAAAAATTTTTAAAATTTAAATTTTTATTACTTAATTCTATTTGACAAAACTTAATAATATACTATTAAAACAACTACTTTTAGAAATTTTAAAATATAAATTATTTTCTCATTCAAGCAGTTATTTCTTATTTTCTAACAAAAACCATTCGGTTCTCTAAGTTTATAGACTTAAATTACATTTTCTCACGAAATACTTTAAATATTCTCGCCAAATTTCACAAAATTTGAAAATTAATGTGTCCGAATCAAATGCCACTTCAACCGTCGACTTTGATGAAAATAAACGGAAGTTATTTATAAAATGATGAAATATATCGATATTACGTACATTTACCTTATTGTTTATTTATTTTCTAAGTATATGGTCTCTCTAATATATTTACATGTACATTACATTTTATGTCTATATGTTAAACTATTTTTCAATCAATTAAAATGTTCATCAAAAAATGTTCAATTGATTTTCTTTTATAGTTTCTTGGTGGAATTTTTTTTTTTTTGCACGAAATTATAACACACAAATACTAACAAATAAACCAATTCCTTGTATAATAAAAGTGTTTGCTACTTCTTTGTAAAAAAAAAGGACTTGAAGGTTTTTTTTTATCAAAAATATACCGGTGATTTATTTTTGTATATATATGAATGTTTGTTTTGTATATATATATATAAAAAACATTATTAAACGTCATAAATTATGTCATTGTTCGTTCATCTAATGACAATTATTTACCCTTATGTGGTATGTTTTATGTCATTATATTGTCTATTGTCTTGCAAATTGTCATTTTATTTCACTTACTTAAATATAAAAAAATAAAATTAGAAGACTTATTAGAATCATAGGAAATCGATTTTTAGATAAATATTGTGTTGTGAGGCACAGATATTTGTTTTTTAAAATTTAGGTATTAAATTAATTGTGAATTATACAATGGATAGATTTGTAACGGTTTAGTGAAAATTGTATTTGGAATTAATATTTTTTATTATACAAAATTAGTTTAACCCGTTTAGTTTAGTTTAGTTTAGTTTTAAAATTGTTTATACTCAAATTTACAATGAAAGTGTTTTAACATATTACAAATATAGAACAATTTTTATATAAATTTACATTACAAAATATAATAGAATAGTTGGTGACGCTTAGTATTTTTCTTGTAAATATTTACTTAGTGGTGTCTTACATTTTGGAATGAAAATTACAGAAGAGTTAAAAGCAAGTAATAATTATTCTTTGGTTTAAATTTTAATTTCGTAAGAAACATATGGATACATTTTTTACATGTCAATTGCAAAACAAAAAATTCTAATTGTGTCAAATTAATCATCGAAAGAGTTCCGAGTGCATCCAGTTTGAATTTTTTGTTGATACAGATTACTGTAAAGGATTACATAAACTATATTAACAATATTTAAGCCTTAAAAACTCCAAAATATGAAATGAAATTTGTTTTCAGGCTCTTTACGAGTAACTAATTGAACAAATAAAAATATGGAAATATTTTATTTAATAATTTAGAAACCATGAAATTAATTTTTGGAAAGTCTAATAAAAAAAACAATCAATAGTTCGTGACATAAGCTTCTTAATTGTGTTTTAAGGGCTGTTTATGGAATTTTCGGCATCGTCAATATGTACTTGAAATTATTTTAATTGAATTATAGTTGTACTTTAACATTATTTAGTTTGTAGTTACCTCTCGTATACGGCTAGAGAGGGTTTACTTATCTTCTGCAAGTATATTCGAAATTTATACATCTTATTTTTTTGTTTTGTTTATTGAAATTGTCAATTTATCCCGAGGTGGTTTAGTTCAGCAAGATGTTACTGATTTTTATCTGTTATTTGAGTTCAATAGAAATGAGAAATTTATTGAAGATTAATCCTATTTTGAAAAATATATATTACAGGGTAATATTCTCCATCCTTAAGAGATTTTTGTTTTGGAACAAGCAAAATATGAAATCTTACATAATAAAAATTGTGTAGTTATTTCAAACTGTTTGTAGAAATCTGTTATTCTCGTAAAGTGTTGTTTAGCTCTATTCTAAGCGTTTTTTTCTGAATATAGAAAATAGATTTGTCAACTGACAATGTTTATACACTAATGGAGACATCTATGTTAGTAGGTACTGCATTTTCGAATTGCTGAACGGAAAAAAGTACAAAAATTAAAATAGAAAAAATGATTTTTTTAATAAAAATATAGAAAGGAGAGGTGTATTGATGCATTTATAGTAATTAATAAAATAAAATTTACAAATGTAAAGTAATTTTTACGCAAACTAATTTTAATCACTTAATATTTGACTTAATTTTTGTTACAAAATAATTAATATTAAATCCAATTTGTTTTAACAACACAAAAATTAAAAACTTTAAAAATTTTACACTTTAAAATCATTTTTTGGTAGTAAAATTGTCACTGTCAGTGGCAGTACTGCTAGATAACCTGTTTAAAACTGCTTAAAGTTGTTATTCATAATAAGAAAATTTGGTTGTGTTTTAAGGTACACAACTAAGCTAAAAGGTGTTGTGAATCGTAATAGAAAGCATCATAAATTTAATTTATAACTTTGCAGTTGTGTAAAAATTCTAAGAATAGGATACATAGTTAAAGATTTACAGACATATTTTATACACTGCTTAAGCTTATTAGAGACCCATTGAAGGCAGAAGAGATGAAAGTTATTTGCAGAAGCAAATATTCATATAATACACGCAACCTTTTCAGATCTATTGTACTTAGAAGCAAATCTAGTGACTCCGAAATATAAGAAATTGGATTAAAGTGACAAATATAGGAAAATTATTGCACATAACACCAAAAAGAAAATAGCACCTATGTATATTCAGATAGAATTTGATATTATTTATTCGAGAAAATGGTATATCAGGGGCTTCTAATATAATAGGTATCAGTCAGTTTACGAATCCTACAATTAATATAAGCATGACTATAAAAAAATCATAATATAAGCATGTGCTGTAGCTACTTCTTTATAAATTTGATCATATCCAATTAGTCATTCTGAGTGATCTAATTCTATTCCTACAATAATTCTGAGCTCGGGATCTAATAAAATAAAGTGTTCCAATATTACAATTTGCGAAACGTAGTGAACAATATCAGATGATCGCTAATATGCAGTGGGGAATAGGTATAGTACACAAAGTGAGAGGAAAACACTGTTTAATGCTTATCTACTTTACACAAACATTTCAGATTTTACTATTTAATTCCGGACAATACTGGGTGTTTCGGAACATGTGTATGAGCTTTTTAAGAGGGGAAGCAGCCCTGGTATTTTGAAATTTTAAATCAAAATTTTATTAACTAAATCAAGGGTGCTCTATCGATTGGTGATATTTTCAACTTCCGGGAAGGACCGTAAAAGGGTTTTTTAAGACCAAAAATTGCCGAAATAGTTTTAAATCGGAGATTTTAAATGGGAAGGGGTACTTTTTTATGCAAATTCGGATTTTACGTCAAAAAATAAGAAACTTTTGTTAAGGAAATTTTTTTTTTGTTTTTTAGTTTAAACTTTTTAGGTACTTAAAAATGAGATAAGAATTATATTCTAATATGAAAAACAAATTTATTTATCAAAATGATCATTATTAATTTTTTTTGGTTTACAAAATGAAAATATGTTGGATTTTTGTTTTATATTTATTAAATTTAAAGAAAAGTAATGAGAAAAAAAAATCATTTAATATAAGTTTCTTATTTTTTGTCGTAGAATCCAAATTTGCATAAAAAGATACCTCTTCCAATTTAAAAATCTCGATTTCGGCCAATTTCGGCGATTTTTGGTCTTAAAAACCGATTTTTGGACCTTTCTGGAAGTTGAAAATATCAATAGAACACCCTCGATTTAGTTAGCAAACTTTTTTTAAATTTGAAAATAGCGAGTTCTTTCTTTCCTAAAAAGCTGTTACGCATGGTCTGACACGGTATAACTAATATAAAATTTCTAGAACTGAATGTTGAATTATTTATATAAAAAAAATTATAAATACTTTTTTTATATAAATCTATTATTAATAAACAATATTAGATGGTAAGTTATGTTAATATTATAAATAAATATTTTTAAACCACATCAGATTAATGGCCTTTTGAGCAACAATTAACAAACAAACCAGACTGTTAAACAAAAAAAATCTATAATAAGTAATAAAATTTTTTATACCAAATTGCAATTTTTAATAATTTTATATTTTATAAAATCAATTTTAGAAAAGTTGAATTTTATGCAAATTTTTATGCAAATTTATAAAAACTTAGTTATAAAAAGTTTTTATAATATACATTTTTTAAAAAAATCTTGTTTAACGAGTTTAAATTCCATTAAGAATTAAAGTATATTATAGATTTCTGTTGAATTCCATTCATTCAAAAAAGCTTTTTATTATTTTTTTTTTTATTAATTTACGCGTTATTATAATAATATTTTTTTATTAATGAATTTTTAAAAACTACTCCTCTAAAAATATATATATACACTAACTACATGAATTTAAATCGAACTAAAATTTAAATTGAACCAAAAAAATTATTATTTTTTGTTATTATTATTTTTTTATTTGTTTGTCTAAAGTCATTTAACACCCACCCAATGACCTAAACAAGTCGACATCAACTCTTTTTAAATTATATATAAATATACATATACGTATAGATTAATACAAATTAAGACTAGTATAAAATTTCATTCAAAAACGCCAAAAAACCTTTCTAGACTTATTTACTACTCAATAAAATTCCATAAACACTCAAATTACAAAAAAAAAAAAAATTATTAAAATATTTAATAACTAACAAAAATTCAACTGTTTGTTATTTTTTTTTTTTTTTTAGTTAAATATAAAAATGAAAGGTAGTACATATATCATCTTATTGTAATTATTATTGAAATCCCCATGTATGTCGGTGTATATATGGGGTCTTTTAATTTAAGATGAATTCAAGAAAATAAAAAAAAAAACAATATCATACACATTGTAAGTTTGATATACACATATACATATATATATATATATATATATATTTTATATATATATATATGATACGGAACCCACGTAAATTATCACAGATTCCAAATAAAGTTTTTTTTTTAAAAAATCGAGATTAACAAGAATTAATTACAAGTATTGGATTTTGGTGTTACTCGCATAATAGTTAAATATCGTTTTGAATTCTACAAACACCTAATATGGTTTTTGGATATTGGGAGAAAGATGTTGAACAGTTGATTTTATTATTGTATGTGTGAATTATTAAGCCTACACATTTTAATTTAATTTTTTATATTTGTTTTTATTTATTTTTTTTTTGATCTAACCTAATTTGGAATTTATCAATGAAATTGAGTTTTTCTGGTGAAAAATTTTGCAAAAAAAAATAAACTTCAAAATGAGTGGTTTTTTTGTTTTAATTATGTTGAAAGATTCTTTTAAAAATTGTGTTAGGGTCGTTTATAATAGTGGAAATGATGATTTTTATTAATTTTTTGTTTTTTTTTAGCAAAAATCCGTTTTGAACATTAACAAATCTATTAGAATCATTTTTTGTTAGACCTTTGAATCAAGAATACAGACAAAATAAATTTTTGAACTGTCACATGAAATACTCCCTTCATTATTTAAACTGATAGTTGGTATATTAGTCCCAATGTCACCTGTTAGACCTATTGTTAGTATGAATTTGAACTAATTGTTAATTGAAACAAAACTCACCAATAAAAAAATTTAAATTCAGTAATAATTGATAGAATCTATAATATTGACATTTAATTGTTGACAGTTGATTGGAATAAAATCACTTGTCAAGATCACAGTTGACAGAAATACACTGGGACACTTAAAGTCTTGACATTTAAATGGGTATGATTTTTATTAACAAAGACTATCTTGTTTTTGATTTAATTTAATTTTATTTGATGGATTTGGAGATTTCGGTCCTGTGCTCTGGGGCATCAAATAGGAAACAAAAAAAAATGCAAGATATAAAAAAAAATGTAATACGAATAATAAAGTAGAGATCGATTATAAAATATTATGTGATATAATGTTTGAAATTTTGATGCATCAAACTTTAACCCACTTATATTTGTTGTTAAATATAATAAACATTATTTAATTAACTTTGAGTTCGAGCGCGTCAAACACAACAAACATATTTTTAAAATTAATAACTTGTTTTATTTATTTTATTTATTTGTTTCATTCTACTGGGTAGAGTCCCTTACAGATTTTGCTTATAAAATATTAAAAACTAAAATAAAATAAAATTTGAAATAGAAAACAAAAATTCTAAAATATAGAAATAATTTCAAATATAAAATAACATTAATAATAAGATGCATTAACAATTTCAAGTTAAAAATAACATTAATTCAAGAAAAGAAATTAAAAAAAAGAAACATTCAGACTTAAGTAGTATAAATAAATATTAATAGTAATAGCAATAGTAATTATAAAAATAGGCAGTACATTCAAATGATAATAGAGAATAATTTTAATAAATTTGTAGAATCTATAATTATAACTGACAAGCATTTAGGGACCTGCGCAGTAGACACCTTTTCATTTTATTTCGATTCTCCTACTCCTTAATGAACTTCTGATATAATATATAAGATGTATATATAAAACAAAAATGCGCACACAGTTGAAAATTTTGCACTCATATGATTTTATTATAAGTGAGATCTTGACATGTGTACTTGCAAATGAATCTATGTACATATGCAAAAAAAAAAAACAAATTCATCTAAAATAAATAATATAAAAACAACAAAAAAACAAATCACTTGAATTTTTCATTTTTATCTTTTAAAGTAACTGTTTCTAAATTTTGGTTATTTTTAGTAATAATATAGTTTTTATTAAAATTATGTATTATGTAGGTATATATATACATACCCCTTTAATGACAAAACTTTTTAGTTTTAGTAATTTTATCCACTAAATGTCACTTAGGGAATATATCGGAAACGAAGCAGTATATGAGGGACGTGTATTTATGTGTCCTAAATAAAATTTACTAACCACAAAACTTTTGATTAAACACGAATGGTTTCTGCTGTATCGTGCCAAGTCTATGTCAGTACGTAAATTACTGTTTTTTTAAAAACTTTAAATTTGACTTCAACTTGAAATATAATTACTCAACAGGGGCCCCTAGTCTAATTAATTAAAATTAGAAAAATTATTGTAATGTATAAAAACTGTGATGATTTTTCTCCTAAAAACGAATCTACTCTAGTTGAAATCAATTACTAAAAAACTGTTATTAAATAAGCGCTGACATTTTGCTATAGGTTCGGAAAAACCATAGTTCGTTCTATGACTTTGAACATATAAAAATCTTTGGTTTCTGAAATTGCGCACTGGAGCATAGATATTATAAAGGTGAAGAATAGATGGACATCTTATTCTGCCAGATAAGATATCATAAGAAAACATCACGGAAGCAGCATTTCGCCTATAGCCACAACAGTAGAAAGCTTAATAAGTTGACATTTCGCTAAATATCCAGTAATATAAGGTTGCCAGTTGAATTTACGTAGACAAAACCTAATCATATTCTTTTGAACAGACTGTATTCTCTTAATATGTTTATCATAATAAGGCATCCAGATCGGACAAGCATAATAGAGGTGAGGACGAACGAGTGCAGAATATAAATTTTTTAATGTATAAGGATCAGAAAATTGGTGTGAGTTACGCTTAATGAAACCTAACATGGAAAAAGCTTTAGAAGTAATTCGATCTATGTGAGCATTAAAAGTTAATTTATTATCGAGAATGATATCCAGGTCTTTTGTTTCACAGACATGTTCAATAACAGAACCATTGATATTATAATAAGATTCAATTAGAGTTTGCTTCCTAGAAAGTCGTATCTACTTGATAGCCTTTTTTTTTTATTGCATTGAAAAATGTGTGAAGAAAAACTGCTAAATTAGTGGATATATTCCATTCATAAAGCCATGCTGATTTGGAGATATGTGTACATCTATACTAACATATCCACTTTCGATTTTTTTTTATTTCAATTGTGATTTGTAATTCGAGCACAAAAGGGTTAATCCAAAAAAACTTCTAATGTGATTTTTTGAAGTATGAAAATAATTTCAAATGTGACATGTAGTTAATTGTAATAAATAAGTAGTTATATAAAATTTTATATTTTGTTCTTTTTAATTACCTTTTGGAAGTATAGGGTTTCGATAGCTTAGTCAAATCAATAATTTTTCACATAGGTGCTTATACCCCACCTATCGTCTACTAAAAGAAACTAATTTGATAACATTAAGTGCTTATTCTACATCTTAAAATTACATTGTTATTTTCGGCCCACCTATCAATTAGGCTTTATATTTAAGTGTTGCGATGGAACACTATTTCGATCATTCACAATTTTGTGTGAAATGTGGAATGAATATGGGGAGAAATTTCTATGAAACATGAACACAAACAAAATCACTATGAAACAAGTGACAACTGCGATAGACAACTTGCTTGAGTTTTATAAAAAGATTTGGGAATGTTCTGTTCTATCTGAATCGGTCTGCAATCCATCGATTCATTCAAATTTTATAGCAAATGTATATATATAATTTCCAATTGATTGATTTTCAAAAACAAAAAATTATTGAAACTTAATTTATAATTTTAATTAAGAATCGAATTACATTTGTCAATACCCATTATATCAGTTTAATGATGATGTCATAAGCAGCCCATTTCAATTTCAATTTTTTTTTCCATTTTTTTTTAGATTTGGGCTTTAATATTTTTTTTCGGCGTATAAAATTAAATCAAAAATATAATAACAACAACATTAAAGTAAAACAATACTTAAAGTCAAATAGAATGACTTAGGTCAAGTTGTTAAGCTTTTTTTTTCTTCTTTTTATTTTACTTTTGTAACTTTAGCTGTTCGAATTTCTTGCCAAGTTTTTTTTTTTTTTGTACTTAAATTCTAAACGAATACAGCAGCAATTTTATTTTGTTGTAACTTTTTTTTTATGTTATTATGTTTTTTTTTTTTTTTGGTTTCGATTGTAGCCGCTATTTATTGTTGTTATTTTTGTGGTGGCGACTGTGATATATGAACTTATGTAAACAATAACTGTCGTGACCGAATTGAACAACTAGCAAAAACGAAAAAAAAAAAAAAACAATATAATAAAAACTAATGGGGGTGTACGTAACGAGTTTTATTTTATTTTTGTTGTTGTCAGTTTTAGCACAATCTTAACAACACACATCTAAATAGAATATACAATGTATGTAAGCGATTCTGTGGTCTTCATGTTCTGCGGTAAACGACCTAACCTTAAAGTTTTCCAAACTATTGTGTTTTGTTCTTTTTGGTTTTCTTGCTTTTATGTCGCTGTTTCACCTCAGTTGCAGGTAGATTTTGGATATTTTATTTTATTATATTTTTTTATATGGACTTTAAAGGATTTTGGTTGTTGTTGTTGTTATTGTTGCAACTTTTTAGTAATTTCTGTGATTTTATTTAACAAATAAAATATTTTTATAACATGAATTGTGCCACGTTCTTAGTGTGACATTTCATATTAAGATATTGTCGTGGGTGAATTCTAGTTGTACTTTGCGAATGTGTCATTGATCTTTTTAGATGATTACTTAAAAATATAGGTACATTATAGCTATTATAGTGACAAACAAACAGTTTGTATAAATTGAAATTTTTAAATTTTAGATAAAAGATAAAAAAATTTTAATTGTAAAAAAAAAGAAGTGTGAACATTTTCAATTTAAGTTGTAATTAATTTTGTGAAGTTGATTCTTGTATAGTCAATATTCAAGGATTTTATAACAAATTTAGGCTTTGTTGTACTCAATAGAATGTAAAATATAAATGATTATTGTCTGTTAATTATTCTGACAGTATTTGTTGTGTTGTAAATAATATGACAATTTTATTAAGGGTAAACTGAAGGCTGACGAACTAGCCCGGCGGGCAACATTTATGTACTGGAACCGGCAGTTGGTATATCTATTACGATAGAACCACCCTTAAGATTGAAACTAATATTCTATGGAAGCATATTGAAGACCACAGAGCCACCAAAATATATGCACCAAGAATAAACACCAAAATATTCAAATTCCTTCTAAGTCTCAATTGAGCAGACTGTAGGAAGATTGTGGACATATTTAGTGGTCATAATTATATGAATATAAACACATGTGTGAGCACTAAGTGATCATCTAACCTGTAGACACTGCCCGAAAGAGGAAGAAATCCCCACACATGTTGTAAGAGTGTGCCTAGCTCTTTCAAGGCTCAGACTCAGGCTGTTGGGAACGCATTACATAACCTCAGAAAACTTCTACATTTATCAAAAAGAACAACTAAGTTGAAGGATGGAGGAGGGCATAATGAGCTAAAATCCCAAATGGCGGCCATGACATATTAGGGTCACCTCCGTACGAGGAAAAAAAAGGCCTGAACGGTATTCTTAGAAATTTCAGTGCTTTACTATTATCCAAAGTTTATTTTAATACAAACTTCGTTGAAAACTATAAGAGTTAAAAAATGTAAGTGACTTGTAGTTCACCAGTCAAGAATTCGTAGTACAGCTTACACTACAGTACCTATAAATGGTAAACATAATTCAGGGTAAAAAGGGTACAGACCCACATGATATAAAGAATATATAGTATAATCTTCACTAATCATTCTAAGATGATCTGTAATTAATGTTTTCTTGCACAATTTCAATATTAGACAAATACTTGCTATTTTTGAATAGATTATGCTTGCTATTTTTTAATAGATCAAATAGAAAATCTTATCGGCTTATAAGCAGACCAAAGAAGCTTCAGAAGAAAAACTTGCCTTTTGGAAATCGTATATAGGCGAATGAGAGTAAAATTGACCACTAAAATTAAATTTGCAAATGTCAGAAACACAATTGAAATGCCATGCATTGATCTAGTATGTTACAACATCAACAATAGTGATATACAGGAAGTAAGTATCTTCTGATGGGTGTAGGAAATAATAGGAATTAAGAAGAATATTAATGAATCGATGAACTAAAAGATATATGAAAGATAAGACCAAACAGCAGATAAGTTTAAGCCTATTGAAATTTGGTGTAATTCAAAAGAAGTAAATTAGATCAATGTATTGGCCTATATTCCCCGAGTGGTGCTGATGACATGGTTAACATACATTTTACACTGCTTTACCTTCAAACTAATTTTGAGTTTGCACTCAAAGGGGTATGAAACGTATGTTATTCATGTCATCAGGAATATAGGCCATTGAGTACTGGCGCATATGTAAAATGTGTTTAAATAAAACATGAATATGAAATGTTTTTGTTCTTTTCAATTACTAGCCGAATTACAATTATTAGTTTTTACTTTGTTTAAACTTTGAACAAACTCGTTTCAGTTTAAATGAATTCGAAAATTATGATTAAGCTTTCTTCCATCGTTGTACATTTTTGTTCTTTATTTGACTTTTAATCAGAGATGCAAACCAAAAATTTTTTTCGTGTGGTTCGTTTTGTGTTTTTGGTTTTGGTTTGGTTCTGGTTCAATTTTGTTGAAAATAAAATTATTTATATACATTACAGATTACATATACTATATACAATCAGAGAAATTTAAAGTGCTATCTATGAATCAGTATTAGAAATAGAATTTAAATTGTCAAATAAAAATCATATGATTTGTAAACAATATTTACATTGACAAGTTTAATAAACAAAACCTATAAATATTATTATTTTATTAGAAAATTACATTGATTACATATTTTGTAAAATTAAAAATTATTAATTTTCGCTTTTTTAATTATTTCAGAGCGTATATTTTGCCTGTTTATTGATATAGCTATTTTCGTTTAAACATTTTAGAATTTGATTAATAATTCTGCGAAAACCTGTGTCCCCTTGCATTGATAATGGTATTCCATTCCGCGTGACCATTTCAATGCAGGCTTCTTTTAATTCATTGGCCGTCATTAAAATATTTATTTGTTGCCGAGTTTTATTAACTTTTTCAAAGATATTATAAATTCGAGTATTGAAAAAAAGTCAAATCAAATGTCAACATTTGACTTTTTTCTTATTAAATTTGACTTTTTTTCGTTCCCTATAAACTTATCTTCGGCTATCAGTTTTCTTTTATTAGTTATTTTAAAATTTAAAATGTTAAAAAATAGATTAAAACATGAACCAAACCGTAAACCACCATATATTTTGTTGGTTTGTGGTTCGGTTTCAGAATTTTTTAAAGAAATGCTTCGGTTTTGGTTTGGTTCGCCCAATTCATTATAAAAGTAGTTTGGTTTTGGTTATGGTTTTGTTTCGGAAAATATCAATGATTCAGTGGTTTTTTGGTTCGGTTCAAAAACCGGTTTGCATCTCTGCTTTTAATATTTTAATGATAGAGATATTACAAATTAAATCCATTGCACATTAAAATCTTTAGAAGTGAATTTGATTAAATTATCCTTAATATAAATCAAAATTGAATATTATCAAAAGAACTATTACAAATCCATATTTTTAACGGACCATGTAAACTATGTGGGATACTTAACTCACCTTCTATAACCGAAATTATTCAAAATTAATCAAATTTTTCAATTTAATATTTGAAAGAATTTATTAATTTTGAATTGAATTGAATTAAATTATGGGCGTAAATTTTTATTTATAGGAATTTTATATCTGAAAAAAAAAAAAAAAAAAATTTTTTTCTATTAAAAAAATTGCAAAATTATTGGTCGTAACTAAATGATCGTGCAATATGAACCAATAAAAAAAAAATTAAATTTTATTAAATTGATTATTTTATTTTTATTATTTTATGAATTCCAAACGTTTTTCAAAATGAGAAAATTCTAAACGCTTAATAAAAATATTGTTTTTTTCATTTTTATTCTATTCTTTTGCCAATTAATTACCATTTATTTGTACTATAAATATATTTAATTCAAGATTGCCATACAACAAAGTGGGTGGAATGTGGGATATATACATACAGTATAGTTCATTATTATAGCACCCTCTATACAAAAAAAAAAAATGAAATAATATTAATATTTTTTATTGACTATAACTCGAAATGTACACAATAGTAATTTACAAGCACTATCTGCCAGGGTTGTCGGTTTTAAATCAAATAAATAATAATAATAAGTATAAATATTTTCTGTTATATTGGTGAAATGGTATAAGATAATATATTTTATCATATTAAGGACACAATATGTTGCGAAAAACTAGTTTCACGAATAGAAAATTGGAATTTTAGAATGGCTTGCATAATCTTTGGATTTAAATTGGATGAAAAATATATGAGAAATAGTAGAAATCAGAGCTTAAATTGTTGTTACAGTGTCAATAAAATTATGATTTGGAATACACAATTACATACAATAGCTTTTCTTTAGAATTTTTATGGTGTATCTACTGATTTAAATTGTCATAGTAATTTGATGTCAATTAAAAACAGCTGTCATAATAATTTGATATCCACCCGCATAATAATTTTATTGCTGTAAGACTCTTGCGCACTCTTATAAGACTATTATAAATACTCTTATAGAAGTATTAGTATTAATTTGAGTGCTCCGCAATTGTTGCGAAACGTTATGAATACGTTATAGCACTAAAATAGAGAATCCTATAAGGTACCGGAGCAATAGCTATAATATTGTTATAGGATTAGTATACATGTATTAGTGTATATGTTTTTATTTTGAAATGATATTCATTTGAAATAATTTATGTTATGCGAGAGTGAGGAAGGTATTATTTTTTGGAGTTTCTGTTTATTTCCTGAGAAAGGGAGATAGATATTAGTTAATAATATAAAAAATGTCTTACTAATAAATAATATGTTTCGGTCAAAAATTATTGTATTAATATTTATAATTATTATGAACCAAATGCAAGATTTGGCTGGGAATGAAATTTCATTGACATTTATTATAAAAATAATTCGAAAAATGCAATGCTCTCCAAAAATAACCAATTTTTAAATAAATAAAAGAAAATATCTTTTTAAATTGCATCTTTAAAATATTTAATAATGTATGTTAATTAATGCATAACATCAAATTTGATATTTAAATAATTATTCTTTTAAGTGTTTGTAGAAAATAATGGCCGTCATAAAATATTTATCTAAAAGCTACAGTAAGTTTATTAGTAACATTATAGGAATACAGTAAAATAATAACACCACTACTGCTAGTCGAACAATTCTATTCTTATAACAACACTTTAACTCTTGATATAGGATTACGCACTTTTAGATTTATAAAAACATTGCTGTATCACTTGCGGAAAATCCTATTATAACAACTCCCGCAATTGCTATAAGAACAATCTTATAGCAATATTAATCACAAAAAACATCATTATAACACCCTTAGTGCTTATCGGGAGTCATATAAAAGTCTTGTAACACTAATTTTGTTTTTATAAAAATAAAATGTTACGTGGAATGTTAAATAATGTATGTTAATTAATACATAACATAACACAAATATTTATTCTTTTAAACAAAAATGAAATTTTTGCGTAAAGAATGTAAGATAAAGCTTTTCAGTTTTTCTTTATTTAAAAAAAAATTAATTTTTTACCATCTTTTGTAGAAAATAATGGCCGTCGCAAAATATTTATTCAAAAGCTATAGTAAGTTTATTATTAGTAATTACTGCTATTCTAGCAATTCTATTCTTATAACAACACTTTAACTCTTGGTATAAGATTACGTACTTATATCAACATTGCTGTAGCACTTGCTAAAAATCCCATTATAACAACTCTCGCAATTGCTATAAGAAAACTCTTATGGCAATATTAATCCCATTATTCACATAAAAACATCATTTTAGCACCTTTAGTGCTTATCGGTCTTATAGCACTAATTTTGTTTGTATAACAATAAAATGTTACGTGGGAATTAAAGACAGCTGTCATAATTATTGTAATTTCTTTAATGCCAAAACACAATGAAAAACAATGGATATTAAACAAAATATTACCACCGACACTTAAAAAATTTAATTTATTGGTTTATTTATTAAAAAAGTGAGAAATTAGTTATTAATTTCTGAAAATATTATAATTTTCATATTGTAATTTTTAAACAAAGATGTTTTACGAAGTACAAATTTTGTTTAGTTCTTACAACTCACATATGTAATAAAAGTGAATGTGAATCGCATACTAAATATTGAATATTAATAATAATAATAAAAAAAAAACAAAAAAAAAGCAAATCTGTTTATGGTTTGTGATCTGAAATAATAGATCCAATCCATATTCAACATAAATAGAATTGGAAATTTTATTAGTCCATCATTTCACTTTTTTTATTTTAAATTTTTAAAGCTGAGCTTAATGGCGTCTCATTTTTAATTAAGATTAAATAAGAGTTGGAGTTATTAAGTATTATTCAGCTTCTTGAAGAGTTTAATATTTATATTTGACTTGAAGTGAATACTAACTATGTGTTGGTCTTTTGGTGTCATTTTGTATGTCATATATTATGTTTTTGTTTTTTTAAATCTAAATATGAGCTGTTAAACTAATCAGAATCAAAATAGAAATTTTCTCAAGTAGTCCAACACTACAATACTTTTTGATAAGTTCCAGTAGTGTGTTGAAGTTAAAATGTTTAGAGTAAAATTTATTAAAATACCCCTAGTATTTTCACACTGGAGTATTGTAGTTGAACATTTTTACCAATAATTATTGGTATTAATTTTAGTTAAATGAATTTTTATTAAATTTGAATTATTGATAAAAAAACTACAAATCTGAAATAAATTTTCTTACTATTTTACTAATAAATGGTCGCATTTAGACGTTCGATTTGTAATCATTTAGACGTTCGTGTACGTGGTTAACAGATAAAATTTATAACTCATTTAATATTTATTTTGCACAGGGGGTGCAATAGTTATGAGCAATACTGTAGGTATACATTATTTATTATAAACCAAAATATTTATTTTTTTAATGGGTACTAAATTATTTGAAAATATAATAAAATTTATAAACTATAATAAATTCCATTCCAACGAAACCTAAATTATAATTTTAAAATATTTTTATAGATAATTTAGAAATTCTTTCAAATATACATAAAATATCTGCAAAAATATTTTTCAATTATTTCATTATGATTTTTTAGATAATTAAAATATTTATTGCGATAGAAATATTTGCGTTTAAAATATAAAGTTATAAAAAATTATTTATTGATATTTTAAAACGATTTTTAAGATGCTTAAAAATATTTTAATTAAAAAGTCATATATATATAGTGAACCTTATTCTTTGATCATCTGCAATTATTTAATATTTGAATGCATTTTTGAAATATTGAAATTTGAAGCTATGTATTGGGAATTTTAACTATACATACAGGGTGTTTCAAAACTAACTTGTAAGTAAATACATACATAATCAATTTGGTTGTAAAATTAATAATACATAAAATTAATATAAATTAAATTGTACTCATGTAGAGCAGGTCTATGCTCAAATCTATCAAGTTATAATTGATATAAAACTTTATTGTCATTTTAAATGTCTATAAAATTAAATGAAGTAGAATTAATCTAAATAATTAATTAGTATATCAAATTTGATCTGCTGATTTGAAATTGGTTACACAACGTAATTTTTATTTAACAGTTCAATATAAAAAAATCTACTAACCAACTGAAAATTATTTTTATTTATTTATTTTATTCACTATTTGATCATTACAATTCATAAATTCATTTTTTAAAAATGAATCCCTTTCTTATTAGCTTATTGTTATTTAACAAAAAAATAATAACATTATAAAAATTATGAAACAACAATTTTATTATCAAATAGTCAATCAAAAAAAAAAAAAATACAATAATAACATTTTATTTGAACAGCTTGAAATTTTTCTTTATTTAAATATTTTTGTCTTGATTTCAATATATTAAATTTCATCAGATAATTATGCAAAAGAATGTCATAATGACATTTGTCAAACATATTTTAATATAACTTTTATATATTGTAATGGTAAGTGACATTTTTGCAAATAAATTAAATAAATTCAATTAAGTTCACATCTTGAATTTACAGTGAAAAATTAAAACAATAGCAACAACAACAATAACAAGTTAAAAAATAGTTAGTCCATGAATTGCGTTTTATTAAGCAATTTCAATCAACTTTAATTTAAATCAATTGAAAATAATTGTTATATTGGAGAAATAAAAATATTAAAACTTTATAAATAAATAAATAAGTTAAAATTAAAAAAAAAAAATTCTTTAAGAAAAAAATTTAATTTACATTGTTTTGATTAGACTGTTCTGCTTATTTTAAAACAATTGACATCAGTAATAGTTTTCAATGTCATTCTTTCTTAAAGTCTATTATAGAAATTTGTAAATCAATGAAAATTCAATGAAATTAGGGTTAAAAAGAAGACATTTTGAAAATGGTTATAAAGGATGTTTTCACAAAATTTAAAAAAATATGGTCGATACTAAATTAACTCCAATTAAATTCAAAAAACAATTTTAACTAAGTAGGAACGCATATTTTGTATAACACATATATTATATCAGAATTTAATCGTATGTACATATAAGAAGTTTAATATTATTCTTAATTTTTTGCATTTAGGAAATTGAGGAAATGATCACTTATCTGTACATTTATTATGTTAATGTTTGCAAAACAAACACCAACACTTTAAAATTACTTTAGCCTAATTTGTTTTGGTTTTTTTTTTGTAGTGTGGTTAGTGGATACTAAAATACCATATAACTATACAAAAAATATTAATAAATCAAATACAATTTTTAAACTAAATCGCTTGAATTAAATTATAATGATGACACTCTTGATAGTTTAGTTTGGACATAACATTTAATTCGATTTTAACAAGATAAAGACCATTAAATTAACATTTTGCATATGTTTTTTCTGCTTTTGTTTTTATACATTTTAGTTTAATTTAATTTGTTTTTTCCTATACTTATATTTCAGAACTACTGCATTAATTTACAAATTTATATATATAGTTATTGTGTTGTGAATGTATACGTACAGATAGTATAAAAAAAAAATAAATGAAATATATTTCGTTTTAAATTTTCCATTTAAGGTCAATAATTTTTCTAGTGAGTTGAGAATAAAGAATAGTTTTCAAACTGTGTTTTTTTTTTTTCAAATTTGATTTGTTTTTATTTTTGGTAGTATGCTCACTGATTTATATTGCATATTTCTTATATATTTATATAGCGGTTCTGGAATAATTGATGTGCAATAAAAGTCCAATAGATTTTCTAGATTTAATATTTCGTACTTCGATATTTGATTTTTTTTGTTCCCAAAATAATTGAATTCGCACTCTGCCGACGTTTAGCGGTAGAGATAGTTTATTTTGCTCTATACTTATACTACTCTATACACTTACTATATACACTATTTTACTTATAAAATTATTTATAAAATAATTTGTTTACTTTTTCATTAAAAATTTAGAAAAAACACACCTTCTAAGATAAAATCTCGGACTTAAAATAAATTATTAGTCGTAAAATTCTAATTTTTTAACAAGAGATGCGCAATAATATTTATTTATTGAAAAAACAATTCAAAAATTTCATTTGAACAATAAAAACCAAAAATACAACGAATTTATCAAGTGGTCGGAATGAGGAGGTAGAACGGAGAACGGTGTCATTGCGTTATTACCATATACACTTATTATATACTATAAGAAGCTACTGGTGTTGTAGTTTATCTTGAAGTTAAAATGTTAGACCACTTCATATAAATTTTTGAAACTTATAGAATTTTCTTATTTCGTTATTTGAACTTCAATAATTTGACAGACGTAAAAAAATATTTAATTCTTTGACAGACGTAAAAAAATAATCAATAATTTGACAGACGTAAAGAATTATTGTAATCATCTTCAGATGCTTCCTTTTATTAATCCTAACCAATAAATTGGAATTTGAATATTTTTCAATTACATAATGATGATAATAATAATAATAATAATAATTCTTTATTTCATTAACAACTTCAGCTATAACTTACATACTTAATTTACAAAATTATAAAATAAATTAATTCAGATTTCTTAGCCTAGTATTTTAATGAAATAGCTAGGTTTAATCTGTTATCCAAACGATAAGTGGCGATTGAACCCTTAGATAAAAAAACAAATCAATTTATTAATTATATCCTTTCTTTTCTACTATTCTTTATTTTATTAATTTCACTAATCCATAAATTTGCCTAATTTTTATTTCAAATGTTTTTAAATAATATTTATTATCGTTGACGGTTTATGTTGCTGACGAAAATTATTGCTATGAAGAAAATTAATATTTTCGCAATCGAAATTTATAAAAATTCAATTAACAGCTTAAATTTTTTTTGACTTATACTACTGACAGACAGTTAATATCGATATTATGATACCAATATTCTAATATTCTCTATATCATAATATCAAAATTAAGGTCTGTGATACACACAAACGTAGATAGAATCCATATTTTATTATTATGACGAAATAAAATGGAACATCAAATTTTTTTTGCATTAATATTAAATTTTCAAAATAACAAATAAATAATTAAAAAATTAACAAGTGATGAACAATTAAAAAATTTAATTTATTTAAAATTTGCTACTTTTTTTATTTTTATCCATTTTTATTTAGACTTGACAATATTTTTTTTAAAACAAATTTTGTTTGTCATGTTATGTCAAATCTTTAATTTATTTATATTTACATTTATTACAATTATCTCTAGCTACTTGGGCAATCGGTATTTTGTTAATTTATTTGTTTTAAGTACTAACAATTAAAAAAATAATTGACCAGACTGCGCTGATGACCAACATTTCCGTGCTAATTTGTAATTATTATGCGTCATTTGTTATTAATATCAATACTACATTTATATGTAGTATTCATATATATTCGGTAACATAATGATAATATTACAATATCGATATTGCATGTCTGTCAGTCAGTAGTATACTTTTCTTTGACTGTAGTAAAAACACAAATGTATATATACAAAATCTGCTTGGGATATCCATACGTATATATAAAAAATTAAAATAAAAAATTTCTGATATTAAAACCCTTATCCCATATGTTATCCATTTTGTGAATATCTCAAAATAATTTTAATATTTTATTCGCATATAAAATTTTACACTTTGAGATTCACTGACTTAACAAAAAAAAAGTAATCATTTTCTTATTTTTGTATCTTTTATATATATATATATTTAAATTAAATTATATTTTCAATATATTATTCACAAACATGAGACTACTATAATAATCTGAAGCATTGAATTCTACTTTAAACTGTGTCTGCTCAAATTACTTTTTATAGTAGAGTACAGTCCATTCGAAAAAAATAATGGTGGCTAAAAACAATTTAAAAAAAAAAATTGCTTGTATGCAAATTTTATAAAAAAATTTTGTTTTGTTTTGTTTTTTCGTTTTAATTCACTAAGAGAAAATGTAAACAGAAAACTGCTCTTATTATCCACAAGAAATGATTATACATTTAATAAAAAAATAAAACAGCAAATAATTGTAGGAAAGGAAGATTCGTTGAGATTAATTTTAAAAACGGGCAATCTTAATAAATTAGTATAGAGCTGAAGAAAAAAAATTAGATACTCTAAAAAATATTATTCTTTTGTAATAATTTTTATTGTATAAATAATTGTTCTTATTAGATTGCTTCGTTAGTCTAGATTACTTTACACATCAAAATACGAACTAGACCTATTCTCCGATTTTTGTTTCGGTTTTCGATCAATTCTTCGATTCTTTTTTCTCTTACCTATTCTTCGGTTTTAGTTGTGTTTGTTGATTGTTGCTTTATTTTCGCTAGACTTGGGCGGAGGATATGCTTGATGTCCTAAGGGTCAAATATTAGATTTCAAACGATACCTGTATACTCAAATGCACAGCTTGGACTAATTGAGAATTAGAGAAACAAAAATGATCAGTAGGGATATTTTGAATTAATTTGGTAAAATTATTCTTAAATTTTTGTAGTTTGTATGTAGGTATATTTCTGTATTTGGGAAACATCTTTGTTGGAGTATGGTTTATACATTCGAGGAAATTTGACTACAAACAAATTTCCATTTTTATGGAAATTGCATTGTGTAGGGGTAGGCATTTGATTCCTCTCTTATTCATCGGCGGAAATATTTAAGGACTGCATTCGTTAACAGTTACTATAATTGAAAAAAAGTTCAAGTGGGCTTGCATGGTTGTAAAGAAAACTTTGTTTTGTCAATTACCCCATTATCGTCCTAATCTTCTTTCTATTAAACTGAATCAATTTCCTTGTTTTCCTTGTCAATTTCTGACCATCTGGAAATTTTCAAATACTTAATCTCATGACAGTCAAAATTCAACTGTTTTCTGGTTACCGTGCCAGTAATTTTATTATAAACCTCTCTTATTGATATCTGAATGCTTACACCCGCTGAATTGATATCGATTTCAACCCCTTCTCTTGTGAGTCTCTCCGTTATTTCATTAACCCGTACATTATAATGGTCAAGAACCCAACACATTACTTACCTAAGAGCGATTTGGGTTGAATTTTAGTGTCATTTGATTGCTTCGTTAAATTTGTGAATAATTAAGATGTAGATTTAGTCAATGATTCTGAGTAATATATAACTACTGGAACAATGAGCGCATACATAACTGGTGTTATATTTGTCTTTCTGGTAAGGAATTTTGATTTTAATTGATTGGCTAATCCAAAGTAGCTTCGAATTGTCAGAAGAATTTAGCACAGCGATAGAAGATCTTTAGAAAGTATAATAAAATTGTAATATTTTTAATATCCTGGTAATGAATTTCTACTGTTTTAGAATTTTATTTACAGTTTGCTTTATTTGTATCTTCAGTCTTAGCTATATAGCCGTACTTAAGTTAACTTATACCGTTGCATATAATCAACTAGCCGTACTTAAGTTAACTTAAATTTCAGTTTCGTTAAAAAAAATTTTTTTTCGTTCAATTTAAGCTGGTACAATGTTTACGCTAACTATAATGACATAGAACTACATAATATGTAAATGTCAAATTGCCTAACCAAGCTGATATAGATATTTGTCAAAGCATATGTTGTCCCATAATGACATAGTAAATCAAAGCATATGTCGACTGATAATGACATAGCAAGATAAGAAAATTTTTTTCAGAAAAACAACAACAAAAACAAATTACATATACGTCGAATTCGGTTTGAATGGAATTTAACATAAAAATTCGATGTTTAACGAAAATTTAACGAATTATCAGATTTAACTTAATTTTCGCATATATTTTGTATATTGACAATTTACATGTATTTTATATATACGGAATATCACATATGTCATGACAGTTAGCGTATCAGTTCGTATTTTACTTACGTAAAATGACGTTTGAATGAAATGACATTCAATTTGTGGATAAAAATCAATATATATAAATAAAATTCAAAATGACGTTTCTTCTTTCAAAGTGTCAAATCAAATGAAGCTTAACCAGGTGTCACTTACGTTGGCTGGTTAGTTTTAAGTAGCCTTAAGTTTTGTCATAAGTTTAACGAAAAAATTAAGTTAACTTAAGTATGCCTAGTCAGCTAGTCAGACTTTTTAGAAATAAGTAAAAATTATATGTTTGGTCAGGTTAAACAATTCAAGCGAGTAAAGTGCCTATTACACATCATTCTTTTCATCAATCTTCTTGTTCATGTATCGACAATAGTTATATTGATGAAAAGAATGATAAGCGATTACACATCAATCATGCACTCATCAATCTTTTTATCCATATTTTGACATTTTGCCACAACATATTGTGGAAGTGTTCTGAATATATTGATAATTTCGAAATATATATTAATATTGAAAATATAATTTCTGGAGGAATGTTTTTGACTTTAAAGTAAATATTGTGTATAAAAAACAACAAATAATTTTTTTGCACATTTTAATAATTACAACAATTACTATAACTATTAAAATTGATATAAAAATTGTTCTTTTTAGAATTAATAAATTAATATTATAACCTTATCTGAACATTCCCAAAAAAATAATATCTGAACATACCCCAAAAAGCCATTTTTTTACCTCCACTGATTTTGACAGCAATATTGATGAGAATTTTGACAGCAAGATTGATGAGAATAGAACCACCATCAATCATTTCTCATCAATCAACGGTAAATATATTAAGACAATATTAAGTTAATGATGGCCTACGAGTTGATTCAAATATTTCTTCTAGATCTTGACACTAATCAGCCTTGTCATTAAAATCATTTCTGATCGATTCTTTAAATTTGCTTGGAATCAAAATTGTAGTCTTCAATTATTAAATTCTTCATAATAATCCAATTAAATAATTATTAAAATTATTAATCCAGTCTTTATTTATTTAATTACAACACGAACCATATTTAATTAATATAATATTACAAAAATTAATGTTTAACACGTATTTAAGGTATCAAATTCCAATTTAAAAGAATTTTGTTTTAAAACAAAAAAAAAAAATATTCAAAATTTTCAGAATTACTTAAATATTTCTTATGGCATTTACAAGTTCGTGATTTTTCTATAGATTTAAAAAAAAAAGTAGCTGAATTCGACTTTTCTAAACAACTTTAATAATATTTTTTTTTAGAAAGACAATTTAAAAAAAAAAAAAAAAAAATATTGACGCTACAGAGCCAAACAATAATGATCAGCACAACACTTAAGTTCAGTTACCGTATTCATATATAAGATGATTACTTTCGAT
This sequence comes from Argyra leucocephala, assembly GCA_963942445.1. Taxonomy (NCBI): domain Eukaryota; kingdom Metazoa; phylum Arthropoda; class Insecta; order Diptera; family Dolichopodidae; genus Argyra; species Argyra leucocephala. The sequence goes on along the minus strand of OZ012677.1, from coordinate 24,993,565 downwards.
TTTAATCATCGTTAAAAGGGTGGCTGGCATTAAAATCAATGCGATTATTAACAATTCTAAATAAGTGTTTTTTTTTTATGTTTTGTTTTTATTTTATTTTTATAAGTGTTATGGATGTAGAAATAATATAATGTATGAGATGTATGCATCTTTTGCATATTAGCTTACATCCGTTGAAATCTTGTCAGACAAGTAAAACTAAAATGGAAATTTTAAAATTACAAAAAAATTTATGATGTCATATGTGGTCATTATATTGTTTATAATTTTAAAATTTATTGAATAAAAATACGCTTTGTACCGATCGTAGTGATTTTGATTTTTTATTTTTTAATTCATTGATCATCGTAATATTTTTCAATAACAAATCGATAGTGGGCAATGAATTAAAATTTGTCCTGTAGCATATAAATTATATATATATAGATTTTTGTCATCAATTTGAGTTCTATAATATTTTGTGGTTGTTCAATGGGTTTTAAAATGATTTTCCTTTCAGTCTTGTTTTAAGTAATTGTTCTACTACTTCAGAAACAATTAAAGTGGAGTAATGGAGTATAGATATAATTAATGTGAGATTATCACCTTCGTTTCGAAAAAATAAAACTATTTTAAACAGGTCCTAATTTGACTGAATGAATTAGTGGCTATCCATATTGGATAAATATAAAATTTAAAATGAATACAATATAATATAGTAGTTATTCTAGCTAATAGAAACTAAACTTAAGTTTGTTAAGGTATAGTAAAAAGATAATCAAGTCACATTGTAATTATTAAGTCAAGACAATGCTTTGTAATTATTCCATTTATTCTTATGGTGTAACTTTTTCATGAAAAATAAATCGACTGTTACCAATTTAGTAGAATACACTAACACTGTCTTTAATTAAATGGAACTTTAATGTGGTAGTCAACGTTATTAGTAATAGTTGTATATCCACTCATGCTGACAAAACTATCAAATCTTCCGGTGATATAGTTCTACTTCAAGAAGACTAAAATTCATTTTTTGCTTGGTGCATACTAAATAACCTTTTACTTAATATCGACCAATGTGCACAAATTAGCTTCACCCGGCGATCTTCTGTTGTACTTAGCAATTACAATTTGAAGCCATAGTTGTATTTTTTGATGAGAAAATTTCATTAAAACACCATTTTAATGTGATCATTAACAAATATAATTCCTAACTAGGTTTCGTCAAAAGATGGTCCAAATAGTTTGATGACCAATTTATCATTAAAGTTTTATATATCTGCCTTGCTCGTTCAAATCTGGACTACAAACAGGTCACCATTTTATCGCAATCATATCGATAGATTAGAAGCAAAAAAAATGATAGGTCGGGCTCTATTAAAAATAATTCTATATATAAATATTTTTAACAAATATAAATGTCTAAGTGGTAGTAAATAAAATAAAACTAGACATATTATACAGTGTTTTAAGCAATTAGAATAGGTTGAATTTTATTAAAATAAGAACTACCACAGCAACTAATTCCATATTGCAGTTTAGAATTGAATAGAGCAAAATACACCATTACCATAGCTTTTAATGAACAAAACAAATTTAAGTGAAAAATATTTCCAAACACAATTTATTATCAAATATAAGACCCAAGTACCTAAACGTATCTACACTATCAATGTTAGAACAAGAAACACTACAAGGTGAAGATGGAACAAAACAGTTTAGAGAGTGTCTAGGATATAAAATTTTTTTTGAACAATGATAACAAATACTTAAATTCTGTAGGGGACTTAATTATTAAGTCAAAATTGCATAATTTTAGTTTTATTACTTATAACTAACTTATGAATATAAAACCATTTCCGAATTAGGTCCAAGTTAAAATTTATATCGCAAAATAAGCCAAGTATAGATTATTAATGTTCTACGAAAATGCAGTGTCATCAGCAAAACCCGTAGGTGTACCCTTGAAAGGTACTATTGCATTAATGAATTCATAAAAATTGGATTCAATCAAAATTGGATGAATCCAAAAGTCAAATTCAAATAGTATATAAAATGAAAATTTAGAAAATTCACATTTTTTAATATTATTTAAAAGATATGAAATCAAAACTCACTGTCAAAATAATACCTATATTATATTTCAACTAACATTAATAAAACCCCTAAAATATTATTTTTATAAATTAATGTCAACAGATTTTTCATATTTATATTAATTTTGACACTTAAATTAAATTTAAAAATAATTTTACATTCAACAACAAAATTAAATTTTTAAGAAAACAATCGAAATAAAATTCGTGTAAATGTTTTTTTCCCCAAATTTCCTTACATAATGTAAAACCTGTTACGCATCATGTTATTTTCCATCTGCGCATATACATAAGTAAGTCAAAGATTTCCACTTAAGAACAAATGTCATAAATGACTTTTATGACGACTGCGTGCCTGCACCCCTCATTAAAATAAAAGAAAAACTATTTTTAACAATATTGAATACAATAAGGGAGAGAGAGAGATAGATATAAAAAGAGAGTGGGAAATCCTTTCCTATATTAATTAATCTATTTATAAAATTCCAATAAAAAAAAAAAACTATATTTTTATTTATAGGGGATTTTTAATAAACCAAAACACAAAAATATTGTTTTTAAACCACAGCCACCATATTTTTTTTTTAATGCTATTCATTAGATTTTACAAACTTTAATTTTATACCAATATTTACCCTATATTTATAATACCCTAACTAAATTTTTTTTTTGTTTCTTTTGAATAAAAACAGCCGAAAGAAATTCCATAAAAATATTTTTTTTATTGTTTAGGCGGAAAATCGAACAAAAAAAGAAAAATATGAAAAACTTTAATAACACAAAAAAAAAAAACACAAATTCGACAAGAATGATAGAAAAAGATGGAAAATCTCAATTTATTTATTTTTGACTTACATAAGTTTTGACGTAATGCTTTCAATTTTTACAAAATTTTATCAGTTGGCATACACTGAATTTTAAAATGAAAAGTGATTTCTACTTGAGACATTCTTACATCCATCTATCTGTGTATGTAAATATGTATTTCAAGTGGAGTCAAATTTATATTTGAATTGAAATTTTTGAAATTTATGAAATAAAATAATTTTATAGCTAAAAATTTATTTGAAAATATAATAAAAATAAATTAAACACAAATTTAATAGTTTTTTTTTTATTTTTTTGTTTTTTTTTTTCGAATAATCAAAAGTGAAATAATTATTCACTTTAATTGTGTAATATTTTATCTATGTAGAAACACGTGCTTTCTTTAATATTTTTATTTTCAGATTTTATTATTCTATTAAGGATCAAAAATAAGATAAGACTAGTTTCCATTTTGGGTATGAATGAATCTATACAACTGGTATTTTCAATTGTAACTAAGTTTCATGTTTCATAAAAATGACACAATTATAAAAAAGTATGAGATAAATTTGACATATATTTGCTATATTAGTGATCTTCATAAACAAGCAATATTGGCAATATTTAGTTATTTATTTATACTATTTAGCTCAAACAGTTTACAATTTAGTATTACATTTCATATATTAATTAAAATACAATTAAATTTACTTAGTATACATTCAAAAATAACAAAATTCAAAATACAAAAATAGTAATATTATTTTTTTTAATATAAATTAAAAAGGTCATGTTAACCAAACATTCAATTAATTTCATATAATTTTCGTCTTAAAGTATCTTTAGATATTGAAAAATTTATACTATTTTTATATTTATTGCTAATTATTAACATTCTATTAATAGGTTCATATTTACCATAATTTGTTCTATGTAGTGTTAATATTATTGCCTACAAATAATATTGCCTACATTGACAAGACTTTTGTTCATAAACAAAATGTGGGAAATGAATATTGTTCATAAACATTTCTAACTTAGCAGCATAGCTGCAAAATTATAGCATGAAAATAAGTTCTGTTGTTTTTACCTATAACACAAAACTGCAAATGTACAAAATTAAAATTTTAAGAACTCTGTATAAAAAAAATGTTCTGCAGTATTCTGTTTTTGCAGTATTTTGTTTTTGCAGTATGGCTCTGTTAGCAATTTAGATTGACATTTCATACTTTATTATTTTATCCTTAAAATTAAAATTTGTTATATTACTTTCAATTTTTTGAATAAAAAATTGTTAAATAATATACTTTGTAAAATAGGTCGTAAATTAAAATGCTATCGGTATTTTGTTTATCCCACTAAATGATTTCATATTGCACAAAAAATGTAACAATCTTTCGTCTATAATTTATGTCTAATTTACTTGATCTAAATATTAAATGTCTGACAGTATTTGAAATTGAAATTGAACAATATGTGAAATTGAAATTGAAATTGGTTTTGAACACCACCAAATCTATACTTTTTTAAGCAGTTACAACACTCAAATGACATAAATAAAAAGTGTGAATTATAATTAACTTCACAAAGCATTTCTATAATTTGTTAAAATATTTTTTTAAATTGATTATGGCTATACGCTAGGGGCTTCAAATTAGTTATGCCTCAAATTGACAAGAATATAAAATGGAATATGAAATCGTTTTGAAAAATTTCTGATTGCTACTTTCAATAAAATAAATTTGCGATTTCACTTTCTTCATTTGCTTCATTTGCATTACTGATTTTATTTGCTTAGTCAACCATAGTGGTTATGTCAGCTCCCTATTAATCAGATGATCCTAAATTTGACTCTCAATTAGGACAATGATGTATAATAATTTTTTTTTTATATTTTTCATTACTCCTTAGAACTCTCCTAGGTTGGTCCATGACTGTTAGTAACAACAGTCGCGAAATTAAACCTCCTTGGGGACACCCCCTTGTTGGTGCTACTGTTTGGTAATCCGTATTTAGCATTTCTATTATTTTTTTTTACTTTTGAACATGTTGATTACCCCATCTATAGTGGAGTAGTCAATTTTTTTAGCTTCCGCTGCTGGTTGGATTATATTGTAGTTGGTGTTGTCAAACCACCCTTGTATATCAACAAATATGCAAGATAACACCACGTAAGAACTACTCTCGTTTCCCACCATATACTAAGGTTGTTTCCTAGACTTTAACTTGTCCTAAATATTTTACTAAATGAGACATTAGTACATTTATGCCTTCCCGTAAAAAGATTGGATATATACCATCTTCTCCGGGAGATTTATATCGAGCAGAATAGTTAACCGCCCAGCGTATTGCTTCCGGTGTAAATAGTTTTCTTCTGCTTGCTTGTAGGCTTGGTATAGAATCATATGAAACCTAGCATACTGTATTCCGTAATGTTCATGACCCCCCGAGTCAATAATGGTGGATTCCGGGAAGTTCGCATGAAGTAAGTACTTCACAGTTTCTTTGTCTGACGGCGTAATGTCACCAATTGGTTTCCTTACATAACTCAAAGGGTTCTTATGTTCTAAAGATAGAGATTTTTTGTAGGCGGCATGCCGTAGGCAATTTGTCTATACCTTGCCATATAGTTCTTTCCAGATTTTTGGTATATATTAATTTAATACTCGTATTCTATATATAACTACCGTACCTTAATTTATTTTGTCCTAAAATTTAAGGTAAATTCGCACTACTAAACAATTAATCATTTATCTATTTAATTAGATATAAATTAATTTCTAATTAATTCTAAATAAAATATATTTAATAGTAGTTTTCCAGTTTGTAGGTTTTAAGATTAGTTTTTAAGTATTTTAGTTTATATTGTATATAATTAAAACACTAACCGTCTTATGTACATTTGCATAGAAACAAATAAATAAATTTTTATTTTTATTATAATCTTTTAATAATTTAAATAAACAAAAAATTAATTAAATTTTTTATTTTTATAATTTCAGGTAAATTGACACGATCACTATTATATACTCAATAATATTTCGGTAATATTTTACTTTTTGGTTATAGCTATATTTAAAATATATAAAATAATATTCTGGTATAATAATAACAAATTTTTCCATAAAATTTAAAACAAAATTAGAAAAATTACAGAGAAATTTTCACTACTAATTTTTGCATCACAATTTAAAAATTTTTCCCACATTTTAATTTAATTTTTAAATCATTGTCTTTATAAAATTTCAAATTCAGTTACTCTATTACACACCAACATTAAAATGTTAAAATTTTTACATCGTATGTGAATTACGTTTATTAAGATTTCATATAAGTTTACACACGGCCAAATCTCTTCAAAATAATTTTCTTTTTGTTTTAAATTCAATCAGAAAAAAAATGTATAGCTATTTTAGAGACAACGAAGCTATATAAAATCCATTAAGAGCAAAGATAAGTTAAATACGTGAAATAATGTTGAACTTCTTTCTTTTTGGTAGCTCAGATTTGATGTGCCTTCTTTCAAACTTAATTTCAAGTTAATCTCCTCAATATGAGTGATCAAAAGAAAATTTGTTTTTTTTTTTTTTTTTATTAAAAATATGTTGAATAAAGGAATTGTTTTGTTTTTTATGACTTTTTGCAAATTGCAAAACAGTTCACACAACTGCACTAAGATGATAGAAAACGAGTTAATCTATTTTAAGGTATAATAAAATTTAATTTGAAATTGAAAGTTGAAATGATTAGAGTTTAGTTTTCTTTCATGAAAATAAATTCAATAAATTTTTAGTAAAAATTTAATTTTAAAAATAATGTAAAATTCGATTACGTTTTTTGTTATTCGATCACGTTGGTTGTTTGGTGCTTGCTTCGATGAAAACTGTTGCTCTCTTTGCTTTTCTCGTCATTCTGACGCGACGTGTACAATGAGGATTTCATTCGAAGCATTACGTCGCGATGTTTTTTAAATTTATTTTAATTTAATCATTTTTTCCCAAAAAGAGCTTAAGGGACACTTAGAGTATATTTGAACAATTTATTTTATCTTAAAAATCAAACAATCAAAATAACAAAAGTATCTTTTCAATTAACGGTAAACGGTAAATTTTTAATCGTACTACCGTTAAAAACCGGTAAATTTCGGTAATAAGCTTTTTAAATAAATTAAAAGAAAATCATGCCTAAAATTGAAAAAAAACATTAAAATATGTTTATTTTATACAAAAAACGAACAAATAAAAAAATCATTCAAGAAAAGAACAAATACAAAAATCCAAATTATAAATTTGCACAACATCTGTTAATCCATTTTGTTTCAAAAAGAAATATTTGAGGACAAAGATAATATTCAAATTTTCAGCCGATAACCTAGTTCTTATTTTAGTGCAAACTCGGCTCGTTATGAAGAATGTCGTTGTCTCGTTCTTTCGTTGTCTGTAGATGTTGATTTTGCGGTTTGCAGAGCTTCGAATAACAGTGTGAGATTATGTTTTTTTTTCCCGGATACTTCAACAAATAAAAACGCATGATGATGATAATCCTACTGGTTTACTGGAAATGGAAACCATAGCTTTACAAATAGCTTTTTGAAATTGAGTTTTCAAGTCAGTATTTAAAAGTTCGAGCTCGTCATTCTCTTCTCAATCTGAATCTGATTCTGTTTGCTCATCTACTCTGAATAATCTTACAATTATATTTTCCCAAATGCCATTGTCGATAACTTTGAACAGTAATCAAAGTGAACATTACGTTTCATTACATTTTTGGGATGAAGCATGTTCACAATAATTTAATATTACGTCTTTTATCAATTTCTCTTTTCAAACAAACTATAAGAAGTTAGAGGATATTTGTGAATCACTATTTTTTTGCAAAGTTGATCATGACAATTCAATTACACTTTCCGCGGTAAATAGTGTAGCATCATTTCTTGCTAAGGCTTCTGCGGCAATCCGAATTGGATGTACATTTTTTTGAATGTGTATCAAATATTTTTCATCTATTTGAACTAACAAATGAAGAGAATTAAAATATTCTAAAGCTTCTTTTACTTCTTCTTTTACTAATAAATATCTTTCTATCATGGGATCGATGGAATTCCAAAGTGTCTTTATATCTATTTTTAATTCTAGTTCTTTGCCAAGCCGGGCGATTGATTTTAATATTTTTTTGGAAAAAAACATATATATTTCAGTTTAGAAATTGTTTTGTCTTTATGTTTGAGAAAAAGAAATTTGTTATTTTTGTTGTATTAAACGTTTTTATTTTATTTTTTCCAATTATTTTAATAAAAATTTAAATGAAAATAAAAGACAATTTTTTTTCTTATAAGCTTTTCTATTGTATTGTATTGACCAATAATGTTATAGGAGTAAATTGATAAATTTTTTGTTAGCACCATTTTTTCAATACAATTGGATTGCTTTTAGTACAATTTTTCATTCTAATTCAATACATTTCAAAAATACGAAATTCCATCACTGCTTGTCATCGTCGCAGTGTTTTGGTTTACACATTTTATTTGTTTGTTCACTCTTTTTTATATCGCACAATAACCGCATTACCGGTGAAGTGGTAAATATTTTTACCGGTAAACGGTAATGTAAAAAATGTCAAATTTACCGGTAAACGGTAAAGGTTTTTACCGGTAGAGGAACTATAGTTGACTCCAACCACATTTGTATGAGTATGAGTGCAACACTATTTCCTGACTATTTGACACCATATTATGAGTCTAACACCATTAATTTCCTGTGTCAAATTTCTACAACTATTTGTTTTTGATTAGTTTTTCACCGCAGTGTTCTGCTGGAAATGGTTTGTGACTATGAATTTTTAGGATGCGGAATATTTTGGATTTTCTTCGAAATATTTCATCTAATAATTAAACTTGTTATCTAGATAATAAGTCTTACTATGTCAGATACTTAGATCAAAGCATGTATATGTGCTACTACCCTGATAAAAAAATTTTAGCACTTCTCTCACTTTTACAAACATTATCAAAGAAAAACATTGTTTTACACAGTAAAATTTTGCGATTATATTAGTAAATGTGGAATTTGTGAAATTACTGCATTTTCCAGTCATGAAAACAGCGCTGAAAAAAGTGCTGAAAATTTTCATTCGCCTTTTTGAGTGCTTTAGTTGGTGCTGAAAATTTTCAGCGCAAGCTGCTGCGCATTTTTCAGTAATATGAGCATTTTTTCTGTAGAATATCATCTTTCATCAGCTGTTTTGAAAAGTTTGTTTCAAAAAGGCCAAAATCAAAATCATTGGTGAACCAGTTCATATGACAAATTCAAATTTACATGACAAATTTTAAACGAAAATTCGATCTTTTTAGTCAATATTTATAATTATTCTATAAATGTTAACTAGAGAAATTATAGTTTACAATTTATCGTATGAATTTCAAATTTAAAAGCCCCATATCTGAAATAACAAATTTTATATTTTTATATTTGCTGAAAAATGTGCTCCCAAAGAAACATAAATGTGTGCTAATTTGTGTGCTGAAAAATGCGCTTAAAGATGCGGCTACTGCTGAAAATTTATGTGAGAATGCATTATAGTATTTGTATAATAATGGAGGAGAATTGTGCTGAAAATTTTCCCGACGCTCTGTATAAATTCAAATGAAGTCATGTGCGATTTTCAGCATATTTTTCAGTGCAGAATCGACAGCGAAAATGTGCTTCTTTTTTATCAGGGTATCCTAATTTTTATTAGTGCTCTCACAAATATAACTGCATCAAATATCGGAAAAGAATTTCAAGAACTTTTATCAACTACGACAGTTTTCAAGCAATTATTCTTATCCAGTTTTTTGTCACTAATAAAGCATTTAATTTAATCCTGGACTGAATTGATTGAAAAATTGTAAAAATTTGACTTTTAGGATATTTATAAATTTAATTTAAAGATAAAAGGATACAAAACTTTACACAGCTTTTACATTTGTAACCACAGAGATGCAATTATAACTGAAAGTATTGATATAACCATATTTATTATGATTGAAATGTTGCCCTTTATATAGTGGTGCCTAGTAATTAATGGTGGAATATGCAATCGGATGTTGTTACCGGATCAATGAAGTTCCACGTAGTACCACATAACCACCATTCACTGCCTGCACCATCTATTTTTAAAATTATTTAATTATTTCTACACATATATAAAGTTTAAGTACTCATTTTTGTACCATGGATTATACCCCAGGTGATTGAATACTGTCAGATTTATACTTGGAGCAAGCACATCTGACGTCTATTACTAGACGAAGGCTTGCTTCATTTAATTGTGCAATAACTCATCATCCAGTAAGGTTAGTAAATCACCGCCACTTGTGATTAGAAAAATCTAAAAATAAACTAAACCAGATATATGCTGTTAGTAGAAGGGTAAAAATCAGAAGTTAATACCTATGTTAATAGCTATACATTTATTTAAAACTGGATTCGAAAATTAATTTGTTGTGCGAAATGCTAAAATGTGGAAAATACCTCCATTTAATCTACTTCCATCCTATAAAAACGTTAAATGGATTGATCACTTCGTGTTTTTTTTTATATACTCAAATCATTTGAAAAAATACACAATTCCGGATTGAAGTTAATAAGCTAATAGGTTTTATTCCGTTAAAAGCAAGGTGAGATAACACTATAATACAATTTTATTCGTTCATTATGAATTTTATGAACAATCTAACAAACTTTTCACATGACAGAATCTCTTTAATTAACAACTCTTGATTCTGTAAAAAAATAAATAAAATCAATTTGATTGACTAAATTTTGTAAATACGTACCTACCTACCTTCTAGTAGTTACTTAAATAAAATAGTAAATGAAATTTACTTCAATCTTCACAAAAAAAAAAAACAAAAAAACAATAACCATATTTTTTATTTAATTTGATTCCCTTAAGGGTATTTTGTATCAACGTACATACGATTATTATATAGGCTCACATTTAGCTTGAGAAACGAATGATGCTCAAAACTATCATTTGTGATTTTTAACAATAGGTGCATGATGATTTCTTTTTCCTATAATTTTCTACTCTCTTAAAATACAAATGCAGAATTCTAAAATTACTAATGGGATTCAAGTATAATATCAATCTTTAATTAAGTAGCTTCAATTTATATTTGTATAATATATGAAGAATCCATGAGAAGGAAAGAGATAGAAAATTAACGCCATTACTTTAGAAAAAGAAAATATACAGTATTGCCAGAATTGATTTACGCAAATTTGATAACGAAAATTTCAATAATAGTTTCTTGAATATACTTACAAATTATGTACAACCTTTGTGCTACGACCTCTTCAATTTAATTGTGTTGATGGTGTTCCTTCCTTAACTGTTATTATTTTATTCTACGTCCGCTACATTCATGTTGGCTGGCATAAAGTGTTCTTATCTTTTCTTTGTTTTCAATTTATAGAGTTATTAGAAATTCAACTACTTATCCGTTGTCTAGGAACGAATTTTAGTTTGAATACAGACAAATAGAGAAATTAATTCATGTATTTTTTGTAGTACCACCCACCAGTTTGATTTAATAGTATTCAGGACATTTGCCATATCTTCTTCTTCTTACGATTACCCTATTAAGGCCGTTGGAACCGTATAATATGTTAATTGTACTATTAATTTACCGTATATGTCAATTTTAGTTTGGTTTTTTAATTATTTAACTGCAGTTGTTTGTCACACGACAATCAGGGAAGAGACCCTTACTTTCTGTAAATCATGTAATAATGTTCACTGTTATCTTATTTTTTTTTACTTTACATGAAAATCCATTCCGCCGCCAGACAATACCAAAACAAAAAATTTTTTTTATATTGTATTGTGTTCGGCATCATTATTTTGAATTTGAATGTATAGGAATACTGGATAATAAACAAATTTAAATAAAATTTATGCATGTAAATATTTGCCAACAAATAATTTGTAAAGGCTAGATCGGATTGTGCTGTAGGTCGCGCTTTTTGACTAAATTTATTTTTTTATGTTCTTGACAGTAATTTGCTTAATTAAGTACTGCAAGTTTATACTATAATATCTACAATATTTCGAATATTTATTTATCAAATCACTGGCTTTTTAAATAGAATAGCTCCCCTTTATTTAATTTGCTACCAGATTATAATCTCAATTATTTTTGGTCATTTATTTAATCCCAATGACAAAGTGTGCTGAACCCGGTTGAAAAACCCATAAAACATTTTTTTCCTTCATCGGGAATCGAACCTGAACCTTTCTGTTGAAGGCTCTACCTATTGTGGTAAATGCCACCCAGTGTGTAGAAATATATCTTAGATTTGATTCGTAATGTAAGTAAAACGCTTTATCATGTTTTTCAATCGAATTTTTACACCTTTTGTGAATGAGAAAAAATAAATTGCAAATAACAAAATAACAAGTCCACATCCCGTTAGGAAAAATTGGCTGAAAGCAAGTAAACTGTATAAGCAAATCATAATATTTAATCTGTAAATTGATTCCATTAGAAATGTCACTCCATACACATACATCTTAACATACAAAAATTTTTTATTTATCAAATTGTCGCAACTTATCTATGTACAGATTATAATTAAATATGCGGTTGTTGTCTAAGATAAATTATTAAAAATGAATCAAAATAAAATTGAAATGATGTGAACCAATTGAAAAATGAAATTGTAATTGAGAATGATTCTTTATGAAACTTCCTGGAGTTTCGAGAAGCAGGTGGATAAGTAAATAAATAATTTGTAATATTGTAATACCGTAATTTATTGAAATAAACCAACGGAATTGAACCAAAAAATATCGTTTTGATTAACGTACATTAATTTATTAAAATTTGTATGGCAACTCTGTTTCAAAGGGATTAAAATAATAAAAAAAAAAACTAAATAAAATTTATCAATCTTACAATTCAAATTATTGTATTGTTTTTGTAATTCATCACCTTTCATAGAATTTCTATTCTATATATTAAGATTATAATAGTTCATGTAACAACAAAACGATACATCTTATACAGCTGATCTAGCCAACACATAAATATATAGATTTAAAAATATTTTATTACACTTTGGTATGTCTTAAATTTTTTTTTTTTTGTAATCTGAACTAGGGCAATTGGATCATAAACATCACTCAAGTCTTTTTCTCTAAAGTCTAGTTTTTATTTTTAAATCACAAATTTTTAACTATGCTTGGACAATAATTCAAGATTGGAAACTTCCATATTTAGAGGACATATTCTTATAATAATCACAATTTATAGAAAAAAAAATTTATATTTTTTTATTTTTAATTTTGCGTAAATTTTAACTTTACTGGGAATTATTGAAAATTTTTTAAATGTTCTTATTTGATTGATGGAATCAATTATAACAATTTTTGGTTAAAACAAAAAAAAAATTTAAAAAAAAAATCTAAACGATAATATTTTGTTCTCGTAAATTGATCATGTCTAAATATGGATGAGAGCTTTACATTTTTTGTTAGTTTGTCCTGTTTCTTTATTTTTATTGGTTAAATATTTTTGTAATTTAACTGGTATTAATTGAATTGGTTATACATATAGTAATAATCACAATGTAATAAATAGTAGATTCGTGAATTGTAATATTTATAAATCAAAAATTATTTGAAAGGTGATTTGTTAGATACCAATTTATTTTTGATAAATTCCAAACATTAAAATTATTGATTAGAGGGAATTGGTGTATTCGATTAGAATTGTAAAAAAAAAAAAAATAAGTAAAAATTAAGAAAAAAAAATTAATTTGAAGAGAAATAAATGGTTTATTTGTTGAACAATTTGTTGGTTTTTTTATTATTTAGTTTATTGAATAAAAATTAAATAAATAATTTATAATTATGTATAATTATACTGGGTGTGTCAATGCAAGTGGTTAATACTGTTAGAATATTAATTTCATTTCATTGTAATATTTATCGCTAATATCCTAATTTGCTTTGAAATATCCATCTAGACTTTACTAAACACACAAATTCTACATGATTCTACATGTTCTAAACAATTTACAAACGCTACATGTCTGACAAATCGTTGTTAAAAATAATAGCCAATAATAACATATTGTTATGTTAGATTTATGTTGTATTAAACTTTTAACCCTTTAACTAATTGTGACAAGTACAAAGAAACAATAGATAAGATATTCATATTATCAAAGAAAGTATATTAATCAGAAGTCTCATCTGGATATCTTTTAACTTAGATGCGTACTGGCGGGTAAGAAAATGAAATGAAAATAAAAATAAAGAGATCAAAGAACAGTAATGATAATTTTGTTATACTCGTTTTGAGAAAAAAAAAAATAAAACAGTATTCATTTAGTCCATCCATGTATTTCAATATTTTTCAAATCAAAGGTTCAAAATAAGAAATAAAAATAAATTTAAACACATCTCCAATGAAATAATGCACATTCATTATTTGTTTACATTAACTTTTATTTGTATTGAAAAGTATACTGAAAAGTAGGTATATTTTTTAAGTTTTCAGCAAAGAAATTTTTTGATTTGGTTAATTTTGTCCGTTTTTATTTATCAATCACATATAAATATGTATTTAATTATATATGTTAAACAACCAATGAACAAAGAAACAATCTATCAAAAATGGATTGTTGGTTGTTTTGTTTCTCCAAAAAATACTAAAATTGAAATAGAAATACGATTTTCAACCAAGTTCTGAGAAAATAAAAACAAAACGGTATTCCGTAGACAGTGTTCTCGATTTCTACTACATAATTAATATATTTTATTCTTTATTACTATTATTTTTAGAATCTTTTCTAGAATCTGTGATTTTATCATTGACTCTCTTATTGTATGTTTAACTACATACTTATTTCAAACCATATAATAGTACATACATTGATATTCTGATATTTATGTATGTAGCTATTTATATTCATATCATATTCGTAAGTAAATAATTCGTATAAGATTTTCAGAGCGATATTATTGTTTTGAATATAAAATGAGAGAGCGGGTTGTAATATGACGACCCGCTATATAAAATTAATATTTAATAAATTTGTATGGAATGGGAGACTTCTTTTTATTATATTTTCTTTGATATTAGCCATTTAAACATGAAATTTATTCAATTAGTTAAGAAAGTTGTAGATTTGAATTGCATTAAAACAATGGAATACTATTTTGTATTTTATAACATTTTAATTTGACTTAATTATGTTTCTGTAGATTCTAATGCGGTAAAAACAGTTTAAGTCTTAATTATGTATCAGTAGATTCTAATTCGGTAAAGAACAGTTTAAATCAAATTATTTGAATCGATATTTACCGATTGGATATACAAACTAATTCTACGTGGGGTTTTAAGAATACAAAATAAACTCAAGGAAGTTAAGATTTGATTTCAATAGTGTGGAAGGTAGAAATATTGTTTGGATTATAGGTTATTCGCATTGTGTTTCAATTACGTTTCTTACGTATGGTTAAAAACAGTGTTCGCATTATACTTAATCACAGTTAAGTTTGACATTCTATATTTACTTCTCTTTAGCTCTCTCAAACACAAATGAACGATATGAATACAAAAGTTATAAATGAATAAATTCGATTCGAATCGTTTTTGAATCATTTTTAAATTAGAAAAAATTTAGACTATTTTTTGATTGTAAATCTTATGGTACGAATTTATTTTAATGAATTTTGTTTACCTTTTTACACAGTTTCAAACTTCAAAAATGTCATTGTCATGATTATTACGATATCTTATATATAAAACCAGGGTTGTAAACGTAAATCTACCTGATTTAAGTTCAATTTATTTTTAACCATGGGGTTACAAGTATTTAATTAATTTAATTAGTTTTATATGAAAAAAAATCACACTTAAATTATGTTTATACCATGATTAGGGACTCGGTAAATGTGAGCATAGCATTATTTAATAGCTTGAATTCTAATATGTATCCGAATTTCGTTCCATTAACAATTTCTTAAATATTTTGACAAACAATATCCCTTTCATTATTCAAAACCACCCTGTATATATAACTAGAAAAAAGAAAATCGAAATTTATGTTCAAAATAGGGAAATTTTTAATAAAGCTCCTAACACCCAAAGGGAATAAACTTAATTGGGTATTTGGATTTTTTTTTTTTGCAGATCATTATTTTAGTGTCATTATAAAAAAAAAATAACTCACGAATTAAGCACAAGCTTGTTATTTTCAAAGTTATTTTTAAAATAGACAAGAGTAGGTATATAACGGTATATAACTAAAAATAAATGCCGATAGCAAAAACAAAAAAAAATATTTTTAATTCATTGGATATTCTTTAATTTTCAAATTTTTAAAACGGTTAAAGTTATTGTGATTAGGAGAAGAGATTTTAAAAACTTAACTATAAAAAATGTTATTGTTTCTTTTATTTTAACTATTACTATTACAGTTATACCGTTATCATTATTTTTGTATTGTATTATTTGTGTGTTTCTTTTTAAATTGTTTGTTGTACTCGTACATGAATGCATAACAATTATTGATAGTTATTAGTTGTAACAATCTTAAATTTTGTCTATTTTTATTGAAATCACCAACAACATTTCTGTACGTTCAAATATGATTAAGTAATATTTCTGAGTATAGTCTTCCGCAGAATTTCTAACTTAATGGCAGTTAATAATTTTTTATATTTACTTTTCCGTGTTAGAACTAAGAACTCTTTAAATTACGATTGGGCTTGAAATTTAACCGTGTTTTTGGACTTTAAATGAAAATGCAAAACATAGATTAAACAAGGTCAAACTCAGTCTGATTAAATGTGGAATTACATCATACAAACTGGTTGTTGTATCATATGATGGGACTATAGGAGTTAATTGTCATACCATGCTAAATGATTATTAGTTGTAGAAATTATATAAGCATCGCTATAATCCAAATTAATTATTTTTACTGTGCTAGCAATTCTTCTGTTCAATTCAAATAGTTAAGTATTTGCATATAATTATTACACTAATGTCAACGTCTTAACTCCGACTGCTTTTAATGTTGATTAAGAGTTACAATGACAAGGTTTAGTTGTTACTAAAATTTTTGAATAAATTTCGTTTTTTTGCAAAATATTAAAGTTCTTATTAATGGCTTAATAAAAGGTCATTGGTACGCTCCTATGTCTTTAATTTCATATAACAATAGAATAAAATTATTATAAATATTTTTGTTAATGAACCATCAAAAATTTAGAACGAATAATCAAACCTATAAAATAAAGTGCATATTTAAAAGAATTTATTTAAAAATCCTAACCAAAAGTTATTTGAAGTTGTATGGAATTTTAATAAGAACAGATCTTGTCCACAAAATATGCTTCTGAATAAATTAACATAGCTAAAATCGATATGAGTGTATTTTGATTTGATAACATTTTAATTCTTTACAAAAAAAATAACAAGTTTTGTATAGTTGCGGTTTTAAGTGACCTTTGCTGACTAATTGATGATCATTACCAATGCAGTAAAGACTTAAATTCGGTTTTGCCTAACTTCACTAATATTTTATCAGACTGATCTAAATTCAAAAATATTTTTATTGTAAATTCGATTAGTTTAGTTATGTTTTAAATTAAGCTTGAATTTCCTGTCATTTAATATTTTTTGGTCGTTTTAGAGAATAACAAAGTTAATCGTAAGAATAATATTGATAAAGGAAGTATGCATGATAAAGAACATATTAGTGAAAGGAAATGTGCTATAACAGTCTACCTGAATACACTAATTCTTATTTATAATTATAGCCTATAATATTTCTAACAAAAGCAGGCATTCACACATACTGCTTGAAAGTTTGATAAAGTTGTGTGGTCTGAAAAATTCACCTACATCTTTATTAATTGAGTTTGTCTGCTTGCACTTCAGTTTTTTTTTTTTGTTTGAATATTTCCAATAATTAAAAATCGATTAATCAAAATTGACATGAACAAAAAAAAAATATGTCTAATTGCACTCGTCTTTTTGTTGTTTTACAAAAAACTCGAACCAAATTCATCAGTATTGTTTTTTTAATGAGATTAGTGGTATTATAGTTGTAGGTACATTAATATGGAAATGTCCATTTTTTGCAGTCAATTACAACATTAACAAGCAATTTGAAGTGTTTGTATCATCCCATGAAACTTTTTTAAAATTTTATATTGTTGCTACTAAAGTAAATTGGTGCTAAAAATAATGGTAAATTTCCTTTGTCCTCTCAAGATTGCAGTAAGTCAAAACTATTGCATATAAAAAAAATGGAAAAAATGATCAAAAGTACACTTAGTTATATGTACTAGACTTCTTGACGGTGAATGGGATTTTCGTGTTTGATACTATTTAAGTAAAAGCTAATGTATTTGGTACCGCCTTGAACAAAGAAGGTACATATTTTAATTACGAAAAATAAAATTATATTCTATTCATTTGTTACAGAATTGATTTCAATAATCTAAATTTTTTACTTACTTTTAGAACTGTAAAATAAAATAAACCATTTCTTTACCACTTAAATAGACTTAACATATATTTTTTCAGTAATTAATTACTTCTTTTCGTAAAAGTGGAACCATGTTACAATACAGTAATTAATAAATAATTTTTAAGATTGCAAAATTCACAAATTATATCCTCTCTGCATTGCATGACATTTCCTAACAAGAGGCAAATTAAAATTTGTAACAAACATTATTTCCTCTTTGCACTGTTAATTGTATTGAAATTTTATAATTTTAAAAACCAGTAGTGACAACAGATTGCGTGATGGGTTACTACTATGTCAGTTTTACATCTTTATTACAAGCTAAAAAAAAAAAGCAGCATTTTAAAAAAAATGTTTATAAATGTAATTTATGAGAATGATATGCAAATGTCAGTTACATTGTTTTTGTTGCCATACTAGTTTACTGTTTTTTTTTTTTTTTAATTTTCGGCTCTAATAACGGAGATTTTTCAATTTGCATAATTCACTTTTTGTTATTTTCATATGCATACATTATGTAGGTTCATATCTTTCCACTTTAAGATTAAAAATGACCGTTCCAAATATTTACAGTTAATAATGTTTTTTTTCTTCTTTCTTTATTTAAGATAAAAATCTTTAAAAAGAAATCCCGCTTGTTTTGTTTTTTTTTGTGTTTTTAAATGCGTTTCTATTAACAACAAAAAAACAATAGGAAATATTATGAGCACTCATCGTTTATGTAAAGTTAGTAATTAAAATCATGATTATGTAGATTAAAAAATTATAATTTGGTAATAATTTTTATTCATGTACTTCTACAAAAGAAAGTAAAGACTTATCTAGATTTGACAGACAGATTTAAAAAATTTACATCGTGCTGATAAGGTTAATAAAATGTCAATGGCGGTGTAAGTAAAAAAGAAATGATTTCATATTGCTGCTGGGCATCAAAAATGCCAACAATTGTTTTTGAATGTTATAATTAATAACTTAACTGTTAAATTTAGTTTTTTTTTTTATTAAAAGTAAAAAAAAAAAAATATTATTTTTACTAAACGGTTTTCGAATGAAAATTGGAAATGTATGGAAATGTTAGGAAATTGAAATATACTTATGCAGGTGGTCTTTTTATTAAACGTTTTTTATTAAACGCTACCACATTTTATTTTAATTTTATAAGTACATTATTTTTTAATCTAGGGCTATATTTTTGAGACATTATGTATTGTGTGACAAGACAACTGATATCGGCTTACATGTTTGCCACAATACGTTTGTACATAATTTCCGTTTGTTAATAGATAAGCATTACTTTTCGGTAAGGTCTGAATTCACAGCATAAATATAGTATTTATACAATTCGTATGCTCATTTAAAAGTTAGTAGGACCAAAAACGTATAAAAATGTATCGAAAAATCAAAAAAAAAAAATAGAAAATATTTAATTCAAATTAAGCTATTCAGAATAAAATATATGAAATTTTGTTTTGGAAGATGTATAGGTACTTTGAAATCATCAATTGTGCTAAATAATATATTAAATATTATTTATTTTGTTTTTTTATTTATTAGTTAGTTTTTAATTTCTTAAAAATTCATTAAAAGTCATAAAAAATATCTTATAACCACAAAATACTATAACTTAACAAAATCTATGCTTTACATTAAAAACTATAAGAATTATAGATGAAAGTATATAAGAATAAGAGAATAGTAGAGGCATTTTATATCTTAGTTATAGATACTTTATTAAGTTTTAAATACCACTTCAAATTTAAATTTTAGCATAACTAGTTTATTCATAGGGAAAAAATAAATAAATAACCAAAAAATAAATCGTATACAAATATAATTTATAATATTTTTTTAATAAAAATATAATAATATTAAAAACAAAAGAAAATTTTTCATTGATTTTTATAGCTCACAGATGTACTTATAAAATGTTTTAATAAGTTTTAAAATCAATCAAAGTAAAAATTGGGAAATGTATAGGTATCGAATAACACTATGAATACCTACTGATATTAGTGATATAAAAAATAATTATGTTTGTATTAGATATCCGAAATTAGTAATTAAATATGGGAGAACAGTTTTCGAAAAATGAATGAATTACATTAATGTTCGTACTGCAATCACCATAAATCTTATTTTGATAAATATTTTGAGCTTTTTATTTTTTACAAAATGTTAATTCAAGTGTTAAATCATATAAACATTTCAGCATGCCAATGTTTGATATGATTTTGCAATACACGTTTTTAACGGAAGAAATTTAACCCTAAGCCGCATAACATATTTTGTCACGTAAATTCATAACAGAAGCCGGGCAAGCTCACCTTATATTGTAATAGAAAAAAATAATTTTTAATAAATTTTAAATTTTTTATTTCAAATAATTAATTTTTAGATGTTTAAAAATAACAAAATAAACCATACCGTTTTTGAAATTGCAGTACGAGATAGTGGTAATTGCAGCTTTGTAGTACTAGCACGCTTTTCGATAAGAGAATTTACTAAACTTTCACCAAGAGCTCTTAAATAAATTTCTTTTATTGGAATTTTTTTTTGTCCAAATAATGTTGATCTCTATTTTTACTTCGAAGAAATTTTTATTGGAATATAAGTTTTCATTTCGACGTAAAGTTCCTACAATCGTCAATCCATTATATAACAAACTTTTCTAACGTTGTGAAATAGTTATCCATTGTAATGTTCTGTCCAGTTCCAAAATATGGTGAACACAAATTCTCCACTACATTTTGAGCAAGTCCTATTGCTCTGTTATTATCTTTGTTCCCAGTATATGGAATTCTTTTGAGTAGGTATGCCGTCTGAGAGTTACAAAGCCACCAAATTTTAATACCATACTTGTTAGGCTTTGATTACATATGTTGGCATTTATTTTTCGTTTAGATAAAATTTTCTGAAGGTGTATAATATTTTCCCAAATTTCTATTTACTGTTTCAAACACGTCTCGAATTGGGGCTAATTTATCAAATCTACGTCGATTACTTCTTGTGGTTTTTTCATCAAATCTAATAAAACGTAAAATTTTGTCAAAGCGATTTACGCCTATAGTATAACTTTGAATATAATTGAATCATAGGCTCCTCAAACGATCGAAAACTTTGGTTATTTGATTTCGAAGAAGGCGTGCAATTGCGGCAAATGGTTTTCAGCACAAAATATTAATTTAGACAAAGCTTTATGGCCTTTGAGCTCATTTTTTATCATCTTTTGCAGAAAATTCTCCATGAGAAATTATAATTTCACCGCTATTATCAGAATCATAAGTTTTCATAAAATTTTTAAACTTAGGTTTTGTGTGATTATTAGATTTTCGTTTTTTACAAAAACTTAAGTAGAGGATTCTATTTAGTATTGAAGAAGAATGTAATTATCATAAAAAAATATAACCGTCTTTATTCTTTGAATTAGAGCTTTTCTGAATTAGGTAAACTCACGTTCAACTTAAATTTTGAGCTAAATATTATAAGCTCAATTGCTGGTTCACAATGTGAAATATTTTTAGTTTGAGCTAGCGTTGAGGTTACAGAATTGTGTTTAACTTTGAGTTGAGTGCAAAGTGTGAGCTTTTGTAACCCTGACTTATACTTTTACGACTGATAAAAGAAAAAAGAAATGGTTAACCATGTGAATAGCATCTCTACTTTATTTTTATTATTTTAAAATTAATACATGGGCTTTGAATAAAGTATAAACTTGAGCTTTTCCTCAATTTAACTTGAGCAGTAATCCTCGTTTCGACTCACGACCGATTTCTTGAAATTTTTCAAAAAAGAAAAAGTGCTTAATAATGTGAATAGCATCTCTTCATTATTTTTATTATTTTAAAATTAATAAATCAGTTCTCTTGCATACCACAATAAAAACCGCACATGTTCTTACAAATTTTATTTGAAATTTTTCCTTGTTATTAATTTAAAAAAAAAAAACACAAATCTGTTTTCATAAGCATAATTTGAAAAAAAAAAAAATCATTTACAACTAAGTATGTACAAATTGTATTCTTCATGCAACATTAATGATCCTTCATTTTACCTTTATGCATAATAATGCATGTAGAAGATATTTTGTATCCATATAGGAATAATAAAAATGTACGTATTCATAAAAATTATAATAGGAGTCAGATTACAAGGAAATTCATACAAATGTTGAGTGTTGAGAAAAAAATTGCATGTTCATTGAAAATGGAATCTTTCATAATTTCATAACTCATTTGTATGTAATTTTTGTTGATATTTTCTCCTGCTGAGTATTTTTTTTTTTTGGATTAATTTCATTTCAATTCAATTCAATTTTTTTAAACAACACCTATAATTAACCGCAAAACCCACTCAGGGGTTCAAATTTATTTATTTCTAATAATAATATGATTATAATAAGAAAAACAAAACAATAATAAAATGAAAACAATTCTTTTTTTTTATTTATTTTTTTATTAAAATTATTTTACAAATTGAAAACGTTTATATTTTGCTATTAAAAAAAATATTCAATGATTTTCAAATGAAGCCAAAATGTTTAAACATTTTTCTATTTTTTATTTTAAGTTATTGTTGTTTTTTTAGTTCTCTCTTCAAAGTGAATAATAATAATAATAATAAAATAATAGAAAGATACCATTATTATTACGATACGAGATTTCTTTTGATGTAAAATAAATTTTTATGAGAGCGAGTTTTATTAAAATTTGGGTCATAGTATTGCACTCGCTTTTTATGGGTGCGTTCTAAATTTTGTTTTTTTTTTGTTTTGAATTGGAAAAACCTTTGACATTTTTATGAAGATTTTATTATTAAAATTATTCTTAAAAATTAAAAAAAAAAAGTAATGTAATAATTTTGTATGACAGGGTTTTACATTATTAAAGAGGAGATATTAAAAAAAAAAAAAAATTGGTAATTAAAGTAATAATAACAATTTTACAACAGCTGTTGTTGTATCAGCTTGTGAAACTGTGTTAAATCAATATTTGTACAACAATGAATGTGTAAAGTTACGAATTTTGTACAGCAAGATGAAAAGCACAAAATGAAGGCCATCTGACATTGTAAAAACAGTACAATTATTGTAGAGATATTTGTATAATGTAATTAGGGTTTAATGAACACTATATTTTGATATTCTAACCAAAAAAATTAGCATAAAAATTAAATGAGTTATTTAAGAACAGCATAACTAAAACTAAGTTTAAAACCAGCAAAAAAAATTATAAAATATTACACAACATCAATATAACTAGTTATCAGTAACGGCAGTGGCTTTTTTGAACTTTTTTAACCATTGTTAAGGACGTTTTCGGACCTCTCGCACTTGCACTTGATATTCGCAATAATCCTATCAAATCACTCTAAATTTATTTCTAACTGAAATTTTTTTGGTGTGTTCAATGATACTCGCACTAAACCTATCGCACTCTTTATTACCTAGACTAGTTTTGGATTAGATTAGACTAGTTGATTATATTGTGCAAACCCATAAGAACGTACATGAGTTTGACATTTATTTAAGTTAGCTTAAGTACGACTAGTTAGACTTATTCAGGCAGTTTTACAGTTAGTTAGAAGTATCGAGTACGAAATTTATTTTGAAATTTGGGATGTATTATGTATGTATTTAGTTATCAGTAATGAAGGACAATCGTTTATTTAACTTTTTAACCATTGTTAAGGGCATTTTCGGACCTCTCGGACTTGAACTTGATACTCGCACTAAACCAGTCAAATCGCGCTGAATTTATTCCTAAAAAAAAAGCCGAAAAGTTTATAGTGTGTTCAAAGGTACTCGCATTAAGCCTGTCACTTTATTATCTGTCAAAATTTTGTGTGTTTTTTCACCACTTTTAAATATCGCACTAAAAGAATAAAACATATACAAAATAAGAAAAGCAAAATTTTAAATTTGTAAAAGAAATTAAAATGAATATTCAAAGACTATTTTTTATTATAAGATATGGTAACTATTTGAAATGTAAAACAAATATAATTTATTTTTATTATTATTATTTACTTACATTTAATTTTTAATAACATACATATGCATAAAATTTGAAATTAACTTGATATTGCCACGGTTATAAATTTATAAACATTGCTAAAAATAATGCTAGAAAAAATCAATTTGTTGTTTTTAAAATAAAAATGCTAAAAAAATATGAATTAAGATAATGCTGATTTTACTTCTAAAAATATAGTACATACTGTCATAAATTTTTAAATCCGGGCAAAAATTTAGTGCAAAAAATGATTCGATGAAGTAGTATTTTCGGAAAGTGCAAGCAACACCAATTTAACTTTGCTGAGATAGGCCATGACCTAATAGAAATTTTTGTCAGATCATTAAAGCAATTTGAATTCAAATTTGTCTATGAATGGTTTTTCACAAATGTGAAAATTCTAAATCTATTCTAAATCTAAATGGAAGTTGTTCTGCGGATATAAATTTAGTAAACTTCATATTGCCTGATTGTTAGTATGTTACATCTCTGGGCAAACAGATAAAACATTTATTGAATATTCAAATGAAAAAACAAAATGTTAATCTCTCTTCGATTTCTCTAATAATTTATTTCTTTTATGCTTTTTTTTATTTATTGCTGAAGTTCTTAATTTGCAATAATCAGTTTTATATTTTTTTAATTATTATTAAAAATTTATTTTAAAAATGCTTTATTTCAACCGCATTTGACCTTGTAATAAATAATTAAAAAAAATAAATGTTTTGATAAAGTGAACAATAAGACAAAAAAGACACAAAATCTATTGACACTGCAGCCCAATAAACATTTTACCTAAATTTAGCATTTTATTTTCATATAATAATATTATTCAACACTGTCAACACTGTCAACGATCAATAAATTCATTCGATATATTAATTTTCACTGCAAACGATCAAATTTTTGCTAAACACTTATATTACATACCACAGTAATTACTGCAAAGCAATTATTTCAACAGATGGGACAGGATTTATTTGTACCATCAAAATGTAAGTAATAATTATATGTTAACCATTTAAAATTAAATTATTGCCTTCAGCAAAAATTCTAAAGATCGGTGATCTTAAAACGACAAACATTTTTATTTAATTCTAATGAATTGTAATTATTATAGTAACATTGATGTAATATTATAAATGCGTTCATTTGAAATTGAAATACACCCCGTAATTACGATGTACGTACGCCAAATAAAATTGTTATTTTTTTTTTTCTTTTTATATTTCCGATAACAGAATGAATACAAATGATGAAGTGCAGAAAGAGAGTTGATTTGATTTTGAATAAAAAAATTGCAATCAACTAAGATATTAAAATTGAGTGAATGTTGATGAATATAACATAATATAATATATGAGTATATGAGTGTATATTTATTGTTATTAGATATCTGATGAGTTTTTATTGTCTTTTGTTTTTCATATTTATTTTCCTGTATTCATTTTATATTTTGTTGAGGCTGTTATTAATTTCAATTGATATTTTGAATGACGTCTGATTGAAGTTTTATTATTATAGGTTTTATTTTTTTTTGTAGATATATGTAGATAGTTTTTTTTTATTTACGTTCAATCTCAATTCAAATCTGAAAATAAGAAGAAAATTATGTTTAAATAGACAATTTTTTAGATATATTTTTTATTTAGTTTATTTTGATTCAGCACATGAATATGAATGTATTTTGTAATAAAATTTTTTTAAATAATTCAAAAGAAATTTATTTGAATTTAGATTTTTAATTTAAGATAAAATTATGAAAATAGGAACTGAACTTTTTTTAAAGGCAAATATTAAATAATTTGTTAATTAGAACCATATTATAGTTTATAGGTGATTATTTTTTAAAAGAATTTTTTTTTGTTTGTTTATTATTTTTCTTTCTTGGAAAATAATTAAAAATAATGGAAACCAGAGTTGTAATTTTAAGGAATGTATATGTGTGTGTGTATAACCAACGACGTGGCAAGCATGGGTTCAAATCTTGCTGTTATCCTTAGTTATTAAATTCAATTCATCTAAAATATAGAAGAAGAAGAAGCGGTTAACAACCGAGATGGCCCGCATGCTTAGTATGTTTGTAAAGGGGTTTGTAAAGTTTGTAAAAATAAATAATAGCAACAACAGACTGATCTACTTTATGTAAAAATAAATGATAATAATATAGTGGTAAAACAACCTCGGAACTCGGATCAATCAATTCAAGCTATTCTGAAGGCGTATAAATATTCCGGAAGAAAATAGAAAGGACAAAAAAATAATCTGATCAAATTATTCTAAAATACATTTAATACACATAGACACAACAGTAAGCTTAAAGTAAAAATATTTTAATTTAAGAACAGTATAATATTAGTAGATAGTTCTATTAGCCTGACTAGCCGTACTTAAGTTAACTTAATACTTTTCGTTAAACTTACGTCAGTACTTAAATCTACTTAAGGTTAAACTACCCAACTTAACTGACGCTTGGTAAAACTTCATTTGATTTGACAGTTTGAAAGAAGAAACGCCATTTTAAAATTTATTTATATCGATTTTTATCCACAAATCGAATTTAATTTTATTCAAACGTCATTTTACTTAAGTAACCGACTACCATCTGAATCGTAGCAGCTTAAATTGCTCGAATAGTAATTTTTTTAACGAAATTAAAACTTAAGTTAACTTAAGTGCGACTAGTTGATTATTTGCAAACTCATAAGAGCGTACATGTGTTTGACATTTATTTGAGTTAGCTTAAGTATGACTAGTCAGGCTAATAGAACTATCTAATAATATTATGCTGTTCTTAAATTAAAATATTTTTACTTTAAGCTTATTGTTGTGTCTATGTATATTGAATGTATTAGAATAATTTGATCAGATTATATTTTTGCTTTTTCTATTTTCTTCCGAAGTATTTATAGGCCTTCAGAATAGCTTGAATTGATTGATCCGAGTTCCGAGGTTGTTTTATCACTTTATTATTATCATAAATTTTTCATAAAGTAGTTTATCAGTCTGTTGTTACTATTATATTGCTGTTTACGATAACCGTTACTTTTCAGGCAGCTTTACAGTTAATTAGAAGTATCAAGTACGAAATTTATTTTAAAATTTGGGATGTATTCTTTAACATTTCGTATAACTAGGACTTATTTAAGGACTTATTTCTTAACTATTATTTACATTAATTTAATTTTAACTCTGTATATGCGGAAATTGCTCTTTTTGTGGACTGAAAGAAATAAATCTAACTCAGAAATTTTTAATTTCATAACCTTTCATATCTATTTAAAACAAATTATTAATTGTAAAGCTTACATTTCATAGATTTGGGAATTCCCCTTATAGAATTTTCGCGTTACAATTAATATATTGTATGATGTTTTTTTATAAATGTGTTGTTCCAGATAATTATCAAGTATGTATATGAATATTCCAAAAAGTACGGTCAATTTACGGACAATCCATTTCTGTACATTAGTTCTTCTACGGCCAATCCATTTCTAAATGTTATACCAAACACTTATTGATTATTTACTATGATATTTGCATACAATAATTTACCTTTACTGAGTAGCGAGTGTAAATGGCTAATGTCAATGTGTTAACCAAAAAATATTATTATAATCAACATTTTCAATTCAGTACCGCGATAATTTCCATTTTATATAGATAGTAATTTGGTTAAGATTCTTCAACATTAAAAACGAAGTTAGCATGAAAATTACAAAATTTTGCAAACTACCTAAATTCATTTTTAATTAATTTGAAATCTTATACATAAGTTATCCGTTCACATCATCATCAAACCAGATGTTATTTTTGTAACATTTTGATGTTTTGTTAAAAATTATTTTACGTACGTACGGATTACGTACATAATATTAAATTCAAAAATATTAAATAAATAAGGTTGAGTTGCGGAAATAATGCTGCCTGTAAATATTACACACATCTGCCTTGACAGTGATGAAATATTTGGTGAAAAAAAAAATCTAACAAAGAATTTGATTCTTTCAAAAAAAAAAACAACAAAATTTCATTAAAAAAATATTCTCTTATTTTTGTTGTTGTTTATTTTGAACTGTAAATATTAAAATTACCTTCTAAAGCAAAATTTCATTTTAATTGAACCGTTATTAATAACTGATAAGGATTAAATTTCAATATAAATATTAGTTTTATTATTATAGTCTTTCCGTTTCATTCATTTTGTTCGAAAACAAATATTACAGTTTTAAATACACTGGTTGATTTATGGATAATTTTTATTTGTCATCAATGTTTTATCCACCGCTATTATATCAACTTATATTTGACTTACGTAATTTTTGCGTATGTACATGAATCATGGCAAATAATTTTTGTAGTTGAAATATGTCATACACACATATTGACAGTATAAATTGTTGTTATTTTTGTGTTTTGTATTTATAGACAAATAATTACAGGGTGCAAACATCACTCAAAAAATGAAAATTATTGCGAATATTTTGTCATGTTTCATGGTACAAATTTAGTTTAAAATGACCTTAGGGATATTGTACATAAATTCAGAAATGTTATAAATAAAAATGATGTTAATGGAATATTTGTTTACATTTTAATTATCCTATTTAACTGTTTATTTTTTTTGTTTTTTTGTTAATGAAGCTAATTTTTTTTTAAATTTTAATAATTAAGAATGTGATTTTACGGAATATTTGTTTACATAGATTTGTCTGAATCAACTGTCATATTTATAAAAACCAGTGTTTTTCAGCTTAAATTTTTTTTCTCTTCAATTCGGCAAATAATTTAAATGAAAGAATAGTGATGAAGGAAAATAAATTGAAGTTATTAAATAACTCTCAGTGGCGCAGTGGTTCTTTAACAGAATCCGTGATCGAGGATATTTGAGTTCGAATCTGGTTGGTGGCGCTTAACATTAATAATTGAATATTTAATTTCTGTACGTGTACTTGTACTCGGACAACGATTAGAAGGTAAATTGAAAATCGATCGAACCCTTAATAAAACTAGCGCCACGTTGTTTCTAGGCAGCGTTAGATGATTATTCCTTCTCCTAGGACCGGTTACTGTAGGCTAATCACCTGCATAATCGGTAAATCAATGGATTAGAAATAAAAGAAGAAGAAGCTTTGGTTATACTATACTATTATTATAGATTAAATATTATGTGTTAAAATCACAAATTAGTGTATTAGAAAAGCCGATTGAATTGATGAATTGGATTACAATATTTTTAT
This sequence comes from Argyra leucocephala, assembly GCA_963942445.1. Lineage (NCBI taxonomy): Eukaryota > Metazoa > Arthropoda > Insecta > Diptera > Dolichopodidae > Argyra > Argyra leucocephala. The sequence continues at coordinate 24,963,896 of OZ012677.1, read as the reverse complement.
TTCCTGATGATTTATTTCATGGATGCAGATACTGCAGAACTGTCAAATCTTTCTACGTATGGCAACCACAAAAACCTTTTGATATTTATTTTGTTCAGTCTGCTATGTTACGTCTTTTGAAAGCTTAATAAATTTAACAGTTAATATTTGTTATTTTTGCCGTTTTACTGTCATTCAATTATGAAGTTTTCCGAGCGCTTGTGTCATTTTTCTTTTCAGTACACGAAGTTAAAAAAAACATATACGTTTTGTGTAAAATTTATAATTACTTATCAAATAAGAAATTCATTGACAAATTGATGTACTTATCACAATGATAAACTAAACACATCGGTTTTTTTAATCTAATAAAAAAAACTAACTTAACCAGTATAAAAAATTGATAAATTTGAATTAAATATATAGTTCGAAGAAGTTTACAAAACTAAAATAGTCTAAACATTTTAGGTATCATTTTTTGACTTCGCGAAAAAAGCATCAGAATGTTTAAAATACTTGAATCGACGTAAAACTCTCTTTTCAATTTCGGAACGCTTTAATATCTATAGATCAGTTATACTACCCACAATGGAATACAATTCACATATGTGGGCTTCACTCTCAGTCTTAGGCTACCTTGACCACGTTCAAAATCGCTCAATTCAGCTATTCGACGACCCAACTGTAACTTCGTTCTTAAATTCTCTTTGACGTCGTCGTATAGTAGAAATGTTTTCTCTCTTTTGTAGATACATCGTAGATCTGGACACCGCATACTCATTCGAAATCAAAGAACTACTTCCTCTTCTTAAGCAGTTCCATTGTCAAAGAAGAAGAGCCGCAAATGATCATCCCTACACAGTAGAAATATCTAGACGACTCAAAATGCGTTACGGAAATTCGTTCATAGTCCGGACTTCACGAATGTGTATAATAGTGTATAACTTGCAGAAATTAAAAAAAAACATCAATAACTTCATTTTGCAAATTCCTATCGCAACTCCTTCAATATCTTTCTTCTTTCTTCCAATCCTGTCCTATCGCATCTAAGCGGTACGTAAGTAAAGTACTAAAGATTACAGACTAACTCTTGGCTGTTTATAAACAATTTTTGAATTTTTGCATTAAGTTAATTTTTTATCACAATGCAGCACCGATAATGATCGATATTAAACATCACAACATTTACGTTTAGCTTCTCTTATAATAAATATAACCTTATTTGTTCTTTTGGTTTTCGTTCAAGATTTCGTTTCAATATTTTAATGTAAAATATAGGAGTAGACATCACAAAAAACTTTTAATACCGACGAGCAGGCATATTTCTATATTTATTTATTTACAATCAAATAATCTGCGGATGAATCAGCAGACAAACTACAGGCCCCCTTTTTCCTTACAGAATGTTTGTGATCGTATTGGTAGGATTTTTTATATATTTTATTAGCTTATATTTAACTCACTTACAAATCTATAGTACACTTAAATTTTTATCGCTTTTACAAAAGATAATATATATAATATTAGAAAACATAGCCCTAGAATTGAAATGTTAAATATCTTCAATATGACGACTTTAAATATCAAATTATTGTATGCAAAAATTATTCAAGTTGGGCTTGAATAGCTCAATACAATTTTCTCAACTTGTACTTTAGAACAATTCATAACAGCTTTAAACTTTTTGTGGGATGTTAGATTTTTGCACGTAGAATGTGATACTAACTATGTTAAAAGTAATACCCTTATCATGATTTTCGAATCGAATATGAGTTGAAGCGAATATGAGTCGAACGTTCGAGTAAATGTGATCACAATTCGCGAATAAATTTACTCGCTGTGGAAAAGTCGTTGCTAACCTAACACTTGAAAATTAAATATTTTGACAATTATGTTTAGATTTATAAAAAATTTTCGTTTGAATAAAGATGCATAACTTTGTATTCTCAATTCAATGCAACATAAGGTGACATATCAAATTAGAACAAATGAACTAATAATTAGAACTAAAAATAGTCTGTGCAGTACGATTTTCAATTATTTTAATTCAGGTATCGATTTTTTGGGATATATTTACTACTACTATTCATTTGAGGTGTCTTCAATACAACACTTAGAATGCGTGAAAATTTTCGAATCTCTAGATTAACTTGCATTCTCTGGAGATTCTGGATATTGTTCTTTGCTCAACAGAGCGTCGATAGCTTGTTCCTACGCCTGTTGTTTTTATATGTATGTTTGTTTTGCCATACCTGTCATCCTATACGCAGGACACAGATCTTTAAATAAAATAATAAATAATAATTTATTCCACTCTTTGGCTTCACGTTATCCTACTGCATTTAACAGTGTTTCACAACCCTTTTAATGCACTTTTATTCCAATTTGCTGTTCCCACAAACCAAATCAGATTCTCTTCCATCAATTACACCAGCTTATCAAACTGTTTTCTTATAGGTGCAAATAATATTATATTACTATAATACATTATTCATAAATTTTGTAATTCTCCCTCCCCTCCATTTTCACTCGAAAAACAACAAAAATATTTTTTTTTATTTTTGTTTTATGATTGTTCATTTAAATTTTTCATTCGACAAATTGTCAAACGTATTACGTTCGCTTCGATAATCATGATCGCATGACAGCAAATTCGCTTACTTATACGTTCGATTCGAGAATCATGATAAGGGCATAAAACACAACGAGAGTGCTTACCAATTCAGCTCATATTAAGCATATGCTGAATTGTTAAATACTGCCGCAATATTTAAATTTTGTATTCACCCAATATCTCATTTATGTCCACTCATGCGGTTATATATTATTACCACAAATGAAAAACATTATTGCAAATAACTATATACTATTTATCATGATTCATTTATATATATATACAAAATTAATTTTCATTAATTTTAATTATTACTAAGTGTATAACAGTTTTAATAATTAACATTCTTAGAATTAATATAAAATGTAAAACGTATAGAAATGACCTAAGATTTTTCAAAACTGAAACAATGAACTTTCACAATTTTGAGTAGAAAAATATTTGAAAAAAATTTAATTTAGGTGCGTAGGCATTAATAATAAAATAATATTTTTTATTTTCTAAATTCGAATATTAATTACATCTTCTCTTTTCATTCCAAAAAATTTTAAATAAAAAATTTTTCGTAGAAATTCCATCATATAAAAAATTAATAATTTTTTTTTTTTAATTATAATTAAAAAACAAAAGCTAAACAATACATTTATGTAAACAAAACGCGTGTACATATAAAAAGTCATGTGAACAAATCATAAATTCATTAAAAGTAACTGTGTTTAACCTAACAAATTATTTATGATGATATTTACGCGGCACGGCATACCACACATTTTGACTAAAAATGTTTGTATGTAATTATTTTCTCATAAATTATTATTATTATTATTTTTCTCTCATTTCCATACAATACTACTGCTCTACCATAGAGCAGAAGAAGTCTGTTGTCGGTTGTCAAATCATCCTGCAACATACATACATACATATTCAAATTAATATCGTGCGTTGTACTTATTTTATATTGTTTAAAATAACAAGAAAAAAAACAAAATACACATGTTTTTTTCAAAATATGTACATCGAAACCCACAACATCAGATTGTTTAAATAAACCCCCTGATGTTTAAATATTTTTGTAAAAAAAAAAAAAAAACTCATTTAATTAATATGATGCCTTTTTGACCAAATTGAATTTGAGCACGTGCCGAATTTTTAAATGAAAAATACATGAAAATAATGAACTGTCATATTTTCATGAAAACACAACACTGTCTAATATAATGCTGTGATTTGTTAATATGCAACTATACGTAAGAGTGCATATTATACAAGTTTTGTATTTGGACTACTGAATTTCTAGTTTTTTTTACTTATGTAATTTTATTTAAGAAGCTTTGATGCAACAATTTTTGATTTCAAATCATGGTATGTAATTTTATTGTATTGCAAGTAAATATTTTCGCGCAATTATTATTATTATTATTGTATTTAGATTTGTTATAGAGTTTTGTTGATTTAAAAAATTTTTATTACATTTTGCAAAGCTATTAAATATTAGTTTTAATTAAAAGAAACATTTTTAGTGTTATAATGTTGATTTTATAATATGGCAATGATGCTGGTATTGTATGTATGTATGAAGAATGATGGTATATGCAATGATTGCAATCTGAGTTCAGATGTTAGATATATTTATGTGCATATGAAATTTCATTATGAATTGAAATCTGTACTGGTGTATACACCATTTGGTATTATTTTGAATAAACCAATTTTCGCTTAATTTCAATGGCGGTGGCTTAGATATATCATTGAATTAGAACTTCTAATACATACGATAAAATACAAATTATAATAATACAATTTTAAGCTTCTCGAAAATGAAGATTTAATTTGATACTGACATACCAGTCACATACAAAATCTTTTTGTATCTACTAACATACAAAAATGACAACTGACAAGCATAATATAAAGTGTATAGCCACCATAAAATAAATAATAATTATTTGTTTATAAATTCGCACTGAATAACAAACCATCAAAATCACAAGATCACGTCTAATTAAGACAATTGTTATTGACGTAATATGGTATGGTAGGTAGATGAAGGTGGCTATTCCAGTTGGTTTTGGAAAAACTATTACCACTTAGTTGTGTTTTATTAATATCTTCTCTCTAACGATTTATTTATTTTACTGTTTTCGACGTACAATAAGAATATTAGTTTTTACAATTTGTACAACCTGAGTAAATGTATATAGAATATTATAAGAAGCAAAATGTGATAAGAATATGAAAAGCAAAACAAACTAAATTTACAAATCATAACTAAAACTAAAATAAAATACTTCTTACTTAACTAAATAAGAAAATGAAATTCAACATATCAAAACACAATTATTATTGGTGGTTTCAATATCTACAAACTGTTGGTCAGATCGATCATAGTCTACTAAGTGACCTGTGCGTTTGAGCATGTGATCTACACATATATTTGTTCCAATTCATTGTCTTAGCAGATTACTCGATAATCTGAATAATAGAGCCAACTTGTGTGTCTTATAGGATCGCAAGTATATATAACTAACTTTGCTTATCGATAGGTCTACGGTTTAAATTTTTAAATTATGTTTTTTTTTATTCCTTCTGATTCAAAAAATTCAAAAAAATAAACAATAACAATTCCTAACTTCTAGATAGATCCCTCCTTTTGCTTCTTTCGACCTTCTCAATTGTACCTGGTTTTATGATTACAATACTTATAGATTGAAAATTAAACAGAAATCATTCCACAGATTTCAGCCAATAATAACCACCGCCCGTATATTTAATTCACTTAAATTCATTCAATTTGTATTACAGAACATTTGTATTACACACTGTTCATATTACTTGTGTAGTGTAGTAGTAATGAAGCTATTTTGAAAGTGTATAATAAAAATGTTGCTTATTATAATCACGTGGTGCAGTTGATGGTACATTTTTGTTTTAGTAACTAAACAACAAATTACAAAAAATAAAAAAACAAATTTTTATTACTGCTACTGTAATTTTTGCTGCAAAACATTTATTTTTTTTTTTAATTTATTATGTAAATGTAATGGTGTTGAAAATAGAAAAACAAATTATTTTTCTTCTCTGGAAATATTCATAATTATAATTATAATATATTATATGTACATAGTATATGTACATGGATAATAAGTATATTATATGCATTGTAATTTTTTTTTTATGTACAATTCATAAATTTTGAATACATATTTTGCTTTTTCATTAAATTTCGCATTTTTCTTCAAATTATTTATGGTTTATCTTAAAATAAATAAACATTAAAATTCTTCATAGAATTTAGTTTGTTGCTGAAATATTAGAGGAAATTGAATGCTGCTGCGTAAATTAAAAACAACAACAAAAAAATGTATGTATTTAGAAGCTGGAAAATTTAAAAGAATTTTTCATTTATTTTTATAGGAATTCGAAATTTTTTTTTTTGCATATTTCAAAATTTATTGTATGTATTTTATTTGTATAATGTTATGTTAGGGGAAAATGTTTAGGTTTATGTTTATTACAGTGTTGCCATAATTCTGTTAAAAGATAATTTACATATTTGTGTAATTTTTTTTTAACTTATTTTTGTTTTTTTCATATTCGTTAAACTTATGTTTATTTATGTCATATCTTAGTTTAATACAGTATTAGTCTATTGTTATAGATAGGTTGATAAATTTTCTTATACGGTTTTTTTAAAGAAATCAAAATACAATTTTACAAATATTAATTAGGCTGGATTCAGTTATTTTTACATACATATGTGGTATATGAAATTTAGACATTACAGCATTTCGGACCAGTTACAATTATTACATTTATATTACATTTGAGGTTTGCATATTTTCTATATCAAAAGCATAGTAATTAGTTTCTTCACATGATTCTATTCTGAGTATAGGCGTGTTTGTAGTGGTCGCGCCTGCGCAACAAAAAAGATTTTTTGTTTGTAGTTGCATATATATCGTCAAAAATTCTGCGCAGATAAAAAGCAGACGTTCGTGTATCGGTGTCGCGTCAGCGTCGGGCAGATTGTGCAAATATTTTAGTGCGCCTGCCTTAGAATGATTTTTAAAGTGCATGTCATTTAACATTTAATAAAAAAGAATGTCGTGAAAAAATATTTAAGTAAAAAATAAAAAATAATTATTAAAATAAAATAAATGTGTTTTTAATAATAATATATAAATATAAATATATAATAAAATAAATATATTGAAAAAATTATATAATAATTTTAATATATTTTAATATATAAGTAATATATATATTAAAATATATTAAATATTTAAAAAAAAATATATTGAAAAAAATACATAAAATATATTAAAATATATTAAATATATATAAAAATATATAATAATATAATTATAAATAATATAATATAACTATATAAACGAATTGTGCATGTGCTGCTTCTATGAAATACCTGCACCTGCGCAAGTTTTTTGTTCACAGTGACAAAATCTGCAAGACACCGACGCATGTTTTACTGCAACTACGAGCACGCCTTATTTCTCTATATTATTACTATATGATCCGTCATCTCTATTATCAATTATCACTATTTTTTTTCTTCAATTTAATTTGATTTAAAGCTTTAACAATTTTTTGTCTGCTAAACCATCTGATTCGAAAGAAAGTAATTATTTTTTATAAATACATTCAGTAATTTTTGCTCTTTCAAGTCAACACAGAAATAAATGTACTTAACTTTGTTGAAGTGAGATAATCAAAATTGATGCATTCAAAAACATTAATAACATCTAATGTGAAATGTGTTGTATTGATTGTTGGTTACTTTATTAATGTTGTTTATACATATTAACCCTATAATTACCAGCTTAATTTATTTGTGCTTTAATACTATTGTTTTCACTCACTTTATTTTGTAATCAAAAAGAGTGATGCTACGATTTCCACTTTGTATTAAATTTTTATTTTAACATTTGAAATAAAAAGAGATAAAGAAAATGTCAAAAAGATTTAATACAAAATTTACAGTACATTTTTTGGACGTTTCGACATTTTATATTTACATTTTAAAGATTTTTGTTATTTTTTGTGTTTGTGATGATGTAAACATGTTTAATGATTGAATTAAAATATAAATAAAAACTGAAAATTTATTTGATATTACAAATAAATGGACAAAAAGAGCTCTGCAAATAATATTAATTGTTAAAATTCTGTACCTATCGAAATTCTTGAACGAAAAATAATTTAAAGAGGGAAGCAAAAACATTTTTGCATCTGAGAACACAAAATAATTGAAACAAAAACTTAATGCGGAACGTAATATAATTTATCTTATATTCAAATCTTATTTACTATACACTAGTGATATTTCAAAGATAGAATATTCGATAGCTATATTAGCAGTCGGTAAAAATTTAAATGAACCTACAAATAAATTGCAACAAGCCAATAACAGAATATCCATTTGGGGCAAGAGCTGAAAAGTTAAATGGAATGAAGTAAAATACACGCACGTTAACTTAACGAATAAAAAAAAATTTCGTCATACCATATCATAATTCTGCAAAATATCTTGGCATGACGCTTGACGAGAAGCTTAGATGGAGAGAACACGTCAAGGAAAAAAACTAAAACTAGATCTGAAATACAAACAGTTATATTGGCTAATTGGGCGGACATCTACGATTTCTACATATTACAAAATGTTGATTAAATATTGAAGCCAATCTGGGCATACACTATTCAAATATAAGGTTGTGCTAAACAACTACATATTCAAACTATCTAAACGTTCCAATTCCAAAACAAAGAGCTGCGAAACATTGTTAAAGCCCCCTGGTTTGTTTGGAATGCTGATATATATATACAGATTTCAGAATTCTTCTCATAAAGATATATAATAAAAAAATTGGCTGTAGACAATAAAATGCCAATATCAATGTCGAAATTTCACAGCTGATAATCAAAATTTTGTTAGACGACTTAAATGAACGAAACCGTTTGAACTATGTTAGTTTAAAATATTTTAACACTCAAGAATTCCTAATTTGATGTTGTTTGATCACGAATATCTGAAGAAAAGAGCCACAATTGTATTAATGGTTAGTTTTAAAGACTAATTTTAATTTTAACAAAATAATGGAAGTTTGTATTGCGTTAAAAGCAGTGGTGCATTTCGTTATTCCCCGGAAAATAGAATAAAATATGAGACTTTGCTGATGATTTCAAACCGTGTTAATTCGAATTGTTCATATTTGAACGGATTGTCGAACAGACATTTTTAAGGGCTATTAAATAATTGACTGACATGAATCGGTTGTATCTAAAAAACTAGTAAATATATTTGGTAAGTAGAAATAATGTTATTTGCAAATTTTAGTCTTTGGGATGAGTATGAATTTGAATTTGTGAAGTGATAACGGTTCGTTATTATCAAATATATTATTTGAAATAAAATTATTTGAATTTTAAAAAAAATTATTGATAATACGTAAACCTGATCCCAAACAGAACTTCTAGTATCAAATTGATTTCATCCTATTTGTAAATTCTTTTACATTCTTGTAAATAACTTATCTTAACGAAAGTTTCGTTTATTTAAGACCAGAAAAAATACAAAGTTTCTGTTTAGAAAACATGAAATTTTTAATTGCATTTAGTTGATTAAAATATTGTGTACATGCCTATTAAGTCGGAGTATCGATTGTACAGTGATGTCATTATATTTACATGAGTTTAATTTTGTAGTTGTAATTATTGTACTCCACTCCATATGAATGGGGTTACAGGACAATGATGATGATGATGAATTATTGCACATTAATTTTTCTGGATATTTTCTACAAATTAGAATATAAGAATCATTAGCTTAAAATTGTATCAAAGAAAGATAGCAGTTTTGTATACGAATCTGGATATAAAATTGGAAAGTGTAGTTCAAGACTACAACTCAATACTTAATTACATACTCAATAATTCAAACCGACACATTGAACCTACAATTATTTTTAAACGAGAAAAGACTAGAAAAAAATAATATATTAATTTAATTGTATTCTCACTGAATGCAATGCTATTAAAAATTATCATAAAAAGAAAAAAAAAAATAAATAAAAAAACTGGAATATATCTGATTTTCTAGAAAATCAATAGAAAATTTTTTTTAAATAGAAAACATTTTTATATTTTCATTTACTGCATAGAATCTAAATACGTACATTATGTTCATAAATGATGTAAATATAAATATAACTTTATGCATTTTTAAGTATTGGATGCCAGCACGTGTTTTAACTCAAAATAACATTAGTACTTATAAACATCCCCTAAGCTTCTTTTGAAGTTCATTTTTATTTCTATAGCATATTTCCATTTTTAAAAATTCAAATAGAATAAAAAAAGAAAAAAAATAATTCAAAAACTTGGAATTCGTATTTTACATAATACCATTAATAAATAATGCATGCACCAACAAATTTTAGTACTTTATATACGCATCCTTTCCTTTATGTCTATATGTTGTATCTTTAAATTACATGAAAACGAATTCTTTGGAAAATATAGAATGCAAGAAAAATATTTATTTAATAAAGTTTTATACATGGGTGGTTTTAGTAAACTTTTTTTACTTTTTGTTAATACTAGAATAAATTCGTGGTGGGATTTTAGAAATATTACAGGCTGGATGAAATTAGTAATCACATTCAGGTAAATTAATTATTCTTAGTTAGTATATTGTAGGGATGGTCCTAATTGGTTTTATGGTGTAAAAAGACTAAATCAATCAAAAGAGCTAATTTGACTTAATAAACCTTTATACCGTTATCACCACTTTAAAAATAAATTATAAAAAAAAAACAAGTTATAAAATTGAGATGTAAAGTAAACGTAATGATTTTCGTTGTATACAAATATATAAAATATACTAAGTCTAACTATTGGAAAGCCCTAAACCTCATAGGGCTCTGAAATAAGGTACAACTGATGTGGATTTCGGGTCATAATGGCTTGAATGGAAATGAGAACTAGCCAGATAGTCGTCGGGCAACATTTGCAGATCGGAACCGGCAATTGGCATATCTATGTATAGTATTAAATTATCGATGGAAAACACCTTGAAGAAGGAAACAAATATTCTTTGGAAACGTATTGAAGACCACAGAGTCTTCAAAATATATGCACCAAGAATATTATAATTTAACAGAAGTTGTGTAATTGCGTATAAGTTATATTTTATGATTGAAAATGATGAGAGGAAATCAAAGAAATTACTATAGAAATATTACATAAGAATTAGAGAAATTCCACTGGAGATCAAATGTGAGAAAAAATTTATAGTTAGATATATTAATGATTATTGTGAAAAACATGACATATTAATGACTGGATGCGACTGTGATTATCTAAATATTCTATTTATATTATATTACTTATTCCCTCTGAGACTGGGTGAACATATAAACAATTTCTTAATAAGTATTATTACAAAACTTGTTTTACAATTGTAATTTTTTAAATGCCCTTAAGATGACTTATCTTAAAAATATTAATTTTTCAACCCATATAAAATCAAATATAAATTTTGTTTATTCTATTTGTATATTAAAATATTTGGTTTTTATTGTACCCAACCCCACATGATATAATTATATTGCATATAAAAATATATTAACTTTCCAAAAAAAAAAAAAAAAAAAACGAAAATGATTTGGCTTATAAACTTTTAAATGTGCTATTTAACACCTTCTTACTATTTTTAATTATTGTATATTTTAGGTATATATAGGTAGGTTAGGTATATATCATTTTTATGGTTCACCTTCACTCATATTAAAATAATATTGACTTAAGCTCAAAATTCATTATAAAATCTTATTTGGTAGAAATGAATAATATTTATTAAAGACAAGTGGATATAGTTTAAATTAGCAACAATGAGATACTCACTCTACCATCACCATTCATACAAATTGTTTTAATAGTTTTTTTTTCTTCTTCTTTTGAAAAATCGTTAAATGGTGATATGTCCTTTTTTCTTCATTTCCGATATAGATTTTGAGTATGTTATATTCATCTGGAATGAGTATGTTAAAATGTTTGAGAAGTAAAGGTCGTTTTCTATTGCATAGCTGTGCGTGAAAGATATTGTGACTAAGTTGTACAACACCGGCAACGTAGTTTATGTACAACTTCAGATTACTTAATTTTTGATGCTATTTTGAAGAACGTAAAATGATCATTGATAATTAATAGCTTAGAAAATATTCGGGAATATCAGAACATAGTTTTGTAAGTCCTTTGGGATAATTGAATTATTTACTAAATATCCATGATAGGAACAAAGGAAATAGTTTCATACAAAATAAACATAATTTCCATGAAAATATAAGAGAAAAAATTACATGTTTTAAAATTAAGCAACGTGAAATTTCTTGCAACATTTTGCAACATCTTGCAACAACTTTATATAAAGTTTTATGGTTTTCCGTTGTTTCGGGCGATGATGATAAAAAACGGGAAACTTTTTGCAACATCTTGCAACATCTTGCAAAACCTGCAATTTTCCTAACCTAAACTTCTGGATTTGATGATTAAACAACCGAAGGTATTTAAGTTAGCATAAACATGAAGGAAAGCCAAAGATGAAAATTAATTTTTCATAAATTGAATTTTAACTCTATATTTATTAGCTACTTATATAAATTTTTGAGGTTGTTCGTTGTTTCGACACGATGCTTTGCAACATGTAGCTTTTATATTGACCAAATATTTTCAATGGGATCTAGGCTAGATGGAGTCTATTAACATTACTTTTTCATGTGATTTCGAACCTCCTAACTTCCCACCCCTAACCTCCCACTTTTTAGCAGTGTAGCAAGGAGCATTGTCTTGTTGAAAAATGAAATTATAAGTGTCTCAAAAGAGCATATGAACAAAAAGCTCCAATTGATTTCTCAAAATGTTTATATAAACATCCACATTCGTTTTTGAGGAAACAAAGCATAATGTTCCTATTTGTGGATCGAAAAAACATTCCCATGCTATTACACCTTCATATTTTGGTGGCAACATTTGTCTGCATTCATTATTTAATATTTCTATTACTCCTCAACGAATGTTGAGTGCCTCCCATCACTGCCGTGTACTTTGAATTGGCTTTCGTATAAAAATATTACCTGCTCCCACATATTCTTTGTCCAAGAAAAGTGTTCTTTTGCCCATGCAAGCCTTTTGTACCTATGTATAGCCTTCAACTCTTGACTGAACGATGTGCATTTCATCCTTCATTCAATAGTCTATGTCGTACCAAACTCTATGAAATCGTGGCTCAGATTGCTCTATACAAAGCGTTTCGATAATCTCAAGACGTTTGGAAACAGTTTCTCAAACTGTATAATTTTTATGAAATGGTCCTCGGCCTGCATTACAATGTTATCCTGAACATTTAGCCTTATGAATGCACGCGATTTGACGATATTTTTCAAAATATAAGCTACTTTGCCTTTAAAGCAACTCAATCTTTAAGCAATTTGCCTTGTTGACAAATTTTCTCATGATAGCACAGTAAAATTGTTCTTTAACGCGTTACTTATTTTATCAATTATTATTTTAATTATTATTACATTTCACAATTCATATTCACCAGCTAATCAATATATTAATTTCCATCCTCTATATATCCAATACAGGTAGATTTTAGATAGATAAACGTAACAAAAAAGTCAACCTATTTATAAATATCTGAATAATTGCATTTTTACATGAAAGACAAGTATAAATTTCAACTGCCCAATTTCTTTTTTCACAGCAGTGTATATATGTAAAATGGTATTAAAAACGAAACGTATTATTCGTAAAACGTAAAATTTTATACAAACGTTAAAAAACTTATAAAATTAACCGAGTCACGATGTATACTTTCACTTTTAGTAATATTCATTAGATTTAGTAATAATAAATTTTTTTAATCCTCTTATTATTAACATGAGCTTTTAAAGCTCAATTATTATGATCTCTTAACGCCTTCTATTTTTTTATATATACTAAAAAAAAATTAAAAAAAAAAACAGAAAACGTTTTTAGCATTCAAATTTAAAACATTTATTGATCTACCTTTTTATATTCGAGTCAATGGGGCATAATTTAACTAAATTAAAATTTTTAATAATATCATAAGAGGCGCTTTGTCCTATCTAACTAATGAATATTAAACACTCGTTTAAACGTTTTTAAAACGCAAAATTATACTACTGTTTACTTTGTTAATACAAAACAAAAAAAAAATATAGGAAAGGCATTGAATATGAAAATTATTTATTATTTTTTCTAATACCACCTATAACAGACTTAAATTTAAGTTTAAAATGCGCAAATTTATGAAATTCATTGGGTGTCTGCTTAAACAAATTAAATAAAACAAATAAGATTTTACAAAAATTCATTTTAAAAATTCACATTTCTGTTGACCAGACGAGATGAGAATTCTAAAAAATTTAACACTAATCCTTTTTGAAACTGTATGATAAATTTTGTAAGTATAATGTTCTCTTGCAAATAGTGTGATGCTGGTCCTGTCAATCAAAAATGTTTGTTTTAAAAACTTAAATTGAAAATCTTTGAATTAAAAAATGCTCTACAAAAAACTAATGATTTTAATATACAGTATATTTTAAATAAAAATTTGAATAAGTGTAGTTATAATTTATTTAGAATTAAATTAAAATATAAGTATAGTAAGAATTTAGTACAAGTACAATTTCATACTTTCAATTTTATTATTATTTTATTGCCTTAATGCATTTGTACAATATGTATATTGTACATAATTATGTATACAATATTTTCATATATTTTAATTCTATATTTCAAGAGCTTATATTACTAGAATATTTACACCTTTGATTTTTAATTATTTAGGCTAATTTTAATTCTTTATATAGTTAAGAAAAACTATATTTAAATTATGTACTAAATTCTATAAACAGCCTATTACCCACATCAATGCACTTTATGCCATTAATAATTATAACGTCTTCATTATAGTAGGTTTTTTGGTTTTTTATACATTTGTATGAAGTGAACTAAACTTAATTGTGGGGGCGGTTCCACAAAAATTTGAATTTTTTTAAAAATAGAGTTATTTGATCAAAACCAAAAAAAAATTACTTAAAATAAATTTGCTAATATAACAAAAATATTTTTTCAAAGAGTTTGTCGGGTAGTTTTCAAGATAAATTCGAACAAACTTTCAAATTCGATTTTCTCCAAACGATATGAATGGCGTTTGGCATAAAATAATACTCAGACAACGATATATTGCAAGATAGATTATGGACTCAATGATTATTCAAACACTAAATGTAAATGCCGAACTTTGTAACAAATTTGCAGTTTTTCAACATTCTCCTAATTACCTTAGTGTATACATACTCGTACACATTCTTAGCCAATTCAATAATATGGCTTTTAGAATAATAATAACCAATATATACCTACATTTATTTTTACAATTTTTAATCAAGTGAATATATATGACTTGTATAGATAACATATTATCAAAGCTGATATAAGAAAAAAATGTTGTTTTGTGTGATTGTGGTTAAATTATTTTTTTTTTTAATGTTTTTCAAAAATACCAAACTTTGTTAAGCGATAGTGAAACGAATAAGACCACTTATATTAGGTTTTAACTTTTTATTTATCAAAACCTAATGCAATTTTGGTAAAACCAAAATGTTTTAGTTTTTTTGAGTCAAAAGTATATAACTGATTAGTCTGTAAGACTAGTTTTACGTGTTAAAGTCCCACAGTCTTTCAAACTGATGTTCGGAATAAGAAGCAATCTCTGAATTCTACTTCAATGATTTACTGCCATCTGGAAAAATATAAAAAAGTATATAAAGGAAAAACTACAATTAAGGGGTTTCGAACTTTAAAAAGAAAGTAAAACAAAACAACAAACTAAGCATGTAGATTAAATATTTTAATTGTTGCAAGGTTTCTGAAACAGAAATTTAAAAAATTAAAAAGGAAAAACTAATGCATTCGACAGTCATGTAATATTAATACTATAATATCATTATTGTAATATTCGAGATATTACCCCTTCACAGACATAAACGTAGTATTAACGTAGTATTATTATAACATGACGTAAAATGGAGGATACAACTTCTTTTTTTTAAATGATAATTTTTTTTTAAATTGTATTTTAAATTTGCCTTTTGCTTAAATTAAATTTCAAATTTGCCTCCATTTTTTTGTTTTTATTCATTTTGCATTTTGATTTGACACATTGCTTTGTATACTGTATCAGGCTTCCACTTCCATATTAAATTTTTTTTCCGAACATTACATTTTGTATTATTTTTCGTCTAAAATTACAATAACAATTGAACGTTAATTTTTTACGATTTATTTTTTGTTCTTATATTTTCTCATATTATTTTTTGCTTGCTGTGTTCAATAAGTTTAATGTGTATTATTTCTGTTTTGTCAAATTAAACTTAATTGAACAAAGTACCTAAGCCTTGTGTGTGAGGAATTTTGTTTTTCTAGATATTAATAGTTTAAGCATCCCCTTCCATATTGGTAAATTAAATTTAGTTCAAACTTTGCCGGAAGTAATATCTTTTGAGAAGAAAAATGTCCATTTGATTTACACCTAAGCTGGACATTATTTTTACTCAAATTTTTTAATCTACTGGCATGGTAAACATGCTTGACAATTAAAAATTTTGTTTAATTTTGAAAATGTGTCAAAACTACGTTGATGTACATCATTGCCGCATTGATTCGTAATATTATGTCTTTCTTTGGTAGTATCAATACTACGTTCATATTGCAGTAATATCATGATATTAGGTGACACACATATAATATTCGAGCAATATTACAATATCGATATTACACGATATGAGCAATATTGCAATATTGTCTGTCAGTATATGATAAAATCAAAAAAAATTAAATATTAGTCACAAGTTGAGTTAGAACGCATTGTTGCCAGGAAAATATTATTTCGGAAGCAACATACTTCCTTCATCAGTGACTGAAAAAGATCTTGTAAAAAAGTTAGTCACAAGCACTGATGAAGGAAGTATATGTTGCTTCCGAAATATGGGGATTTGCAATCAAATATTAAAAATTAGTAGTGAATGGAAACCTGGCAACAATTAAATTATTTTATTAATAAATTAAAAAATAAGTAGTTACCTACGATGTATGTTATGTATGTAGTTTCGAAATTAAATACTTATAAAATTTCAAAATTCATACTTCTAATTTTAAAAACCAAAATTGTTCTGGTAATATATTGTTTGAAATGCAGTTGCAAAAATTTATTAATTACTTACAAGTTTTATTTTTATTTAATCTTTGACACTATAAAGCTCAATTTTAATTTGCAATTTGTAAAACAAAAATAATTTTCTTTGAATTATTAGGTATGCAAAATCAGTCTGAATTCCAACTACATATAATCGAATATAGTTGGAATTACATATTTTTTTTTTCTAAACATATAGAAAAATAAATTCCATTCTATAAATTTTACAGTATTATCTATATATATGTATGTAACATAATATGTATTAAATTCGCGATTCATGAACAATATTAGTTCGTATAAATACGAAAACAAAAATTCCGCGTAATTTTACCTTTATTTACATAAATATTTATTAATTTATTTTTATTTTATACAAATTTTTATCTCACAATATTTATTTTCTTACCTCACTTAAATAAATTACATATAGACGATAAGATATGCACACGTGGGTTAATATTTATTATGTTACGAGTTAGTTAGAAAATATTTTAATACATAAGTATATAGAGTAAAAAATAAATTAACTAGTAAGTTACATTATACCTACCTATAGTTAATATAAATTCCCAAATATTTTGATTATATTTAATAACTTAATTTTGAATTAAGAAAAACAAAAAAAAAAAAATGAACTTAATTTGGAGGAAAATAAAATTAACACGATACAACAAAATGGGTTATTGCAGTACAAAACGTTGAAAAATAAATAAATTTTTGTTTTTTTTTTATTTTTATTTAATTTTTAGCGATAAGATTAATCAAATAAATGAATTTTTTTGGAATATTTTATTTTTTGTTTCATTTTTTTGTTTTGCAAATTTGAAAGGTGTTTTAATAGTAAATGTGTGAATTGGGTAAAAAATAAATGGTTGAAAAAAAAATATTTGATGGATTTAATGATCGTGTGATTCTAATGGTTTTTAGTTATAAAATTTATTTTTGTACCTCTAACATCGTGTTGTCTCGTTCCAAATATATGTTTTATATTTATATTAGAATTTTGAGTTGTGGAAAACGATTGCATGGTCCTGTTTGATTGTACGATATTGAACGATTGTCGCATCCAATTCCATAGATCTTATAACGGTATATTTTTATCGTATTGGGTTTTAGATGAAATTTTTCAACCTAATTTGGTGATTTTTTAGCCATTATAACATCGAGTGTTGCATTAAAAATCCAAAATATGAATAAATTGGACAGTTTGTGCAGATATATGTTCCATTGTTTTAGTAGAAAATCTGCATTCACAATAACAGGGTATGCAGTTAAGCTATACCTGTGCATCATGTATATGTATCAGCCATAAGTTAATTCAGTCTGGTTTTATTTCTCACTCGTAAGCTTCAATCTTCCAGAAAATTAGTGTGATTAACACATTTGGATAATTACTGCCTAAATTCAGTAATTTTGAAGCTCTCTCTCTCTCTCTCGGCGATTTCTTAAAAAACACCAAACATGGATTTTAAAATTTTAAACGATTTTGGCATTCTAATATTTATTGTGATTTAAAAGACTGGGATTAATTTTCATTCTTTTTCACGTTTTTTATATTAGAGGTTTTTTCCAGCGTGTTTGTAGTAGACCTTGAGTTATATGATAACTATGTTCTTAAATTTCTGCATTGTATTTGACATTAGAACCAACTTTCAGAATTTCATTTCAGAAATTATTGAAAAAAAAAACACAAAACGTGCAATAGCTGATCTAATGTTATGCATAGCTGTGTCAAAAGCTATTATATTGGTTTATATACGTTATTATACTTTGTTGAAAGCTATTCAATTAATTCAATTGTTTTTGAAATTATTAATATTATTAGTAAGATAATAAAAATATTTTTTTTTAGTTTAAGTAGAATAATTTTAATTTAATAAAAACTTATGAACAATAAAACCTACTAATTCAGATCCACCCGGCGTTGTTTCAACCTATCTAAATCCTTAACAGTTAAGACGTATTGAAAAATAATAAGATTGTCTTGCGACACCTTGCCTAATTCTCCTTATTGGACTTTATATTTGAATAATATATTATTTTCGTTTTAATATTCGTTACTAATGACTAGGCATTCAAATTCATTATTAACAAAAAAAAAAATAATAATAATAAAAAAAACCAATGAAATTCGAGCAATTTTGAAATAATTTTTTAATTAAGGTGTGTAATTTTTTATTTTTTTATAAATAAATTTTTCATTCTAAATAATTAGATTGTTAAATGGCGCATAACCTTAAAGTTCAAGTTCTATAAAAACAAAAAATAATATTTTACTGATACTAGAACCTTATCTTATCTAAAATCACCGTTATTTATTCAAAAGATAAGTCTGGAGGAAAATGTTTTTTTTTTATATAAAAAATCTAAATGAATTTAACCGTATTAAATCGTATATACATAATATAATATATACTTGCACACATAAATTATATAGAATCATCGAGGTTTTATGTTTCTATATTTACTTTTCATTTTATGACAGTTATGAGATAATCATTTTGGATTTGTTGTTATTTTTATTAAATTCTTTATAAAAAATATTTATGTGACTCGATCACAATTGCGCATATTTTTATTTTATTGAGCATTTCTAATTATGTATTTAGGCTGTCAGTGACCTTCATTTTTAAGGTAGAGTAAAATGTGGATGGTAATGTTACAAAACATTCTATATAATAAAATCATTAAGGAAAATTTGAATAAGACCATTGCTCTGTGGTCTGTATGTTAACTCGTCAATTTATATAAATTTACGTAAATTTATCCAAATCTTTGTATGTTAACTTTTTTATTTGCATGCTCTTTACAAATTTTTGAGAAATTTAAGAGAATTTTGTGTTTAAAACGTGACGTCAGAACTCTCTCTTAAATAAATTTTTGCAAATGAAATTTCTATTTGCAAAAATTTGTAAAAATCTACTGTCAATTATTTGTTGTTGTTTTAAATGTCACTAGAATATTTTTCATATAAAAAGTAGTATACCTAAAATAAATAAAAAGTTGTATACCTAACATGAAAACTTATTTACCAAAATCACGAAAAATTATTCAATTTAATTTTTTTCAACAAAAACATTCAATAATTTTACAAAAAATTTCAGAAAATTACTAAATCAATTAAAATTTAAAAAAATCTCATAACCTAAAAATCAATTATTTTTTACATGAAAAAATTTGGACAAATTTATGCAAATTTTGCGTTTGTTCAACAGTTAACTCGCTTTCTCCTTTGCTGTAAACTAATAGATGAGTAGTAAAAATGGATTTAAAAGGTAGACCTAATGAATTAGTGACTAGTCAAAAGCTAGCGGTGGATTAGTAAAAAAATCAAATTATTTTTTATCAATGTATGGGAATATATTAGGTAGAAAAAAGTTATATCAGGAATATTTATTTATTTATTAAGTCATACTAATTTCAAATTGTTTTCATTAAAACATGAATGTTTTTAACTTTGAAGTCATTAGTATATATCAATTCATACAAATCCCAATTCGAATAAAACATTTGAATTTGGCTTTAACTTGAATTATAATTAACCAGCAGGCGCCCCTAGTTTATTTATTTAATCCATTGATCTAATTTGAAAAATGTGTATATAAGATTTTCCGTTCGATATCAAAATGAAAAACACACATTATAGCATGTTCGCATTACGTTCAAATTGCGTTTGTTAACTATGTTTGGAAAAAATTGTTCGCATTATACAAACTATATTTGAGTTTGACGTTTTGATTGTTTATCAAAATAAAAAATTAATAATGGAGCAAACAATACTTTTTAAAAAAATTGTAAAAGAAAAATTTTAGTTTATTTTAGCAAGCTATACACTACAAATTATTACTCGCACGCAAACTTGTACGCGAATGTGTGAGTTTTTCCTGCAATCTTGCGCGGCGTGTTGTTTACCCATACACTGTACACTCTTGCCTGCGCGAATACTGTCCGCTTTAAAGCTTTAAGTTCATGCATACAAATTGTTATTGTAATTAAGATTTTGGAGTGGTGTGTGGCGTGTGGTAAAATTTGAACACTCCAAATTAAAATCGAACAGTTTTCTGGTTATTTTATTGATGAGTGCAATTAAAGTACCTGTAGTTTTTGCTTTAATTTATTTAAAATATATAAAATTCAAAAAAGAAACGTAAAACTTTGAAAAAACAGTGGTTAAAAAATAGGAAAAATTATAGTAACGTGAAATTACTTTAGGAGTTAAGAAAAAATAATCCAGAAGAGTTATATAATTATTTGAGAATGGATGCGGAAATATTTGATACTTATAGCTACTTTAAGATTTTTGGCAATTGGCCGAAACTATGAAGACTTAAAATTTTCAATGGTCATTTCAGTTCAAGCCTTAGGTCGTAACATATCTGAAACATGTAAAATTATTTTCAAAGTGCTTCGTAAAAAATATATGAAGGTAAAAATAAATATGAACTAACATAAAAAACAACAAATTGCAAAAATTAACTGTAAAAACAAAAAACGTAAACTCCATGTCTACGTGGTTGAGTACGATTAATCTTTCATGTGTGTGGTAGTAAAACAATACAGTTTTAAGTACAGAATACGCGCACGCAATCCTCTCCATATGTTTACTTATACACAAACGTTCTTTGGCGCACGCATTAGAAATGTACACGATTACTTTCGCGCAAGCATTTGTGTGTATAGCTTGCTTTTGTAAGAAAAAAACAAAAAATAAATTAATCAACATTACTTATATTCATTTGTACAATTTATAAGAAATATTTGGAAAAAAGTTTTTTTTTTAATAATTTTTGGTTTACGTCTTGTGTTTAGTTAGGCAAATAAATATTTATTTCGTATATTTTAATTTTTGGTGATTATTGTTTTTTTTTTAATTACACAAATTTACTAACAAATAATAAATATTACTTTATTTTCTTTTATTATTTTTACAATCAATTATTTTTACTATTGTGACTCAATTGTCTGAAATATGTGTGTTGTCTGGGTCTAGGTATATTTTAATTTTTTTTAACAAAAATATCATTGTCAGGTTGGGCAAAAATAAAAAAATACGATAAAAGTACGATATAACATAAAAGTAGGGTTGTGAACGTGAATTTGACATAATTTAAGTGTAATTTAACTATAGTTACAAGTATGATTAGTTTTATATGAAAAAAAAAAACAAATCGCACTTATACTATAGTTAGGAACTCAATCATAGTTAACTCGATAAATGCGAACATAGTATTAGTCTCATTCGGTACTTAAATCTTTCACAAATTTATCAATGATAAATCAAAATGGTATTATTATACTAGAACTAAATGTCTATCAGCTGTCATTGATAACAAGTTGTAGACTTTAAAATAAAATTTGTCATAGATTGGGTTGAACAAATTTCTGTTTCTAGACGAATATAATAA
This sequence comes from Argyra leucocephala, assembly GCA_963942445.1. Lineage (NCBI taxonomy): Eukaryota > Metazoa > Arthropoda > Insecta > Diptera > Dolichopodidae > Argyra > Argyra leucocephala. The sequence goes on along the minus strand of OZ012677.1, from coordinate 24,941,596 downwards.
AATACTATCGCTTTTTGTGTATAGACAAACTCAATAAATGCTTAAATAAAAATTTAGACAGCTAAGACAAATTAAACATTCAATTAGGTACTCAAACTTACAATAATACATAGATAAGAGTCTACAAGCCATATTTAATATAGCTTCCTTTTACAATAAGGTAAAAAACCATTTCATTCTCACAACTACTTCGAATTTTCTTTATCTTTCATTAAATTTTTCTATATTTAAAATAATTGTATATAGCTTATAAGAATGAAAAAACAAAATTTGATAAAAACCAGACCACCCAAAACCTGAAAAAAAATTTATAAATTATAATAAGTAGTTAATAATTTTATAAATAAACAAGATTTTAATGTATGTGTACTCGTATTATAATTAAATTGTTTTTCTTGAATAAACAACAAATTTTTTTTACCACAATTGTTTAATCTCTTTAATGAAAGACATGATCCAACACATTCATTAAAACAACAAAAAAAAAACAACATTTTAATGAGTTTTTTCATTAATGTAAATATTGGTCATTAACAACAAAACTGTACTCGTATTAAAAATTTAATGACTTAACTTTTCAACTTCTAGAATTAATTTGCATTTTATTTATACAAAAGTCTATTAAAACGTCTCTGCTTAATTCTTCCATTTCATATATCCGATTTAACATATATGTAGCATCATAATCTAGTTATTTAGAATAAAAATGAACTGAACTCCCGCACAATTTGAAATTTTAACCAAAAGGTCATCATCATATGATCTCTATTTAAATAATATACTCTTGTTGCGCTATTTTTTTTTATGTACAAGTAATACTCATTATTTTCATAGTATATGTTTTCATGTAAATCGAGTTCATTCATAAAATGAATTATGAATTAATTTCAGATTTTTTTTTTCTTCTAAAGTCATTTTCTATAGAATGTGACTTATCGGATTTACTGGTCCAATGACTGGTTTATTTAAATTGTTTATTCATAAGATTGTCGTTTACTTTTATTTCATTTATACATACATAATCATAGTCATTCTGCAATATAATATGTATGTAGGTATATAAATATGTATACAATGATTATATATAATTTCTAAAAAAGGGAATTGAAAATTGATCGTGTCCTCATACATTGTTGTAATATTGATGATAGTCGGTTATTATGAATTTTTATAATAATATTTTTTTTTATATTTAATAGTAAAATCATGAAAATTTAATGTAAAAACAATTTGCTATAATAGGGTCTACAAATTTGAATTCAAAATATTTTGCAGAATTTATCTTTAGAAAATTGAAATTGATTTGAAGTTAGGTATTTTCTATTCCTCTACAGTGCATTTATATTTGAAAATATATAGTTTGGTTTTTATTTACTTGTAGATGATGAATTGGGTGGTTTTAAAATCATTTCTATATATTTCAACAGATCGATATGATGTAGTGGTTGTATCATTTGACTAATAACCCGAAGGACTTGGGTTCGAAACCCGTTCAGGATATTAGTGTTAGAAATTTTTCTAAATAGTCTCATCTTTAAATTAAAATAAAAATTTGGCATTGCCTAAATTAAAATGAAATTATGCTATTAAGAAGGCGAAGCTTATACTCTATAGTAGATGTAGATTTTCAAATTGAAATTATAATTGATGTTATATTCAAAAATAAAATTCAAAAGTTTCTTCAACGCTGTCTTTGTACTTGACTGGTTTTCGATAGAACCAAATTCGGTAGTCAAGGTGAACCTATATCAAATTTAAACTAAATTTCTTTAGTCTTATGGGGATGTTGTATATATGGAGAAACAATTACAATGGTAATAAAAAACAAAACACACATATACAAAAGCTTTATTCGGCCTATACTAACGTACACGCTTTTGAAACAACCGCGAACACATCTAATTCAAAACAAAAAATGCGAACTACAGAAATGTTATTTACTTACTTTGGTGACCAACAGACCATGTAGGTCCTGGGCCTGTTCTTTCATAACTATGTTTTTTTATGGCTTAGGTAGCTAACCTAACGCCAACGCTCAATCTGAGGAGGTTGTGTTTGCGCACTTACACAAAGTTCTGAACAAAATTATTATTGTTTTTTTTAATACCTATTCATTGATAGTGAAAAATATCAGTAATTTAAGTCCCTGTTCTGTTAAAAACGTTAAATTTGACTTTAACTTGAATTATAACTAATAAATAGGGGTCTCTAGTGTGTATATAATATAATAAAGATTTTTAAACTATGAAATGTGATGAAAGGTTTAAATACAATGCATTATCCGAGAATGGATGTAAATTACAAATAAGTTAACACAAGTTATATAAGTAAGTCCTTTCTTATGTCCGTTCTATTCTAAGCTAAATTCAATTAAATTCAATTTAAGCACATGCTTTATTTGCCAGTTTCGAAATATCTATTTTAAATTTAGTTAATCTACTTCTATCTTCAACTTCTAATTTTGGTTGTGTACTCTCACAGGTGCAAGAATGTTAATAAAATTAGCAATTTTTATTATAATTTTTGCTGACTGATATTCGTTATGATTTACCTTCTAAATAATTTAAACAACTTAAAAGTAAAACTTATTGTTGTATGATTGTGACTGGGTAGTTTATCTGCGTAAAAAGAGCTAGTAGTATCATGCCATAATATGAAAGTATATAACAATAATGATAATTAGTCATGCTATTTTTTTTATTGTTAAAAAACAAAAATTTGTTCAAAATCTAATATCTTTTAGCAAATGAAAATAAATGCTATTTTGTTTTACTGTTGAATTGACTGCACATAGAGATTTATAAAAATGGCTAACTAATGGTATTCAAGTAAAGTGCACCTCAATTGCACCTATTTTGTTCATCTACAAAAATGAATACGTTTTGTTTGTTTGTTTGTTTTATTCTCAAAAATACCGTTTGCTCATACAGAGTGATTATTAGTATTAAATTTAAAACTAAATGTTAAATAAATACACCATAGTATACAACAAGTAGAAATAGCAATATAAGATTATAAAGAAAATAGAAAATTTATAAAAAATATTTCAATTTCGAAAATAATTGATTTCTTAAAATTCTACGAATCTAACCTCACCCTCGTTTGAAGTCAAGATATAATATAAAAATTTCATATGAAATTTGTTATTCACCTACATTTAACCAGAAATTTAATTCGAATTAAGGTTCTATATTTAATAATTTTATCAAATATATTTTTGTATATTAACATAATTGATAAAAATGTTAATGACATTATAAACGTCAAATCAATAATAAAACTTTATATCATTGCAAATATTAATTCTATGCTGAAGTAAAAGAAAAAAAAAATTAAATCGAAAATAAAATAGATAATCGTGCAGTTGAATTTTATTTTATTACCTATACATGTACATATAATTAAATTTACTCACATTATAATGTATTTTGTATTGAACAACTCTAAAATAGTAAAATATAATCAACAATAGTGACGTTCATAAACAGCAGTGATTAGCATAATATACAATGGCAAGATCACTTTATAAAAAACAAAAACAAAAACCAAAAAAAAATTGTATTTAAAAAGAGCGTTTTGGTCTTCCGTTTTGAATAAATCACTTCCAGGCGCCACAATGGCAGGACTGAATGAGTACACCATAATACTGTATAAAATTTGCAAAAATAGTGAAAGAAAATAAAAATTAATAAATTTTAAATTATATAAAAATAAAAATTAAAATTGCAAAATTTTAAGAATTTTAAAAAGAGGCGTTAAATGAGCCACCGGAGTACAGTTTACGACGACTAAAATAAATTAAAATTAAAAAAATACCAAAAGCATTTTTTTTTGTTTTTTTCAAATACGAACTCAAAAATTTGTGCCGCCATATTTGTGAATTTTTTAATTTTTTTTTTTTTTTTTTATTTTTATGAGAAAAGGAAGTTTCCAAAATGAAATTTTCAAATTGTATTTATTTTGTGTATATGGCATTCTTTATACAAAACGTGTAAGGGATTTCCAATTTCAAAAGGAGGAAAACATCTGGTTTTGAAAAAAATTAAATAAAAATATTTGAAACAACAATGAGTCATGACGTTTCCTGTATTGCAAATTTAAAATTATCGTTCGAGGTATTTGATATTGCACATTGCCAATTCGTGCAAAATTTCACAAAATATGAAAACAATTTTTGTTTAAATTTTATTTTAAGAATTTAATTACCATAACTGTATTATATTTGAAATTTTAATTACATAATAAATTATGTAATATTTAATAATTATGTGGTCTTGGTTCCTTTAAATTTACTGCCAAATGAGACTTTGTACCGGTGTACAGTATATGTAAACACTACTGGTACGATGTATGCAATATCAAATACTTTGGCTGATTTTGGAAATAATCGGATGAGGTCAATGTATGTATGTACATGTAGTTCATAAAAATTTTTGGGTTCAAGGAAGTTATTAAAAATAAAAACAAAAATGAATTTATTATTTTTAAATACATTTAAAATTGAAAAATAATTACACTTATTTAGAAAATGTTTGAAGAACTTATAATAATAATTATTTCATTTGTAAAAGAGGATTATTGTATTTTGGGAATTGTATAATTAAAAAAAAAAACAAAACAAAAATTTCACATGAATCGAAATGTTTTGGTTCCTGGATTATGTACAATATGTTGTTTGATGTGACGTAAACATAATATTGGATAACGAATATGCGATCAAAGATTCTATATGGTTAGGTATGGTAACATAAATATACAAATTGTTTTTGTAAAAAAGTAAACATGATAAATTTTTCTATTTAACAAAAGAACAAAAAAAAATGGAAATTGTAAACAAAAATGACAACAATGAGTCATGAAAATTTTGTTGTTAATTTTATACAACACAGTAGTAACTTAATACAACTGAAAGGTGAGTTGAATTTGTTGTAAAATAGTTTAAATAGAATTGAGAGTAAACATCGTTTTCTACTATGATCCCATTTTGAATTCCAGGCTTATTTTTTTAAAGTATAGGTTACTATAGGTTTGTGTCATCTGCGTGTCTGATATTGTTATGATATTGTCTGATATTGTCATTGTGTGTCTTATGTTATTTTTTTTATTCTGATATTGAGATTGTTAAAGTTGGCTTGGCAAAAGTACAAAATTATTTGCATAAAAATCTATTTCAAATCATCATCATGAATGAAAAAATTATTAATAATGTGCAATATACTGATGAAATTACTTTTATTAGAGTTATATTTTTAATTAATGTTGATTGAAAATTTTTTTATCCTGAAAATGTTCTCCATTAATTCAATAATTAAAATTCATTTAATTGCAAAGATAATTTAATTAATCAGAAGATTTGATTGTCAAATAACTGACATTTAGTTAAATTAAAATTTGACATATTATTATTGTTGTCAAATTTCATTATATATATGTATATATATATATTATTATAGGCATTTTCGTTTTTTAGTTCAGAGCAGAGCATGAACGGTCAAAAACAGACTCGTGTTTTTTTTTTGCTCAGAGCGTTCAGAGCTTGAAATCCGTATTTTTTTATGCGTTCAGAGCGTGCTCTATGTGCTCGATTTAAATTAACAGAGCACATAGAGCGCTTGAATATTAAATATCAAAAAGGGATGTTTATTTTAAAACAAAATAGATGACGCTACTATACGATAGTAAAAAAAGTAAACCATTTTAAAATTTAAAATAAATATTCACAGTGATTTTTACAATTTAAGAAATAATGGACGACGAGATAATCTGTGATAGTAAATAACTAATATTTAATCAGAAATAATTATTTTTTAGTTTAGACCTTTTGTAAATCATAACTTTTGTAAATTTCAAAATTTAAAGTTTAAATTCGATATATTATGACAAATGACAATTTGAAACAACAATAAAATAAAAATGACAGGTTACTCAAATCGTGTTTTTTTATAAAATCTGAGCGCTCGGAGCTTATCTGTTCATGTTCTGCTCAGACCGTGCTCATTTAAGTCAGAGCGCGCTCAGACCTTTTCTCTGAACTAAAAAATGAAAACGCCTTATATTGAAATATCGTTAATATTTAAAATTTTTCAATTCAATTTAAATTTTAATGATTTTGTATTATGCAAATAATACCTAGTTTTAATGAGATTTGGAAGGGTGTAAAATAAATCATAAAATATTTTTAAGTAATATATTTTTTTTGTATTTCCTACCTATTTCCTATTAGTTAATAAACTTTTGGATAATAAATTTTGCTCGTTTCAGACCTCATAAGTAATACGTTTGATATGATGACTATCTACATAATATTTATAATTATGTATACTTGGGTGAAAACCTATCTACTTTAAACAATTATACTATCTATTAAATACATTAGAAATATTTAATTACATCTATCTAGTGAGTACACATTGTACACTACCTATTGAATTGAATCCATTTCAGTTTAATTTCTAAGCAGATATTTGAGTCATAGTGACGCTTTGTATCATAATTAGCTTATTTTTAATAATGTTGTAAGTCTAATCTGAAATCTATGAGCTGTATAATAGAACTGTTGTATCGATCAATGCACTGTAATAGTTGCACTGTAATAACTACTGCACTGTTTTTTTTTCTTCCACTTGTTACTTACTCTTTTTTATAATAATTACACTTTTAAAAATATTTAACAATTATACATTTTAATTTGTTTTTTAATTATTAATTACTATATATATAAATATAAAATAAATTTTAATGAATAATTAATACAAATTTAAATTATTGTATAAAGCCCGCCCACAAATAGAACTCAAAATAAAATAAATAAATATAATAGACTAAACAAGTACATTGAAATATATTGAAAAAATATTGAACGCCCCATTATTCCTATTACATTAGACAATTAGGCAAATAGACCACCCTTCGCTTATGATAATTTTTTGTTCATTTTGATAAGCCCAATCAAAACAAACTAGTGCTTAATTTTTTTTAAAAAAATTTAGCATAGAAATTAAAACAAGTTATTAATAAAATTTTATATAAAAAATAAAATTTAAGTGGTGGCAAAATACGGCCTATGGCTCTTCTCTTCATTAATTTTAAATTAAATTTTCGGTTTAACTCAACCTCAAGAATAGTTTATATTTGTTACTTTGGTCTGTTCTGATTCAAACTTATCTCAGACATTGAACAAGGCCACTGATTACTTATTTTAATAAAGCTTCTATTTAAAAATCATCAAAGAATAAAAAACAAAACAAAAATGTTCTTAGACACTAGACTGAATCAAATCAAATTGCCAGAATGTCCATCAAATTGCAAGAAAAAAAAAAATAAAAAACAAAATTATTTTTTCGTATCCTGTTTGTTGCTTTGCTTCTACTATTCAATAGTATTTCGTATGCAAAAATAAAAATTTTATGAGAAAAAAAAAACAACAAAAAAAATTAGCAAAAAAAGGCTCCAAAAATCAATTGTATATACGAGTTACAGCTCCAAATTTCATAAAGCCTACAACATTTAACGAAAACTAGATCCAATACCATCATACCATAAAAATGATTTAAAATTAATTCATATTTCAAAATTTGACGTGTCTAGAAATAAAATTGAAAGTTAAAAATTGATTATTCTCGAATTCTGATGAAATGAAAATGAGAAAATGCAAAAAGGAGAAACAACATTTTTTTTTATTATTTTATTTTTTGATTTTATATGAAATTATTTTCATTCATAATATTTAAATATTGATTTTGAATAAAAATAATTTTGATTTATGATAATAAAATGATGACAGGATATGAATTAATCTAATCGAATATGAATTAATACAAAAAATTTATTGGAAGTGATTATTTTCTACAAATTTTCACTTGGATGTAATCCACCCATTTTGAAATCACATTAAAAAAAAATCTTAAATATTATAAACATGTGCAAAATTGATAAAAAAAATATAGCATATTAAAAATTAGATAAAAGGATAAATATTCGAATTTTAATTTGGATTTGGACTACAAAATATTGTCTTACAAAGGCTGTATATACAAAATATATAACATTGTTTTGCAAATATTGTTACAAAACACTGTATTGTGAAAAATATTGTATTATAAAATACATATATTATTATTATGGTATATTGTATTATTATGATATAATGTATGTTTAAACAATTGTTTTACAAAATATTGTTTTATGACTGTCAATCTTGTATATTTGGTAGAAAATTTGCATAAATTTACATTTGGTTGTACATATAATTTTTAAGAGTATATCCCAAACGCAATCTATTTGACAGAGTTTTAAAAAAAAAAATTAACAATGGACTTCCATATTTTTACTACTCATTAGACAAAATATTAAAGGGTTAGTGGCTATTTAGCACTGTAGAGAAAAAAGTTGTCTCATGTAATTGGAAAAACATCAAAGGTTTAACCATGAGCCAGAAATTTGATTCCGAAAAAATGTTTAATTTTGTCCCTAGAATTATTATCTTATTATTTCCAAACGTATTTTCGCACAAAACAAATAACTTTTCAAAAAATTCCAAAAGCATAAATTTTTTTTAATATCATTGGTTTGTTATTAGATTAGAAGGAATTTATATGAATTTTTGCTTTTGAGGCAATTTATTTTATTTTGAAAACATGTCCTATTCATTGCATAGTATTCTTAAGTAAATATCATAAAAAACACTGTATAGCAAAAACTGTATACGAATATTTTTATTATCTTCTCACATGTTTTTTAAGTATTGTATAGTGTCTTTTGTGATACAAGCTTTTGTAAAACAGTATTTTGTAGTACAGTATTCCGTATCCAACCCTTTTTCAACAACATTTTCAATTTAAATATGAACTTTGAATTTTAGATCAATTACACATATGGAAAGTAATAATGTAATGAAAATTAGCTACAGGAATGCAGTAGGGTTAAATCTTTTTTTTAAAATAAAATTAATATAAAAACAAACAACAGATTTTGTACTAACAATTTATAAAATGGATTGCCCATTAAAAAAATGCAATTAAATGTCTTATTCTTTATATTTATTTATTTTTATTTTTGTTTTTAAGTTTACATTTTTAACATTGAAAATTAAAAATATTTTGGATTCCATCGTTGTTTTTGTTATTTCTTTTATTTGTTTTTATTATAATTATTGCTTTATCTTTTGATTAATCTTTAGATATTTAAATTTAGAATTTATTAAAAAATGAAAACCCAAAAAAACAAAAAAATAAAACAAAACATTAAAGTATATTTTTTTGCTTATCAATCATTTAATTAATATTCTAGTAATAAATATATTTTGAGCAGACGCTGTATGTTTTTTTAATTTGCTAGCATGAATATTAAAATATTTTGTAATTGTCGATAGTATCATCGTCAATCAGTTAATTTTTCAATTTCGGCTTTCTTTAACTATTTTTAGTTTACCAATAAAGGAAATAATATTTAAGCCGGCATTCAAATATTTTTTTCTTTTTTTTTTTTACTTTTAAAGTGTATTTGTTGTAATGGTCGTTTTATGTAAATACAAACATGAAAAAATTATGCACATCAGTCAGTACTAAAATATATTTGTTTTATAAAATATTATTTAAAAATTTAAATTTGTTTTTAATCAATAAATCAATGCTATGCAACTGTGTATGTATGTGTAATCGGTGTAGTTTAGTAAACATATTTAGGTATAGTAAGAAGAATATAGTTGGAATAGATTTATTTAAATTAAAGAATAAAGTTTGGAAAAGTTGATAATCACTGTCTTATTGGTTGTATACGTTGTTTGATTTTGTATTTGAAAAAAAAATAGCATACATTATTTTTATATTTATTTATTTTAATTTTTATTTTAAATTTATTGAAAAATATTAATAAATTAATTTTCTTTTTTTGTTTCAGGTGTGTGACGCTAATGGGTTATTTTTTAATTTTACATACATAATAATATATTAAAGTTAAATATTGTTAAATACAAAAATTTTAAATTCTTATTCTGAATGTTCATTAATTTGAGTAGATACTTACTTACTCGTATATTTATTTCATACTGAAGATGATAGTTACACTATTAACTACTTTTAAAAATTTATTGAAGAATTTTCATTTATTTTTTTTTATTTTAAATTTTTTTTATTTATTCATTTCTCAATGTGAGCTGTATGTAAAGCTTGTACAGAGTGTAATATTTCTTTATAATTATATTAAAATTAGGTGTGTGGTATATAAATTGGTAATGATATATTTAAAAATGCTATAGGCTAATCTATAAAATAGATTCAACAAATAAAAATTTGCAATTAAAGACAATTTTTAAGAAATTAACAAATTAATAAATTAAATTAAGAATAACAAAAAGGGTAACAAATTAATTCAATAATTATAAAACAAAATTAGTTAATCAATTAGTAAAAAACATTGTAGTTAGTGTATTGATTTATTTTTATTTTACAACATCCCCATGGGATTTAAATTCACGGATGTCGCATCTTCAATGTTTTTTTTTCTGTAGGTCTGTTTTTTATGCTGCGTAATGAATTTTTAAATATTTATTATTCAATAAAGTTTAAATATTCATAATATTTTCTATTATAGTATCACATTTTATATTTAATCAACATTTTTTGGTGTTTTAAAACAATATTACGGGAAGCAGTCTCTATATAAAATTACAATTCAATTGGTATTTTTATACTTTTACAGAATTTTGAATGTTATTAACTCTTGTTAGTTTTAGTCATTTTGGAAATATTCTAAAAAAAAGGCCTTCGAAAAATAGTTCAACGCTTTATTTATTTATTTACTTATTCCGAGCTTAAATCAAGGAAGTCACAATATCTATAATTATAATTGACAAGCATTTAAGGACCTGCGCAATAGGCACCTTTTCATTTTATTTCGTTTCTCTTTAATAAACTCCTAATATAATAAATAAGTTGTATATAAAACAATAATGCGCACACAGTTGAAATGTTTTTACTCATATGATTTTATCATTCAGCAAGTACATTATGTGTAAGCAAATGTGAGATCTTATTAAAATAAAAAACAAAAACAAACAAATCAGTTCTTATAATTACTTGCAATGAACCTATTGTACATATTATGTCAAATAAAAACAAATTCATCTCAAATAAAAAATAATCTCTCTTCTCCATAATAAACTCTAAATATATAATAAGTAAGATAAAACAATAATGTTAGGAAATTTAATTTCAATAATTTTAGTAAAAAAAAGCAATACCTTTTCCAAATTAGAATTTATTATTTATAATATGTGAATTACAGATATGTGAATAACATTAATATTCTTAATAATAATAAAAAAATTTTAACAATAAATAAATATGTATTTATGCATTATATTATTTTAATTTTTCTCTAATAACAAAATATATATTTCTATTTATATATTTTTTTTACCGTCACAACATAAGTGTCTCAAATCATTTATCTTACATTGTTTTCAAGACCTTGGTCATTTATTATAATTATTTAGATTCATAGGTCAAATAATATGTATATATCTTTAATTATAAAAATATTAAATTTTTAGTAATTTTATCCATTAAACCCACTAGCTATTAGAAATAGGTAGAAACGAAACAGAAAATGAGAATTAAGGTATTTATGTTTTTTAACGAAATCATATTAATTTCAAAGCTTTTCATTAAAACATGAGTGTTTTCTGCTTTGTAATGAGAAGTCTATATCAGTCCATGCAAATCCCTGTTCTTTTAAAAACTTGAAATTTGGCTTTAACTTGAATTATAATTACTCAACAGGGGCCCCTAGTATCTTTATTTATTATAGTTAAGAAAAAATAATAGAAAAATCAAAACTAATAATTTATTCTAATTAAAAAATAAAAATAAATAAATAACAAAAAAACTAAAATTAATAATTATGCAATGACAAGAATGCACATATGTAGTTAAATTTTAAAAATCACAATATTTAAAAACTGAGTTAAAAATTAATAAATAAAAAAAGAAAAATTAATATAATATAATTTGAGCTACAATTACAATATAATAATGTAATCTATATAAATGTACTTAGGCTAAGGGATATCATACGATGCATGTTCATTGACAAAAATATAAATTATTTTTTTAAAGACTGCTTTGTTAGTAGTATGTTAATATTGGAATTCTACGAGTTATATGAAGACATCATTCTATATTATATTCCTATTGTCGAAATCATAGTATTCTTTATTTAACCAATAGGATAAATATATGAGTTATATAACATGAAATCTGGTTTCGTTAACGTATAAATATTGATTCTGATCAAATCTAGCTGATAATCAAAACAATTATAATTTTGTTAGTACATATTGGACTACACTCGCAGATTGGAGCAAAGAAAAAATCGTTTTCATATCAACAAACCCGTGAATTATTGTTTTAGGTCAAAGGTAGTTGAAGTTGTTGACCTAAAATTAATGATTAATCTTGATAATAAGTTTTAATATGTATAAAAAAATGGATAAAAGTTTATTCAAACTGACTCATACGATATTTACAAATATATATATTTTTTTACATACTATAGAAAGTTATAGTAGGTTCGGGTACGGAGAAAAGTATTAGGAGGGGAATAGGGTAATAGAGAAGAATTGGTAGATAAACTGGAGACGGATCTGAAGAAGTTGTTTTTGAAAAGTTGGCAAATTGTATAATAGAGCATTTTTATAGGTGGGGAACACATGAGATGGAACTGTTTTTTACATTTTCACAGTAATTACAATAAAAGAGTTTACAAAACCATTTTAGGACCATCGGGTTATTTCGTTAAACAATTTACTGTAATTGAAACGTTTAGAACTCTATAGCCTCTTAAAACAGAAACAAGAAGTTTGAATCAAATTGGAAAAAACGTAAAATTGCAACAATTTAAATGTATTAAGCTGCAATAATTTATTATTTTTCAAGAATTTAAAAAAATATATCTCTACTCTATAGATATTTTATCATGAGTTAAACTATTAAAATATATATTTTTTTTAAATTAATTAATTAAAATATGTTTTAGTTTCTAAGAATTGGGTATAAATGAGAAAAAAAAACCACGAACAAAAATTTTTGTAATTATTTTTTTTCATTACAATATTCTTTGAGACATTATATTCTGAGAACTATTTCATGAGCTATTTATTATATTAAAATACCATCATCCGCTTGAAATGATACATAACAACAGAAATTGATGAGTTCTTTGACAGAATATTTAAATATGGTGGTAATAAATAATTTCTAATGGAAACATCTTTGTTTCATATTTGAGTGGTTTTTGTTGTTTTTTTTCTGTTTTGTTTTTGTTATTGACATCTCATATTGCAACACTCAATGTTTAGGAAATTTTTAAAACATTTTTAAATCATTTTTGTTTCTTTTTTTTATTGCCTGAGGCAAGGTTTTCATAATTACTTAAGAGTGCTGCCTTGGTATAATATCTATAGTAATATAATACTGTAATTGCAATATAATAATTTTATTCTACATTTTAATTTTGTTTTTAAGTCAGTCAGTCATTTTTTTTTTTTTAAATTATGTTTGAATATCCGGGGGCAATCTAATATGGTTTGATTAAAAAAATTATTTGGAAAAAACTTCAACTTGAGTGTTAGTTTAAGTAAAATTACAGAATAGTTATAAAAGCTAAGCTTTTAAAATATTATAATTTTACTATTAAGTCAAAGTCAAAATTATTGCGATAAAAATTTAAAAATTGCTTAAAGAATATTTATGTTTCGAAAAACGTAATGAATTGATGGAAAGGTCTCATCAAATAGATTAAAAATAAAAACTTAAATTTTTAAAATTAATTGAAACTGTTACACGCTGGATGGCGCAGTAGGTAGAGCTTCTGCCTTTCAATCGAAAAGTCCAAGGTTCGATTCCCGATGAAGCAAAAAAATGCTTTATTGGTTTTTCGACCTGGTCTAGTATAGCCTTTGTCATTGGCATATAATATAATATAAATACAAAAAATAATTGAGAGTATAATCTGGTAACAAATGAAATAAAATGAAACTATTCTATTTAAGAAGGCTTAGTTCCTGACAATAGCAGTAGTTTTTTCACATTTAATGAGTAGATAATAAATATTCGAAATATTAGATCTATAGTGTAAAATTACAGTACTGTACTTAATTGAGCACGAAAAGGTGTTTCTACCTAAGTTACTGTCAAGAGTTTACAAAAAAAAAAAATTAAAAACGTTTCTCACTAATCTTCAGTAAAATCAAAATTCCGTTAATTAAATATCGTTATTTAATAATTTAATTCTTGACGGTATAGGGACAGACAGTATAGGCTAAAACAAATTTTTGTCCAAATAACGTATTTAAGTTTAAACAAACTTGAAAAAAGCGTCTTGTGAAAAAACATAATATTGATTTTTTTTTTTTATCGTTAAACAATGATTGACCCTCAGTTATTCTCTTTTAATATCAAACTATAGGAAATCTAAATACACAGTAGTTAATAGAATTAAAATAAAATAAAATATAACTAGTATTCGCTTGCTACTCGAAATTTGAGGAAGTGTGATAATCGTACTCAATTTCATTATGAATCGTTTTCCATAATTTTAATTCATTCTTGATAGGTATATTTTATTTTTTTATTGAATTATCTTAGACAACAACCGAAACCGTACTAATTTATTTACAAAAAAGAAATGCAATTTAAATTCAATTCTGACGAGGAAGAGAATAATTCTGTACTTTGGAGAAGGTATTTGCTGAACTCTGTACTTTGGTGAAATTGGGGATTATGCTTGAATTTGACAATGAAAAATTAAAAATATTTAGTTTCGCTACGTCTCCTTTTAAACATCACTGTTATTTAACAGAATAATAATGAAAATCGGTTGTGAAATTAGGAGGTAATTATGCACATAAGTATTACGAGAAATATAACTATTCAAAATATTTTTATAACGAATGAAATTTTACACAATCGAACCTTTTCAAAATGAAGTTTGCAAATTATAATTAACATATATAATCAGACCCGTAAACTTCAAGTTAATTCTTTTTAAGTGTAAGGAAAATTTTTTAATACTTGACGATTGGTACATCAATTTTTACAGGTACTTAAAAAGAATTAATTACCAGGTGGTACTTAAACTGTACTTAAGAACCAATTTATTCATTACTTTACTGGTCTGCATACAATGTAATTTCATTCATGGGGAGTGTATACACGTACATTCGGGGACATAGTTAGTTGGTAACAACGAATGAATTCTATGATCAACTTTCAGTTTTTCGTAATTTGAAATGAATCAATTAAATGCTTTCCAATCAACCGAAAGTTGTCTAAGCTGAACTGAAAGTTTCAATTATTCGGTAACTTGAAATACATGATTTTCGATCAATCTTTCAATTCGTCTGAATAACAACATTTCATCACACATACATATTTCTCGAATCAAATTCTCTTATTTTTCTTTGTTTGGAGAAAATATTTTAATAATTGCAAAATTATTTGATTCGAGGATATGGACTATCAATTAAGCCAATTCCAAATATTCAAAAAAAGTGCATTGAAATTATTTTATTATTCTAATTAGAATAACTGCTCGGTTTTAGTCATGGCTTAAATTTCTAATAGATAACATTCATAATATAAAAATTCACTTATTAAACATGATGACATTCAATCTCAACATTCAATGACGAATTCTTCTATTGTGGTTTGCAATAGAATTTTTTCTTCTGCAGCAAAATGGAATTGCATTTTTTTTTTCTTTCAAATCATTGAAAATGACAATAACAATAATAATAATAATAATGAAATTTATTGTATGGTGGCGTCGGCGCCCTATGAATTAATGTTGCTAGAGAATTTAAAACAAAGAAAGGAAATTTTTTTTATTACAAAAGCATAAGTATGCATTACAGGTCATATTCATATTATGTCGTTATGACCTTTTTTTTATTTTTATTTTTTGCTAATCTGGTAAATGAAAGACTTTAAAGAGGTCTAGAAATTAACAAAAAAAAAAAAAAAAATAGGATGAATGGAATTGTAAAAAATAAAAAAAGTATTTACAATGTAGAAAAAGAAAATGAGATGATGATATTTGAAAACATAATTTTTTTTTCAATTTCATTACAAATTTTTTTTTTGCAATGACGAAACGATGCAATTACGTTGTGCAATTCTAAGAAAAATTACTAACCTTATTTTATGACTTCCTAACATTCTAAATTAATATTTTACATGTTGTAAATATTGGGTTTACTTTAAAAATAGAATTTTTTAATTTTAAATTGGAAATCAAATTTTAGTTATTTGTTACACAATAATTAAGTAATGCATAAGTAGAAGTAGGACAGGCGACAAATTTTTCTTACATGGTTTAAAATATTTTGATTTTGTATTCGTACCTATAACATGAATTTTCATAACACGGAAACCTCAAAACTAAATTTTTGTTGAAATTTGTAAATAGACTTCCCATCCGTTCTCCTTCGGAGAAGACAGTCCTCCTTTAGCAAGAAAATGCCTCCGTACTCCCACGACAAATGTCCTCCACACAAAGCATAAATCAATTTTGCGAAATTCGATTTATGCTCAATACGAAAATTATAAAATAAATACATTTAACAATAAATTTTGCCATATTCAATTTAAACAAATAATTCGGCATGTAACTACAAGATGGTCTTTATTACCAGCCATCGATAGAGTTATATTAACATGATCAGCATTAAAGTCATATTTGATTAGTGAAGAATTGTCAAAACAAATAAAACAAATTTTCGGAATAAGAATAACAAAATATTCCTAAAAATTTAAATTTACATGCTGTTTTTGTCGCATAACCTAAAAATGTATTCAGAAACTACAAAAAAACTTAAGTCAAATGTTTGCACAGCTATTGAGTTATTTCGTATTTTTAAGGGATTTTAAATGCAAACTTAATAACAGAATAGAAAAAAAATATTTTGGTTCCGAAGTACGGCAATTGCTGCTATCAATAAAAAATGTGAAATCGAAAATTATTTCATTGAGTTTATTAGAATAACCCTGAAATATATGAATGGCTGGAATTTTCCGAAAATAGCTGGCTTTTTCGAAAATCGTTAAATTGTGATTAAATACAGGGTTTTTCAAATTTGAAGATATAAGTACTAGCAGTTGCTAACGAGTTTAAAAGAATAATAACTGATCTTAATGTGGATAGCCTATTTGAAAAAGTATACGTGTATTAAATCTGGAAGAGCTATCAAACATCAATGAAAAATATATGAAAAAATTTAACTCTCTTCTGGATTTATGCAATATTATTAAAATAATTTCTTATTTATTAAATATTCATGCTAGTCCTATAGTAAAGCATTTACGGAAAGAGTGTTTTCTGTTATGAATGCTAAATGGAATGATAAAAATGATAAATTTGAATTAAAAAGAAACTTGACAGAAATTTTATGAATTTATTAAGTCTGATAAAAAGATAATCAATTTAGCAAAAGCTAATGAAAAATATACCTACAAAAATAATTAATATTAATTAGTTAAAATTTCATTATTATTAAAATTAATTTATATTTATAAACAAAATTTCTAGTCTAGAAGAATATAACTAGTTTTGTTAATTTTTTTTGTTAAAACTACTTATTTGAATTTAATTTTTTTATAATCCTTTGGTGCTACTCAGAGAGAGTTTAGTTGTTTTGTTTTTTTTTTTTTTAATATTAATCTTAATCATAATATTTTTTATACTCACGAAATAAGACCATTTTGGTAATTGTTAAAAAATACATATATAATAAACATACTAATAAGTTTTTGATTTTTTTGTTGGATGTCCTCCCCTGGTATTCCTAAAAGGTGGTAAGCCTATTTGTAAATAATATTTTTTTTTGTTGTAATTAACCCTTTGTGCTCATATTAGGATACAATGGAGATAAAAATGATTTATTTTACGATTCCAGTGTTTACACGTTTACTAGTGAATCCCCTGTGCAATTGCACAGAAGCAGCTCTTACAGGTACGATTCTATATAAAAACAAATATTTGTTTTGGTATAATTATAGTTGTTTTCTGAGCCGCTTGATTCTTGAATATTTTTATACTTTATAATGAATTATAATATAGTACTAGGGGCCCCTGTTGAGTAATTATAATTCAAGTTGAAGTCAAATTTAAAGTTTTTAAAAAAACAATAATTTACGTACTGACATAGACTTCGCACGATATAGCAGAAACCACTCGTGTCTAATAAAAAGTTTTGTGGTTACTAAGTTTTATTTAGGACATATAAGTACACGTCCCTCATATACTGCTTCATTTCCGATATATTCCCTATAGTAAGTGGCATTTAGTGGATAAAATTACTAAAGATAAAACATTTTGTCATTAAAGAGGTATATACCTACATATACATAATTTTAATAAAAACTATATTATTATTACTACAAATAACCAAAATTTAGAAACAGTTACTTAAAAATATAATAACTGATTTGTTTGCTTTTGTTTATTATTTTAATAAGATCTCACATATGCATAATGTTTGTTTGCTGAATAATAAAATTATATTAGTAAAAAATTTTCAATTGTGTGCGCATTATTGTTTTATATACAACTTATTTATTATGTTAGGAATTCATTAAAGAGAAGCGAAATAAAATGGTAAAAAGGTGTCTACTGCGCAGGTCCTTAAATGCTTGTCAATTATAATTATAGATAATACCTATTCTTTACAACATAATAAAAACTAATTTCAATATAACTGAACACAATAAAATTCCATTACTCTCAACGTAGTGTAGATCGATAAATCAGTGTTTTCGCATAAGATATTAAAGTGGGTCTCAGGATTTTATTGTATAATATATTCTGAAGCATATTTAAACAATAAATTCATCTGATTTGGTTCTTTATATAATCAAAAAATATTCGTTAGTATTAAAGACAGTCATTAATTTAAACGAACTAAGATAGTGTAGTGGTTATGTTATCCACAATAGCAAAAGGATAATTTCGAGTTCGAATGCCGCTTATGTCATGAATGTATGTACATAAAAAGTTTTTCAATTATTCTTTTACATTAATTTGTTATATATTTTCATTGTAATTTAAAATAAAATGGAATTTTGATATTATGAAGGCAAAGTTTCACTTTACAATAGATGTAATTTTCCACATTTAAATTGGCTGCTATATACCAAAAATTATTCAATGTTATAGTCTATGCCATGTCTTGTAGATATTATTGTAAATACCAAGCCGACGAAGCAGTTAGAATGTTAATCCTTCAGTCTCGAAATTATAAAAATAAGCAATGTAATCATTTTAATGTGCTTGTATTTATCCCATATTTTTTTACTTCTTTATTTGAGCAAATTTTTTTGTACTTTTGTATTACCTACGTAGCCAGAGCGTTAATTATTCATTTTTAAATATTTGACAACCCCATGATTCAATGCCGTAGAATATACAATTGTATATGAATTATTACATCTATTTTTTTTATTTTTTGGTTTATTGATATTTAATTTTAAATGTTTTAAGTATTCACCACCGTTTTGCATATTTCTATTTTTGGCTTTAGAACTTGCTAAAATTTTAATATTTTTGTGGTGTAAATAAATTACTATTCAATTATTCTTACTTTTTTACTCACCACGTCGTTCATCTTCTGTATTATAAACATGACCTTCCATGACCTTGTGTAATATATATAATATTTCAATTCACTTATTCTACATGCTATCTGTAACATATTTGTTGGGTCTAAATGTATTTGTATATTTTTAATTTAATCGGTGTAACAAAAATGTTACAATATTTTTATTAATATTGTTTAGTGTTGTAAAGAGTTGAGACTATATGTATTTTAAATATCTGTTTTAATATCGGTATTACTGTATAAATGTTGAAATAAATTTAAATAGCTGTCCAATTAGAAAATAATATATTTATTTTGAATGAAATAATGTAAAGAAAAAGTTGGAATAATCGAAAAAATAAAAACTTAAGAACTAAAAAAATAAGATAACTGCAATCAAACATTTTGTTTGAAAAGAAACAATTTAAAACAAAAGCCACATCTGCATCTGTATGATAAACATATTTAGTAAAGTTAAAAGGGAAATATAAATATTCGACTATTTTCAAAAATTATATAATTTCATTATATAATGATAAGATACTTAAAATTTGAAAAATAACTGTTATTTTGAATCCCTGTTTTAAATTTTAAAACAATTGAAATATTAAAAAATATTTCTTTTAAAATTCGACCATTATTTCGAATATAAATTTTAGAAAAATTTATGTGAAACTTGTGCTCTAAATCATGAGAATTCTCTATAATAAAATTATTAAAATACTCATGAATGACGATAATAATTATTGCTGTTCATGATTGCAATGGAATGAAGGATGAAATGATCAATAATTTACTGATTTATTTTTATGAATAAAATATGTATGTATGTATATGTATATAATTCCGAAAATAAAATAAAACTTTATTACCCATCAGAGGAGATAGGCTTGAAATGAATTTTAAAAGCTTACAATTACCATTCTATATTATTTACCTACAATATACTTTATTAATGTAAATTTGTGTTAAAAATAGTGAATATAAATTTTTTAAATTAGATATTTTTTAAATTTAAAACTTTTTTATATATATTTTTTTTTTCAATATTTTAATGACAATATGACGTTATGGATGAGTGTAATAATAATTATTATGTGAAATTGTTACTTGTTTTTTATAATCAAATTTTATTGTTATTATTATTGTTATGGTTATTGTTATATGACCTAAAGTAGAAAATGTGTTTTGATTTTCTAAATCAAAGGTTCATGACTTCACGTTGAATATTGTTTAGTCTTTTTTGGTCGGTTTTTTTTATTTCTAAAATCATTAAAAATAATGGGTATTGGGTATCATTGACATAAATATGTGAATATTTTAAAAAATGTCCGAGAATATTGAAAATATTATTTTGCAAAGTATAGATTTAAATTTGAAATACAAATTATAATTTGACAATATTTAATTTTTGATGGTTGGATAGTTTAATTTATTTACAAGCTTAATATTAAAATGTTTACAGAGTTTAATACTTTTTACAGGTGATTTTATTAATAATTTACTTCAAAAATTAAATCATTTTTAATTTTGTATAAGTATGTCTTCAATTCTTGACAAATAAAAATTATATAAAAAATTTAATTAAATTTTCTTAATTACTTTTAAAACGTAAAAAACTACTTATATCTTAGCTTAGACTATAATAAAATACTTTAAGGCTTATATAATTTTTTTATAACAAAATAAAATTTTAATTATTATAAATTTGTGAAAACTCGTACTAAACATGATTCATTCGTACTAAACATGATTCATTTTTGAATTTTGACATATATTTCTTATGGAAAAATAAAATTGTAAATTTAGTACCAATTTTAAATAATTGCATTGGATGATCATCGTATTTGTAGTTATAAGTGATTTGATTTGGTACGATCCCGCCAAATTGTAGAACAAAATCTGTTAAAATATCGGTACGGATGACTACAAACAAAACTGTCAATTATTAAAAAAATGTGGCTAAAACGTTGGATCCAGAGTAAATTCAAAATATTTTGTAGAATCCACATTTGTTATAGTTTTTGAGGTGCTAGTTAATATATCGTGATGTTTGAAGTAGAATCTTTACGCCTTTGCGTAAAATATTTATCATTTGTTTTGTCAGCATTGTTACTTAGATTTACACGTATAGATTAATATAATTAAATAGGATAAACTTTGGAAAAGGAGGCGCGTCCGAATGAAATGAAATTTTACATAACGGTACCTAAGAATGTCACAAATATTTCATAGAAGACCATTCTTGGCGACAAGGTCATTTAAAGGTCAAATTGGCCCTTTTTATGAAATCTTGTAGTATTTTACTTAAAATGTCATATCTTTTCTCTACAACAATATAGAGAAGCTTCTTTACAACAATTCAAAGCATTTTGGAAAAAGGAGATACCCCTTTTTAAGCCAACAGCATCTATGCATAAAATAATTGTATCCAACATCAACGATCATCAAAAAAAGGCAATTATTAATATTATTGGTAGATTTGAAATCAAGAGAAAACATATCGAACCTTGTGGAGTATTTACTGGAATATGAAACAATAATTGTGATTTTGATTTACTACCTATATTATGTTATTTTAATGAGGGGAATAATAAAATGTTAAAACTATTTATCTTTTCGATACTTATTTCAATTGTTGCTATTTATTGTTATAACCAAGCGTCAATTAAAGCTGATAGTATAATCATCTTTCAGTTTTACAGTACTGAAACACTGATTGAATAACTGAACGTGTAATCAGCGCCATTGAAAATTATTGTTTCCAAATACATTCTTATATTTTTCATTTATTTAATTTTAAATTGTTTAATAATTTTCAAATCAAACAAATTTCAATTAAAGAAATTTTATTTTAATAATTCTATATTTTGCTTTATTTTTTCTACTTTTTTGTTTTTTTTTTTAGGTTCAACTAGTTCAAGTCTATTCAGATTATTTTCGCTAATAAATCAAGAATAAAATTTTATTATAATTTCCAAAAAAAAAAAAACAAAAAAAAAACCAACAAAAACAACATTAACCCCTTAATTTTTATTTATTAAAATCATTTCAAAATACTTATATACAATTTTTGATGTTGATTTGAATAAACACTTAAAACGATTTAGAAATAATTAATTGATGTGACCATCAATCAATTAATTCATTTTCATTGAATATTTAATGATTAGAAATTAATGAAGCGTGTCAAATTATTGTAAATCGTGGTTGTTGTATCTGATAAATGATGATGGTCTATTATTTGAATATTTATTTTAAATATTCATTTTTTTATATAGAAAATTGATTTTTAAGCTTAAATCAACCGTCATTGTTATCAAAATATAATTCAGTAGCTTAGTTTAATAACTTATTATTATTATTTTAATAATTTTTTTTTTTTGTTTTTTAATAAAAAGTTAATTATATTGTTTTGATTCATTCTCTCTCTTTAAATTAATCATGGATTTTTAATCAAAGTTGAAATTTTAATAAAATTTAATCTATGCATCAAACAATGCAGTATGTTTTGTAGGCTTAAAACAAATATGCTAAAAATTTTAAATTTAATTTAATTGTTTATAATGAAATTTCAAAAATAATATGTCTGATTGTCGAGATATTGTTTTTGGGTATTGTGCGTGCCAAGTCATTTATTTATCACCATCAGTATTGTGCAGTCGTATTTTTGCAAATCACATCATCAAATGTGATCAATTTTCAGTTACAAATAATTTATATATATATAATTTATAGTTACGAATATATATATCAATTACGAATATATTTATATATATATCAATTTTTGGTTACGAATAATTTAAATATATATATACATAAATGATTAATTTTAATTAGGATTAATAATTTATGCATATATATATTTAATCTGTAAATTGAAAAAAGTACGGTACAAAAATTTGAACAATTTCCCAACGGATTTTCATTATTATTTTTCTATATTTAAAAGGAGACATAGCGAAATTAAATAACTACTAGGAGCCCCTGTTGAGTAATTATATTTCAAGTTGAAGTCAAATTTAAAGTTTTTAAAAAAACAGTAATTTACGTACTGACATAGACTTCGCACGATATAGCAGAAACCACTCGTGTTTAATAAAAAGTTTTGTGGTTAGTAAGTTTTATTTAGGACACATAAATACACGTCCCTCATATACTGCTTCGTTTCCGATATATTCCCTATAGTAAGAAGCATTTAGTGATAAAATTACTAAAAATAAAAAGTTTTGTCATTAAAGAGGTACGTATATATATACCTACATAATACATAATTTTAATAAAAACTATATTATTACTACAAATAAAAAAAATTTAGAAACAGTTACTTAAAAAGATGAAAATGAAGAATTCAAGTGACCTACTATATCAAAATAAATTTGCTAGTCATATGAACAATTCAACTGATTTTTTTTGTTTTTGCTTTTTTATATTTTTTATTTGAGATGAATTTGTTGTGTGTACAAAAAATTCAACTGTGTGCGCATTTTAGTTTTATATATATACTTATATATTATATATATTAGAAGTTCATTAAGGAATAGGAGAATCGAAATAAAATAAAAAGGTGTCTACTGCGCAGGACCTTAAATGCTTGTCAATTATAATTATAGATTTCTTAAAATTTTTTAAACTTCAATTAGAAATTTCAATTTAAAATTTCACCCCTTGTATAAGTCATTTTAACATTATACCTACACAAATTTGAATTTATAAAATTGCCCCAACTGACCCATCGCCAGAAATAAATTTATATTTAATTTTTTTTTGTTCAAATAAATTATTATAATATTATGAATGCGGTTGTTGTCTGAGATATTTATAATAATAAATTAATTTATAGTACCAGGGATAAATTTAAACGATGGAAATCAAACAATAATTCATAAAGAAATTCAGTAGGCGCCATTTTTTATCAAACTTCATCGAATTTGCGCGACCGGGCGAATACTAGTTTCTTAATTAAATTATTAAAGTATATAGGTTTGTTGTTTATTATGATTAGTGTTATTTTATACCAATGTATTTTTATTTTTTCTATCTTTGGTATTTGTTTATTACTGTATGTTAAACCTCATATGCATGGCTAACATTTTCATATGTATGGCTAACATATATTCATTAAGGTCCATTGCGATGATTTAATAACTGTCTCATACTTGTCCAGTTGTGACAATTAGGATTTACAATTAACATGTTTATATCTTGGGTATTATAGTTATTAAAATATTATAGCTACATTGACATGTTATTTGTCTTTACTATAATGTTAGAACACATCAAATTTACATAAGTTTTCAAGATTTTCTGTTGAATTAACATGAATTATTTTGGATATTAATGCATTATTTTCTATCTATGTGTACATCTATGTTTGCATTTATATTTGAATTCTTGTATTTTTATCATATTTTCGATTAATACGTTCATCTTTATCCAATGACCTATAGAAGTTATACACTGTACCAGTACCAGTAAATTGGAGATACAGAGCATTACAAATGTTTGCAAGTAAAAGTAAATGCAGTAATTTATAAATTTTAGCATGTATATGAAGATTTTCATTAACCACCTCAATTCTGTTGAAATCTTATATGTTTGTGATGTGTGCTAAAAGTTATATATTGTTTTATCAAAAATCTGTAAACAAATTATTTCTTATTAAGCAAAATGTTTGATTGCAGTTATTTTTTAAGTGCGTATTATTATGTGTATTAATATACCCTTTTACATCTAGAAAAGGTCAGTCTAAATTAAATCGTTAATCACAGTTTGATTTAAATAATTTTAATTTGTTAAACTTTTAATTAATATAATTAAATTTATTAAATATATTATTTAAAATGTAAATAAAAGAAAAAAAATATCTGAAATCGATAATAGGTTTTATACTTTTGTTTGAAATTTTTTTTTATATAATTCCAACTCTATGGGTTAAACTAATTGCTTCTACAAAGAGATTTGTCAGAGATACCCAGTAAATAAATTTTATGAACTCAATTCATTTAAATGGATAAATTTTATATTGTTTTTTAATAAAAATAATTTCAAAAATTTATAAGTGTTTGTCTGCTGCTGTCTTCAAATTTAACTCGATTAGCAAAAATTTAGGACAAAATCATTGAAATGAGATCAAGTTGAATAAAAAAATTACAGAAAAATATAAAATGGTGTTTTATTAATTATTAAAAATTTTATTAGATTAATTAAGTATCGGTCTATCTTACAACATATTCGTGTAATTATTAAGCATACATTTTTAATTTCGTTACATAAAATCATTATTGAAAAAGGGTTAAATTAAATGAACTTTTATAAACTTTGAAACTATTTAATATACAATGTCATTCTATTTTTTATATTGAAGAGGTTTTAATTATTTTTGAAAATTTTAATAAGTAATAATAATTAAATTGAAAATTTTAACCTGATTAGATTAACTTGTAAAATCATTGTATTTGTAGCCATATCTGTCAATTTTCATATATGAACTGTTAAAGACAATTTTGATTTGTTAGTTCTGTTAAACTTTGATTTTAAAATAAAAAAAAACTAGTTTACCTGCAGATTTAAAGTTAGTTAATTTTTTTTGTTTTTTAAGTCTAACTAAAGGTAATTGATTAATATATAAGGGCCTTTTCGCAAACGTATAATGCAATACATTAATCTTGTCATGTGTTCATAAATTATTTTGCATTTGTTTACAGTACATAAATTACATTGCAACAATCTTAATGACACAAAATTCATTAGCAAAACAAAATCAGCTGCGCATTATGAAATTTCATACTGCACAAAAATTTTTTTCTTGTCAATTTTGTTTTTTAGAGATATGTTTAGATTTTTAAAATGGCTGAGGGCGAAGGACAAAGTATTATCAAAATAAATTGCTCCATTTTTATTGTAGGTATATATTTATTTGCAACAAAATGAATTTGAAATAATGATAAACAAAATTAAAAACATTGAAAACTAAATTTTAAAATACGTATTCATAAACGTCAATAAATTACTGTAATGTGACCGTCATAAAACAAAAATCATATGATTATAAGTCAGTCATGTATGTTCATGCAATTGTCACGTCAGTATGAGTTCATGAAAAAGCCTGTATTAACCCGAGCTGTTATTCATTAGTTTGATGTTTATAAAATAGTTTCAAATGCTTTACTATTTGAGTGGATTTTAGTTGTACAGACAGTTTAATAATGTTAAATCAGTCTGTATTTTGTAATTGTTCTTCTTAACTCGCTTTCTTCTCTGTCTAGTTTGTTTGTTTTTTCAGTACAAATTTTGCAATCGATTTTGAAATAATTTCTGAACAAGCTGGATATTCCAAATATACAGTATTAATGAGTGTAGCGGATAGTTGTCGTTGCCTTTACAATGCTACTATTGACTTATCTAATAGCGTGAGCCCCACGTTTTTCGTTTTAAATCTTAAAACTATTTTTATGGTTATTAAAAATTCACAGTTAAAAATTTTCAGGATAATCTGTATTTGGTCAGGCATTTGTATATGGGGTTTTAAATCTATATAGGATTATGAGAAATTATTTTGTACTTTTCAGTCCGTTTTAAAAACGTGATGCTTATCTTAATTTTTTTTGTTTTTGTTTAGATAATTATTTTTGAATTAATTAAAAAAAAATATTTTTTAATGTTTTCGTATGCATGTACACAATTTTTTCAGACTTAATAACTCTACACACTTTAAATCATTGAAATGAGATCAAATTGAATAAAAAACCTACAGAAAAAATATAAAATCATTATGGTGTTTTATTAATTATTAAAAATTTATTAGATTAATTAAGTATCGGTCTATCTTTCAACATATTTGTGTAATTATTCCGTAATTATTTCCGTAAATATTCGTTAACTAAAATTTTCACTCAAAAATGTCCATTAATAAAAACATCCAATCTAAAATATCTAAAAAATGTGAAATCTGGAAAAACCTAAATTAAACTCAAAATCACTGTCGTTGTTTTTGCTGTGAACTACTTTCATTGTTAGTGTGGAAATTTTTTATATTTTATAAATGTTTTGTCATAATAAAATACAGAAAAGTTTAATCTAATATTGAAAACCTATTCTTAAGACCAATTATTATAATTTTGCATAATCATAGATAGTTAACAAGTATCATATTTTTATCATCTTGTCAATACTTTAAAACACATAAGATAGTGAAATTATAACTTCAATTAATTAATTTGAAATTGTACTGTATATATAGTATGACTATTTTTATATGAATTTAAATTTATTTTGTCCCCTTGTAAAAACAAACAATTAGTAATGACTTGAATATCGTCTGTAAAAATTCCATTTCAAAAAACTATAAAAAAAAACAAAATTAAATTTAAATTTAATTAATTAGAAAAATATTTTAATAGAAATGTAAACAAATCTCGTTATGCTGTTCACAATCTAGTTTACTTTATGAACAAAATATACATATTCGAAATTAAAATATTTAAATTAATATTGAAGAGCCAACATTTTTGATAGTTATACGCTTGATTAATTAGAATCAATTAGTAGTCAAGGCTAAAATACTTAATAATATTTTTTTAAATTAATCTTTAAGTATAGCTATTGTTTTACGCATAAAAAGCGAAATTTAAAATTATTAAAAAAAAGGCATTATATTTTTTTTTTTAATATTCAAAATTAAACGATTATTTTGCATAGGTACTAAAAAGTGTGTTTTTGTATTTTTTTAAAGAATATTTAATTTCTTGTAATTAAGTATGTAAAATTCAAAAACCTTGGAAAGTATAAAAATAGCGGATATTACAAAATAGGAAATTGAATATTATTTCAAATTCGATTCTATTAATTAATTATTAAAAGATGAAAATTCAAATTTCAACGGTTAATTTACGAGAAATATATAGGTTAATGACTCGATCATATTGATTTGAAATTAATCAATTAGAAAAAGAAGATAAAATTAATAAAAATTATAATTAACCATGTTAATTCAATGAATTAAAATTTTATGATTGGAGCGATGTATTTTATCCGGATATTTGTCGCAATGTAATTTTAGATATAGATGTAACCATGTTAAATTAACGTTTCTAAAAATAATTTTTATTATTTCATTGTTACATTTGTATACTTTGATTTTTATACATTTTATTTTGTAAAAGCATTTTTTTTTTAAATAAATTAATAAATGAAACCGAATCGGTAGATATAATTACTATAATTAATAATCAATAATAATAATTCAATCAAACAAGTTTTAAACTCATACCATTTCAACATTATGTTGCAAGTTTGTTGGAAATGTAAATGTGAATTAGTTACTCAGTTGAATACTAAGTCGGAATCTTTAGTATGTTGTATTACTTTAGCTGAAAAAAAATATTAGAGTAAAGGGAAAAAGATAATTTTGAATAGGTATTGAATTGAGTCTGATAAATATGGAATATTGGACATTGTAATTGATGAAATGATATTACAAAAGACTTAACAGCATTTCCTGTATTAACATTAGTTATGAATTAATCCTTAATCTAAGCTTAATTTTATACTGTAATCTATGGAAAATAGAAATATTAGAATATTAATATAAATGATGAGCTTATAGCCCTATAGCTACACTATTAAAATATTGGTAAATGTCGATATTTGAACGAATTCCTGTAAATCATAATAATATATCCTATGTATAAATATTTTCATTGTTTCATAAATTTAAATAAATTTCTATACTAGTAATATACTAGCAAATGTGGATGCATTTAGTAATTCTGCTTCGTGCGCCATGTCCGTTGAGGATGTTACCTACTATGATTTTTTACTTTATCAACTTTTTTTGGTTTTATTAAATCACTAATGCAAATTTTTCACAAGCCAGAGCTTCGATTTTCTTCAATTTTGTCTACGAGAATACATTTTATTATAAATCATATTTTTCTAGATGCCGAATTATATGCTCGAAATATGTAAGTTTTCCGGGTTTGATAATGTTTATACAATCACTTTGTTTTTTATTATCTGCAACAATATACTTCCTCATTTGCTATCCTCTCCTTCGATTTAATTTTCGGCATTCTTCGGTAATACCACATTTCAAAGATATATAACAAATTTTTCAGAGTGGCTTCCTAAATGCACATGCTTCAACCAGTGTTGCTAAATAAGTTCACCATATCGTAGCCCAAAACGACAACTTTTACAGTCCAATGGCCCCCAAACAAAGGTAGATCAATAACAGCCTAAAAATGGAATTTAATCAAAAGTAATGCCCTATTTTTGGAATAATAATATAAATAATTACAACTTCATTTTTACATATAAATACACATACATTTGTGCAAACTATTTCATCCTCGACATAAAATTCTTAAAAAAAACGAAAACAAATAACAAAACTTAATAAAATTCCAAAATATATTTATTTTTTTATTTTTTATTTATTTAACATTTCATCTCAACACATTTGCTCGTACAGAGTATTTTTGACTCCACTATTACTAAAAATTAAAAAAATTTACGTAGATTAAAAAAAAAAAAATTTACGTAGAATAAGATTTTTTTTTTCTTGAATTAATTCATCACAAATAAAGTTAAAATATTTAAAAATAGCTCAAAAAAGCAAAAAATTCCGAAAAGCATCCGATTGGGCGTTGGGCTATTTTATGAATTTTTTACCAGCAAAATTTTTTGAAGAATAGTCCAATCTGCGATAAAAAACCTAATCTGACAACACTGGCTCAAACCCCGTATAAAAAAGTAGAGAAAATGTAGCATTCTATTCTTCTGGCTCGGAGTAATTTAATGAAGTGCAAAGTTTTGAAGTATACGGTGCATTGATCATCTGAGAACGTACTACATATATATATGTATTATTATTTATTTATTTATAATTTGCTTATTATCATAGAATAGGATATTTAAATAGAACAAACTCCTGTATACTAGTCTATATATTAATTTTGTTGAAATTCTGCGTTACGAATTTTTGGACAAATAAAAAAAAAATGGATTGCTGATAAATAAATTGATTATATAAATAGTTAAATAAAAAATTGTTTTATATCTTTAAAATCAAAGTATTGTAGACTTTAAAACGAAATAAACAATTAAAATATTTAATTGAAATAATAATCGTAAATAATTTTATTTTTAAGCGCAAGGTGCAAAGACATAAATCTAAAAATTTATTATGTTTTGCCTAACTACAGTATACATCATGATTCTATCTGAGCATGTGCGTTCAATTCAAAATTCATTTGATTTGTATTCGAGTTGGATTAAACTCGAATAAAGGTGTATATTTAAATTCGATCAGGTTGTTCAAAATTCGCTTAAAATTTTGTATTTGATTTGAATAAAATTGCACCACAACATTAAAATAAAATTGGATTTAATTCAAACAAATTTATAAATTTAAAATGGAAGATTTTAATTTAATTCTCAATACAGACCAAGTAAAGTTGCACAAATGATTAGTATTATCAAATATTATTGATCTTTGATATTTGTACTAAAACACATGTGTATTTTTGTAATAATATTTAAAAATTTTGTATTAGGAACAAAAAAACCTGTGCGCAATAATTATTTATTGTATATATGACAGTCATGCAAATATATATTGTATCTAACAACACTATATAATTAGTTTTTGTTCATTTATATTAAAAATTTATCATTTAGTATTTTTTTTATATATTAACTTGTAAATACTTAATAAAAAATACAAATTTTTTTTTCTTATTATAATTTCAGAAAATCCAAAAGATTGGTCAGATCATGCATTATGGTGGCCAGCAAAAAATTGTTGGTTAACAAGAACCAGATCAACATTAGATCAAGTTGGTGTACAAGCTGATACATTACTTTATTTCACACCTATGCATAAAATCTTAAGAGTACAGGTAAAATGTTATTTTTGTTGTTGTTTTTATTAGGTGTTACTAAATTTATTTTTCTTTGTTTATCAAAAGATTTTTGTTTTGTTGTTGTATCATTTTGGTGATGTTAGATTTGAATTTTTTTTTTCAAGTCGCCATAGAATATTTAAAAACTTCTTATTTATTTTTTCTTTTGTATTAAATCAGAATTCAGATTATGTGGTTTTAGTGTGGTTTTTATTTTATTCAAACCAATTTTTTTCTATTATTTGGTTAAGATTCTAAATATTGTAGTTTCGGTGTACATTGATACATCAAAGAAATGTTCAGTTGTTATGATTATATTTATTTACATACATTACTTAAGATTCTTCGAATTTAATAGCATCAGTATTATTATTATTATTATAGACAATTTGTAAATGTAAAATTATCTTCGAAATAAATGTTATAGATTTAAAGAAAATAAAAAAAAAATAAAATTTAACACCTTAGAAATATTTAAATATTGTATGTAAGAATTCAGAAGAATTTAAAAAACAAAAAAAAAAAAGATTTTGGTATGGAAGAATATTTAAGTTAAGCAGTAATGGAAATTGAAAACTTGTTTTGTTATGGTGATAATTTATTGTATTAGAGGGCGTCAAAACTTTAATTAGATAAGTTTTTTTTATTTTTATGAATGTTTTTATTTTAAGAATTATTATCTTTGTCATAAATTTGAAATGAATAACATAAAAACTGGTTTCAAATTGTCTGGACTCGAAATTCTTAATGAGTTAGGTCAGGATAAAATATTTTTTTGGGATTGGCATTTTTGTATATCTACATATTTATATACATATTTTTTTGTTTATTGAAATTTAATTTCAACATAAAAACAAAACTGAACCCAAAATTTGATTTTTAAATTTTAAATATTTAATTGAATAATTTTAACATTTTTTAAGAAGCTAACGACATAACTTTGATGACAGATAGTTTCGAAGAATTATAATTGTTTATAATTATATTTAGGATTATATTAATCATCTAGGATTTGAGTGTGTGACTAACCATCGGGATTCAGTCTTTGTGTTCTGATGATTGCATAAATTTGTAACGAAAGTTGAACAAAAATGGTTAGATTATTCTAAGTGTAGAAAAATTTTTGCAAACCAATAATAATGGATATAACAACTTATGATTAGTACAGTTAAGTTATGAATTAAATTAGTTTTAAAGAACATTAAGTCATTTTGGGGTCTATACTGATTTCAAAATGAAATTTATACCATTACATATTCGATGAGCAAGCTCGTAACTGTATTAAATATCATAGCTTTGTTGAATTAGATATTATGAAAGAGATTTGTTGAACACATACTATTTATAAATTTCGTAATATAAGTATCTAATGCATAATTGTAAAAGATAGTGCAAAGAAAACTAATGGAGGTATAATTATCTGTCAAACGGCTGTTATACTCTTTAAAACACTGTAGTTGATTATATAAGTGGTCAAAGTTTAATAATTATTTTTAAAGATAATTAGTTTAGACTACTTTACGGTCTGAACCACTAAACATTTTTTTAAATTGAATATCCTGGATTGTTCAACAAATAGTTAAATTTAATTACAAAATTTTAAAACTATTGATTGCTAGGAACGATTGCTACTAGGAAATATATTTAATTCTGACAAAATGGTTGAACAAATTTGAATGATATTCATATAAATTTCACAGCCTATTGGATATGAACCCATTAATAGAATAGTTAATAGTACTTATGACAATTATGTTACCTTAAGACGAAAATTATATAAAATTAATTGAATATTTTGTTAACAAAACTTTTTAATTATAATTAAATTTAGAATAAGTTAAAAAAAACAAAATATGTATATATATATACTATATATTATGTAGGTATAATATGTAAATATTATTGTATTTTTATATTTAATTATTATCAGTAATGTACTTTTTTTAATTGTAAACTTGAGCTAAATAAATTATTTTATTTTTATTTTTCAATATGCCAATACAAGGCATGTATACAAAAACGAAATACATTAAAAATTGCAAAATATATAAAAATAAACAAAAAAGTATAAATATTATAAATTAATAGTATAAATAAATGAATATTCCATCTATTCAATACTACATGGACACATGTCATAATGACTCTACTTCAAATTTCCTAAATGTCACAACTCCTAAAAATTTGTTTTTATGTTGGGAGTTTTTATTATCAATGACAAAAGACCTAATTTTCCGAAATGACAAAACTATTAACAATAATATAATTTATAAAACATATTATGACAAAACTCCTAAAAGTTAAATAAAAAAATAAAGAATATTCTCCCCGGCAAATTTTTGTTATGTTATGCATACATAGTAAATTATTCTGGAGAAAGCATGTATAACACTGATTTTGTACATACAAATATGAGTAGGTAGGTATATATACACATATTTATAGGTATAGGTATATATATATATACATATTTAATATAGTACAAAGTTCTTTAAAATTTTTTACCACGCCCACTTACTTGCATTACTGGGGTGGCATTATGTAACTTTGTTTCAAACATTTCGGTCGAAACAAAATGTTGTTAAAACAAAATTTGGATGACATTACGTAATTTGAAACGTTAATTTATTTTGAAACGCTCGAAAAAACAGTGAAACACTTTACATAATTCCATTTTTGCTAGCTAGAAAATAATATTAAAAAATAAAAAATGGAACTAAAAGAAATTGCAACTAGATACAAGTAAAAGAAGCTAATAATAATACCAACATTTTTTTTTTTTTTTATTCTGAAAATTTTTTTTCTTGACAGAAAATCATTATAAATTTACTTAATTTTTCATTTTATCGGAATTTTTATTTCTGTGCGTTTCTAAAATAAATATTCCAACAAAAATCATGTATTAATTTATTATTTTTTTTAAAATTTACCTAAAAGCGTCAACTATTTTTCAATCGCCAAAATTTGGTCGTATCAAATGTAAAAAAAAGTAGCGTTTTAACCTTACGCAATACCAAAATATATCATACCAATTTTGAAAAGATTGAAACAAAATAAAAATGGTCGAAACAAAATTATGCAATGCCACTTTTTGAAAATAGTCGAAACAAAACGACGCTTCAAATTACACAATGCCACCCCTGTATTTTGTATCCGATATGTTGCAGGGCACTCGCACTGGTACGGAAGTAACTCCAATAGATAACAATACACATGTGCCATAAAACCACATGCAACGGATATATTTTATACACATAGATTATTAATAGTTGATTAAAGCATCTATAGTTGGGACCACTTTGAAATCAAAAACATTTGAACCCTATCAAAGTTATTCACAAAAGTTTCAAAGATTATAAATTTTTACATTTTTAAGAAATGACAAAACTCCTAACAATTGGAAATGACGTCCCAATTTTATAATTTCTGCATTTGTATGGAAAAATTATTAGGTCTGTATTTTAACTTTTATTTGCAAAAATTTGCTAATGAGAGGAAAAATCATGTGATCATAAAATTCTGCGAGAATAGTCGAAATGTTCTCTTTTACAAACAAAAGTAAACATACGCAAAATTTTCCAAATTGTTTTCATGTCAAAAAATAATCAATTTTTAGGTTATGAGATTTTTTTAAATTTGAATTAATTTTGTAAAATTATTGAATGCTTTTGTTGAAAAAAATTAAATTAAATAATTTTTCGTGGTTTTGGTCTTTGTCGTCGGTAAAAAGTTATATAAATAAGTTTTCATGTTAGGTATACAACTTTTTATTTATTTTAGGTATACCACTTTTGCAATTTTTTTTGTATATGAAAAATATTTTATTGACATTTAAAACAACAACAAAAAATTTACAGTAAATTTTTATAAATTTTTGCAAATAATAGAAATTTCATTTGCAAAAATTTATTTAAGAGAGAGCTCTGACGTCACGTTTTAAACACAAAATTCTCTTTAATTTCTCAAAAATTTGTAAAGAGCATGAAAATAAAAAGTTAACATACAAAGATTTGGATAAATTTATGTAAATTTATATAAATTTGCGAGTTAACAGACAGACCAGTTGTTCGGAGATTTATCATTTTTTGACATTTAGGAGATTTGACGTAGAGCCGTCAAAATACCTTGAATTAAAATACTTATGGTAAATGTTTTGTTAAGTGAAAAAATCATTTTTAAATGTAAAAAATTAATTTCTCTCTTAACACTTTTTCAGTTAAATACGCAATATATCTACTATACCTCAAAATAGTGTATTTTCTAATTTTAATAACTAAATTAAATATTCTATTTGAGTTATTGCATACAATCTGAATATGAGTATACAATTTTTAATATTTAATCCAAAGAATTAAGATTCATGTGATTATTTCTTAGAATTTGAACCCGAAACTATCCTAATAATAATTACCTGTTTTAATATTTTTTTACTAAATACGTGTTAAAAAAGTATAAGACCCTAATGAGTTTAACGCCCAAATTATTTGTAAATACAAAAGGCAATTGTTTTTTAAAATAAAAAGAAATTCTTAATTAAAAAAATGCTTTTGTTTTTTAATTTTTTACTAAATTTTATTAATGTTTTATTTTCTGTACTCTAAGCTGGCAGACCTTTAAATAAACCAGACCTTTGAAACAAACCTTTTGTGCACTACATTCTATTCGGTATTTCTTATATAGTCACGTAATAATTTTGTTGCATACAACATGCTTGTATATTAATATGTATGTTGTAAGGTCAACTCAGTTTTTTTTTCTTGTATTGGAATTTAATTCTAAGTAAAAAATTTAATATGAAAAAATAAAAATTAAATCGTAAATGTAGTTGCCTTTTGTTTTAAATTTTAAATTTATATTATTATTAAAGTTGTTTACTAGTAAAATAATAAAAAATTTAAATATAAAATAAAAATGACTTTCTGCAACATTTCAAATATAAATGCTGTGGAATAAGTGACTGGAATACATTTTTAACAAACCTGAATATTTTATTTCATATTTTAATTTCTATTATCCAGAGAACCTACCTTAGGCACTGCTAATAAGCAAATAAATAGAATGTAATAAAACTGCATTGTTGGCAGGACCAACAAAACGAAATGAAAATGTTCATAAAATTTATTTTTTAAATTTTTTTCAAAATGAATAACATTCAAATAATCTAACCATTAGTTACCTACCCATGAGTGAGTTAGTTCAAAATAATTAAAAGTGAAAAAAAGTTTAAATGATTTTTTTTTTTATGTTTCAAAGAAAAAATTCCGACGAATTGAGACAATTAACAGACATTTTAAGAATTGAAATGGTGTATGTACATAAATAAATATAATTTTAAAAGTAGCTGGCTAGTGATTTTTTACACATATGATCTTCTTAATGTTGATTTTGCTGTGCAATGCATTTTTAATATTATAATTTTCTGATATGTATATATGTTTATACGAATGTATATACATATGTATAAATAGAGGTGATTCCATAGAATTTTATTTATTTAGTTTTAATTTCGAAATATTTTTTTTGTGTATACAAAATTGATGTTTAGACAAATTTTAAGTACATTTATTCGATTCGGTATAGAAATTTTGTTCTTAATTCGTACTGATTATATTTTGAAGATATGTTAATGCACTGCATGTTATAATAAAAGTCGAGTTATGTTAATCAATGGCCTATTTAAAACTGATTAAAATATACTTCAAGAGTAATTTAATACCCACAAGAGACATGAGAATTTTCTTATCTTTATTGACGGTGTTTACACCTTCAGTGTTTCAGTCAGTTTTGAACACCCATGTATTTATAACGGTATTAAATAACAATTTAACTTCACTTATTTCAATTGTTATTGTTAATAATTTTAAAAATTGTATGCTGAAACTGATACTATAATAACCTTTCCGTTTTTTTTCTGAAATATTGACTAAATAACTGAACGTGCATTGCGCCGTTGCTAGTTTTGCTGCTAATATACCAATTCAAATTTGTGAGGTATTGGAAATATTATTTCATCAAATTTACTTTAGTGATCTATTAGTGAAATCATATACTATTTTGACTTCTGCTCTACTATATCTACTCTATAAACGATTAGTATTTATTGGTAGGCGGAAGAATATTACAGAATGAATAATAATTACAGCAGCAAATATTTAGTAAAATTGTTCGATTCGTTATAGACATTGTTTTTTTAAATTTGAAACATAAAAGTGGCTAATACCGACTAACTAAAACGTTGCAAAACGTAAATACATGCACTGTCCATTTACAGCTAATTGAAATTCTGTATAGATTTAAAATACAGTAACACACCCCTCACCAATAAAATGAACCACGGTAAAAGCGTTGATATGTAGAATGTAATAATCTAGAAGTGGTGGTTTGCAATCTTACAGAAATTGCAATTGCATTTTGTGATTAGTAAAAAATGTATGCACAAAATTTATTCAAATTAACCCACAAATGAATGAAATACAGTCAAATAAAATAACATAAACAATCCTAATCTCAAGAACAACTTTGCATTGTATAGGAATCTTGAGTAAAGCAATGACTTTGTTTGTATTCATATAATGACAGATGACGTAAAGTAGATCACCAATATACAATATAATATAACTATGGCTGAGCAGCTGATTAACGACTTAGATTTTTTGAATAATAATTTAAGGAACGAAAACATTTGATAAAAGGTCTATCCAGAAAAGTTATACATGTATGAATATGTGCTTTGAGCAACAAAATTTTTTCACAGAAAATAACCAATATCAATTTTAAGCATATAATAAATTGTTACTGCAAATGACGTAGATTTGATAAATTTTATTTTTTATTAAATTCAATCTCTCTCTAAATCTTTTATATATCGGCAGTTTGCATCTTAGCTCAATATCCCACATTTTAGGTGAAAACCATCAATAACAAATTGAATTTTATCAAATATTATCTCTGTATGCAAATTTTAAGAATTATTTAAAGAACTTTTAACTTTAATTTAAAAAAAAAAAAACAATAATAATAACTATAATAATAAAAATAATTGTTAATTATTATATGTGAGCGTTAGAAAAAAAAAAATAAATAAACACGGAAAACCTTACATCATATTACGCCTATTTCTATAATTCAGCAATAGATATCATTTATAGAGCGTGGGCAAAAGACATGCAGTCTAACCTGTTTATTATTACAATTCGATTTAGAAAACGTAATATAAAAAAAAAATAATAATAATAATAAAAAAAAAAATAAATTCATTGAAAATAATTTAATTGATATAAAAATATCATCTTGTCACCAGTTCAAAGTGTGTATATATGCACTTTAGATTTTACTTCAAATTGAAAATATTCAAATTTTACACTTATATTTAAATATAGTGAAAATCTTTTTTTCAGATATTCATTTAACTCTTATTACATTAACAAATCTATTAGTTACATATAGGTACTATCGTAAAATACCATACTATTGCATTTATTATTGCAATGTTAACTACCTTCATTCATAATCACCAAAATGCGTTGGAAGACTAGTTATTTGTTATTGTTGTTGTATTCATTTTAATTTATTCACCAAAAATGCTTTTATTATTATTTTTTTTGTTATTTTTAATATTTACTTTGAAAGCTGTCGGAAAACACCTGAGAATATTACGTTGATTGAAAAAAAAAACAAAAATACAAACAAATTGAAAAATGTAACATACACAAAAAATTAAAGTAAAGTTTAAAAAAATTTACAAGATCTCATAAAATATCGATCTAATAAATAATGAATTATAACAGGTTTTTTTTTTTTTTTTTTTTTGTAAATTATATATTATGTATTTTTAAAAGCATTTACCAAAAAAAAAATTAAAACTAAAAGTGTCTAGTGCACATGCCAACCTAAATTAGTTGCAAATACGAATTTATTTTTGATTGGCTCTAATATTGTTTAGGCGTTGTTGGTATTTTTTACATATCATATTTTAGTTGACATATAGTTGTGTGCACCCACTTAAGAGCCTTACAGTGTACTATTGAAAATATTTACAACAACAATAAAAATTAAGATAGAAACTAATAGTTATTGTAGTGTACATAGGGTGCAATATATGAAAATGAACTGTGGAGGATAAGGGTACCACTATAAATTTATTGAAATTATCAAAATGCAAAAAAAAATTATAAAAAATGTACAAAAATGTATAAAAATGTATAAAAAATGTACAAAAATGTATAAAAATGTACAAAAATTCGAAAGCAGTTATAACTTCAGTTCTTTAAAAATAAAGTAAATTTGAATTATTTTTGACCAACATTACAGTTACGTATAGAAAAATTATTTTTACTATTCAACTATATTGGAGTGTAGTTTTATATGAAATCAGTTCAGCTGAAAGAAGTAAGAAATTACGCATATCTCACTGCAGTTTCAAGGAGAAAATAAATTCTAAAATTCTTAACTAAACAATTTATAATACGGGAATACGTAAAAAAGAAAATGTTTGTCAATTTGATTCAATTTGTTTTTTTATAATATCTTTACCATTCTTACACTTTATATTAAAATTTTGTGTCTGCTGCTGCAGTAAATTTCAAAACAAAAATTTTATGTTAATTTTACATGTCGCTATAACTGCAGCCTTAGGAAAACATTGTGAGCAAAACCTTTAGAAAACATTAGGAAAACTTTGGGCGAAACCTTCTTTTGGAGCATCATGTTTTCCAAATCCTTTGTGTTTTTTTTTTATGTTCTTGACAGTAACTTAGGTAGAATCACTTTTTCGTGCTTAATTAAGTACGGTACTGCAATTTTACAGTACAATATCTACAATATTTCAAGTATTTATTTATCAAATTACTAGCTTATCAACTCACTAAATGTGGAAATCTACTACTATTGTCAGGAACTAAGCCTGCTTAAATAGAATAGCTCCATTTTATTTAAGTTGTTACCAGATAATACTCTCAATTATTTTTTGTCATTTATTTTATCCCAATGACAAAGGGTACTGGACCAGTTCGAAAAACCGATAAATAATTTTTTTGCTTCATCGGGAATCGAACCTGGGACCTTTCGAAAGTTGAAAGCCAGGCGCTCTACCTACTACGCCACCCAGCGTGTTATAAAGTTATAGTAGCAACATTCCGTTCTATGCCCCACGGATGGGGTTACAAAACAACGGTGATGATGATAGCAAAGCACAAACATTTGTTCCAATTATAGACCTACATAAGAAACAACAATATAATTGATGAAGAGCAATATGGTTTTGAACTTAAACCAAATTAAGTTAAACAACTGCTGCCTGTTTAAGTTTGTATAATTTCATTTCGAAAAATTCAGATGAGGGAAAATATGTTGCGTGTATCTTCTTATATTTGTGGAAAAGGCCGACATGAGATTTATTTGACATTATATTTTAGATTGGTAAGCCAAACACAAACAGATGTAAATCCTGCTTAAGACAAGAATTTCGCCCTCATATTCTATTTATTTTCGACGTCATAATTACAAAAAGACATAAAATATATTTGCAGACACATTCTCTAATTCTGAAATTGTCATTAAAGCAATATAATAGCAATAAAGCATTCACCAAGGACATATACCAGCAATTTTATGATAACAAACGATAGTACAATAGATTTGAAAAGATCTGGTCACGTGAACATATTATATAGAATTACCTATCAAAATATTACGATTGGTATCAAACAATGGGTGACTTCTAAAATGCAGTATACAAAGTTTTAATAAAATTTAAATATACTTCTACAACGTTTTTTATCCACTTCATTGCAAAATATAATAATAATAAAAGTTTTGCTACATTTTGGAATGTCATTTTGACAATATAAATACACACAAGTTATATTTTGACGTTTAAATTATAATTTTATGTTTTTGTAGTATAAATCGGTAATAATT
Organism: Argyra leucocephala; assembly: GCA_963942445.1. NCBI lineage: Eukaryota > Metazoa > Arthropoda > Insecta > Diptera > Dolichopodidae > Argyra > Argyra leucocephala. Next base: position 24,900,139 of record OZ012677.1, on the reverse strand, counting down.
TGACATTTATCTTTGACTTATATTTCAATAAATTTACTTTTGGTTTATCTTTCGTTAAATGAAAATTAATATTGCCTTATGTTCATAAATCAGCACATAGTTTAGGTGAAAAAAAAAATATATTTGATTAACATATTTTACTATGATTTGATAATAAACTTATTTTCCCGCCGAAAATATATGCGCCTTTGCTTTAATTGATTCTGGTAATTTTATCAATGACATGCATACAAAATGTAGTTTAAAATTGTTCGCTATACACACTCTACTTTTATTTTACCTTTCCACTACGTATTTTAAACATTTTGGAATATTGTACAAAATTAATAAATTTTAATGCACATTTTGGAACCGGTCACATTGTAAATTTGACCGTTTCACTGCATTTTAGAAGTAACCGAAGATCATTATATATCGAAAATTAAATATAGTTGAATACGCCTTTGATATTGAATATGGTGGTAGATATACTGACAGGTATTTCAAGAGGAAGATCAAAATTATAATATTTTTTTTAAAAAATTCTAAAATAGGTTTTTAAAGTATCACCATGTGTACAATAGTAATCAGTTACGGTAATATGGTAATAACATCAACTGTAGCATAACAATGTTAATTAAATATGAAAATTTTTTTCCAGTTTTTTATATTTTATTTTATGGAGTGTCAATAGAATTTGTAAATACCATTCATGGTATTTATATACAATGTTTTTTTTTTTATTTTTTTTTTTTATTTAAAAATCACAAATTCAGATTACGACTTTAATTTGTGTACATATTTCATCATTATTGAGTACATACATACATACATATTCGTTGTATGCCATATTCTGAAAATTTATGAGATTTAAAATTATGTTACAAAAACAATTTGTTTTTTTGGTTAAAAAATGTTATTGACTCTGTATATGTTTACAAATTGCAAGGCCGAGAAAACTGAAAAAAAAAAAACAATTCGGTATCATGTCGATTCAATTTAAGAATTTTTTGTTGTTCTATTAAAATTTATTATTTTTAAATATTTTAATTTTATATTAATTTTTTTTTTTTTTGTTTTTTTTTATTAAAATTTCAGCTACCAGATTTACGATTCTTAGATTGTCGTGTTGATTTTTCAATAAAAACATTTGGAGCTGTTGTAAATTTAAGTAAAGATTTGGGTATACGTCATCCTGAAGAATTATCATTATGCAAACCATTAGAACCAGAATATTTAAAAAAAAATTATGCCCAATATCCACATTCAAAAATTATAATTCCAGAACAGAATGGTTCAATATTATTGCAACCAGCTGCTGATACAAATTCTTTTATACCAGTAAATTCATTCAATGGTAGCTGTAATAGTTTGGATAAAACACAAAATGGATTTTCATGTGCACCTGTTCAACAAAATCAAACCCCAAAACGTTATAATCAACAGAGTACACCAATTGGTTCCCCAACAGGTGTAAGTATTCATTAATATAAAATAAATCCAACCCAATATTGGGTGTTAAAAGATTAGGAGGAAGAAAAAATAATTTCAATTTTATTATTCAAAAATTCTATAATAATTTGTTTAATTTTAGACATGGAAGCACAGCTCTAGTGGTTATACAACATTTGATTCATCATCATCATTGGGTGATATGACCGAAAATCTTGCAGCTAGTCCAAGAGCACCAAGTCCAGATGTTCGTTCACGATTAATTAGACCAAAAACTTTGGTTGAAAAAGCACGCATGAATATTGGTTGGTTAGATTCATCTCTATCAATTATGGAACAGGGTATTCGTGAATATGATACATTATGTTTGAAATTCAAATATTATACATTCTTTGATTTGAATCCAAAATATGATCAAGTTAGAATTAATCAACTTTATGAGCAAGCAAAATGGTCATTATTAAATGAAGAAATTGATTGTACAGAAGAAGAAATGATGATGTTTGCTGCATTACAGGTTAGTGTTATATCAATTGGAAATGTTTTTAGTTTGTTTTGTAAAATTTTAATTAATTTTAAATTTTAGTTCCAAGTTGCACAACAAAATGATTTACAACAACCAGATTCTGGTATTGATACATCAAGTGTTGAAAATGGTGTAGATGATGATATTGATTCAGCTCTTACAAAACTTCAATTAACTTTAGAAGGTCCAGATGCAAATCTTCAAAATGGAAATATTACAAAAGTACCAGAATTAACAGATTATTTAAGATACTTGAAGTAAGTCAATCAATCAACCAATCAATCAACACTGTTCTGTCTCTATTGAGAGAACAAACTACTGTATTTAAAAATTATTAACAATATTTTATTTTTAGACCAAAAAAATTCACAATGAAAGGATATAAACGATATTTTTTCGCTTATCGTGATCTTCATTTATATTTATATAAAAGTGCTGAAGAATCACGTAGAGCTGGTCCAACTCATGTAATCAATTTACGTGGTTGTGAAGTAACACCAGAAGTAAATATCAGTCAAGGTAAATTTAGCATTAAATTAGAAGTTCCACCAACTGATTTCAATGGACCGAATAGTGAGGTATGGATTCGATGTGAAAATGAAGATCAATATTCTAGATGGATGGCAGCATGTCGTTTAGCATCAAAAGGTAGATCATTGGCAGATAGTTCGTATTCAAGTGAAGTTCATAGTATAAAATCATTTTTGAGTATGCAAAAACCAGCACAAGTACCAGCTGTACAAATTAATCCAGCATCAATTGATCCAAATGATTATATATCACAGAGAATATTAAAGAAAGTTCGTGGTAAAGCTGGTCAAAGAATATTGGAAGCACATGCAAATGTTAAAAGTTTAACATTAACTGAAGCTAAATTGAAATATATTCAAGCATGGCAAAGTTTACCAGATTTTGGTGTTAGTCTATTTGTTATTAAATTTGATGGTCATAAAAAAGAAGAATTATTGGGTGTTGCACCAAATCGTATAATGCGTATGGATTTAAATACCGGAGATCATTTAAAAACATGGCGATACAATACAATGAAGGTAAGTGTGATGAATACATTAAAATTGTTTTTTTAATTATAATTTTATTTTTTTATTATTTTAGGCATGGAACGTAAATTGGGGTATTAAATGTATGATGATTCAATTTGCTGATGAAAATGTTGTATTCTCATGTTTATCAGCCGATTGTAAAGTTGTACACGAATTTATTGGCGGTTATATTTTCATGTCAATGAGATCAAAAGAAACAAATCAAACATTAAATGAAGAAATGTTCCATAAATTAACAGGAGGTTGGGTTTGATCCAGATCCAAATCTATTTAAATAAAAATTTAAAAACAAAAAAAGAAAATTTTATTTTTCTAATTTTATTTTAGTCTTTTTCTTTTTTTTTTTTATTAATTTAATTTTTTTTTTTGTTTTAACTTATTATAAAAATTAAAAAAAAAAAAAAAAGAAAAAAAAATATAAAAAGTAATTGAATTTTTTTTTTAAATTTTTTTGTTCTTTAGTTGTTCTTTGTAAATATTAACAAAATTAATAATAATAATAATAATGATATAAAAACAAAAACAAATAATAAAAAAAAACATAAATTGTAAATTTAATAAAAAAAGAAATGTGAAATAAAATCACATCTGAATAATCAGGATCAGTTTGTGCCGGGATAGTTAGCACTAAAATTAATATTTCATATATATTATTTTGAAATTTATATTACAAAATAATATATATAGAGAATTTATATATATATATATATTAATAAATAAATGTATAATTATAGAATTTAGAATTTAAGTAAATTAAATTTATATAGCAAGTCAGAAATATTTTCTTCTTTTATAGCTACTTTGTTTCTTAATAACTAAAAGTTTATCTACTTAATTTTTTAATTCTAAATTTATTTTATTAAAAAACAAAAAGAAAGAATTAATAGTGCGACATCTGGTATATGATTGTATATTATATTATATCAGTTGATATTTTGTAATGAATTAAAAAATTAAATATAATTTAATTTTTATATAGAGATTTCTTATCAAGTTCAAATATAATTTAATTAAATATAATTAAATGTATTGAAACTTTATTTGTTTTTTTTTTTAACAAACATTTATGTTGGTATAAAAATGCCTAATACACACTTTAATTTATTTGAAATTTAAATTAAAACTTTGATTTAATAATAATTTTTATTAATTAAGTTTTGGTATAATAAAAACAAAAAATTTTGTTGAAAAATGTAAAATATAAATTTTTATTCATGTAAATTCAATTAAAGTCAATTTTAAAAGTTAAATAACATTTGTAGTTTCAATATTTTGGATTTTTATTAATATAAATTCAATTAAAGCAATGACTATAATATACATCGTGCATGTATATATAGTAATTGATTAAAGTCAATTTTAAAAGTTAAATAATATTCGCAGTTTCTATATTTGTGTAAATCTAAATTAAAGTTAATAATTACCAATTGTAAATTTCAGAAATGTACACAAATTTAAAATTTATATAAAATAAATTTGTTGACGGTTGGTTAATGATATTTTTTTCTCTATCGACTTTTATATTTTAAAATTTTTAATACAATCTTAATAGATTTCCATAATTTACACCAGTATCATACTTAATTTTACAATTTTTATTCAATTACAATACCACTCATTTTCAAAATACTGACCATTTATTTTTAGTTCAAATTTTGCTTATTAAAAATTTGTAAATTTAATTTTTTAAATTTTAATTTTGCCATTTTAATGTGTATAAAATAAAATTAAATATTATTAATTTTTTTTTTAAATTTTAAAATTAAAAAAAAAAATTATTAAAAATAAGTGTGGCCAAATGATTTTAAAAAAAAAAAACGCCTTCACTAAAAGAAGATATTTTCTTTTTCTTTTTATTTTAAAATAATTGTTATTAATATATTTATCATGTAAATATATAAATTTATAATATTAATATAAATAATATAAAAAATTAATCTTAAAAGCAGAGCAAAAAAAAAAAAAAAATAAAATTAAAATTAAAATGAAAATTAAAATGAAAATCATCTATGATGAAAATTTTCATATTTTGATAGTTTCAGCAAAATAATATGTGTCTTATAATATATTTATATTCAATACTAAAAAATAATAAAATAATGTTATTACATTTATATTAAAATAAAAATCAAAAAGAAATGCTATATAATAAATAGATATACATATATTGATATATATATATAATGTAGTATATATATATATATTTTTTTAAATGTTAAAACGAATTAAGTAGAAAATATATTATACAAAAAAAAAAAACAAAAAAAAAAAAAGATTTATCTTTTAAAATAAATTAAATACAGAAGCATGATGTCTTCATTGTCAAATTCACACGAAATCGCAAAATTAATGTTAAATTTTACATTATACAAATTAAAAATTTTTTAATTTTTAGAATTTCTATTCTAGAAAATTAAAAAATATATTATTAAAAAAAATATTATTATATATATTTTTTTTTTTCGATGTTATTAATTGTAAATTTTTAGTAATTGAGTAAAACCAATAAAACATAAAAAAAAATTTTTCGTTTGCCTCAGTTTTTTTTTTTAATTTTTATTTATTTTTGTTGAGTTGTAGGACTGTTGATCGTGGCGGCTATAAGTGACTTAAAATGACAGAAAGTACTTAGACATATTGGATAGAACTGTATGTTGCTAATGTCACTTTTGATTAAAATTGAAAAAATAAATGTTATTTTATGTGATTCAATTTATTTAAACGGCGATACAAAGACGTTGGTGCAGCAGTAATGACAAATTTTAAAGTAACTTAATATTACCTTAAAATAAGCATGATTTGACTAATTTCGAATAAAATTATAAAAATCCCTGTTAACACGATACCATAGAATTTTAACATATTTTGCTCTATCGCTACTATAATTTGTAATACCTTTTCTGTACCTAATTTATGGAATGGCAATGGAGTGCATTTTTTATTACAATAAAAATTATAGATTAATTAACAGAAATTACTTTAATTAAATTTAAAATGTCTATACTGTACGTTTTGAATAATTAATTTATATTTAAATTAATTTCGAAACACCACCATCTGTGCCCTGTGATTTGTCACGATAACGTTAGGCTTTTTCATAAAATCATAAATGCAGTATGATATGAAAATTGCATTATACATGGCTGACTTATAATAATATGATTTTAGTTTAAGACGGCCACACTGCAGTAATTTATTGACGTTTATGAATACGGATTTTAAAATTTAGTTTTCACTGGTTTTAATTTTGTTTATTATAATTTCAAATTCATTTGTAAATAAATATCTACAATAAAAATGGGGCAATTTATTTTGATAATACTTTGTCTTTCACCCTTAGCCCTTTTAAAAATTTAAACAAATCTCTAAAAAACAAAACAGACAAGTGAAAAATTTTTGTGTAGTTTGAAATTTCAGAACACGTAGCTGACTTTGTTGTGCTAATGAATTTGTCATATGATTGTTGCAATGTAGTTTATGTACTGTAAATAATTTTAAATTATTTATAAACGCATGACGAGATTAATGTATTCCACTATGCGTTTGTGAAAATACCTGTTTTGTGTAATATCAATTATGAATTTTATTTAATATGACTCATAAATTCGAATCTTGTAGAATATACATTGCAAAAGCGGTTATAGATTTGCTTATTATATTTTAACGTATTTAAAACTTATAACGGCTTAATTTTGAAAAATGTGTTTTCTTTATTTCTATTTAATCATTCTTTATTCTATTTATAACTTTTAAAAACTTAATTCTTTATTACTCTTTCTTTAAAATTAAATTTTTTTTTATTAAAGCTTAAAAAAGAACAGTTGTTAATAACTGTTATAAATTAAAATTTTAAAATCACATAAAATGGCATTTAAATTTTTATATTTGTTTTTTGTACTAAATTTCTGTTAAATTCAAGTGCTGCCAATTTGATTCAATACTCTTGTGGTCAAATGAAGAACTAGTAATTTCAAATTCAAAATATTCTATCATTTCTAATAAGAATGACATACATTAATTTAGTATATAACAATTTGGACATTAGAAATAATGTATATACAAAAATTATAAATAAAATTTTTTATACAAATTAATAAAATGGTTTGTGTCTTCGTTCATTTAATCAAATTATTTCCTATTTCTTATGATAGTTTCATTTTTCACCATTAAGACGCTGTTTCCGTTAAAAAGTTATTTATTGTGAGGAAAATAGAAAATGTAATTTTGAAAAGCTCCAACATTCAAAAAATGTATAAAATAGTAAAGAAAAACTAAAAATTACTAGTAAGAAGAATTAATTAAAATTAAATGTAGTTTCTGAATGTTTCGAAATTTGTGTATCCAGAACTGTCCATTTCTGTCGTTGTTAAAACCGAAAAAAATAATGAAATATAAAAAAGGAAGCATAGATTTAATGATAAAGAAAGGAATACATGTATATAAAATAATAACTGTAAATATATTATTGATATTGGAGAATAGAAAGAAATACATTATTAACAATGGATTGGCAATCCAAGATGTACTTTGCTATCTGTACTTACGCTTTCAATGTTCTCGGCTCAAATGCCGTTCTAAAACTTTTTCCCTTAAAAGACTTTTTCACATTCTATGCTTGGATATTTTTTAGACATGTCTGGGTTAATATAAATTTTTCTATATTATCGAGATCTATAGTTCGTCATATAAATTATTGTAACGGATGTTTCATCTGTCAGTTTATTATGTATGGTCAATGATTTTTCGTTTTAAAGGTGTTAATCATTCTTTCACTTGTTTCCGGTATTCATAACAAGAATATTGACCTTTGAATAGATTTATATAATAACAAGTAATGCGCATTTTATTAATTGCAATGCAAATTTTAAAATTTGTAGTCCAATTACATGTGCAGAATTCTGTATGCAGCGCTGGTTTAAATAGGAGTTTTTTTGTTTGTTTTAGTTTATTGTGATGTATTCTGACATTTTATTTGTTGTGATATTACATTCAAATTTAACAAAATTGTTTATGTTTTACTGCTGTACTTCGCTGTACCGCAGTGAGCTGCAAAATTGGTTTTGAGCACTATTTGCATCGCTAACTAGATGCATTCAGCGCAAAATTATATCTAAATCTCATATGTTGTAATTGTTTCTTCACTGCACATTTCATTAAGGCTTTATAGGTGTACAAAGATGTTTGTTTTTGTTGTTTTGAAAGATGCTTGTTTTTGTAATGTATAGAAAGTTGTCGTTGTGGTTTTTATTATAGGCAAAAACAACAAAAAACAAGTAAAATTATCAAAAATTAATAAAATCGAATTAAATAATTTCAATTATATACAATCTCAAATTTGAACAAACTTAAATAAATATTAACTATTTATATACAAAATATTTGAATTATACAAAATGCTCATCAATTAACTACAAAAAAAAATGTCCTGAATAAAATAATCATAGTGTATTTTTTTAAACTTTATTATCTACATTGTAATTTTTTTTTTTAAACACTTTTACTTATTTTACACCTGATGTTCACATGTAAAAAATAATTTTGTTTTTCTCTCTTTTAAAAAATCTCTTTTATTTTAATTAATTCAGCATAACAGTAAAATTGTGTAATTTGTAAATTTTTAGATTTTTGTTTTTCCATATATGATTTTTTTTTTTATGAAATTCTGAAATTAGTTTATGACTCCCATGATGCTAATTAAAAGACAAAAAAAAAAAAAATTCATTATTGGTTTAGATAAAATTATAGACAATAATTCATAAGTGTTAGTAAATTATATATTGTAAAAAAAAAAACAAAAACAAAAATTCATAAAGTAATTTGTTATCCTTTAAAAATCTCTTTGTATTCCCTGAAATGTACTATAGATTAACTATAGATTAGAAAATTTTGTCATTTAGTTAGATTGAAATATTAAACTACATACAATATTATATTACATACATCTATATACAAAATAATATATATGTATGTATGTATTGTATATTTATTTTGAAATGAGAATTTATAAAATCGTAAAAATATTTTCATAAAATGATGAATGAACATTTTAATGGGATATAAAATTTGTTGTGGGTTCGTGTTATTCAATTATTTGTCCAGTTTTCAATATCATTGACAGTGGATTATTTAAAATGAAAATGAAAATTCATAAAAAGGATTATGAAAAAATTTTTAGTCAAATAAAAATTAGGTGTTTAGAGAGTATTCATGTTATGTGTTTGTTATTCTCGTTCAATTTCATATATTTTAGTTCGTATTAACATGATTTAGTTAGGACTTATGTTAGTTTCAAAAGGGGTTGTAATTACAACTGTAATAGCACTATGTGGGTTCATTAGCAATTTTTGAAGATTAATGGATAGAGTTAAGTTGATGTGTTTGTACGCTGTGCTTCATTATCTTCTACTCTAATCTGAGTAATATGTTTTTACAATTTGATTTATGTTCCGGATAGATCCATAGAATACTGAATCGAATTCCATTAACTATTAACGAGCTTAGGGTTTAATAATGGTTTAGTAGGACTATCGAATTTACTTAAATATGTATTTAAGTTCGTTTAATTTTATATTAAAAGACTGGATATAATATATGAAAATAGGGTTCTGTTCTAACGTTACTCTTCAACTCTTTGATTGAAAGTAATTCGGCTGATACTTAAATTGATCATTTTATTATCAAAATACGTTTTAAGTATAAAGTAAGGGTAATAATTCTATGACAACATATGTGTTAACTATAAAATTAATACAAAGTACAACAGGGTGAAACAGAATTGAATAAAGAATAGTGAGAACAATTATGGGAAAAAGTATGGGAATAGTGCAAGGAAATAAGACTGAAATAATATTGGAAAAAACTTAGGAAAAATTATACGAAAAACCACATGAAAAAGTATAGGAATAAAATAAGGAAAAGGGTGTGAAATAATATTGGAAAAAATGTAGGAAAAATTATAGGAAAAGCCATATGAAAATTTATAGGAATAATACAAGAAAAAGAGAATGAAATAATATTGGAAAAAACATAGGAAAAATGATACCAAAACCATGCGAAAAAGTATAGGAGCAATACAAGAAAAAGAGGGTGAAATAATATTGGAAAAACGTAGGAAAATTTATAGGAAAAACCATATGAAAATTATAGAAATAATAATTGGTACAAAGTGTGAAAACATTGTTGGAAAAAAGGTTAGAATTCCTCTAGGAATAATGATAGGAATTTATTACGGAAAAATAGTAAGAAAAGTATGACGTCATTAATTTTTCTTAAGTACATTTAAGCTACATGTTCAGATAAAAATTCCGACATTGGTACATCTTAAAAAAGTGACCACGTTCATAGGAAAAAACATTGGAATTCCAATTAATTTTCATTCAGCTTTTCCGAAAATGTGTATCATTCTGTACCATTGGTACGTGGCAACAAATTCGGAAAAAATATTTGGCAATCCAATTGGAATTCCAACCAATTTGGTCAATTGAGTATGACCGCTTATGTGTGAAGTTGATATTTACAGTCAAATCAATTTAAAACTTTAAATAAGAGCTTAAAAATATAATAACGGAACTGTTCCAGTTTTTGCATTCTAAAGACCACTTAAATTATGTAAGTATTTAAAAATCAAAAACTTTATTTTGTAAAATACGTTTACGTTGTCGTAAGATATTATATAATAAAATTAATAAATAAAATTTTGTAAAAATCGCTTAAGTAAAATAAACCGTTTAAACAGTCAATACATTTGAAAATTTAAAAATGATATTCCAAATTTGTAAAAACGCTTTTAAGATAGCAATGTATAGATAGGTTGTATGACTGAGTTGTAGAAATATATTTAAAGTGTTTTAAGTTAAATAATCGATTATGACAAAAATATTTTTAGGTCATATTGACATAAGTGTTTATGTCCCCCTAACAAAAATATGACTTGTAGTTGTCAGAATCGAACCAAATTTTGATAGAGAATACTTTTCAAAATTCTGATCATGGTGTAAGTTTTATCTTGATTTTTTCTTATGTAGGCATAAATGATTATGATTTGTTGGCACAAAATTAATATAATATATACCTACATAAATAATTGTATATATATATATCTATATTTTTTGTTAATGAAGCAGAATACACCATCCCCATCATTAATAATTTTCATGGCTCGCCTTTGTACGTTATCTAGGTACTGTCGGTTCTACTGGGAGCACCACCTGGAATATACGAGTTGTATTCAAGTTGTGGCATATTTTTTTATTTCCCACTTCTGCTTAAGAATCCTAAAAAATTTGCAGCATCTTTCACGAGAGAAAAAATGTGATCATGCCAAGAATTATTTTCATTTCAAGAACCCTTAGAGTTTCAAAGTTTTCGATACTTAAATTTTCGAATAGGGTATTTGATATTAATGGATTTTACTTTGTTAATATGAGGCAGCTTTGGGTGTTTGAATCATTACATTTTACCCTAATTTTACATTTACCCAGTTTTTGATTTGTTGAAGGTCGCTGATTAAAGAACTCTGATGAAAGAAGTCTGATGGGTCATTTATGTAGCTCTTTCAAAACAAAATACAAATAATCAAAGGGTATACTATCACTAATAAAGCTGTGAATTTGATTTGAACTCGTGGATAGGAAATCAATTATACATATTATAAATAATATTTAGAAAAGAACTTGAGAGTTGTTCAGCACTGTTATTGAATTTTTGACATATAAAGCAATACAATGGCAGAATAAATTGAGAGGCAGAAACGATTCATATATGTATTAGTCATACTGCTTCCTCTTACTGATGGTAGCAACATGACCGAAGAACAATATTCAATTCATTTCAATTCATTTCAATTCAATTTATTAAATTTCAATATACATGAGAAGATTTAGTCCCTACAATTGTATACATATGTTTAAGATGTATTATGTTATGCAGATGCAATATGTATTATGCTTATGCGTAGCTACAATTTACTTGATGGCTGCATTTAAATGAATGTTTTTCTAGCTATCAAATTTTAATTCATTTGTGTTTATTGTGTTTGCAGAAAAGACCTGTACAGTGGTACATTAAATATTAAAATTTTGAATTTTGAATCCGAACTGTTGCCGAAATAGTTGATTTTATATATTTTCTTAGCAAATCTATAATAAATGAAAAAAAATTTTAAATTTCCAATCGAATGATTATAATTTTGGTATTATATTCTGAAAATTTTATTAAATCAATTGAAATTTATTTCATTAAATTATTTACATATACATTTATAATCATAGAGAGATAATATTATATAGTACATAGTAGTAAATAAGTAATTAAAATAATATAAGTTTATAATTATATTAAATAATTATTTAAATAATATTAATAAGCAAACTTTTTTTTTGTTTTTAATAAAACTTTTCTCAATTAAAATTCATAAAATGTAACAAACAAAAACAAAAATAGAAAAAAAAATCATACAGAATGTAAATATTTTATTCAAAAGTTTAATATAATAAATAAATAAATAAATAGAAAAATAAATATTTTAATTAAATAAATTAAACCACACACCATTCTAATTCCAAATTTAAAATAAATTTTATTATGTTTTTTTTTATAAATAAATCCAAATTGATAAATACATTTTTGGTATTTGATTTTTAAATTCAAATTATTAATTTCACGTTTGAACCCACTTGTATCTACAGTATAGTAAAGTAAATTGTTTTGAAATAATACAAAGGTATTATTTTCATCACACCATGATAGATGAAGCTGAATTGAACAAAAAAACAAAAACTATTTTACTGAGGTCGATTGAATTGACAGTAGAGTACTCATTCTTTCTCAAAATTTTGATTTCTTTGAACTTGAGTTGGTATTGAAATTTGTCAGTTTGTGTACTGCAATGCAATAATTAAATTCTTTTTATATTAAGTATTTTTATTTGTTTTCTATTTTATTAAACGTTTTCTAATAATCGTCAAAATAAATAGAAATACGTCGCCTAACGGACATCTTGACAATTTTTGAATCAAAACAGAATTTAGTCTTTTGATGGTGGTGTAATAACCGAAATCGATCAAGATATTAATTAAAACTTAGAATTAAAATGATCATCACATCTAACAGTGCTATCTCTCTCTCTCTCTGTCTAAAAGAATTTCTTTTTTTCATATTGAACAAATTTTCTGTATATAGATTTGATGATGGACTACTTCACGAATATTTTTAAATCGTTGTTGATTCAATTTATTAAACAATCTTTACTGTATTTTTTGGAAATATATCTTTTTTGTTTAAAAATACATTTAAACTAATCATAGGCCTGGGATCGTAGATTCTGTTATGTATCAATTTTTGATATATTTTCGTGATTATAATAAGCTGTTTTATTTAGGCCGATAAATGATCTTAGATTAATAGGTTTGTTATTTTTAATATATTTACTAGTTTTAGCTGGAGGTGGTTAGTTCTCTAGATATTTGTAGGTCTTGACATGTAATGATTTATTATATTATTTTGCAGTGTACACTCGCTGCTTCTCTTTATTTGTTTTTATGTAGAATAAAATTATTGTGAACCCGTACACATCTTTCGATTTAATTGTATTCTCAGCCATTCATATTTTGGTAATATTGAATCGAGTTAATTTTGGAATTCTGGACTCTATTTTTCAGATTAGCAGATTATTGTTAATATAAATATTCTTCAATTAGTCCTAAAATATAACCCATTTTTTCTATATTTCTAGCAAAAACACGTTCATGAAAACCTATCCTATCTCAACAGAAATGCAATATTAGGGGTCACAAAGGCGGATTCAATAGAAACCCTATGTAGGTAATTAAATTAGGAAGGGTATTGTTAATCGCAAAAGTTTCACCCTACAAATCAATATTGTTTGTTGTTTATTTATCTTTGCGTATGAAAAATTTGGCACATATCAAAATTTTATAGGAATGAGTGAGTTCGCTTTAAATTTGGCAACTTTTGAATTTTTCTATTGTGTTTTGTATTTTTTTTTCAAAAGAGCATACGGCATGTTTTGCCTACACGCTTCTGCTTAAATACAGCATTAGGTTCTGACAGAAATATCTGGTGGTTACTATACCATTTCATTTCAAACTATAATATTACAAATACATTGTAATGTTGAGACGGTGCTTTATCTTCTTGAAATCATTAAATTTTTCCCACAGTCTTTGTTCAGTCTAGTTTTGTTATTCTACATAGATACGCGTCACATATATTCTAGTAAAAAAAGGTGAATATTATCATTTAAGAAATTTGAGCCGATGGCTTACCATATGGCTAGATTGCTTTTTTCGGCAATTCTAGTGATCACATTAGATTGATACACAATATTTGAGCGATCTTATTATTATACACAAGCTTTGGATATTTATATTGAGTTCCACAAGATGCTTGATATAAAGTGTTTTATGGGAATTTATAAATATTCTTTTGATAATTGGTAATATATAATTGTAATCATAAAATTAATTAAAGTGGTTGACAAATATCGCAAATTTATCTATAAATTTGTCATAATTTTGTTGAATATGCTTATGGAATAGTTAACGTTCTAGTTTGGGCTTTAGAGGTTGATTATAAGCTATCATATATTATCTGCCACATATACAATCTGTCATATATGGGTATAAGCAGCCTCAACTTGTGACAAATGAGACATATGGTTTTAACTGCCATCACACTTTAAACCAACTACCATAATAAATTACGTGATTTCATCTTAAATAGAAACTGTTCAAGAGGCATAGGTAAAGCTTTTCGATTTCCAAACAATTATATAGCTGCGATTAAAACTGAAAATCATGCTGGCATACTTTGAAATGCAAAATCATCTACGTTTATGCAGAAAATAGTGTGTATTATTATTTCTAATTGTACCATCCAGAAATATCAAATAAAAAACCCCAGAGATCCTTTCGTTGATTTGAAATGTTAAGATTTATTACATAAATATTACATTCTGTAATGGTGTGTAATAATACTAATATTTTACTATATATAAGAATACTTTGTAATATATATACGTATCATTTTTTTTAATGTAGTTAAAGCTTAAAACATTTATCAAAGTTACTATTAAAATATATGTACATACACACACATACATAATATTATGCTATATTATTTTATATAGATATACACATTAAATCTTATGAGGTTAAATTAAATTTTACTATAAATAAAATTTTCTTTATATTCTTTATATTTATATAAACTCATATCTAAAAATACCCAACTCCAACTACTGGTATTTAAGCGGTCTCAGTGGACTAATAAATAATTTATTAGTTGGTTATTGAACGAAAAATGACAGTTCAGTGTTGTTGTTTTCTTGTTTTTATTGTATTTTATTTTAGTACTTTGGTTTTAATGCGCTTCATATTTTATTTTTGTTGTTTGTTATCATTTGGGAATTTATCATCCTGATTTGTTTTTTAGTAGAATCGGAGAATATTTTATAAATACAGGAAAGAATTGAAGATTATATAAATGTTTTCTTGAATTGTAACAAAAAAAAAAAAAGAAAAACAAATAAATAATTTTAGAAATAAAATTAGAATATGTTTTCCAAGGAAGAAATTAAATAATGTGTTATTCAATAAATTTCTAAAAACAGCCCCGACTGACACAGTACATCAATCAATAAAATTTTTTCTGTTAAATATAAACCTATTTTTTTTTTTACCTTACACTCAAAGTTATCTAGTCAAATATTAGGTTTTAATTAAATAGATAGTAGTGAAGTAGTATTTCGGTAACTATGAAAATTGTATAATGCTTGCTGGAAAATTTATACTGCAATAACTACTAAGATATTTTTTTTTATACTTTTGACAGTAACTTAGGTATTAGAATTTTTTTTTCGTGCTTAATTAAGTACGGTACTGCAATTTTACACTACAATATCTACAATATTTCGAATATTTATTTAACAAATTACTGGCTTATCTATAACTCATTAAATGTGGAAAACTACTGCTATTGCCAGGAAATAAGTCTTGTTCAATATAATAGCTCCATTTTACTTAATTTGTTACCAGATTATATACTCTCAATTATTTTTTAGAATATTTTAGGATACTTAATAGATATGTTTTAAACATCTGGAATTTTCATATTGTATAGATTCACTCTAGGGTACAAAAACTATAACTGAAATATTATAATGTTTTTCGGATTATTAATTCAATCTGTTTTCTCTGGTAGGTACAGTTACAGAAACTGGGGGATGCAATTTTTTTCAAATTTCTTAATATGACTCTCTGAAAATTCGTGGATATGAAATAAATCTATAAATTGAAAATAAATATCAAAAGCTCTAGGTATATGTTTAACTAATTTCATTAAATATCTTAATGGATTTTGGTTATTTCACGTTGATTTCGAAAGAACATTCAACACAATTAATCGAATAGTAATATGGAAGTCTTTAGTATGCCAAGGGAATATCAAACATGATAATTGGTATAATAAGTGACATGTACGTAGACGCAGAAACAACGATTCTCTCAAATGGTTACATGAATAGTATAATAACTCTTAGAACAGGAGTTAAACAGGACTATCACAGGAACACTGGAAGATTTAGAACACGCGGATGATTTTGCTCCATGCACACAAAGACATGCAGGAGATTAGTCCATAATAAAATGAACAATATGGCATGGAGTACAATTAAGCATCTAGCGCAGTAAATAATAAGATGAAAGAGCTTTGTGGAAACTCTCCCAACAAGTAACAATTTTTAGAGCTCTCAGCATAATTTGCTTTAATCGACTTCTAAAGCGGTATACAAATACACTGTATAAGCTGTACAATAGAATAATTAGCTTTACATGGGTATAGAATAATTTGTTTCTTTTATAAAACATTTTGCATTTAGTAATGTACATATTGTATTATGTTGCTATGATGTTTAAAAGCCAACATCGTTTTAGTACTCTGAAATAGAGCAGTTACTATTCACTGCTCTATTAATTAAACACAGGTCTTAAATATTTCTGAAATCTAATTTGAAAACTTCTTCCAGTTTATCTGATTATGTGATCACAATCATTATATTTTATTTGGTAAACGCCCGATTTATTTTCAATGTTCCTAGCAACGGTTTTATTATTGACTAATTTGTGGTTGATGGTATTCTTATTATAGAACTGGATTTATATTGTATTTTTTATTGATATTTTTTATTTTTAAACTACTTAGTACCTGTAATAAAATTAAATCTTTTAACTTCAGATTTTAATTCTTTGAAAGAATTGTACAATTTTTGAATACAAGTTTACCTTTATTTTCTTTATTATGTTATCGTTGATGTTCTCATCATACCCGTTGTTCTAGGAAATTGTTTTTTTTATTATATTGGGCTTCTCATTATAATTTAATTTACACATTGGAATATTCAATAGACTATGAACGCGGCTACGGAAAGTGGATCATGTTCAATAGCCTATGAGCATGAAGCGGACATTTTAGTATTGACGGGATGATTAGAATGTGCTAGAATCACTACATCACAATATTTGTGTCTTTTCAATAAATATCTTGAGATCAAGCTTTCCCTCTACGCGACTACGATAGAATTGTCCAAAAGTTGAGACTATTATTTGATGTTTAGGCATTTATAGAATTGAGTCTATAAAAATATATAAAAGATGAATAAACTCCATGGTTGAAAATTCATAGATCTAAAATAATATGAGTAAAAAACTACAGGGTATTTTATGATTTATTTAGGAAAAATTTAATCTGTAAAATTGGAAAATATTTTGTAAGATATTTCGTAAATGAAGGGGACGTTTTACATCCTACATAAGCATAGTTCGAATGGTATTATATAGAGTGATGGTATTTGTTATGAAGTGAATACAGTTCAAGGTGTAAAAATCAATTAATATGTAACGAGGAAAATCTAAGTTTAATTTGCAACAGTAAATTTTTCCCACTTATACAGCTTTGAATTAAATTAATTTTTTAGTAGCAGTTTTGACCAACGCTTGTTTTGTTCGATGTCGATATGCATATTTTTAATTTTTGGGTTTGTGATTAGCTTTTTGTTAAATTGTGTTCGATTCAGATTGGGTTTTGATTTACAAGAACTAGGATTTTACAATATTTCTGGCCTAGCTCAAAATTTATTTTTATCTCTGTATATACTTGTATAATGTTCTTAAATATATTAAAAAACTAACATGCAAGTAATATGTATAATCTAAAACCAAGAACCAAACCAAATTGAATCATTTTTTTTCTGAAAACTATTTTTTTTTAGTTTTTTTCCCGGAATTTCATAAAGGAATAAATTCAGATATAACTATAATAACAAAAAAAAATAATTTGTGAATTGTGTATTATAATAATGGTAAGCAGTATATTAAGCATAATGGTAATCCTACAATTTTTGTATTTTAATTTAATTTTTTATAATAATTTATATTAAAATTATATTTTTACTTTACAAATAAAAAAATAAAAAAAAAAACAAAAACAAATCCTTTCCGTAATTTTCTTATGATTTTGATTGTTATTGTCCATATTTGTATTAGTGTTTATACTGTTATTATTGTATACGAAATTCTTTAAAATTTTTATTTTTTAAAGTCATATTATTATTATTGTTATTATTATTATTATAATATTTCTTTAAAACTCATTTTATAACCTTCTATTATAATTTAATTTTATTCACCTACATATTACGATCAAATTTAAAATTGTTTCTTAAAATCGTCCTTAAAGTTATGAAAATTTTACAAAAACATACACAATAATCTGTATTACTGCAACTATTTTGTTCTATACGCCACTTTAGTATGTTTTGAATTATTTTGAAAAAAAAAAATTGATGTGATTGATGTACTTAGTGAGTCTTTTGTTTTTCTAGCCTAAATTTGTTATTAGTCTTCTGAAATACATTTATTCTTCCTTAAACATTTTTATGAATTGAATGTATCTAGGCCATTCTATTTAAGAACACAAGAAGTTTGCTAGTACCTTGAATAAAATTTATTTATTTAATTAGCTATTTAGTTAATTTAACTATTTATAATTATATAATTCAGTATTTTACAACATATTTTGTATTATTACATAAATTTATGTTTAACATATTCTATTAATTTGACTTTTGCAAAATATTTTGTTCTAGAAATAAAATTGTTCAAGTCAAATGTTTTTTATATATTTGATTTTATATTTATGTAGTAAAAGTATATAATGAAATAGTGAAAAACTACAAAAGAAAATATATTGTGTGTGATATAGTGTCAAATATATTTTCCGTAAAGAAAAATTGTAAATAATTTATTGTCAAGCCATATTTTTGGTTGAGGGAATGGAAAATTATTATTATAATAATATTTGTGAAAAAAATAACTGCAATTTTCTATTAAATTTATTTGATCAATTCATTGGGTAGTATTCCCTTAAGTCAGTCAGACAATGCTATCCACATTCAAACTTAGCATATTATCATTTCTGACTTTATGTATAAATTTAGCGTGTTTTATTGCGTACTTCTTAGTTTTCTCTGTGACTGTATCAATGTACAAGTTATAACAGAAACGTATATACCATATACCATGTTGAATGAAATATACCACAGATTAGATTATTTTATTTTGTTCGTTTAATATTATTTGAATATTAATTTTTGTAATAGACCTATAACTGAATACTGTATCCAAAAATAATCAAAAAACTTCTGCTTGCGTTTTTATTCTGTACTGACAACTCATAAAAAGCACGACCTTCGTAAGTAATAGTGTTGTGATGTAACAAACTCTGGTATTATTTGTCAATCAATTTATTTTTTATGAATAATTTTACTTGTATTATTGACGGCAACTTTTTTTTGCTTATCTTGTACTTTTAATTAATATGTTGTCACCTTTTAGTTGAAACATTTTAAAATGATTAAAAAATTAGTTTTCTAATGATGGTGTAATTATTGATAAATCGATAAATATAGGTATACTTTTCTAAACGTCAAAAACATGACGATGATGAAAATCAAAAATTCATAAACATTTTTTACTCGTTAGTCATAAATTCTAAAGCTCTTTCTGTTGTGAAAAATCTCTGCAACAGTGCATTAGTTTTATTGTTTTGTAATAACGTATCAAAATTTATTATTGTTTAATTTCTGTTTTATGTCCAATGGCTGAATGGGAGTAGTTTATCAATGTAAATATATTTTATATTATTATTTAGTTAAAACTTATAATTTTATAATTTTTATTCGTGTTTAAAATTGGGTACAATGCTCAGTTAAAATTATTAATTAGAACTAGTTGGAAATACACAAATAGAAGAATTTTCAATCGAGAAAAAAGCGGTGTTATGGACAAAATGTCAATATTTTGATTTAAATGTATCATCTGAGTACGACTATACAACTTTTAAATAATTGGATAAATTATTAACCCTTTTTTTTTAATTTTTTTAAAGTTAAGGTTTATTTTAAAATTTTTAAACATTGCAATATTCCAATATAATATTGTTTTTTTTTTATGTATAAAAATGTTCAGTACAACAACTACTATTTTTACTCTCTCATTACTTTTATTGACAAAATTATACACAAATTAATAAATATTTAATATTTTATAAAATTTACACATACAAGTAAATATATTTTTTTTTATATTTTACTACAATATAAAAAAATAATAATAATATAATTAATGTGTTTTTTTAAGATTTCATTCATTGTTTTTAACTTTCTTTATCTCAAACTACATATATTTTTAAGTAAAATTTAAACAAGCACAAAATTTGTCAATTTAAATGTCTAAGCCGTCAATGTCGAATGTAGATAATTGCTAAGATCATTGACGTTAAAATCAAATGCAAATGTCATCAAAAATCGTTGACGTCTTACAAATGTACCATATTTCCATATTATATAATGGAAGAGTGTAACTCTTTTTATTTTACTAAATAAACCTGTATGAAGCAAATGTGTGAGTATCGGTGTATCCTTTTTGCATTGATATTGAATAAAATTCATAAAGCGAAGTATGTAAAGTATGTAGTTCAAACCATATAAAATTATTGTTAAGCTATACTATCTATGATCTAAGTATCTAATATAATCTATTTATTTTTATATTTATTTGCTAATATTTGAAGAAAATTTTTCAATTGGTTTATTATGAATATATTTTAGAACATCTCATCCAGAAATATTTAGTTTACTTTAATTTCTCTGTAGATAAAACGATTTTTCAGTATAGGTAGCATTTTTTCTTTACTTTTAATGATTTTGTACACAGTATTTTTTTTTAATTTCCCTATACAATAAAGTAGATTTGTAATTGATGATGACATAACATTTTTCTTTGATCTTTACAAATATAAATTGTTTGGTTGGTGAGATTTAAAAAAAGAAGAAATAACTTTTATCTTTCGAAAACTCGTCATCGATGTAAGAAATTAGTTAGAAGCTTTTTAACAGTTAATAACATTTTTAAATTCTGTCTGTAGGCCTATTTATACTTCACAGGATCATTTCTGTATTAAGTCTTTTGTATATTATAAGATAAGGAGAAGGAGATACAGCACATTTGGAAAATTCGATTTTGTAGATGGACATTTGGTTTTTAAACATTTCGCAAAAACTTATTTCACAAACAAACATTTAGTAAAATGGACAATAATTGGCAAAAGGAAACTTCCCAGTGGAAACCACAATTAATTGGCCACTCTTTTATTATGGAATACAAGATATTTATTCCAAAGAACCTAGATCTGACTCTTCTAGGGTACTTCGGTTCTAAACAAGGAACATGTACACCTCTACACTGATGATTCAAAATTGAACGACAGAGTGGGGGGGGGGGGGGTGGTCCCTGTTCTCTACCATAAAAGGAAAACCTATTTAGGAGCCTTCTTTCTGGACTCGCTGGGTGATCTTGAAAACACTAATATCAAAAATCTCCGCCGCCTCGTTAAAAGCTCAAATTGGTTCAACGAGTAGGGCCCTACGCGAAAAAAAGTTTCCGTGGTATCATAATGGACCTCACCGGTATAAGTGTGTCGGCGTACAGTCGACAGCCACTATTACCACCTACCTACCTGGCAAAAGAAAGATTCGCAAATGGACATTTAACATTTGGACATATACATTTTGGACATGTATGTATATTTTGAACCACCGTGAACGTAAATAGAAATAAAAGAAAAGAAAAAATCAAAATGTGGCAATCTGGCGATATAGTCTTTTACACGAGATATTCAGAGATTTGGTCCCGAATTCTAGACCTTCGAAATTTGTTTTTGCAAAAATTGTTATTAAGTTGGTTTAAGATATTATATAATATTTATACCGAGTATGAAGGCTTCGATCCCAAATTCTGAAATGAAAGTACAATTAAATTTTTGTTTTCTGGTAGGCTGTTTCAAATTTTTTGACAAGAGGATTGTAGCCCCACATTCAGTTGAAACTATTACAAAGAAAAACAAAATTCTTGCCTAAAATATCCTTGTGTTTTAAAATCAATGTCTCGAGGTTTATTCTCTAAAAGGCTTATTCTGGGAAAAGGGAACACTTTGATTTTGAATCCAATTCCAAAATATCTTCTAATTCAGAATCTTACATATACCCCATTTGGATCTCCAAAGAAACATTTTATAGATCAATTATAAATAGATATTGATATTATAGAATTGTCGAGTGTCCATTTGTCAAATTGCTGGTTGCGAAATGTTTTTATGATAAGTTTTTATTTTACTAAAGTTTTTTTTTTGCCAAATGTTTATTTTGTTTAGTAGATGTTACGAAATGTTAAGTGGAAGGGAAGTTAAAAGGGACGGACACAATGCGATGATTCTGTCTGAGCATATTCTATTGGTGGTTGTTAAGATTTGCTACACTGATTTCCTCTCTACCTTTAAAATTATTATTGATTAAAAAAATTTTTAAGTGTGGTTCACATCAAAGCTTAAAAAAATTTTGTTTATTCATAAGTTGAAAAGTATAAAAATGGCGTATAAAACAAAAGAAAAGTCAACTCGACCAAATATTACAAAAGAAAATAAATGGCGATAGAAATATTTTTAGAAAGAAGAAAATGAAAAAAAAACAGCAAAAAATCTTCATCCGGATGAAAAACTCATTACAATTTTCAGCTTTATTCTTCTTATCAGATATAGGAAGTTATATGCATAAGAAAGAGAAACAAAATAAAAAGAAAAATTTTTCATTTTAAGAAAATAGAAAGGATAAAAAAAAAATGTTTTTTTCTTCTATTTTTTTTTTTTGTTTTTTTTTTTACCGAACAGAATCAGAAAAAATGTAATAATAATAAAATACTTTAAATATAAGATAAAAAGAAAACTAACTATACAAAGTAAAATAAAATAAAATGTTTGAATAAGTATCAAATAAAATATATAATTTTATTATTTAAAATTGTTATACACCAAATCAATTTCCATTAAAATGAAATCATGCATTTTTCGTTTTCAATGTAGCTACCCATATGCAGTTACACAGTGAATGTATTTAAGTATACTGCACCCTAAAAATTGCTATTTTATTTTATAGAAATATGAAATATTTTTTTAAATTATTTTACATTGTAAATTTTATTTTATGGTTTTTTGTTTTTATTATTACAAGTGTTACAAGATTAAAATTTTGCTTTTTAAACTAGTAATTAAGGGTTGGGTTGGGTTGGAAAGATGTAGGCTAGTCGTTATGCTTGCTGCATTTACAAAAAAACATTATAGGCTCGTTTTACTGTGTACAGACAAGTATAGACCATTCTACTCATATAGAGGAGTATAAGGTAAACAAAACTTTGAATAAAATAAATTAAAAAATTTTAACACAAAATAATTAATATTTAAAAAAACATTGTAATTTTGAATACTAGGAGGTTTTTTTCAAAATGAATTGTTCTGTTAAATTTGACAAGACGATAATCAGTGTTTAATACAATATTGTGAAGCTTATCAAAGATACAGAAATGAAAAAGTTATACATAGTATAGGGACGTGTTGACTATTTTTTGAATTAGTGAATGGTGAAACATTCATGAGACCAGGTCTGCTTATACGAACTACCAACATTGTAGGCATAATTATAGGAAAAGTCTTGTACATATAAAGATCTTTTCAGAGTAATACAAAATTTTGAATATGTTTTCTTTTAATTTTGAATTTTATATTCAATACAATTTTTATTAATTTAAATACTTTATTAGGCTGAGATAGGAACTCAAGTAAACTATAATCAATATATCAGTTTAACTCTATATAAAATGTAGCCAAACCTTTTCCCTGACACCTTTTCCTTTTCAAAAATCTAGGGTAAATTAACTTTTTTTTATTGTCATTTATTTTATCACAATCATACATGGTACTGGACCAGGTCGAAAAACATATTAAACCCAGAGATTAAACACTCAATGGTTATGGGAATTCATTTATAGTCCGAGCTTCGCGAATGTGGAATCATATTCCCCCCAACGTGTTTCCACAATCAAATAATAACAGCTTGTTATAATCTCCAGAGGTTCAAGTCAAACATTAACCGTTTTGTGCTTACACTGCCTGTTAATATGTACCACACTTTCCTTCTTCCTCTTCCTTCTCTATCCCAGCGAAGCAGTACGTGAGTATCAAATGTCCTAGCGCGTGGCTGTTTATAAAAAAAACAAAAAAACCATTATGCTTCCATTAGGAATCGAGCCTGAGTTCTCTCTAACTTATTTTACAGTGGAAAACTGATCGAAAACCAGAAATTAAACACCGCTTCAAAATAAACACTCAAAATGTAAGAATTACTTTATTTTTATCAAATCAGCTGTAAAAAAAAGTTTTTTATATTCAATTTTGATTTACCCAAATAGTCAAGAAGTGTATAAATTTTCGGTTTTTGTAAGCAAGACACATCCAATACAATTCTGGCTGTAGACAGAATAAACACACTGGGTGACGCCGTAGGTAGAACGGCTGCCTTTCCACCGAAAAGATTCGATTCCCGATGAAACAACAAAAAAAATGCTTTAGATTGTGCGAAATGTTAAGTGGAAGGGAAGCTAAAAGAGACGAACACCATGCAATGAATTTGTCTGAATATTTTTCGTTGGGATAAAATAAATGATAAAAAATAATTGGGACTGTAATCTGGTAAGATTTTAAATAAAATGGAGCTATTCTATTTAAGAAGGTTTAATTCCTTATAATAGCAGTAGTTTTACACATTGAATGACTTGATAAGTCAGTAAATTGATAAATAAATGCTCTAAAAATATTGGAAATATTGTAGTATAAACTTGCAACACCGTACTTAATTTAGCATAGAAATTCTACCTAAGTTACTGTAAAGAACATAAAAAAAAATTCAAACCTAGAAAAACTTTGAAAGAATAACAAATTTAGAAGGGCCAATTGAATAAACAATGGGACTTCGGACAAATAAATTAAAGTAAGGGTAAAATCTATAACTATTTCATAAAAATTAGACAAATATGCTTTGCACTGATGATTTAACCTTACGAAACAGTGAGTGAGTGCTAAATTTACTCAATATAGTTCTGAAAAATTCTATTCTAAGTTCATTCGCGCGATGTTGTTTGATGGCTTTATGAGCTTAGAATGGAACCCACAAGGCACATAAAAACTCGATCGCCCAAAGAACACCTGGCAGAACACCTTAAAACAAGAGTTTGTAAAGACAAGCATAACGTGGGAACAAGTTAAATTAGCAGCTAGAAATCGAGTACGATGGAAATGTCAAGGTCAAGTGGTTATGCTCCCAAGAGGAGTAAGGAAACATAAAAAGTTCTGGAAGGATATATATTCTCAACACTTTTATATAGGGTTGAAGCCATAATATACTTTTGGCCTGAATAGCCTTCTTGAAAGAGTTAAAGGCCTTTGAAGTGTCGTATTACTGAAGAATGCTGAAAATCAGTTATTTACCGATAATTAAAATAAAAATAATCATTAACATTATCAAATCCAGAAAATTTTAATATTTTGGATATATAGTTCGGCATCTAGAAAAATTAGAACTAGTTAATATTATTCGGTATGACGGTAAAATTGAGAAGAATAATATCGTGTTTGAAGGTTTTATGTTAGTGGGCTTCGAGCTGCAGCAGATATAGTTCAAATTGTGCTCATTATAGTCATCGTTCGCAACTGATAAAATACATGCAGAAAAAGAGGAAGAAGTATTGCGCTGCGCTCAGTAATAGCTAATAGAGATCATAAGAACCAATCATTGATTATTTGGGACTTATTTCATGACTCTACATTCCTATAATCTATATTTATATGCATATGTATATTAATTCTGTCTTATAATGACTATTCCTACAATTACATATATTTGCACTCTATATTATTAACAGCAATGTGACTAGCACAAAATTTTATAATTCAGACTATATTACATCAGTTCCTTCTTACTTAGTATATTGTTAAAAAATTCCATTTTTTTTTTTTCTTGTCCTTTTTTTCTTATTTCTTTCTTTTATTCTTTCTATAAAAGATCGTTTCGTTACTTAAATACAGATATTGAATATAAAACAAAAAAAACCAAACAAAAAGAACAATCAAAATTAAAAAAAAAAAAAAGAAAATTTTTTTTATATGAAATCGGATCGGAATCCTTTTTTGCATTTGAAAAGAAAAAGTGCACACCATTACATTCTAATAATATTACGCTATTATAGTGGTTTTAAAAAAAACTAAAATAAGAATAAAAAATAAAAATGAATATAAAAATACTTAAATAAAAAAATCTAATACAAGAAAAAAGAAATCTCAATAAAAAAGGACAAAACTTTAAAAGGTCGTTTTTAGTATGTGGTTTCTGTATATAGATTTCGACTACTGAACTAAGTTTATTTGATTTGTATCAAATGTAGTGATTGTTAGATATGTGATTGGTTTTTGGTTTTTTTTTTTTTTTTTGGTACTATGGTACTAGTAATGAGTAATGAATTTACTTTTATAGCATTTTTTTTTTGTATTTTCCATTACTCTGCTCATTTTGAGAGAGCATAAGGTTCCGACTATATACAATATCGTAATAAAATTGCATTGTATACTTTGTTGTTTTTATTGTATCTTATATTATATGTGTATTATGTAATGAATAAATCATATTACATCGACAATGTAATAAAATTTGAAATTATTATTTTCTCGGATTTGATTTCGTTTTTTTCTGTCTCTCTCTCTCTCTCTCTGCAATAATATAGTTCATAATAATAATAATAGTATTGATGGTGTGTTATTTATTTCAAAAGATTTAATTTCAATGGGATTTATTTTGTTTTGATTTAAAATCATGAATCTGAGATTATATTCTTAAATTTTAATAAATAAATCAAAATATTTTGTTTTATAAACGTGTATTAAATAAATATTGGTATATTGCACCAAAATAATAACGAATAGTAATTATTGTTAAAATTATTGATTTTGGAAATTGTAAAATAAAGTAAGAAAACCTCTATAACTATAGAACTGATTAAATTTCGATTGTTACCAAATTGTTCAAAATCGCTTAATTGCTTTTTTATTTCAATATTATGTTTTATTTTTTTTACGTTTTTGCCAGTAACTTAGGTAGGAATCACCATTTCGAGCTTAACTAAGTAAGGTACTGCAATTTTAAATTACAATATCTACAATATTTCGGCTCTTCTGAGGGAGATATTGTATGGGCGTAGAACCTAATGACCATATCCCAAGGATAGCTGGAATTGCTACTTTCCAAAAATATATATCTTTAGTGACGATTTTTATCCTTTAAGAACCAAAAGGACATTCGAAAGTATTCTGGTTGTTTTGATGTTTTTGTATAAAAACCGTTATATCTGTTTATCCATTAGATATTGTTTTATAAATGTGTATTAAATAAATATTGGTATATTGCAAAAAATTATAACGAATAGTAGTTATTGCTTAAATTATTGATTAAAGAAATTGTAAAATAAAGCATTTTTTTTTTAAAGTTTAGTTGATTGATACAACCTTTTCATACACACGTGTTTATGAAATTATTTTCCTAAATAATTTTAATGAATAAATAAAGAAAAAAAAAACAAGCTTTGCAATATTCATAGTTTTTTTTTAATTAATAGCCGCCCTACTTGGTTGGAATAAGGAAATAAGGGGAAAAACAAAAGTATGAAGAAGATTTAGGAATATGAGATTTCTCTGATTGTAAATCAATAAAAAAACAGCTTTCCAAAGACAATATCTTTGTAATATTATGTAATAGGCTTTATGTAAGAGGCCCTAAAATCACAACCTTTAAAAAGTTTAGAGAACTTTGTGTAACAATACAAATGCCTTAGCGGAAGGATATTTAAATCGATAAACTGTGGAAGACTGCTTTCAAATCTATTTTTGTTACATAAAATACGAACTATGTGTTTCCGAACAGTTGGTATAGGGTGTAATTCATTACATGTACAACTACCCCAACAACTTAAACTGTATTGAATTTTGGATTGAAATGAGCCATAGTATATTGTTTTAGTAGTTTGTACAGAATATAGTTTTTTTCAATTCATAAATTACTCTAAGAGTAGACCCACAATAGGTTTGTACATTTGTACACAGTGATTAACCCATAAGTTAAGTTGGGAGGCTAAGTTAACCCCTAAGTGTTTAAAATTACAGGCTTCTTCAATATTAAAACATTTAGAACTACATTTTTCCAAAAAACAGAAAAGTTTTTTATCATTGACAAACAAATAGGATTCAT
This sequence comes from Argyra leucocephala, assembly GCA_963942445.1. Taxonomy (NCBI): domain Eukaryota; kingdom Metazoa; phylum Arthropoda; class Insecta; order Diptera; family Dolichopodidae; genus Argyra; species Argyra leucocephala. Next base: position 24,871,368 of record OZ012677.1, on the reverse strand, counting down.
TAAAAATTCTAACAGCTTTGCACTCAGGAGAGTGATATACTAGATTTACTTTATGCTGACCTCTATTTTTCAGGTAAAAAAACATGACCTTTGTTTTGTCACTAATAATGAGTGCATGCTGCTTAAACCATTTTCTAACACACTGCCTTGTAGTACACCTGTGGTAATCAAATCTGGATTACTGATTGTATTTCCAATTTTATACAGTAATGAAAAAGATGTTTATACATTTTTAGATTTATTGTTTATTTATTAAATCTTTTAACTCAAACATCAGTACAATATTTCTTTTTTTAACCGTACAAAACAAAAAAATTAAATCTAAAAATTAAATTTACATTTAATTTAAAACTAATTTAAATACATTAAATAAATTTTACAAATATTTTGATTACTGCTGTTTTCAGTCTTTTTAGAAAGTGTGAAGTCAATGTAGTTTAAGCCCAGAATCATTATCAAAATTCTATAAATTATAATTACCATAATTGGTCTTTTAAAAAACTTTGTAAACAAATGTGCCTTACCTAGATTAGTATTTAAATTAATATTAATATTATTCCGAATCTGCAGCGAACTAATATTTCCTTTAATAATTTTAGTAAAAAAAAATAACATCAGGAATTTAAAACTCTATAAGGAAATTTTTTGCCTGCTTCAATTCAATTGGTACAAAATATCATAGAAATGCAACCACAGGTGACCGGCATACTCCTAATTATATCTAACGAAATTCGAATAAACAGGTTTCAAAACATATGGATGATTAAATTCCTTTGATCAACGATTTATAAATTCTAGCATAGAACTGTTTTTGTTTTATATTATTACAAAAATATGATTTAAAGTAAGGCTTGCCATCAAAGTAAACCTCTAAATCTTTAATGGCTGTGGAAATGCTAATACTGTTTAAACAATATTTAAAACCAACCGGATTAAGTCGGCGTGTGTAACATATAAAAGCACATTTATTCATTATATGTACACCAGTAGAAGTTATTTAAATCATTTTGTGGCAGTTAAGCATCTTTTAGAGAGGGTAATATTTTATTAAAGAACAATGGGTACCACTTCGACCCCATACTTATTTGTTATTGTAAAATTTATCTAAAATCTTGTTATTGAATAAAAAAAAATGATTTTGTAAAATACAAAAATGTATTTTACATAAATGAATTAGTGCAATGTAGCAATAGCTAAACCTATTACATGCTTGATAAATAAGTCGTTAATAGAAGGTAATATTCCGAAAATGCTAAAAATCAACAAAGCAATACCCATTTATAAGAGAGAAGGCGACCAATCTGATATTAATAATTTCAGACCAATATCAATAGCTTCAGTATTAGGAAAAATAATTGAAATATATGTTAATGATCAATTGGTAGTAAACAATTTAATTTGTAATCGGCAATATAGTTTTATAAAAATGTCTAATACAAATTCAGTTATATTTGATATTGTATGACATATGCAATCTGCAATTAGTTGTGGTAATAAGGTTGGTGTAATTTTCTTCGATCTGACGAAAGCTTTTGACTCCATAGAAAGAAATACTCTACTTAAAATTATGTTTGAATGTTCTGATCAAGGCAAAGAATATAATTGGTTCCACAACTATTTTAAAAATCGAAAACAGTATTCTGAATGCGGAAGATATAAAAGTAGGCAAAATAATGCTGAATTTGGTGTCATTCAAGGAAGTTCACTAGGACCAGCATTATTTTCCTGCTATATAAGTAGCTTCTCTTCACTAAAATTGCATGGGCAAATTTATTTTTATGCAGATGATCTAGTACTAATATATCCGGAATTAAATCATAACATTCTCGACTCAAATGAAGAAATGAAATGTGTGTATAAATGGATGTATCATCACAAACTCACAATTAATACAAATAAAACTAAACTGATGTTAATCAAAGCTAAACAACAAACAATTACGGTGTCATATAATAATAATCCAATTGAGAGGGTTAATAAATACAAATATTTTGGCGTAATTATGGATGATGACTTGAATTGGCATGAACACATAAAGAATTTATCAATCAAAATACGAAGAATAGCTGGTGTATTTAGGAAACTAGGTTCACGTGCTCCTCGTAACTCAAAGAAATCTATATTCTACAGTTTATTTCATAGTAAAATGACATATGGTATTGCAGTCTGGGGAAATACATATGAAAGAAACTTAAATGTCTTACAGATTACCCAGAACAAAGCAATTAAGAACCTGTGTTTGCTTCACTGCCGAACATCAACAAACTTAATACATAAAAAGTACGAAATTTTAAAAATAAGAGATTTTAAAGAAATAAATCAAATGTTGCACAAATCAAATCAAACATGTCTCTAATGTCCAACATTGATGTACACAATTACAACACAAGAAATGCAAATTATCTAAGATTTATGCCTGGTCATAATCTAAATGGATTAGAACCAATAGTTAATACTGCAACTACAGCCTACAACAGATTACAATACAGTGTTAAAGATTGCAACAATATAAAATTAAAAAAATATTTAAGAAATATTTATCTTGAAAGTTATTGATTTAAGCTTATTGATTTATAGCTCATACATGTTCTCCCTTCCTCCCGCCGGCTACCTTTTCCCGTTGTCTAAAACGAATAATATTTTAAAACCATCAGAGTAATGTTTGGCTAGATAAGCCAAAAGTCTAGTTTGGTTCTTCTAACCCTTGTAGATTCCAATCTATGGACCGTCCTATAAATAGGCCAACCGGAAAATATGGGTGCATAATTTTAAAACAAAAAGTTTAAACAAATAAAAATATTATTTTGGTTTATTATATTTTTTAGAGTTCGAATGACAAAAATAAATACATTGAAACAAACTAACAAATATATTATAAATTAAATACATAAAGAAAAATAAAACTATTTAAATTTTAGAAACTTTTTACATTATATTCCCGAAATGGAATAAAAACAATTAAAAATAAATAAGAAATTCAATTATATGATAAAAATTTCGTATACTTTGTAAAACATAAACGACTAATGCATAAGGTCTTTGTGCAAGTAATGGAATAATGAGCGAAGCTGTTCTTTTATTTTGGGAAGAACGCGATTTGTTATTTCGGGGTCTACCTCTACTGAGGAAGGATTTATTTTTTTTCTTTTAAAAAATTCTTGCTTTTTGAAGATATTTACAAAATATAGAACAGTGATAGCTGCTATGTGTTGAGATAATTCGTCTGATGAAAGTATAAACTCCAAACGTTTACAACTGATAAACGAATTAGAAAAATAAAAATCGCCCACTACAATCCTTACCTTTTAACATGATTCTGGACTTATTGCTATTTTGATCAATTCTATCACCACTCATATCAGCTTCATTTAAATTTGCAAAATTCTAGTTTCTCTATTCCAACGTTTTTCTGAATATATAGGATTTGCAGAAACACTATTATCCACACATTTAACAAACTGCTAAATATGTCAAGTATAGACACAATCATAAATATCTTTATCTTGAGTTGACAACAAAAACGAATTATCATTAGTATCTTCGATTTCATCATTTTCGTTCCAAATTTTCACTTTTATTACACTTTGAACATCTCTTGGCAATTCGTCAATTTATCTAACTCTGGTGGGAAAATGTTTTCGTTTATGAGATTATAATCTTCAAAATTATTTTGAACTCTCAATAAAGCTTCAATAGCTACCTGAAAACCCTTAAACTCACTTTTACCATGCAAATGCTTTTACTTGTGTCATAATTACGCATTACATGTTCCAAAATAAAACTACAACGAAATAAAAATGCTTACATACTTATGCCGGTTGGACTATATATAGCACAGCAATTTTTAAATAAAAAAGTAATTAATATTTTCAACTAAAATCCAATATTTAATAGTTTTAGAAGCTTTTTTAAAGCTTAAACAAATAAATTTCGGTAGTTTGAACACAATTAAATATTTTTCAGTATTATTTTTTAACATTTTATACATTTTTAACTTTTTGAAAAAATTACATTTTGAATTGAGTTTAAATGTTATTTATAAACTAAAAAGTTGGTGTTACTATATTGAAAAATGTTACTTTATTTTTTAACTTCAAAATAAAGTACTTTTTACCGAGCTAAGTTAATTTTAATGGAAGTTATACGTATTTGTATGACATATTGTTTGCTGTCCTATATATAGGCCAACCGGCTGGAATGTGTTAATTAATTTCTTTTAAATATTTTCATTTAATTTTTTTGTTTTTAAATTTAATTTTTTCTTTGCGTTGTTGTACAATAAACTGCAATGTACAATAAACTATTATCTTTCAAAAACGAACTCATTTTAAATTTAAAATCGGATTAAAAAAATCTTTTAAATAACTGATGAAAATCTTTTGTTAGGAAAATTGCATTTTTCAAAAAAAAATAATTTAATTCATAAGTTTTTCTTATATTTCCATTCCTTGGTTAATAAAATTGATTGTACCAAACCGAAGAAATAAACAACGGTATATAAGTTATTTAAAATTATATTAACTTAACTTAACACTTTATTTTATCCATATTTTCGTTTTAAAAAAAATATTATTTTCCATTCTTGTAAAAAAAAAAAAATTTAATTTACTTGACAAAAATTTATTTAAAAAACAATACTAATAAAAAATGAGTAAATTTTTGTTTTAAAACAAATAAAAATTCTGAATTGTTACCAAATAAATTGTTGTTTATAGCCAAATATTTCTTTTCAGTTTCAAATTTTTTTATATACTTAAATTTAAATAAGTTTATATATATATATGCATATATATTTTATAATATATATTATGTACATAACTAAATAAATTCTACTTCTTTGCTGTGAACTATTTCACATTTAAAAATTTCTTAGACTTTCTATAAATTTAAAATTTACATACATATACATTTATCATTCTACGAAAAAAAAACAACAACAACAACAAATCTAAAAACCATTCCAAATTTCTTATAACACATCCTTAAATTAGGCATATCCACTGTCAACACGCATATCTTATGTTTTAGAAAATTATTGCTTATATCAGCAAATTTGAAGTTTATTTTATGCTTGACTATATCTTATTCTATACATATTAAAACAAACTAAAAAAAACAGAGAAATAAAATACCATACAGCATTCTAGGATAACTGGGACGTCATCATCAAAATATCCGTAAAATTTTATCTGTGTTAAAAGAAATTTAAAAGTCATATAAAATAAAAATAGGACTTTAAAGAAATAAAAACCATAAAAAAAAGACAAAATTTATAAATAAAAAACCAATGAAGAGAAAAAAAAATAAACCGAAAAAAAGTTTTTCCCAACTTAAAATACTAAATTTCAAATATATAATAAGGAAAAACGAAACATTAAATAAAAATCTAAAATCAGAACAATAAAAAAAAAAAAAAAATAACACGTAAAAAAATTTACCATACTCACACATAATACTATAATACCAAAGTGTAGTAAATACTCCACAAAAATGCCATCAGACTAGCCCCAAAAAATAAATGTATATATATAAAAATATATATATATATACATTCAAAGCAGCACTTAAACTTGTAAGACAAAAAGTACCATCGAAAAAAAAATTTAAATGTTGCTTCTTTTTTGTTCGTAATTTTCTTTCATCTTCTTAAGAGATCCTGAAACTGAAAATATCCTTTAAATTTGAAAAAAAAACGCACACACAATCATATGCACTTGGTTAATTTAAAAAAGAAAAAAAAAAAAAACAATTTTTTTTTTGTTTGTATATGATAGAAAGAGATAATTTTATAAATATTACAAACTATATTAGACAAGTAGAAAAAGGCAACTTAAATATCTGCACTTTCAAAATTACGTTAAAAAACTAAATTCCAAAAACTACAAAAAAAATAAAAAGATTTTTATTGTTTGTTATAACATTTATTCGCTTTTCCCGAAATGTAAGTATAATTGTGTTCATTCACATTTACATTAGAATTGGATAAATGTATAATTTAAAAAAAAAAAAAAAACAAAAAAAAAATAATACAATAAAAAATTAGAAAATAAAAACTTGAAAAATTTGCATATTTTCAATTGTAAAACACACATCCACATAAACGAATTCGTTGTCGTGTTTTTTTTCTCTCCCGTTATTTTTCAAAATGTGGTTAATTCATTCGGTTCGTTCTGTATAATAATTATATTGTTAAATACATTTACGCACAAATACATGTACACTATATTTTCTTTTATTATTGCTCAAATACTCAAGGGTGTTTTTTAGTCTCGGTGTTTCAATTATAAGCGGTCATTTAATGGTAATTGGTAATGCATTCACATTTTTTTGTACCATTCTCTTTCTCCTTCTCTTTCTCTATGTGTCCTACGATGTTACATAGAATTCCTAAAGGAAAAAATATAAAATTTTCATATGTAAAAATTTATTCTAATTATTTTTGATTCATTTTCTTTCAACAAAAGTACCAAAATATGAATGAAAATGGCTAAGTGAAAAATTACTCAAATGAAATAGAATTTCACAATTTAATAGAAATTGTTAAATAAAAAGAACTCAATGTTTTTTAGCATTAGAATCAGTTTTTAATTATTTGATCAGAATGACCACATTCATCAGGCAACCAGTAAGATGAAAAAACTTACAAAACTACATTGAACAGAATGAAAATGTTAAGAGCGCCAAGTAACTTTGAAGACTTTACCAAAAATATATTTAAAATTTCGTGTTGAAGTCTGAAATTTTGATATCTAACAGAAAATATTTCAAATTTTACTTACTTGCTTACTTTTATGGCTTTTTACTTAAAAAATTACTTATTTGATTATTTTGAACAGATCATGTGCCTGACTTACCAACGTCCTTCATTTTTGTCGTTCACGTTGAACACGCGAAAATGTTTCATATCTCCCGATATTTTTTCTCTCAAACACATGTTTGGTCGTTGCCGATGTCTGTCATCGGTTTGGGTCTGTAGTTGAAAATTCTTTTGGGTGGAGCATTTTTATCCATCTGCTCTAGGTGTCTTAATCACTGTATATAGTCTCTTGACTTTAATTTTCGTGGCGATTTCCACTATCTTAAATTTTTTTTTTTATATAATTCCAAGTCTATGGGATGAACACTCTAACTGCTTTTACACAGAGATTTGGAATACACAATTACATACAATCGCTTTTTCTGTAGAATTTTTTTTATGGTATATCTACTAATTTAAATGTGGAAAACTATATCTACTGTAGAGTACTTCGCCTTCATAATAGCATAGTTCCATTTTATTTTAAGTGATAACCAAAACTCTCAACTATTTATCATTTATTTTATCCCAATGATAAAGGATACTGAACCTGGTCGAAAATATAGAAAGCATTTTTTTTTTTGCCTTTGTCGGGAATCGAATCTGGAACCTTTCGGTTGAAAGGCAGGCGCTCTACCTACTGCGCCATTCAATGTGTTAGTATATAGCTCATAAAGTTCGACATTATATCTTTTCTTCCAGATCTCATCGTCATATTCGGGACCATATATCTGGCGAGAAATTTTTTTGTCGAAGACACCAAGTGCATGCTGGCTTGCCTTGGACAGTATATATGACTCTGATCCGTAGAGCAGAACCGGGAATATGAACATTAGTACTTCAAGATGTTTTGAAACCCGAAAAAGTTTTCAAAGATTATTCTTTGCCGTACTTCAAAGTTGTTACCTTTTGTAGGATTAACGATTAACGTATTTCGTAGAATCAAGGTAAACTCGAGAACTATCTCGAAATTATATGTGCCGATGTGTGATGTTTTGACCAATATGATGTTGAGAGGTCTTTTTATTTATCGACAAGAATTATTTGAATACCTGAGTTAATGTTAAAAAATAACCAAATCTTTTCACTTGATGACTATTTTCATTCTGTGCATTTTTATTGGTTTTTATGTTATGTTATTTTAAATTTGAAAGTTGTCTACGTGTTGGCTGCGTTTATTTTGTTTAAGTTGTAACTATTTCCCTGCCGAATTGTCTTCTATTGTGAGTAACCTATATTTAATAACATTTTCATACTATCAAGTACATTACTGCAATATATTACGTAATGTGCAACCAGACGGAAATTTTTTGAAAAGTAAAAATTAACCATTCTTATTACCTGTAAGTTTTTAAATAGCATAGTTTTAATTTATTTTAATTATAACTAAATTATGAAATCGAAGGATGTTTTCGTTCACCAACACTATTCGAATTCATCAGTAGGTATAGTATACATTGTGTTGTGATAGATTGACAAGTAGCATTGATATCGAGGAAATACATAATTCAAATTTGGTGTGACAGTCTAAACATTACCCTGTCATAGATATTTATCTAAAATTAAAATATAAAACACTTAATTAAGTTGCGACCAATAATGGATTTAGTTATTAATAAGGTAATTTATTGGAAAAAATATGGTAATTGGAAAAAAAGTTTATCTAACATTGTTCGATTTAACCGTGTTTTACTGTATACTTGTACATATTCTTTTTAGTCACAGTTACATACATATCTATAATTATAATTGACAAGCATTTAAGGACCTGCGCAGTAGACACCTTTTCATTTTCTTTCGCTTCTCTTTAATGAACTCCTAATATAATAAATAAGTCGTATATAAAACAATAATGCGCACACAGTTGAAATTTTTTTACTCATATGATTTTATTATTCAGCAAATACATTATGTATGTAAAAAACAGAACAAACAAATAAGTAATTACTTGAACTGAATATAACATACATTGTACATTATGTCAAATAAAAACAAAAAAAAAACAAATTCTTGACATTATGTATATCTATAAAATAAAAACAAATACATACATCTAAAATAAAAAATATAAAAACAACAAAAAAACAAATCACTTGAATTCTTCACTTTTTATCTTTTTAAGTAACTGTTTCTAAATTTTGGTTATTTGTAGTAATAATAATATAGTTTTTATTAAAATTACGTATATGTAGGTATATACCTCTTTAATGACAAAATTTTTTATTTTTAGTAATTTTATCCACTAAATGCCACTTACTATAGGGAATATATCGCAAACAAAACAGTATATGAGAGACGTGTATTTATATGTCCTAAATAAAACTTACTAACCACAAAACTTTTTATTTAGCACGAGTGGTTTCTGCTATATACTGCGAAGTCTATGTCAGTACGTAAAATACTGTTTATTTAAAAACTTTAAATTTGACTTCAACTTGAATTATAATTACTCAACAGGCGCCCCTAGTATTAGTGTATACAATCGATTATATTTCTTTTTACTTTTCAATTAATTGAAAATTGTACTGTGTCGTGTTTAAGTCGTGTTATATATTGTAATAATTGTGGTTCTCATTAGACTAAAACTACTGACTGGGGCAAAAAAGTGGAGTTGAGTCAAATGAAGTTAACTCATCAAAAACTAAAAAATTGTATTATTGCATGCAAATTTCTAAAGATCATATTTTTGATATCGTGGAGTGTAGTAGATACGAAGTGTTAGGGATTTTCAACTCGATGTACATTTTTCTTCTTGTCATTAGAACTCTTTAATATCTATAATACATTTACACTTCCTAAGAGGTAATGTGTACTTCACACGTTTGGGATGGCGCTTTCTTGCAATCTTATGTTACAGTGATCACGTTTAAAATCGCGACGATATTACTGTCAGATTTAATGCTTAGAGCAAGTACATCAGATGTCTTAGTCGAAATTTTATATATAATTTATATCTTAATTGGCGATGAAAATGCAGCTTCATAATAATAATAATAATTCTTTATTTCATTAACAACTTAACTTACATACTAAATTTACAAATTTATATAACAAATTAATTCAAATTTCTTAGCCTAGTATTTTAATGAAATAGCTAGGTTCAATCTGTTATCCAAACGATAAGTGGCGATTGAACCCTTAGATAAAAAAACAAATTAATTTATTAATGGGGAAATTGAGTATAAAATAGAATAAAATATTAATATAATAAAATAATTATTATGCTTATGCTAATAAACTAAAAATTAGAACAAAATTCTAAGAGAAATTATAATAAACAAATAAAAAATAAAAAGTTCAAAAAAGTAACAAAATATTTAGATAAATATAAAATTTTGGAATAATAGAAATTTAAAAGTATAAAAACATTAAAAACAAAAAAAAATGGTAAACTAATGGGTGTGAAAGATTTTTAATAAAGTGATTATCAAAAGATAAGAGCCATGATTTAATATTCTTAAGAAATCTGACTTCAACTCTTTCGCATCGATAATTTTCTGGCAACTTTTTGAATAGACGAGGCGCAGTGACAATATAAAAATGACAAAAGTGCGATTTATTGATCGTTGGAATAGATGCAAAATTTCTGTTATTTACTCTTAAATTATAAGTTCCATAAAGCCTAGCTGCAGTATAACCAGAATTGTTATAGAATGTTTTGAGGACTTTATAGAAATACATATGTCTTAAAGGAAGTAATCCTAAATTCTTAAACAAAATAAAACTTGGAGTTCTACGATTGACTTTGCACATAATACGAATAGCATGTTTTTGCTTGAGAAGCAATGGTTCAATTTTATTGAAATAGGTACCACCCCAAAAACAGATACCGTAATTTAATTTAGACTCAAACAAACCATTATAAACTAATTTTAGAATTGAACGATCACAGTAAAGGCTGAGGTGATAAAGCTACCTAACCACATTATTTAAATAATAAGTCAAGTATCTGGTGTGCTCTCTCCTACTTAACCTAACATCCAAAGTAACACCCAAATACTTAAAACACTCAACACTTTCAATAATAAAGCAATTATCAGTACAGCTCATAAATAGGCAAAGACAAATCATGTCACACAAATTTACAAGACGCATTTTCAAGCAAGGCGGAAAATGATATACAAAAGACAAATCCTCACAGTCTGTTTCAGAAAGCTTAAACAACATATATTTGGTTTTGCCACTTATAGCCAATTTGTGCCTTTTAAACCACCTTCTTAGAATTTCCAAATCATGATTAATATCGGTAAAAGTGTTAAAATAATTCTTGTTTGCATAAGTTAGGGCAGTATCATCGGCAAAGGCCGTAACTTTACTATTAAATGGTTGATGAAACAAAGGTTAACAGAAATAAAATTGGACCTAAAACAGAGCCTTGTGGAACCCCGATATTAATAACATTTTCTGAATTTGTATGGTTTTTAATGCGGACTTTTTGTCTTCAATTTTCTAAATAAAATGCGAACCAATTGTGTATAAATCCTCTGAAGCCCGCATTATGCAATTTATTTAATAAAACAACATGGTCCACCATATCAAATGATCTAGTGTTGTCTAAAAATAAAGCACTTGGTATATTCGACTCGTTTATGGCACCGTAAAGTTCACTGCACAATTTCAACAGAGCGTCTTCAGTTGATTTACCACTTCTGAATCCAAATCAAAAATCATTCAAAAAATTAATTTCATTAAGAAACGACACGATTCTAGATTTAACAACTATCTCAAAAATCTTATTGAAAACTGATAACAGAGAGATAGGTCTTCTTCATCTCTAACTTTTCATGGAAATCGACGCATAATTGGATCACTTTCTCTATTTTATATAGATAATTCGCAGGTGTGAGCACATGCTTAGCAGAAATCATACCACTGCGTTATCCTCTTCAACAATTCCAACGCAAAACAGGAAGAGCTAACAACTGCATCAGAAATCCTAAATGGAATAATTTTGGTTATGGAAGTTTATTTATAATTTGAACTTCAAGAATGTGATACCATATTCGTTCTGAGGTCTCCTTCAAACAAATTGTCAGAAATTTAAGAATAAACTTAATACTTTTATTCTTCAACTTGCTCCTAATAAATCTCATATCTTTCTTTCTATCTATTCTATTCTATCTCCTCTAGGTACCATATCAATCATCAATTGATACGTTAATAATAAAAGTATGCCCTAAAGCAACCATTCAACCGATGGGCCAAAATAAATTTTCTTACTGTTACATTTTCAACTGTCACAAATAATTTAATTTTAATTAAAACAAGTTTTCAAAAATAACCTTTTTTTTTTTTTTTACACAATTTTATGAATCCATTTAACAAAAAAAAAACAACAAAAATAAAAAAATCCATTTAACGAAAACAAAATAATGTAATTGTAATTAATGAGAAATTTGGTATTGTTTGAAAGTTTTAAGCAACTCGTTGTAGTTCCACCTCAAAGTTAGTTAGCACCAGGTGTTCATCAGTTATTCTACTGCGATATTTTTTTAATGTAATTTAACTTTGAATATGTTTTTTCGCAGATATATGTGCTTGCAAAAATTATTATTATCCCAGCAGAAAATTTTTTTTAACAGCGGAAAAGCAGAGTCTGGTAGATTAGAATAAAATTTGTTTAGCTTTGATGGGTCATAAGTTGATTTTAAAACATCATTGGATTGTAGACGTAGTTGGGAACATCTTCAAGTTTAATTGCCAATGGATTTTGAAAAAGGTCAACTTCCTTGGAACGGTTGTGAAAATCAGAAAACCGTGTCGAAAACTCATTTTCCAAGATTTCGATATAATCATGAAATTTGCTTTTTGATAAAGAAAGATTCGATTCCTGTTCTAACATTATTGCACAAAAAGGCAAGTTATGTATTTCATTTTTTAAAATATTGTTTTTGAGTAGTTTTACTTTAATTTGAAAAGTTTTATATTTGAATATGCTTCATTAATCAACATTCCTTTTAATTGAAGCTTTCGGCTTAATTCGTTTATTAAAGAAGTCATGTCTATTGAGAATACTAATTCAAAATCATTTTAGATCCGATAATTCTAATACTTCACTTTTGCTTTCAACATAAGACAACACAACTATTATATGTGAAAAAAATACAAAATAATTAATATTTACTTTTAAATTAAATTAATAATGATACCAGTGCAATGCAATGAAAACAATGTTTGTTGTCAATTACCACTTGTTTTTCATCTCTTTTTTTTTCAAAAAAATTTAAATTTTTGACAGCATAGTCAGTTTTGCCAACATAAAATTAAACTTGAGGTCTGGTCTGGATAAAATTAAACTAAACATCTGGGTTTAAAGACTGCACTAGCACTAGATATCGGAACAGTCAAATTAATAAGAGTCGAGTTTTTTAATTAAGAATTTTAAAATGGCGAACGAATAAAACTAATATTAAAAATAAAAACACAATGCGCCGCATTTAAAAACCGAATGGGCCACATTTAGCCCATGGGCCGCACGTTGCCTGTGGCTGCCATTAAAGCATTTATATAAGGAAAGGATAAAATCCAATATTGATGATTAAAAGCAAATATCCTTTTATATTTTTAATTTACTAAAATCAAATTATGATGGTGTTCCATGTGAAAGAAATTAAAATGTCAAAAATTTGTAAACTCATTTTATTTTCAATTAAAAATCATAAAATATAAAATTTTGTGATGCGAAATTAAATTTAAATTTAACTAGGTGGCAAAGTTACCTAGAAAATTCAATGGATTTGCACCGTAACAGTTTGAGATCATTTTATGTAGGTTTTAAGGTCTGCAACAACAAGACTCATACTAAAAACTAAAATACCATATGTATGTGTGGGTGTGTGTATAATGAATTTTCAATTCATTTTTTTTTAAAACATTTAAATCTTTTAATGTAATACATTAAAAATTTAAATTAGTTTAAGTTTAAATAAAAAAATTAAGTCAAAAAGTTTGAGACTTTTTGTATTAATTTTTTTTTTTTTCTATTTTTCTTCGTTTAATTTTCTTGCGTTACAAAAACTTTATTTTTTTTTTACATCAAGTACAGCAGCTGTAGTACGAGTATATATACATATGTATATTGTGGTAGTTGGCCATTATAGTGAACTTATAAAAATAAATTTTTGGATGTTAAAAAAAAAAAAAAAATCAGGAAACTTTTATTTTATTTTATATAAACTTTTTTGTTATTTTTGTTTTTTTTTTTTTTTTTTTTATTAATTTATAAGATTTCCATTAAAGTTTTTCTTACATTTTTATTTTCAACTGTCTTATTTTGGTATACCAACAAATGATAGAGAAAAACAGTTTTCGGACCATTTCCAAAAGTAACTTAAATTTATGAAATTTTTATTATACCGCGCTCTTATATCTTGCACATTATTATAAGAGCTCGTAAACTGTGTACAACCAACACAAGGACATTACTTTAATCAGGTTTATTTGGGAGTTTTTCGCTTTTTCATTTTTGATTTTTTCATTCCGTTTTTACAGTGTGAAATTCCAATATTGTATCTTTTTTTTTCGTCCTTTTTTTTTTTGCTTTGCATTTTCATTCGTTGTCGTCCTTTTTATAAAACATTTTTGAGTATCCGTGCATAAAAGTAACTTTTTTTTTTGTTTTTTTTTTCTATTTTTAATAAATTTCCTACAAAAAAATTATATTTTGTTTTTGTTTTTCTATTGTAAATTATAAGAAAAAATTAATAACGTACCTACTATAGGATATCCTGAGTTTTTTGGGTATTTTAATATCGGTTATTGGAGTGTGTTAATTTGTGTGTAAGTTCAATATTTGGCATTAAATTTTATTTTGAACAAAAAGAGCTAAAATTTAAATTGATTAGTAGGGAAAAATTGTTTTTTCACACTCAATTTAATTTTTGTATGCTCTCAAAAATACGTTTTATATGTTAGCTCTCAAAAATTTTAGGTTGCTTATGAATTCAAATTTGTTTTGTAAAAGGTTCGGTTACATTTATGGCATTAGTATATAGACTAACAAAATAAAGTACAGGAACTGTGCTGAATTTGAAAAAATAAAATTCAGACCTTACAAAATAAGGTGTTCTATGTATACGTGCTTTTTTCAGATCTATTGTACTTTTCCGGTTGCTTGTTTAAAATTACAAATCTAAGCTTTTGATTAGGCGATGTGTGCGTCTGAAAATAATTACAATTTTTGTTAGATAAGGCATACCATTATTATATGATATACTTTTACAAATTGTTAAATTTTTTGTAATATGGAAATATTCTCCTGTGCACCATTTACAACAACTGCATTAACAATGGCTATTTTCCCAACACATGGAAAATAGCAAAATTGTTACTTATTTCTAAAAGCAAAAATGAAAAAGAACCAAAAAACTTCTGGCTCATTTCACTCCTTTCAAACTTAGGAAAATTTTTAGAAAGGTTTATTTCATGTAAAATTGACAACTTTTGTAAAGTAAAAAACATTGTACCGAAAAATCAATTTGGTTTTCAAGCTGGCCATTCTACCTTAGACACACTCTTTAAATTACATACAGATATCGTAGAGAACTTGTGGGAAAAAAAATCTACAGTAGCATTAAAATTGGATGCGTAGAAAGCATTCGACTCTGTCTGGAGCATAGGACTGCAATATAAAATAATTAGGTTAGGATTTCCAGTAGAAATTACTAGAATGATTATTAGTTTCCTAAATAATAGAACTATGTATGCCTTCATTGACGTTAAAAAATCAGGAATAATTAAAGTAAGCTCAGGAGTTCCTCAAGGCTCAATAACTGGTCCTAAATTATACAGCAAGCATCTACACGATATGCCTTGCACGCTTAGTAATGGTAGACGCCAAGAAAGATCCAAATCTATCTTCTATGCGGATGATACTATCATTTACTCTCATGCAGAAAACTCGAAAGTAGCAAATCGCTACGTTGAAAAACACGGCACAAACATATGTCATTTCAACACAAAATGGGAAATCAGCATAAAGATCGGAGAACAAATCGGAATTTACCTGCATAAGAAATGTAAGCGGAAAAGGTCCCAGAAATGCTGTACAACAAAGCAGAGAATTAAATTTGAAAATCGACAATGAAGCAGTACCTTACAAATCAGAAATTAAATACTTAGGAATTCACTTCAATAACTTACCCAAATTCAACAACCACATTAAATTAACACAAAAAAAAAAAACAGCGGGAGCTTATTCACTTCTTAGATCTTTATTAAGTTACCATTCTCTGAACACACAAACCAAACTTCTCATATACAAACAGCTTTTACGACCAATTCTAACATACGGGCTCCCAATTTAGTTCACATGCACGCCCCCATATGCAAAAAAATTGCAAGTTTTCGAACGAAAAATTTTAAGAAATTGTCTGAATAGATATTATGAATCGGACTGTCGTAGATATTCTAACAAATATCTATATGAAAATTACAACATAATACCAATAATGCAATATATGCTGAATAACCCAAAAAAAAATGTTGAAAAAATTAAAAGCCACACCACCATAACGGTCAAAAGAATATATAACTAAAATAATATTAATCCTAATTATTACCTTTCAGCTTTAGTTATAGGTAATATAAATAGTGCAAATCTTTTTGAAACATGTTAATCTAGTTTACCCCAATTTTATGTATACAACGTCACAACAAAAAATCACCATAGAGGCTAAGCAACTGCAATAAGTTATAGCCGTATTCTTAGTTTTAGTAATTAGTCATATTTTAAGCTCTAGTTTAGTTGTATCTTTAGGTAGTTTAGATTATAGGTTAAGTTCTATTCAACTATAATTAGTTCTATGACATTAAGTATGCAATAAGGTTTGCTATCTAACCAGCCTAGAAGGTATAGCTAAACCGAAACTCAGTAATAGATTGGATTGACTCAACTTTGTTAAGCGTAACGACTTATATCTTGCATAATATAAGAGTCGTCCTGTTGTGAGTTGAATTTTTCTCATAACGAAACGAGTAAATTTTTTTTTTTAAACTTTTCAATTACTACTACGTAGATATTGTAAAAAAAAAAAAAAAAAAAAAAAAAATAATTACACCGTTAGAATACGTTATTAAATTGGTATTTTCTTACTATTTTTTCTCTTTATATTATACCAGTGGAATTCATTGGAATTCATAGGATTGTCATACATAAATAAATATGTAATAAAAAAAAAATACAACATAATAGAATATTTACATATTTAAAAAAAATTAACAATTGTGAAAGTTGTAATTATTTCCAGATGCAGTTTAAAATAAAATTGCTAATCTGTAAAGTATACCGATCTTAAATTCACTTCGCAGTACATAATAGACTGTCCCTATGCATTATTGATCGTGATTGAAAACGTAAGTTTTACTAGAAATATTAACCCTAAATTTAAAAAATATCATGGATCATAGCAGTGGTATGATATCTACCCGTACGAATCAACAATTATGAGAAACGATAATAACCGTATTTGTATAGAGTATTTGATATTTTTGACCAGACTACAAATTTTAAATTTTAGAAAATGAAGGTTTTGCAATACTTACTTATTCAATGTTACAGGATAATTGGATTTCTCTAGACCTGATCAATTATAGCTTTTCAATACCATAAGCTGTGAACAACCAACATTCAATTGCAGTCCCTTACTTAATTTACAAAAATGTATTTCTACCTAAATTACTGTCACAGTTATAAACAAAAAAATATTGATGGTTTCTGGCGACTTCTCTTCGGTTGGAGATATTGCCCAATATTTTATTTCTCTAACAAGACAAGGTCCTAAATACATCAATTTCAATAATTTTTAAATTTTAGATTTAAAGATTTGAAATTTCGTTTTGAAGTTTAAACAAAGATGTTAATAGTTTTAAGGAACAGTAAAATTCTCTTAACTGCTCTTTAAAACAGCCGTCCTTTAAAAATTAATTTCAGAGATTTGATAATTTCTCAATACCCAACCCAATTTATAAATATAATATATTAAAAACGAATTTAGATAAAAAGGATATTATATTTTGAACATTGAATAAATTCGAAGAAGAAATAAAAATTATTATAAAAGCAAAGTAAGAACCAAATTGAACAAATCACAAAAGTTTGTCTTTCTTTTGTCGCTTTTTTCCTCCAAATAATTTTGTTACAATTCGAATTTATACCAGTAAAGACTATTTGTTATGCGACTAAAATATATTGTGTCGCTATATTTTGTTTATATACATATATATGTACATATACTATATATATAAATTTTATATACAATAAAATAATGTAGATTTTTTTATATATAAAAAATAATACAAAAAAAAAAAAAAAAATGGCAAAAATTTAATTTATATAAAAAAGGATAAGAAATCCCAAGACCAGCATTTATTTGAATTTATTTTTTAACCATCTAATTTTATAGTACACAAACGACAACAAAATATGCGGATATGGCTTATGGACTGTTTTCGTTTTTCTTTCTTATATACATATTTGGCGTGTGTGTATGCACACATTGCAAAGATTTTAGTGTATCATTTTTTCTTAAAAATTCAATTTGGTTTTAAAATTTTACAAAAACCAAAATCAGAATGTTAAAAATAGGTTGTGAACGCCACTTATATAAAAGAGTATCAACATTTCATATTAAATTTATTTACTTGTTAGAATAATAAACATTAGATATTATTTGAACAGACTGTATCTAGTTATTTTGTGTTCAAAGACTTTGCTAAAAATATTTGAAGGCGATCTGGCATTCTTATTTAGGGTTACCCGTGAAATTGTAATAAAAATATTAAAACACACAAATACAATTTTTGCTTTGGAAAAATGGTTAATACTTGTTTTCACAGATGTCAGATAAGCTTTAAGTAAAAAGATACACAAAAACAAACCAAAAAAGTAATTATAAAATCGGATTCCAGGATATGAGTTTAGGCATTTTCACTTGGAGATTGTTCAAAAGTTTGGGATAATAGACTCTCTCTGCTTATCACGGGCTATCTTTATTTTTAAATTTTAATAAATTCGTTATTTCACAGCTCATATTCGTTAGCAAGTTCAGAATTCAGTGAATTTCAATTTTTTAAAATTTTTAAATGGTACCTACTTTAGCTTTTGCGGAAAATTTTTCTTTCAAATATTTTTAATGTATTCTTGTAATTCAATTTTTGTAATAATTTGCACCCGCATGTAACAGTAATGTTTAATATATCAAATACAAGATGTATATGAAACATTGTGGTTACATACAGGTGTGTAATTTGGTTTGTTTTTGTTTTGAAGTTTAGATTTTATTAGTTTTTTATGTGTATGTATAATGACATCTGATACACGTGTATTTTCATTTTCATTATCTTAATTTTCATATTATTAATCTTAATTTATATTACTTAGTTTAAAGGATTCTGTAAAAGTTATTTAGTTTTTAAGAGTAAGGAGTAAATTCTAAGAAAAAATTAATTATATTAAAAAGAAAACTACGTATTAAAATAAAGCAAACAAAATATGAACAAAATATTCTCAATAATTCTGTTTTTTGTTATAAAAATATTGTTTTAAAGTACTCTCTTTAGTGTGTAAAATAAATTGAAAATATTTTTATATTAAATTTCAAAATAATTAAGTTTTAATCTAATATTGTTTCCAAAATATTATAACTTTTATTTTGTTTTTTCCATATTCTTTAATTAAAAATGTAAAAATTTAATGCATATTCAAATACAATTTTATGGAATTGTAATTTAACACAGCGCAGCTATGTATATATTGGCATGTATTCTGACAAGCATTCTGTTGCTATTGGATTTTTCTAAGGCATCAAATCATCACTTCTATTATGTAGTAAACTGTCACTGTATTTTGAATTTCATTCATTTGGTGTTAATTTAATTAAAAACTATATTCTTAATCGCTCTCAATTTGTGTATCTCATTGAATCAACCTTTGATAGTCTTAAAGTTGAATGTGTTGTGTTACAATCCTAATTCAGTGTATTTATCAATGATATTCCAGACTTTTTGAATGAAGCTTATTGTTGTCTTTATGCTGATGATATACAGATTCTTATTAACTGCAACATTGCCTAAAAACCTGTCTTCCAAGACATTTAAACAAAACACATTTCAAAAGCTACCTTAAACTAACTAGATAAAAATAAACGATTGCAATCGACTCTAAACGATTCAAATAAAGTCGCCATTCATGCTACCGACGCGTCATTATTTTGATGATACGACAATCATGTGGAATATTTGTTTAAGCAAAAAATGGTTAGGAAACTAATTAGAATTTAGTACAAAGTAGCATAAATTAGTTTTTATTACAATTTATGCTACTTTGTATATTTTATATTACACAAGTGTCATTTTGCGTCATCTCGCATCATCATGCATCATCTTTCAACTATTTTTTTTTAATAATTATTTTATACCAACGATAATGGACCACTAGTGAACGAGGTTGAAAATTTCATAAAGCATCTATTTTCGTCGATGAAATTTAAGCAGACAGCAATGAGATAAAAAAATAATTTAAAGCAATTCTTGTCTTCATAAGCGCAGAAAAAAATGCGTCGCTACTGTGCAGATTTTTTCTCTGATGTTTATGAACACGAAATTATCTGCAATGAGCAGAAAATATCAACGCAGATTTTTGTGTTCAGAAACGTCAGAAAAAGTTTTTAACCTAAGAGTTCTTTATTTAGTTGCATTAAAAAAAAAACCATTACAAACTTTAAAATTTCGTTTAGCACTTTGCCGCACAAAATAGTTTTTTTCCTCTTCCCGGAAATGAACTCAGATTCTATATGAAGCTTTACCGAAATTAGACTTTCACTTCTGCGTTTTAACCAAAATATTTCTTTTTATTTTAATATTTATTAAAATATTTTAGCATTTATTAAAGATAATAATTATTGTTTTTAATAAATAACAATAAATTCAATTTTAATATGTACTTACAAAATATCTGCCGAGTCCATTTTGGGTTGTATTGCAGAATTTGCAGCATTTTCTTACACAAGCGCCAGCTTTTTAACTTTAGCAGATTTATCGCATGACTTTGCTTACGAACACAAAATCTGCAATTCTGTGCATGTTCTGCGTTTATGAAAACAAGAAATATAATTAATCACACAATTCTTCTTTCAGATGTAATTTTTTGCCATTTTTTGTCATTCACATGTCATATAAACAATAAACACGTAATACCTACCTACATGCAATTTGACTTTCAAAAATTATTAAATGAGAATATTGATTATATAAAGCTAAATAAGATAAAAAAAACAAAACAAAACAATCAAGAAAGTTACAAGAAAAAAAGAATTGAAAAGTCTCAGTCAAATAATTAGAAAAGAAAATATTTATAATTAGAAGAGTTTTAATTAGAAATTAAATTAAGAGAGAATTAAATTACAAAATCTCTGATCTCAGTTTTATATTACAAACAGAAAAAATAAAAAAGAGAATATTCACATATAAAATCTCCCTCTCCAATTTTTGTTAATTAATTTTAAATAAAATATTATTATGATATTATTATTTAATATTGTTTTCAATTGATTAAAAACTTTTTAATTTTCCTGTGTTGAAGATTAAATTTATACCACATTTACCATTTCATAAATTAAATCACTTTTTTTTCTACATAATTAAAATTTAATATCTTCTCAAAAAATAAAATAATTTTAAAATTTCAACTTTGTCGTAAAAGTTATTTTTAAAAATATTTTACTCTTTTTTTTTTGTTTTAATTTTAATTCCATATTATTATTATTATTATTTTTTTTATAATATATTTTAATTATATTAAAATTAAGATTTTAATTTGACTTTAAAAAAAAAAACCAACAAAAAAAAATTATTTTTAACTTTTTTGTTCAAGCTGGTCCAAAATATTATTTTTCCATTAAACAAATTTTTTTTCAATAGAATCATCATCATCATTCTTCAAGGAATACCATTTACAGTATCATAATGTTGATGATGCTGATAAAATGAAAGTTGGTCAGAAAATTTAAATATTTTCATTAAAAAAAAAAACAGAAAATAAACATAAAAATAAAGAGTGAGAAAAAGACAAACATAAAAAGGGTAGCGAAGAAGAAGAAGAAAATCAGGTGTAAAATAACATCATTAAATTTGAGTTCTGTTGTACTTTTTAAATTGTATCATAATCAGAATATTAGAAAAGATTTTTTGTTTTTGAATGCCTTAAAGGATAATGACATTGTATATTATATACCTATAAATTTTTCATTGTTATAAATTAACAAAACAAATAAAAAGTACACGGGAATAGGAAATTTTTCTAATTTTTGATACTGATATTATAAGGTTGATGGTGCCGTTTTGATTGACCAATGATCCCGTTTTGATTTCACTTACCTCCAACAAAACTACGCAATGTACAGATATCAGTAAAAAAATATATTATAATATCTAAAACGACTTGGTTATTTGTAACCAATAATCACATTAATTTTTTTTTAATTCTTCTTTCTCTTACTTTATGATCTGTTGATTTATTTGATTTTTAATTTGAAACATTGTATTTATGTAATTTCTATTTACTTTTTTTTTGCTGCACTTATTAATTTTACTTCATTTGTTATTTTTTCTATATTTTATAAACTTATATTTTTGTTAATATAGCCTTATCTTGAGACTTGTCTCTTTAGGCATTTTAAGTTGAATTAAATAAATAAATAAAATAAATAATTTACTTACGGGAAGAAGAATGCTCTGCTTACCTTCTAATTGAACGCGATGCCATAGTTCACAAAAGACAGAAAATTTCAAATGTACACACATTATTTGATTCAGATATTGACATTAATGCGATAATAGCGTTTGTCAGGGGCCGAACCAAATGGGGTAATACAATAAAACTTAAAAGGTCGCGTTTACAGAGAACATTTCACAAATAAAAAAACCTAATATAATCACAAATAAATTTACTGAACACGAAATGAAAAGCATCTCCGTGTCAAAACAATCAATTCAATGTTCAATTAAAAAAACGCAAACACATAAAGACTAATCAGTTTCTGTCTAATTGATATGACACAATAACAAATACTAGGTTATAATCAAACTTTAGTGAATAAAGTGAAGAAAGGGAATCAAACTTTAAACCGTTCTGAGTTGACTTGTGATCTAGGTGTTATTCTGGATCACAGACTCAATTCCAAAGCACTTTTCAAATTCATTATTAATAAAGCTACTTCTCTGCTACGATTTATAACGCGATGGGCCAAAAAATTTACAGAGCCTACATTACAAAACATTTATCCATCACATATGTTATACCGATACTTGAATATGCTTCGCAATTTTGGTGTGTAGGTCATAATTTTGTTATTTCACGTATTAAAGCGATTCAGCGATTTTACGCTATGCAATACGTGCTATTTCATGGTTTGACCCTTTTCATCTTCCTCCGTACGAAGAAAGGCTACTTTTGACAGACCGGAAATCTCTCCAACAACATTGATTGGTGGCTTACATTACGTTTATCCTAGCCCCCAAAAAAATTAGGCTTTTAATAACTTTTAAAGAGAATCGGTGTGATTTACGTTCTGTTGATCTGTTTCATATTGCTAACCATAGTACTGAATAGAATAAATTTGAGTCTGCGTCTAGGTGAATCTAAATCGAGGGCAGATTGTTTTGATACTATCTTTAGTAAAAGAAGATTAAAATTAAATCTGTATAAACGATAAATAGTCATTTTAATTTTTGATATTTGGTATTTTTCTACTTTCTTTTTGTATTTGAATTTATCTTTTTACATTCTGCTAACCACAGCATGTTAGCTATTTATTTTTCTCTCTTACTAATAATAGTTACTAATCGTGATACCCAGAGTATGATGATCTCACCATTTAGTAACATGATGTAAGCTTTCGTCTATAATAGACGTCTGTTTTGCTTGTTCTAAACTATATTTGACAATATTTACCGTTGGAAGAATACAGACAGCACAAAAAATTTTATCAGTTAAGACTCAGTTTAAAACAAAATTTAACTAAGAAATCATTGAATTTGTTAAATCATTGAAATCCATTTGTAATTTTGAAACTATAGAAGAGATACAAACTTAAATGAAGAAATTTTGTAACAGATTAATTTCCTTATAATTGAACGAAGAATATTTTTTATAAATTTTTAAAATATAAAAAATATTTTGCTAACATATCTAGATAACTTTACTGATGAAATTCAGCATGACTTTAATTTTTGAAAACTTTGAGGCATAATTTTAATTACGATAAAATTATAGTTGTGGCAACAAATTCATGTTGTGTAGGGCCCTTGAACGTATGTATTAATAAATTGGATTTGATTTACAAATAAAATAGAGAATTTTTTTTTTTTTTTTAAATATTGCTTTCAATTTAAGCGTACTAAAACTACAAAAATAAACTTTAGAACCGCAGCTTGATATAAGGTTTTCAAAGCAAGTGCGATGCTTGTAATTACGGAAAAAGCAAATCAGCAGAAACTTTTACCAAATCTCTTAATGAAATCATATCAAGAGTTCATAGACAATCACTACGTTAAATTCTTATTATCGTCTATTTCTTACAATTTTTAGCAAATTTGCATATGTGTTTGTGTGCAAACAAATGAATCCATACATGAGTGCATATTCTTGTTATGTATATTCTTTGGGTGAATGGTTATTGAAATGGTTTATTGTTGAATTGAAGCAAATTGAAGCAAACTTATAAATAAACAAAGTCCAAGGCAAGTTAATTAAGGCAAATATAATAAAAAAAATTATTATTTTCAATAAAGATGATTGAATATGGATTCAATTATTGATTTTAAGGGAAAATTGTTGGCAAAAATTAAATTTTTCGTAATACAGTGATAGTTCATGACCCAGACATGAAAATTTTTAAATGGAAATATATTGGGTTTTGCAAAGTTTAAAAAATAACTGTAAAATTATTGTAGAACTAAATTCATTAATTGATTATCTTACAGGTTTAACGTCAGAATATTTTTACAAAAAAATATAATGTCAATAATATCAAATAATTACTGGAAACAATTTTACTTCGACAAAAATGGGACTTCTAATTCTAATAATGGGAGTCAATTTGTCTTAGACCTGCAATGTAAAGTGAACAAAGAAAGAAAAACAATATTCGAAAATGTCATTAAACATTTAACTACAAGTTTATATAGGGTGTATGTGCTTATTGAATTGTGTTTCACACTGTATATTACGAAAACTTCAAAATTACTTTATGGTATAAATTACAGGTAATTTTCTAAAAAATCTTCTAATTTCTTTTCTAACTTCACCTCTTCCCATATTCTTTCTAAAAATGACAATTTTTTTCCTCCCCCTTAATTCTATTTAGCCTTAGTACATGTTTTCAAAATACTTAAAGAAAAATTTAATTTTTCTTTCCTCCCTGTTATGTTGGAATGTAATGAGTTGTGTTAGTTAAACAAAACAGAATGAAAAAAGTAAAAGAAAAAAAATAAACTTCTCAATCTCTACTGCCTCTAATGACATAAAACAGAAGGACTATTAAAGTGTGAAATGTTTTTTTTTGTTGTGTTGTTATTTTTTGTAATTTTGAAGAGGACTCCTTAAGGGTGCAAAACTACCAAATGTCCGCATAAATAACAAAAGAAATGCTTCTTATACATATTGTAACTTTTTGTTGTTGTTGTTGTTGTTGTCCTTGTTTAAATTTCTGGGCAATCAATTCTTAAATATAAAACTGAAATTGTCTCAACAATATATAACATCAACTTTGTTTTTTAACATTTTGACTATATGGTTAGTCAGTGGCTTGATTGTCGTTCTACAGTTTTATCATCGAATCCAATACGAATTAAATTTATGCAGATATTTTTGGAAGAACATATGAATTTGAAATTAATAAAGGTAAAAACAACATATCTGCAAATTTATGTTATGACAATTTTATAACTTACATAATGAAGCAAGCAAACAAGGTTTTCGTCCTCACCGAAGTTGCGTCGATCAAGCAAACACACTTCGGATAATAGTAGAACAATCAATTTAGAACACAACACCATTATACATGTTATTCATTGACTTCAAGGAGGCTTTCGACACAATGAAGCGCGTTACCATATGGAGAGCACTAAGGGACAAAGAAACACCAGAAAAAATAGTCCGCCTAATCCAAGCACTATACGAAAAAGCCGAACTGTCAGTAGTACACAGGGGACAAACAAGTCCTTCCTTCACCACCTCATCAGGAGTCAAACAAGGATGTCCTCTCTCACCACTCCTCTTCACAATCATTCTAGATAATATACTAGAAATATCTGCTCAACAAAAAAAGGAATAACTTGGAGTGTCACTAAACAACTTGAAGACCTCGACTCTGCAAAGTCTTCCCTCGCACAAATTCAACGAGATGCAGAGCAAATTACAACACCTGGAACAATTGACCAAACATGTTGGACTAGAAATCAACCTGGAAAAAACCAAAGCTATGACCACCACCACGGAACATCTAAGGTTGAAAGAAGAACAAGTAGAATTTGTTAACAATTTCTGCTACTTGGGAAGTATAATAGCAACTAGTGGAGGGGCTCAAGAAGATGTAGAAAATACATTAAAGAAAGCAAGAGCAGCATTTGGAAGATTCCAACCGATATGGAGGAACAGCCAAATACGCAGAGCAACTAAACTTAGAATATTCCGGTCTTGTGTAAAATCAATCCTGACATACGGCAGTGAAACTTGGTTAAAATCAAAAAATATCAGGCAGAAGTTACAAGTCTTCATTAATAAATGTTTAAGGATAATATACCGAATATTCTGGCCAAACACAATAAGCAACAAGGACCTCTGGATACTAACCGGTGAAGAACCCATAGCGAAACAAATTAGAAGAAATGACAGAAATGGAGAGGCCACACTCTCAGAAAGCCATCAAACAAAATCGCGCGGATGAGCTTAGAATGGAACCCACAAGGCACAAGAAGAGCCGGTCGCCCAAAAAACACCTGTCGTAGGACCATAAAACAAGAGCTTGAAAAAACAAACATAACGTGGAACAAGCGAAAATAGCAGCTAGAAATCGAGTACGATGTCAAGTGAAAGTCCTATGCTCCCAAGAGGAGTAAAGAGAAAAAAAAATTAAACAAACTAAAAAAGGTCAGTAAACAATTTTTTTTTTTATTTCACAACCTAGAATATGGATTGCATTTAATTCTGTTTCGTACGATTATTTAATAGGACTTTGGCATTCTCTCACAGTACGCGAAGTAATTTGAAAGTTATTTCCAAATCTAATTTGAGTCATTGTTCACTTTTTGGATTTCATCCGAATGCACCTTTTTCTGAGCCTTTCTACATGTGTTCGAAGCTCTTCATTAATTTTTTGTTATTATATCTCAATTTTCTCTTTGAGTTCACTGTCATTATATCTGTAGGTTCCTCAAATTGTATTTGTTGGTATTATTTTGCCAGAAGATTATTTGAACAACGATTTTTGTTCTACTGATGTGGAGAGGTTTATGTCTTTTGAACATTATTGATTGTTCACAGTTTGCTTGTTTTAATTGCTGATCTATGTAAACGATATTGTTCAGTTGCCACAGGGAACGTGAATGTCAATGTCAGAGTTAGTATTCAAATACAATATGAAAGATAGATTCTGTTTCTGCGTAGAATCTGCATATCCGTGTTGGAATTGATAATCTGGGACAGATGTTTGTTGAATGGATTATGTCCTGTGATAAATCAAATCAGTGTTCTAAAATTGAATATACTCTCCCTGACTACCTAATTTAATCAGCTAATATCATCTTTAGATTTTAAAACTTCTTGGCAACTATCCCGTACGTTATTACAGTTTCTGAAATTTGCGATGTGGAAACAGTTTCTTGCATCAGGTATATATTTCAGGGACCAATTCTTGTCTTTGGTGTTAAGTAGTGGCTCATCTAACCTGTTTTTGTAAGAATATTTGCTTCCGTATTACATTCGGTTTCCTTATGTCCAGTAGCTGATATAATAGTGACCATGATTTTACCACTAGCTTTATTAAGCTTTGTTAATAGTTATTAGTAAGCTTTGATTTAAGAATTTGAGCAGTCAGGTCTTTATTTGTGTAAAAGAGTACACATGAAGTGTAAAAATATGCTTTTGTGTAAAAATATTTTATGAGTGTTTAGTTGGGATGGTGTGAAACACAATGTTGCAATGTGAAAAACTGAGGCGGAAAAGGAAGGAGAAATAATAATAAAAATATAGTAGGGCAAGATTTACTCCCATAACATTTTTTTTAGATTGTATTAAATTATTGGAAGAGATTTAATTGACCATAAACTGTATTTAATATTAGCTGCATTGAGCTGTAGCTCCATGTTTATTTTAATTCAATTTTTATTTCGCCTGCATTTTAGAAATTTACAATTTGAGATTTTCCATAATATTTTTTTGTTCTTCAGATTTTTATATCTAAATTCACGTACGAAATGACAATAGTAACTTGTTATCACCATTATCATCATTATCAGTGGAAGGACTTTTTTACATAAAGATATATTATACATACTCACACATAAAGACCAATATATATGGATGTGTATGTGTGTGTGTGTTGCGGAAAAACAAAAGGAAAACCAATGGAAATACGAAATTATTCTAGACTTTCATCAAAGACGATAGGACAACGTAACAACAAACAATAATCATCATACTGAAATAATAAGAATTAGGAACATGAGTTGTTCTTAAAGGAAAAATAAACAAAACACATTGAGGTCCTTTCATATAAGTTCCTCTTATGAACTGTTTTTGTTACTTTTTATTTTTATTATTATTTTTTTTTTGTTGTTTTCTTTTCACAAACAATCTTTTATTTTTCTTTAATTTTGTTTTATTTTTTTAGAATTTAAGCTAAAAGCAATAAACTTTTTTTTGCTTGTTTTTTAAATACAGAAAAAAAAAATATTTTAGCTTCGAACATCTTATTCGAAAAAAAAAAGTTATTTGAAAATTAATTTAAGTAAATTTGACTGCATTTCGAACTGAACATTTTTTTTTTATTTTGTTTATTTTTATTACTTCTTGAAGAAGTATATAGTATTGTTGGGTTGCTTTCTATACTGTTCAAACAAATTAACTGATGTAATAATGTCTGTAGGATATTATAGAGAACTATAGAAATACAATCAGTTTGATTCACTCTGTTCCGAGTACCGGATCGTATTAATACAAATAAAAAACAATGAAGTACTCTCAGTAACGGCACAAACAATTTTGTTCTCTTTACGGGTCAAATGCGTTAGAATAATACTTCATTCGTAAATTTCAATAGAAACTTGTTAATATAGTGAATGGCAAATTTCTCAGTTTTCTAATTTATTTGCAAAGTACTTTATGCGCAAGTTTCTAAGAGTAGAGAGCAATGTGCGGATGAGCCTTTCGGACCGGCTCTGTGAAGAAATGTTTATATTTGTATTGTGTAATCAAGGCTAATAAAAAACAGTGACGGTCGACTTTGTTTAAACTGGGGTTGGTTTTGAACATAATAAATGGTGGTGGACAGAATGTCTACATACAAAGTGATAAAATCACAAATATTTGAAAAAAAAAAATAAAATGTCTAAAATCAGTTTTCCCGATATTTGTTATCACCATCATAAGTCAGATTACCAGCTCTGCATGCTTGCAGATATACTTTTACAACAAAATTCGCACGTATTAGGTTTCATGTTAAAAAAATTTTGGAAAATTATTTAAGAAAGAAATCGAAAAACAAATAAAATAGAGGTAAAATTAAAAGGAGCGGAATATTTATCTCAGATTTTAATTGAATGCGACGCCATTGCCAGCAAAATACATCAAATGGAGAGTACAACAGATCTGACAAGGTTGCGTCTACATAGAACTGTTTACCATATAAAAAGGGATAGAATTAAGGTAAAGAAATGGATACATATATTTTCTTATACTGGCAGATTAATACTTAGAACAAACACATCAGACGTCTATTACTATATTTGACATTTGATTGTGCAATATATCATCATCCAGTAGGGTTAGTAAAACACCTCAACCTTTGATTAGAAAAATGTTAAAATAAACTAAACTAGATACATGATGTTAGGTAAAATTATAGCTTAATACCTATGTCAATATCTATACATTTAAATTAAAAATACTTCCAAAATTTATACCGAGTTAGTAAGTATAAATTGTTAATTAGTCTCAGTTGTACGTACATTAAAACGTGATCGTTTTTTTTACAACTAAAACATTTAGTTGTCGATCAAAAGAACTAGAATTAGAATTTACTTCACTGAGAATTCTAGTGATTGGCTCGAAACTACCATATTCAGTAGGTTGGAAGAAATGTGGAACAACTCAACGGTTCTGAGATTATTCCAATTGGCTTTTTCAACCAAATTATTTGAAATTTTATGGGCTAACGTCTTACCTGAAATGATCTGGTGAATAAATAATCTTTTGTAAATAAGTAATAAATTATACAACACTAATGGTCAGCCCATTACTGTATAGTTTTATAAAGAATTTGTCAATTTTAATTTAATTATAATTTTTGTTGTAATTTTAATTTTAACCAAATATTGTATATTTATTATGACAAATTGATAATAAATTGAATTGAAAAAAACAAAAAAAATAAAAGAGATATCTGCAATTACCCGACGATCAGACAATTACTGTAGTCAATGAGCTTAAAATCGTAGAAATAAGTTGGAAGTCGCAATGAATCATTCCACGGAAAGTTACTCAAAGCGAAACGAAAAAACTTTCATTGTCATCAGAGTGACTAAACAAATAAAACTAGACAAAAATCAGTGTGCTAGTAAATATAATTAAGAAGAGAGTTACAAGCAAAACCTGAAAATCTGCACAAAGAACAAAATACCAGTTCACCAATAAGAACAAACATTCAGTATTGAAGTAACTATCAGTGATAAAATGTCGTCCAAAATTATCTGGGACTCATACTAAAATTAAATTAATTTAAAAAACATTTTTGACAAATTTAGAAACATAAAACTATTGTCAAGATTGTTGGTTAAAGCGAAATATCAGCCTCTATAATAAATATGCTTAAAATGATTATAACATTTAAGTTATAGTGTCAGTACATGTTATGGTATAGCACTAAGTGCAATTGATTTCACCTTGTATTCATTTCCTTAATTAGCCTATCATATTATTCGATAGATAGGTATTGCACAAAAGTAGGTAGATATTAAGTAGTGTTCTAAAACTTAACTATAATATTTTGAAATTGAATGTACATATATACATACAATCTTTTTATCAATATATCGGAAAATCTAATAATAAATAATTCAATGAATTCAAATTTCATTTGTAAATAAAAATTTAACAAAAAAAAAAAAAAATAGAATCAAATTTTCGAATAAAAAAATTTCGAAAGAATTAACGTGCATGTGTATTAAATAAATTTTACATAACATATAATATACCTATATGCTTTACATATGTATATAAAATATACCTATTTTTTTTTTTTTTGTTTGCTTATAACTCTAAAGTGACAAAATACAAAATAAATTAATACAATTTTCATGAGGAACCAAATTAAGGCGGAGTCCATATCGTATAAGAATAAATATGCTAAAAGGTCCTTACATAAAAATAACATAAAAAGTATTCTAAATGTAAATAAATAACAAACTTCAAAGCAATTTTCTATAGGAAACAAAAAAAAAAAAATTATGTATGTACAAGTTACCTACATTTATATAAAAAAAAATATATATATAATATATATATATATAGGTATAAATATGTAATTTTTTTTTATTGCCATTCATCAGTGTAACAAAGTTTTCCACTTAGAATGTAATTCAGGACATTCAAACCTTCAGTTCAGGAATTTCAGTTTTTCTTTGTTTTTGTTTCTTATTATTATTGAAGTATGTTTATTTTACAGTACAATTGACAATATTCAGTATGTTTGTTTTAAGATCGTCCTACATGTTAAATTTTTCTATAAACTTTTTATTCAATTTTACTGACATTTATATTGTCATCCAATTTTTTTTTTAATTATTGTGAAGGGATGAAAAACAATGGCAAAAATATGTTATGCAATTTTTCTTTTAACTTAACTTTTTTAACATTTTAGTTTTTTATTAATTTTTTTTGACGTTTCGTGATTTTATATTTTTTTTTTTATAAATTTTAATTATTTCTGTGTTGCTTAGGATGTAGGGTAAATATATACGAATGGCATGCCTTAGTTGGCACACTCAGACCAAGGTCGTCCATTGTGATACCGCTGAGTCTTGATGAACGCGGATCCTATCTTTCAAAAAAATTTTAGCATTTTGCAAAGAAATGAAGGTACTTAGTTTTGGTCACCCAGGTAGTCCAGAAAAGTAGGCTTCTAGATGACTTTTTTATTTGTAAATTAATGCGGGACATATGCAAACCAGGTGTAGAACTGTTTCAACCTCTTCTTCATCTTTGCAGGTTCTTAAGAAATCATTTGAGCGGAACCCTAATCTTCTCTCATGTTTGGCTATAAAGCAGTGTTCTGTTATAACCCGTACTACCGATACTGATACTGTACGGATATCTAATCTAGTTAATTATAGTAGGTTAAGAAATCGTTTGTTTTCTAGTATGGTCCAGTATTTTCCAGTATGAGCATGTAAGTATTTACTGATTAAATTAAAATATAGTTCTTAATATTATTCTTAAAAAAAAAAATATTTAAAGTGGGGACATAAATGACGTTTTAAAACAACAAAAGAATTTAATGAAACATTCAACATGTAAGACGGGTCTAAGTTCGACTTGAATTAAGAATGTAAATTTGCCATATTTTTGGAAGAGTGATCAATTTCATTTCTTTACTTTCAAGAAATAAAAAATAATTAGTGAAACAAAATCTTTTGTAATTCATAACTAAAATTGCTTCACAACTTAGAGCTAGCAGCCAAATTTATTCAGAATTATTTTTAGTATAGCTTTTTTATTTTTTTTTTCGTATTGAAAATTATTGCATCGTAATTTGTAGGGAGAGCTTCATTTTCATATGATAGTTTATAAGCTTAAAGTCTTAAAGAGTTTACATCAAAACTGGTTAGTGTTGTTAACAATAAAGTTTTGAACGTAAATCAGAACCAGTTATTTATAAAAATCTGAAATTATAATCATATTAAATACTATCGTAGGTCTTGATATCTCGACTAATGCTTTTCGTAATACTATAAATGTTCTTATCCTTATCGAAATGTAATTTATGTAATATTACAATACTACTAACATAATAATATGATAATAGTAGTTGTTGTAAAGACAGTTTCAAGACGGTGCTCTAGATTTTGCAAACTTTGGTCATTCGTTAGATCACCATCTACCATAGCTAAATAATTGATCTATAGATTTGACATTTTGGGTTAACTTGGTTGCTAAATTTTATGCAAGATTTTCTAACATCTGATTGGCTTTTATGGGGTAAGATGGGTAATGTTTGGCGGAAATCTCCACCTAGAATTATGAGCTTTCCATTAAAAGGTATAGATTGAAGCAAAAAGTTCATAGCATAAAAATTCAGTTATTAGTAAAGAAAAAATTCAAATAAATTTTATTCTATTTTATTAGAATTTTCATAATTTCTATGTTATATTATATATTATATATACCCATTTTTTTATCCTAGAATGAATTATAAACGAAACGAAGTTTCATAACATAATTATTTTGATTGAAAACCTTTAAAAAAATAAAATTGGAATCCAAAATTATTATCCATACTATTCATAACTTCATACAGCATTTACAATAACAACAACTTATTCATATGAAATAATTAAAATATACTATATACATAATACATATATAAATAAACTACATATATACTTTTTTTTATTAATATACATGTGCTCATAGCTTACAATATTCATATTAAACATCATTAGCTATATTTTGACCTGACTGAAAACTGAAAAAGAATAAAATATATATCACATACATTTTATTTACAATAACAACTTCTTTATATGAAGTAAAAATAAAATACAGTTTTTTTCTTTTGATTTTACGTTTTTATTAATTTCTTCTAGTTGAATATTCTTTATTATTATTTTATTTCATTGGTGTTGTAATCCTACATAATTTCAAAATCAATTCTAGAATATGTCAAAATTAGAAGTCTTTTCATTATGCATACACAGTACAATACACACTAATTATTTTTTTTATATGTTTTTTTTGTTTTTTTTTTTTTATAAAGAGATAGGTCTAGGTACATAAACAAACTCAGCAGAGAAGAAAAATTATTGTTTACTTTACGTTTTCTTTTGAATTACTATTTTGTTTTTGTTATTTTATTTTGTTGTAGCAACGGTTGGCAGCAAGATTCTTACGTTTTATTATATAAGATATTCTGCATTTTTGTTTAACTTAATACTAGCAGATATAGACACTAAAATAATAATATAATACAAATAAATATCTTATTTATTTAATAATAACAGTCATTAAAGGTTTACAATTCCTGTTAAATACAATACAAATATTAAATAAAAAGTAAGAAAATCCTATATTTCTGATCTCTAAGTTGACCATTTGATGTAAATAGAAAATTTCGCTATACGTGTAACTTTTCGACATGTTATAAAAAAACAAACAAAAAAACACTTCTTTAACATACGTTAGTCCCACAATATCTTTACAGCTTACTGTATTTATAAAATTTTTCCTCCTCTCATACTCACACACATTAAGGTCACTAATATGTAAATATATATGTATGGAAATAAGCAAATGAATCCTTTTGACAGAAATGTTCTATTTTGGTTTTTTTTGTTTTTTTATTTTTGTTTTTTTATTTTTTTATTATTATTATTATTTTTGTATTTTAAATAATATGTAGATATGTGAAATATACTTATATACTAATAATAAGGACTAAAGTTTTGTTAAATAAAGTTGATGAAAAAATTACATGAAACTGGCTGTATTGGGAGAATAAAAACAAAACAAAAACAAAAACAAAAATAAAAACAAAATATCAAATCATGTGATGGAATTATATAAGATGGAATATCTTATATATATAGATATATATATAGATATTGTCAAATATTAAGGGGACTTCCGGTTATTTTAATAACATAAAATCACAAAAAAAAAATTCCTACAAAAATTACAAAATGAAGTAAATAAAAAAATACATATACTTAATAAAAAAATATAAATAAAAAAATAATAAAAGTAAAAAACAAAATAATAAAAAAAAAAACAAAGTAATTGAAGAAACTAAGAGAAATAAAATGAGAAATAAGAGAGCCATAAAAATGACCGGAAAAAAGCTCCTTTCAAATTTATCCTATAATGTTAATTTTTTTTTTTTGTTTATTCATTTGTTTTTATTTTTATTATAAAATATACAAAACTACATTAAATAAGGACCTCTACTTAGTAATATTTGTTCTTCTTTATATTATGATTTTTGTTTTTTAATTTTTTATTTTTTTTTTCTTATTTTATGCTAACTCTTCCTTCACTGGATTTAAATATCGTAGAATAAAATCTTTGGTTTGTTTTTTTGTTTGTTTTTATTTTATTCATTAAAATACAGGATGTATGGAAATTAGTTTAGTTAATATAGCAGAAAATTATGTTAAGGAAATGAATATATGCAAATGATTGTATATAACATTATTGTTTCACCGGTGTCTGTCTAATTGTTTTGAAATTTATTTTAATTTAATTATACTTATGAAAAATAATTGAAAATTTTTGTTATTTAGTAAATTTAATTTGTTTTAAACTTTAAAAATTTCATCTGCCAAGCAATTGCTATTGGCGGCTGTTAAAGAATAATTTTTTTAATGTAATTTTTAAATAGGATAATAATTAAGGATTCTCGTTAATATTACAATTTTTTTTACATTAGTTTATGGAAATTATTTTACAATATACCTTTCAGGTAGAAACTATTTCTGAAGATAATCCATACAAATATCATTAATGTATTTTATTTTATTTTTTTTAATTTAAAAAATAGATCTTGCTTATTTGACACAGGCATTCCTTATATTTGTAAGCTAGCTTGGTAACCCGCCATAAATGGCGATAGCAAAATAAATTCTAGCATTTCTTTCCTTCATTAGAGTTTTCATTTCAAGTATAAGAAAAATACGTATTTGCTTACTAATTTATCATACCTTTATTTGTGTATTATAAAGCTTTTAATTACCATATAAACAGAATATTTGTAGTAAGGTACAACATTTTCTATTCCCTAAGGGTCATTTACCCGATCATTTTAGCGACATCCTTTTTGCCGTATAATTCATTATTAAGTCGTAGAATTCAGAATTAAGTTAATCCTGTTAACATTCAATAACATTCGCCGTGTAAGCTTAGCGTCAAAGTTTATAGCGAACAAATAATATTTTATAATGAGCCACAACTTTGAACGAAAACAATTTTAAAAACAAAAATAAATAAAATTGTAAATATAAAAAAACAATAATATTGTAGGTACACATAATATTTATTTTGATGAATAAAATAAAAATTCGTGTTGGAGAAAAAATTAAAATAAAAAAATTTACTCCAAATAAATAGGTATTTACAAAACTGTTCATAACTTGTGAACCGTTGACCGGTTATTTAAAATTTCATTTCATTTCAAAAAATTCATTATCGAACTGTTCATGTTAAAATTCAAACATAATTATCATTTATAACATACATTAAAAAGAAGAACAACAATCAATATGGTTTAACCGATATCTACACATACCTAGCTACTATATTAAATCAAATCAGCAGAACTAAAACCTGTAATATATACTAAATATTATATACGATCATAAATTTAAAATATATATTAACAAAAAAAACAATAAACAAAAAAAAATAAAAATAAATAACAATTTTAACTCATCATCGTATCACATTTCTGGCTAGAGTATATATACCTATAGTACTATAGTACAGGCAATGCATACGGTAGCAAAACTATGATGCTATGATCATTATCATAACAACAACAAAATATGTATACACATATGCATATTGTGTATAATTTTAAGTAATAAGAATAACCTTTAGGTGCATTATGTTTTTTTTTGTGTTAAATGCTGTTTTCCTTTTGGTTATTATACCATATTAGACTATTGATAAAATTTCTATTAGTCCTTCTTATTATAAATCAAAAAAATTGTTTGTTTTATTTATATTATTATTATTATTTTTTGTTTTGCCTTATTATTTGCAAAGAAGACTAACATTAAATTAAAAAAATATATTTCATGCAATGGTATTTTTTCCTGCAAAGGTTCAGCATGGTAGATAGGGGTTAAAAAAAGAGTACCAAAGCAATTTGCATACATATTGCAATTTGTATATGTGTTGGACTATTCCGTCGGACTTACAACCATCCAGATAAAAGCAGAATAATATATATATAATGCTATATATCCTAAAATTAAATATCATTTATTAATTTTGAGATACCATTGATGCTGAATCCGTAGGTCTGGAACGATTTTCTGTTTTAATATATGTATGTTTTTGTTATATACAGTCGAGTAGAAAACAATGAAAAAGTCTGCTAGTATAGTAGACGAAATACGTGTATCTGTGGGATAAGCATACATAGTAAAATTCAAAAGAAAATATTTAACTATTTTCAACAACTATTCTATTTAAGAAGGCTTAGTTCCTGACAACAGAGTAGAGCCAGTAATTTGTTAAATAAGTACTTGAAATATTGTAGATATCGTAGTGTAAAATTGCAGTACCGTACTTACGAAAAAGTGATTCTACCTAAGTTATTGTCAAGAACGTAAAGAAAAAAAAAATTGTACAAATTTTACTCTAACTAGTTTTTGGTCAACAAGAAGCAAATGAAATATCTCAATAGCAAGCATTCATTATCATTCTTCATCAGGCTTCCGAGTCAACCGTTCAACTAGTGATTTTATGATGACTTGCTTCTGCGAAAGACTTAAGGTTCACTTACATCAATCTGGTGAGGCTACTGTTGAGACCTTAAATATTTCGAAAGTTTTTGACCGAGTATATGGCATATTGCTCTACTGGCAAAATGCCATGCTATAGGTCCAGATCCAATTTTCACTTGATTGGTTGAACGTTTGCTTTCGAATCGGGCCATTCGGGTTTCAGTTGATAGAATAATATCTGATCAACTTCAAATGAATGTTGGAATTTCACAGGGTTCTGTCCTTTCCCCAACTTTCTTTCTTATATTTATTAAAGATCTTTTTCAAACAACGCTCAACCCGATGCATTGTTTTGCAGATGACAGCACTCTTGTAGCGTTCTACGATTTATTTCAAAACTGTAGTGTTACAGCTATCTCAGTTTACGCCAAAAGAACGATAATGGGCGGTATGGTAAAACTTGACTTAGCCAAAATTTCCAACTGGGGTAAAGTAAACAGAGTTGAATTTAACATCTTCAAAACTCAAAGTTACCTGGTTACGTAAAAACTAACTCCATTGCAACCTATTCTCAAATTTCAAGATGAAAACTCATACAGCGGATAGAAAACCTAAATATCCTGAATATTTTTCCCAATATCATTGGGAAAAGTGCCGCGAAATGTTTAGGGTTTTTAAGGCGGTGTAAAGCATATTTTTGATCTAAAGATCTACTTAATATCTTTGAAGCTTACATACGACTTATGGTGGTGTATGATTTCCTTTTAAAATAGTTTTGATCTTAGAGTAAAGTTTTGATCTGTTCTCTAATCGAAATTATATTATCGCCATTTTTGTTAATCTGAACAATTTTATTTGAAATATTTCTCTAACTTCAAATTTTCCATGTTAGCGTGCTAGTAAAGCTCTGGAGTTCAACACTGTAAGTTCATATAAGCTTTATGATAACTTTTATGTAGATTTTCTTGCCAATGAAAAAATTGTATTTTTGCATATAAGATAATACAGTTTAGTAAGTTGCCACTACAGTGGCTTACTTTTAGTTATCTATTAAATTAAATTGAACTTTATCTTATAAATAATTTAATAAGATTATAATTATAACAAAATTAACAAAATTTTATCTTATAAATAATTTAATAAGATTATAATTATAACAATCCATTAGCGCGAACAAATGTAGTTTTAATGGAGTATCACTTTTTTTGTAATAGCAAAGTTGAAATATCCCTACTGACCATACTGATATTTTATTATTACTCACTTCTTTCTGAGATCATATTATACACTCATGCATTGTGCTTTTTGACTATTTACCCAATTTAGTAGTTTTTATAAAACAAAATATATAAATTTAAATTTTTCTAAACTTATTTGGAAATCAAAGTACGGTACAAGTATCTGCACCATCACATAACCGATTTCAAAAAGGCGACATAGCAAAACTAAATATTTCTCCAAAATTATATTAATTAAAACTTTTAACTTCAAATTTCAGTCCATACATAAGTGTACACATACATTTGCCAAATTCTCCAAACGAATACAGAATTTCTTCTTTTCCTCGCCTAATTTTTTGTTTTTGTAAATAAATTATTTCGTATGCGGTGGTTGTCTTAGATAAAATAATTTAAAAAAAATGTATATATAAGCCCCCTGAATGAATTTAAATAATGGGAAAGAATTCATAATGAAATTTAGAATGCTTTTTTTTATCTAACTTCGTCGAATTTCGATGAAACGGACGAATACTGGTCTCTTCTTAATTGAATATATTATGCAAACACCTTGTACATACATACGTTGCCTTACTTTATGTATTCTTAATATAAAAAGATTTGAAATTATTTACAGTGAAAAAAGGATATTTTTGAAAACCAAGAACAAAATAAAAACAAACAAAAACAAAAACAAAAAAAATAATAACAAAATTCTATGGTAATGGTAACAATTTTGAACTTTAAATGTTGTTGACAACCAGGGGTAAACTCTTTGGTCTTCTTGTTTTAAATTTATTATTAAACGAATATAGAAAAGTTCTTTGTGTAGATACTTTTTTTTTTTGTTTTTTAGGTAATAAAGATTTTTAGAAGAATTCATACTAATTAAAATCATATATTTTATCGTTATTTTACACATATAGAAATATTCAATTTTATATATTATAATAATAACTATTGAATATATTTACAGTGTTGGTCAGAGATACTTATATAGCTCTGGGATCACATAAAAATTAACTGAATAAATTATTTACTTAGTGTTGAATTTTATTGAGCATTATGAGGTCGACATGAATGAACTTATGATCATATGCACTTCATACAATGAAAGATTATAATAGAATTTCGTTGACATTTAGTCTTACGATAAGTAGATTTAAAAGCCACTATATGAAATTTTTCTTATAATGAAATTAGAGTAAGTTTACTATGTGACAAGCATTATATAACTGACAGATATTATTATTAATAGATTTTGTTTAATTATAGATTAAAAATAAAACGACTTTATATTTGCAAATGTAAAAAATGTGTCACAACGAATTGGGTAGGTGTTCGTGCAGAAGATATTAGCAAAAAAAATGTTGGTAAATGAATGCGTTGGAAACGTTTAGACTCTTAGATCTAATCATGATTGCATATAATAAGAAATGAGTATAGATCAAAATTGTGTAATGTATTTAACTTTCAAACTACAAAGTGAAGTGAAAAGAGAAGTAAATTTGGTAAGATTGTTTCAAATGGGTTTATTATATTATTTTTTTTACTAATTTTTGTCTTATGTAAAGTTACAGGAACTTCTAAATAAATATATATCTGTCTATCTATCTATCTATCTATCTATCTATCTATTCATCTATCTATCTATTATACATTGAAGATCCTCAAAATTTAATTTGTTTAATTTGTAACACGTAAGGCACAATATACGATTAAATCTGAATTTGATGCAAATTTGAAATGTAAACGTCGTCTAATATCAGACTTTATCTGATTGAAAAAATAGACAACAATCCGACTCGCATCAAATTTGTAAAATTCAATATGGCGATAATTAATATTTTAGAACATTTTACAGCCATCAGGTGATTTTTATATTTTATTTGATCCTATGATAGTAGCCATTTTCGATCATGTGATCGAATGTTTACAGATCGAATGTTGAGATCGAACTGATGAGAGATCGAATGTTGTGTTGGGTATAGTTTAAAATTATTTAGTTAAAAATTTGTTTTGAAATATTGTGTAGCTTGAAAAAGTAAGTATTTTTTTTTAAATTTTTAATGTAAATTTCATTTATAATACCAAATAAAAGACAAAAAATAATATTTCTATAGGTTAAAAAATTGAAAATTCAAATAACAATAAAATGATAGGAGCTACACTATTTGAATTTATAGAAATGTACAAGGAACAAGAATACCTTTGGAATCTACATTCCCAAATTTATTTCATATAGTCAAATAGCACTTAAATTTACAATGATGCTACAGGAAGTTAAAACTAAGATCAATCATTTTTGTTCATAGTACTTCAAGCCTGTATTAATGTTTTATATTACTGTAATAAATTTTATAAAAATATATTTTAAAATATGATTTTCAAAAACAATTTATTCTAGATTTTCGATTACATACCTTTCAATGTTTCAATTAATATATTAAAAAATTTTTACACATTTTTCACACGCAGTGGAAGCGGGCTGGGGCT
The DNA here is from genome assembly GCA_963942445.1 of Argyra leucocephala. NCBI lineage: Eukaryota > Metazoa > Arthropoda > Insecta > Diptera > Dolichopodidae > Argyra > Argyra leucocephala. Next base: position 24,829,923 of record OZ012677.1, on the reverse strand, counting down.
GTTAGTTTTTGTACATATTAAATGTACTTCATTTATTAATATTATAGTAAAGACTGACTACACACTACACACATTAGAATTCACTTAATATATAAGGTTAGGAATAATGATTTAAACATGAACATGCATACGGAAGATATACATGCAGTAACGTTATAATACATTTAGATTTATGTATGTGTGTGTATAAAGTGTATCGATTTGTATAGTACAATTCTCTAAACATAACATATGGGTTTCACTAATCATATATTTAACACATTTTATAAAAAACATTCTGTAAGATGCAAAAAAAAATTTGAGGTGAGATCGTAGTTAAAATCTGGAAAGAAATCTGAAATGTAAACACTCATCCGACTTTGTTTACGATCAAATCTTATATTTTGTCTGACGTATAAACCGGTGCCTAAACCATAGCATAATATTTTTAACTGATGTGATTTGGTTTTATGTTTTAATTTTTGATTAAGTTATATTATTTATTCCTACTGAATGTAAACCGGCTGATATGATGTAGTATTTATTAGTAGCATAATTACTATTGAAAAGATTTCGAATTTCTCCATCTCTTTATTTATTTCTGTATTTAAAAATTTACAATGATCTTTACTTTCACAGCCAGCCTTTATAAAATAAATTAATTTCCTAAAAAAAATTGCAAATTGAAAAATCCCAATAATCAAACCTTAAATTTTGAACGATAGTACCTAATTTGCTCGACATACTCGACAATTTTATAGTAAGCATAAAGAATATGTTCTGAGCGCACTCTGATTAACAAATTAACACAATTTTTACACTCTAACAACTCCAAGCAAAAAAATTAACAAAAACATTTTTTTTGACAGATCAACGCTCTGCTCCAATTTACTTTATGAAAAATCTCATTGTTAATGTAAAAAAATATATACCGGAGAAAAAATAATGCTGTTATTAACTTCTATATTCGTCCAATTAAATTACTGATTCGCTAACCAATACTCTATTCATATGAGCTATGAGTATATTAAATACATGTAGGTACTGTTACTATATGAAAATTCCATTCCATTTTTTAGTTATTTTTTTTTTTTTTTGTTTTTGAAATTCTACACTAAAAATTAAGAAAAAGACATTTTCAAATAAAAATGAGAGTTTAATTAGTGGAATATGTAATGTAAATACTTTGTTCCAAAATTTCCAAGTGATTTTGAATTGTTTTTATTTTAAGAAAAGTAAAATAAAAAACAAAAAGTCAAAAACAGAAAACAAAAGATTTAGATTTAGAGAAATTTAATTAAAACTTTGTTCATTAATAAGGTTACGATATATACTGTACGAGTATTTGATTTTCTTTTGAAAATTAATAAAGTAAAAAGATTTAATTTTCTCTCTTTATTAAAAAAAAACAAAAAAAAAACGAATACAAAAAAAATGTTTAGAATAAAATAAAGAAATAAAAACAAAAAAAATCATGCAGTCGATGATTTCTTAATTAAATTGGATACCAAGTATTTTATTGAATTTTTCTTTTTTGCATTAAAGGATTTTTAATTGGGTTTCAAATGAGGTAAATGAAATTGACAGACAGTATGTATTCAGTAAAATTAATGTTTTCATTTCAGTTTAAATTTTTTTTTACTTGTTTCTTTTTTTTTACTGAAATCAAATAAAAGAAATAAATTGATTGAACATTACGACCTAATGATATACATTTTTCTGTGTAAATTTAATTCATAAAATTTTGATTCAAATTTCAAATAAATTTATTGAATTTGGAAAATTTTTGCTATTCTAAATATCATTTTAAATAAACGAAGTACATCTTGTATTATTAATGTCTGTATTCTTAAAAGTTATCTATTCATTTGTCTGCAAAGAATTCTATGTAAAAATAAAATTGATAAAATTAAATTGTTCTGACCTCACCATTTTAAAAATACAATTATTTTTTGTATGAATGTAAATTTTTCAATTAAGCCGTTTATGCTGCTCTTGTATTATTGTACGACTTTATATATTTTTTCTCCTTCCGTGCTTTGGCTAATATAGATCTATATTTTAAGTCGTTAAATTTATACAAAGCAGGTTGTTACCATTTCATTTGTACATATATAGGTTAGTACTCGCAATACCGGACCATTTTTCAAAACCGGTATTTCGGTATTGTCAAAATGCTAATACCGGTATTTTTACGGGCTATAGTTTTGGACAAAAATATGTAATTATATAGACTTAATAAATATAATAGACTTAATAGTAATTTTTCTTAAATCGTAAATCAAATTCTGTATTTTGTAAACTTTGTCGCTTACAACATGACAATCTTAGTTAATATTAAAATCATATGTGTTGTTTTTAATAAATTTATAATTTTTACTAGTAATTTACCAGTTAATATTTTTTATACTGGTATACTTGTACTACATGTTAATTTTTCATCTTTTAAATTTAAATTTTATGTTATTTACTTAGTCTTGATAATGTCTTAGAAGGACGAAACATGTCGGCTCATATTTTTATTTTTTATTTTTATTAAAATATTAAATTAAAATAAAATATATAAGAAAATTTACTTATATTTTCTTAATCAGTGAAATATTAACAAGTGTATTATTTTATTTACTAGGGGCCCCTGTTGAGTAATTATAATTCAAGTTAAAGCCAAATTTAAAGTTTTTAAAAGAACAGGGATTTGCATGGACTGATATAGACTTCTCATTACAAAGCAGAAAATACTCATGTTTGAAAAAAAGCAGAAAATACTCATGCAGAAAATACTCATGTAGTCATGCTTTGAAATTAGTATGTTTTCGTTAAAAAACATAAATACCTTACTTCTCATTTTCTGTTTCGTTTCTACCTATTTCTAATAGCCAGTGGGTTTAACGGATAAAATTACTAAATATTTAATATTTTTATAATTCAAGATATATACATATTATTTAACCTATGAATCTAAATAATTATAACAAATGACAAAAGTCTAGAAAACAATGTAAGATAAATAATTTGAGACACTTATGTTGTGACGTTAAAAAAGATATATAAATAGAAATGGAAATATATATTTTGTTATTAGAGAAAAATGAAAATAATGTAATGCATAAATACATATTTATTTATTGTTCAGTAGATTTATGTAGATACGTAATTTCATAAAAGTAAAAAAAAATAATTTTGGTCAAAATTGTAGGTATATAAATATGTATGGATTATGTATGAATGTAATTCTGAAACAGATTAAGCTCACAATTCTGCAAGAGAATTAATAGAATTTGGGTCTATATTTTCATTAACCAAAACCGTGTTTATTTATAAATTAAGAATATTTTTGGTAAATTGAAAAAATAATATAAAGTTAAAATGCTTGTCAATTATAATTATAGATAGCTACTTTGACTCTATTATGTAAAGATGAAATTGCCCGTCATATGATTTTTTTTTGTTCTTGTCTTTTTATATTTTTGTTTGTTTTTGTTTTTTATTTTAATAAGAACTCACGAATAATGTATTTGGTGAATAATAAGACCATATGATTAAAAAAATTTCAACTTCAACTATTATATTAGAAGTTCAATAAGGATAATTATATATACTCTAACTCTACTATATAAAAATGAATTTGCTAGTCATATGAACAATTCAACTGATTTTTTTTGTTTTTGCTTTTTTATATTTTTTATTTGAAATGAATTTATTTCTTTGTTTTTATTTGGCATATGTAAATAGATTCATTTGAAAGTATATAATATAAATTATATTAACTGATTTGTTTGCTTTTGTTTATTACTTTCATAAGATCTCACTTATGCATAATGTATTTGCTGAATAAAAAAATCATATGGTTACAAAATTTTCAACTGTGTGCGCATTTTTGTTTTATATACAATCTTATATATTATATATATTAGAAGTTCATTAAGGAGTAGGAGAATCGAAATAAAATAAAAAGGTGTCTACTGCGCAGGACCTTAAATGCTTGTCAATTATAATCATAGATTAAAATAATTTTATTAATTTACAAAAATATGGTTTTTAGCCAACTTTTTAATGGGACTGTCAAAAAAATATATAAAAGAACAACACTTTTTTTTAATAAAATAAATAACATTCCATTTTTATTAAAATAAATAAAAGAAAATTAACTCAAAACACAATTCATTTTTTATTTTTACATTATTTTTTTATGTATCACAAAATATTAGTCTTCAAATTTTCAGTCTTTTCATCGATTGTAAGCTCTCAAAAATGCTATAACATCTAATGTTTCATCACTCATTGACGATTTTGGTTAAATTGTTTAATGGTCGTTTACTAATGGCCATATCTCAAGCTTTTCTTGTGAAGAAATATGGGCTGGAGGATTGAATTCATGTTCGACTTCTTCGTTCTCAATAATTTCAATATCATCATCATTTTTTCCCTCATCTACTATATTCTTATTTCCTTCACAAATGCTCTCCAAGAACTGTGCTATTTGGTTGACCATAGAAACTTTTGATAAATTTGAGAATATGTTACTTTTGTCGCCATTAGTTAGGTATTTTACCATGCTAGAATAATCTGTTCTTCTCTCTTTAATTTTTTGATGAAGTTCCGTTAACAACTCTTCACTTAATAAAGATTTTTTTGAAGAAAGTTCTTCAAAAAGAAACTCTAGTGTGGTCTTCCACGCTCAATTTTACTGGATACAAAACTGAAATTACCATTGAGATTAAAATATATTAATTTTTTGTAAAATATAGTTCATGATGTTGTTCAAAATCATTTTTCAGATCGTCAATAAATGCTTTTTGGACGCAGTCTTTCAATTTAAAAAATCTTTCCTGCATATTATAAAGACTGCTCCATCTTGTTTTTGTGTCTAAAATTAATTTAATTTCTTTGCGAATTCCAATGACAAATAATGTTTAAAATATATTGAAAATTAATAATATTAATTTTTATTTTTCAATACTGAAATACCGATATTTTAATGATACAATACCGGTATTTCAGTATTGAATTTTAGAGGACAAATACCGGTTTCTGTAATACCGATATTGCGAGCCCTAATATAGGTTGTGTTCACTTGGTGCTGGTTATGCCCTGTTGTATTGAAGAAAAATTTTCCTAGCTTAAGATTTGAACCAGTGCTTGGGTCGTCGTTCACATCGTTATACATATTACATTTTTTCTACGTTTCTACCTGATTTTTATCCTATGGTTTTATAATGTTTACGGAAGCTTATTTTCAAAATGTTAGTATCAGTTTATTCACTTTATTTTTTTTTTATAATACTTTAAGATATGATTTGTGATATAGATAAAGTTTGTTTTGGTTGTTTTTCCTATAATTGCTAAAAAATAATATCTAATTTTATTAGTGTTATTGTATTCAGCGAAGGTATACTGAACTTCAGACTCTCATAAAAATATCAAAATAAATAATTTGATGATGTGTCATTAAGCCATATGACAATAGTCTGTATTGGATTTATGTGTTATTTAAATTAAATTAATTTCAAATAATTTTCAATCACAAGAAGACAATAAATAATATGAAAATATCTTTTTTACAGCCTTATGGAATAGTCTTATTGAATTTCAAGACATAATAAATTACTTAAAGCATATATTCCTTAATAACATTGGTTTACCAAACATTTTATATGTAGATAATAGAAACAGATGTGAAGCTTAAAAAATTACTACAAGTTGCTTGTCTTTAGTAATGATAATGCGTTAGCTGCTATATAGCATTAAACTGTCATATTCTAGCGTGTCCAGCTAGTTTATTTCATTTACTTTAAACACAGAGAAGAAGAATTCTACTCTCAAGTATTCACTCTACCAACCGTTGAAGATTACTTGGGATTTATATTCCTCGATAGCTTTGGTTTTCTATAAACTTGATTCTTATTGCATCTATGTAATTTTATTAACCATCCATTCTTTTAACAAATCAGATACGATCTAAGCCTTGAATCTTTTCTTTTTCAAAACCTTCCCGATGTTTCTGCGGTTGCCTGAGTTAGTGTTAAATTTTCACTAGTTACATAAGCATTTTAAAGCTAGATAAATTTTGACATTCGGTACACATATTTTGATTTTCAAAACTTTCTAATTGATAATAAAACATCAAATATCGCGATTAAAACTTTAAGTATGATTTCAGATTTAAGACATAAAATGATTTTGGACTAATATAATATGGTTTTATGTTACAACATCAAAAAATTTAATATTGTGAAATTTTAAAATATTTTTTTTTATATTAAAACTAAATAAGATACCTATCAATTTCCGATAACTAAAGTAGTATAAGTACCTAACGAATTAAAATTGAATTAAAAATACATTTAAAAAAAAAAAATAATAATGACAATGCAAAAACTTTACATTGTCTTTTAAATTATATATTAATGTAATAAGTAATAACAATTAAGTCTATTAAATCATTTTATTTTGTAATTCGGAATGGTTAGAAATGAGATCATTTCTATCAGTAAATTTCAAAATTTCAAAAGTTTAATTTTGAGAATTTTCTCTAAATGTCTATAAATAATTAATATTACATAATTATCACAAGCTTTTGATTTTCATTTATCTATGTTTTTTTTTTCATAAAACCAAAATAATTTGTTTTTGTAAACTTTTTTTTTTCTTTTTTATTTTTTGTTATTGATAGAAGAATAAAATTTTTTCTTTCGTTGTTTTTTTTTTTTATTCGAGTAAGTTGCGCATATATTTTTATTTTAATTAATCGCCAAAAGATATTACAGAGTATAGTATTGTAAATACAGGGCAAAATAAGCTTTTCTATTTTTTTGTTTTAATTTTCTTAATAATTATCATTAACATTAATTTACCATAGTTTAGTTTATTTTTGCTAATTGTACTTGGCAGATATTATTTTAAAATAGTTAAAAAAAATAATATTTAAATAAAAATTAAAATGTTGCTGGCAACATTTGTTTTTAGTTTATTTTTAAATTTTCAAAATGGTGTAAATAGTGAAAATATTTTAGCAATAATGACTGTTGCTTCACCTAGTCATTCACTATGGTAAAGAAATTAATAAAAAACAAAATGTTTTTGATAATTAAAAATTCTAAAATTTAATAATGTTATAGGAATACAGTATTAATAAATGAATTAGCTTCAAAAGGTCATAACTTAACAGTTCTAATAGCTGATTTACCAAGAAATTCAAATGATTTTCATATAAATGTAAGATATATACATATGCCAGAAATTTATACTGCCATAGCACATGATTCTGATATTGGAGATTTCATTCAAATTAATGCATTTGAAATGATGATAGGTTATTGTACCTATTCATTGGACAATTGTGAAGGTTCATTAAAATCGAAAGAATTTTTAAAATTTATGGAACAATATAAAAATGAAAAATATGATTTAATATTATATGATTATACTATGGGACCATGTCTATTAGGATTAGTACACATATATGATTATCCACCTCTTATTAGTGTATCAGCATTTCCATATCCACCAGTAGCATATAAATTTATTGGTGGTCATTTTCATCCAAGTTATATTAGTTTTCATAGTGCAATGTTAGATCCACAAAATAATTTCATTGATAGAATGTTTAATCATGTTCTATTCATGGCTGAAGAGTTGTAAGTATATTTATTTATTAGTATTTTATTATTGTTTTTTTTTAGGATTTTGGTTACATTGACTATTGTTATCGTAGTCATGTGTGTTGTTTTGTTATGTCCATCTATGACAGTAATTTTTTTTACTTTTCTAAAGCTTTTTATGGCTGGTAATACCATATACATTTCTACCATACCAAGATACATCTGTTGTTAAAGATCTTTTAATATTTTCACAAAATATCATGTGATAATATATATTTATTTTTTGTAAAAGTGAAGATACAAATTATTATCAATTTGTATTCCATGTGACAACAAATGTACAGTTCCGGTTATTTTTTTTTTGTTTTCAAGTTTACGGAAATTGAAATATTGTGTTATTTATTTACATTTTCTTTTTCAATCAATTGTTCGCTTTAATTCAATTGTTTGCAGGTAGTGATATCAAGATTACCTTTAATTAGCTTATTATTTTTAAAAATAGAATATTAATATAAATTTGGCTTTGAGCGATTGTAAAATCTTTCTTTTATTACTCAAGCTTTACCAAAAAATTCCTTTACCTGGATTACAAATTTATATATTGTATTTCGTACCAATTACGATATTTATTTCTAGTTTAATCTTTAATTTTTTTTTTTTTTAAATGACATTAACTAATATATTTGAGAACTAGTATTTAGTATTTTATAGTTGTTACAATTAAATCTTATGTACAATAAATTTTGGCAGTTGGAATTTTACACGTTGTAAGAATTTTGCAGATTCAGATTCAATGGTATTTCGACTAGTAATAAAAAAACAAAAAACAGAAAGATATTTCACAGGAAGTAATAAATACAATAACAATTAGTGTTGTAACAATATTTAACACTAAAAAATGTAATACTAGAAACGCACAAATTTTTTAATATGAGTATTTGCAACAGAAATTAAATATATTAACAATATTTTTTTAATATTATATAATTTAATTATTAGATTAGGTGCTTCTAAACTTTTTCATAATTATTTTATTTTTGATCAACTTGAATTTTTTTTTGATAATAATTATTCACTTATTTCCTATCTTATCGTTAATTTTGCATTGTATGTATACAATAATGACATTTAAAAGTGTCTATATGTTCTGTGTCTATTTGTTTATAACCATGATTTTTACGTTTTTAATCTATGCATACATAACATACCTATACCAATATATAAGTTTACTTATATTCATTAAAGTTAGTTACTGACGTAGTGAGATTAAGAAAAATATTTGGAGAGATAAAAATAATTGAATATATTTTAGTTGTATTATTATTTTTTTTTTAATTAGTTTTAGTGGTTGTATTTTGAGTATTGAAAATTAAGTCAATAACAATAATGCACACAAAGAATTATTTTACAGAACTGAAATGCTATTAAATAACCCAAATATTAATTCAGTTGTAATTGCCGCTGAATGCATTGTTGTAGCTAAAGTTTAAATTAATTTCAAATACAAAACCTTTTTGTATACCTATATTTTATATACCCTTTACTATACCAACTTTCTATACTCTTAAACCTCTAGTTATCTTAAATATTATTGTTTTTATTTTGATTAAAATAATTAAATTATTTGTAGCTTTTTTTTGCAATATTATATTCTGTTTCTCTGTAATAAAGTGTATTGAAGCAAAGTTAGGATGAATACTAGTTTTCGGGATTAGTTTTGTTTCGAAAAATGTTCTTAACCTTACTGACAATGTAGAACATGACTTTGAAAGAATTTCATTTAAAATTATTGAAATCAAAAATATATAAAGAATCAATGTAGAGCAAACGGAGAGTTTAGGACTTAGTTAAATAAAGAAATCTAACAATATTAGTGTTTGAAATATCTAAAATTTAATTTAATAAAAGTTGAATTTTTAAATAACAGTATTTTTATGTAGCGGGATTATGATTAAAGTGTTTTTTTGCAGAGATATCTTGCTTCGTACCAAAAATTAACCCATATATTAGTTTGAATATTAAATTTTTATATACATAAATATAATTAAATTGGAAGATAGTGTTTTATGGTAGATAAGCACCATTGATTTTTCAAGCACTAACGTTATTGTACGCGACCATAAAATAGGTTTGAAAAATATTATTATAATAGATTCTATCACCATCATCACATCATCACTGTCCTATATGTGGGGCATAGGACGGAAATAGATTCTATAATAATTTGAAATTTTATTTGAAAATTTGATTTTCATAATGTAAAAGCAATTTACTTTTATAATTTTAAAGCATTCAATTTAAAATTTCAAAGCTTTTTTTGAAAAAATTTGATTTATATAAACAACATATAAATTAATGTTTTTAAATCTTTCGAAAACAAATACATACTTACCTACTAAAAACAAAATATTTTAAATTGATAAATGTAGGTATGAAGCTATTTTAAAATAAATCAGAGTGGGATGAAATTTTAAAATACCTAATCTTCCTGACTTTGTAAATAATCAAAAACTTATTTTTTTTTTCAGTGGGTATTTAAGATAAATGAATTTTAAAATATAAATGTATAAAAATTTAATTTTTGATATATGTTTCAGTCAAATTGAAATTAATTCTGTATGTTTATGTTCTGTATGAGTAATCATGTAAAAAAAAAATGATAAACATAAAAAGAAATGCGTGATGATGATTTAAAAAATGGATCAGAACGAATTTATTAAACTCGTAAATATGTAACTAAAGTGACAACTAAAATGTGCCAAATTTTACATTTTTGACATTCCAAAAAATAACTACATAGATAAGAATACTTTTAGTAATGAATTAAAAATTCAGAGTAACAAAAGTAAAAGTGTACACATAATACAGATAATTTTATATTTTGACATTTAAAATAAGAGATCTATATTATAATGTAATTAATTTAATTCATAATATCAAATATAAGGTGTTTTAAAGTTTCCTTATGAACTCGTAATTATTAGTGAATTAAACAAAAAATGTAAAAAAAAAAACAATAATGTAGTATTTCAGTTGTGTATAGATACTGTATATAGATGAAATAAAACTCAAATGTAAACGTAAAAGTATATTAATGTCAAAAAAAAAATAATGTCATAATTTCATAATTTATTAATTTGATTAATACGAAGAATAACAAAAATTTGCTGATTATTCTCAAACGGTTAAAGCTCTTGGCATCATAGTGGTACATGTCGAAAATGGCAAAGGATTGACTTAATCTGTTAATATTCAAAATACTATGTCAGTTCCTGGTGTACGAGCTATTGGGAGCTATTGGGAAATGAAGTTCATCTACCAAATAAACAACATGTGGTAAAAATATTTACCAGCCAAGAAAATAGATAAATTTAAGTTTATTAGAAAAAATATTCCAGTCAAGAAAATCTTGTACCCAAAAGTACAAGACGTCGGGGCAGATCAAACGTTCATTGGAGAAACAAAGAATCGACGGAATTAAAATAATTTCGTGTCTTCAAGTCGATAGGATCCGTCAAATTTTATAACGAACAGAATAACTTCCGGTTACGGTTACTTAAAAATAATTCAAATAAAAAACCACCAACAAATATAGCAAGAATGCACCTAAATGCAGTAGAAGAAGAGGATTACCCAAAAATACTAGCCATTGAACTATAATTGACTAGGTAAATACACTGTAGTTTCAGCATAATATCAAATAATATTATGTATAATTGTTTGGTCAGCATTCCTAATTAATTAACACTTACATACGACGTGATTCGATTGGAATGCACGCCGTATATTGTGTTGACATTGCAGCCTCATGCTATTTCACATATAATAACATATACGATAGAATTGATATTGTAAGTTTATATTAAGACAGAATTAAGTGAACATTATAATCAACATCCTGCTAAACATCCTATCGATAAATAAAGAAACAATAAACTAAAACTATTATGTGTTTTAATTTAAGACCAAAAATGGTAATGGTGATTTCGCACTGTGCTTTTAAGTTTGCGGATTTTTTGTTTTGGTTAAGCACAATTATATTACGAAGGAAATATTAACAAAAATTGCAATATATTGAAGTAATTGGGGCCAAGAAAGCTAAATTTAAATAATTTATTTTTCCACTACATTTGAACATAGCTACCAACTTGTAAAAAATCATACTTTAAGGGTGGGTTTTCTACATTTTATTTTGTTTAATTAAATATATTGTTTTTATTTTTGTTTCCGTTACAATTTAATTGAAATTATTATTTGACTATTACTATACGTTTGGTAATTGTTTGATATCAGCATATTATTTCTAAAAAAATTTTTATTTACTAAATTCTGTACAAGGTAAAAGACTTCATTTGAGATATTTTGAATAAATAAATAAAAAATAAAATATAGACATTCAAATCATTCATTTAACTACCTTAACTAATTTACACTATTCACTTGCGATTTAATAAACTGATTTTATGTTAATTTTGTTTTTTTTTTTACAGATCTAGATATTATTTTATGACACCCAAAATGGATGAAATGGTACGAAAAGTTTTTCCCAAAGATATGCCATACTTAGGTGATTTAGAAAAACTTTCAACAATTGCATTAATTGGTTCGCATCCAGCAATATCACAAGCCCAACCACTACCACAAAATATTATTGAAATTGGTGGTCTTAATTTAATTGATCCAAAACCATTACCAAAAAATATAGAAGATTTTATTAATGAGTCATTAAAAGGTGCTGTATTGTTTTCATTAGGAACAAATATGCAACCAAAAAATATTGGTGCAGAAAAGGCTGAAAAACTTTTGAATGCAATGGAAAATCTCCCGGAATATAATTTTATGTGGAAATTTGATATTAATTTTATAAAGAGAAAACTTCCAAAAAATGTTTTAATTCAAAATTTCTTTCCACAACGTGATATTTTGGGTGATTTAAAACAAAAAAAAAAAAACAAAAACAAAACAATATTTTTTTCATTATTTTAATTTCATTTTTTTAGCCAATCCAAAAGTTAAATGTTTTGTAACTCATGCGGGTGGTTTGAGTACTCAAGAATCAATTTGGTATGCTGTTCCAATGGTAACAATACCATTATTTGCTGATCAAATTAGAGTAAATATTAATTTTTTTTTTTTTAATTTTCATATTTAATAAATTTTCTAATTATGATCTCTTGATTTTAGAATAGTAAAATGGCAGTCGTTCAAGAGTTTGCAGTTGAACTTGAATTTTCAAAATTGAATGAGAAAAGTTTCTACAATGCATTAAGTAGTGTTCTTAATGATTTGAAATATTCTAAGAATATTAAATTACAATCAAAAAGATTTAGAGATAGACCAATGAAACCACTAGATACAGCAGTATGGTGGATTGAATATATTTTAAGACATCCAAATCCAGATCATTTAAGAGTACCAACCTTAGAGATGGGATTTATTGCTGCAAATTCATATGATTTTATTTTAATAGTTTTAATAATCTTTGCGATAATTATCTATATCAATGTAAAAATTATTCAATGTCTTTGTTGTCAGACATCCAAAAATGTTGAAGGAGCTAAATTGAAAAAACATTAATTTAATTTTTTTTTTTTTCAAAAATAATTTAATTTTTAATTTAATTTTTGATATTTTAGTTAAAAAGAATTTTTTTAAACGATTTTATAAGCAGCTGAGTGTATATACATAAGTTAATATATTTCAGAATATTATACTATAAAATGCTTGTAGTTTTTTTTATGAGTTTTGAATATATTTCTGACAGATAGGCGTATGTCATAATAAAAAAAATAAATTGGTAAGATTGGTTCAATTCTACTAGCTGGATTTTTGGGGAAGTTCTATTAGTCAAAATCAAGAGATCTTAAAGATTCTAACCCATAGCCTCGATATTCATTCATTCATTTATACTGTATGTATTCGATATACAATGAGACGATTAGTCTCTAAAATTTGTTTAATCTAAATAGAATATGCTAACAATACTTAGGCTAATAAAATTCAAAAATAAAAGCAAAACAAACTGAAATTACAAATTATAATAAAACTACAATTAAAATGAAAAACTAAATACTTAACTATGAGGATGAAATTCAACATGTCAAAACAATTTACAAATAGTTTCAATATCTACAAACTCTTCAAAAATACTCGAATCATAGTGTACTAAATGATCGTTGGATCACGCCTTATAGCAATGGGAAGGGAATTTCACAAGAATATTATTTTAACAAAAAACGACAGATATCTTAATCTACTTTGACGACATGAATATTTATTGAGAGGGATCTCGATGATCTACCAAAATCGAGCTTGTTGTTAATATGAGAAGGAAGCCCAGTATACATTTAAAATTTAAATAATTATTGAATGTACAGTCTAGTATACACTTAGACACATCATATCTGATCCTATCATATCTGTGGCGATTTCTGACATACTTGGTACATAAATTGAAAATAATATTAAGTTTAGCAACATCGTTAGCACTCATCGAAAAGTAAACTACATCGCAATACAAAAAATATGGTAAGATGAAAGACTGAACTAACTTGCACTCACTTCTTAATGAAATAAGAGTAGACAACTTCCAAAGTTTTTGTAATATAGGATACACTCGATTTGCTATTCATGTAATGTAATCGGACCAACCTAATGTTTTGAACACCCAAATATTTTAGGATGATCAACAAATGGAATATTTTTATTATTCAGCAAGGGAAATTATAGGCTAAATCTTTAGAATACCTATATCACAATATCCTGTGAGTTAGCGAGATTCAGCATGATTTGATTAGCTACAACCAATTGAGAAACATTTTCCAGCTCAACATGCATTTTGTCTGTATAATTTGTGAGCTGAAATGGGGCTGAAATGGGGCAACTAATATCAATCTGTGCATCAGCAGCATAAATACGATAATGAGCTTCAGTTAAGCAGCTTGGAATATCATTGATAAATACACTGAATAGTACGTGCCCGAATATGGAGCCTTAGGGGACACTTTTAAGCTGATCATCAGAAGTAGATTCACTGAGATGCGATTAAGAAGATAGTTTTTGATAATAGTAAATGAAATCCAAATACAGTAACAGCTTGCTACATAATATGTACTGATTGACAGAGTCAGAAAAATGCAATAGCTACAGAATGGTAAGATTTTTTATCAACTGTGTCAACAACCCATAACTCCAGGTAAAGTAGTTTTTGTACTGTGATTCTTCCTGAATCAAGACTGAAATTCAAAGAATAGGTCAATATACCCAGAAGCTTGATTATGTACAAGAAATTCAAATGCCTTAGAAAGGTCACTAAGAAGACTAACAGGCGTGAGATCAGAGATTTCAGAATTAGGTTTCTTAGGTACAGGGATAATTTTAACCAATTTCCATACTTTTGGATCAAGTTCAACGAAGTTAAAACAGAATTGAAGATATGGTTTATATATGGTGGGATAACAAGCAGTAGTGGTTTAATAAATTTTAGGGGAATAAGATCAGGCATTTGATTTAATGTGGTGAATTAAAAGCAAAATTCCCGTCATTAAGTTGACGAGGAAAGTTATTATTATGAGCAGTTATGTTGCCTACAGGTAAAGTAACTAGAAATTTTTACTCATTAACATCAAAATCTCCAATATTATCACTAACCAAAATTTATTTGACCGGAGATTGGGGCTTAAAAGTTAAACAAATAAATTTCTTTCAAAATGTATATCCTACACGAGTCTGCCGAGTAAAGAGAGACATTTTATTTCTAAGGATGGTCAATGTTTTACAACATTCAGGAGTTATATTGATCTACCACTCTTGAAATGATTGATCCCTTAATAATCTTACTTTGTTAATATATCCAATCAATTGTTAATGCATCTTGCTATATGCGCATAGTGACGGAATAATGTTGTAGTAACGGTTGAATTTAAATCATTCAATTGCAGTTTTGATTTTTGTGAATAATTAAAGGGGACTAAAGCGTTTTAAATTACTGGTTTTTATAATAAGATTTATTTGAATTACCAGCAATTAAATTAAATTTTAAATCTGTAGATTCTTAAGACAATATGCCAATTGAACTCTTCAACATTATACTTAATATCTTTGTTGTATAACAATAGTTAAGATTGTTCTATAAATCAAAAATACAAAAAAAAGTTGGTATGACTTCCGATGTCTGCATTAATTGCAATGCGATGTATGGAATAGGTAGGTGCTTATTAAATTTTATTTTTTATGAAAATTTGCACAAATTTCTTTTTTATTCACCACTTAAAATTTTTCGAAAAATCGTGAAATGGAAACTTTTATTTATACTGGTGTAAATATAAATTGTTAATAGGTGAACAAAATGAAAATTCTTTTGTTTTTGTATAAAGAAAATTATTTACAAATAATCCTAAGAAAATGTTTTTGTTCCTTTTTTTTTATTTTATTTACCTGAATTGGTGTAGATTAATTCTTTTTTTTTTAAATATTGATTTATTGATAAAGGTTCTTCGTTATTTTCAACTTGACCAAATAATGTTTTGATTTTGAGTAAGGATAATAATTTTAAAATTGAAAAATTCCATTTAAAAAAAAAAAATCATCAGTGGTTTTCCTGTAAATAGAATAATAGGAATTTATTTTACTTTTATTTAATTTCACAACACAACGATTTTAGTCTTTATTTAAAATATATTTTATTGTTCCAATTTTGATTATGAGTTTTGAAACTATTTTTAAAAAAACTGATTTTGAAAGTTTTCAATTTATTTTTGAAGAGTATAATAATCAATACTTGATTCTTCTACTCAATTACATGAACCTGATTTAATTCAAATATTTTAATCTGTATTCGTAAAAATCAAGTTAAATATTTTTACTCAAAAATGGTATTTTTAGGTCCTGTTAGATTATTAGAGATGAAAGCTTGCAACATTTTTGTCTAAAATTTATCATTATTAAAAACCATCATTGTTAAAACCCGACACCGTTAATGTTGTTAATAGTTGTAATGTTGAAAAAATTAAATGAAAAATAACTACAAAATAAGAAAGAAAAACATTTAGCTAATACGTATATTATTATACACAGTCTACTTTTAACAGTCAAAATACTTAAGGTCAAAAAAGATAGAAATAGAATTGACTACACAAAACATTCTAGTAATTGGCTCAAATCTGCCATATTCTGTAGGGTGAAATAAAATGTGGAACTTCCTGACGGTCTTTAAATAATTCCAATTGGTCCTTTCAACCAGAAATTTTGAGCATGGGATAGCGTTTTGGCCGCGAATATCTGGTGTACAAAATAGACGTCTGCAATTATTCAACGATCAGATAAAGACTGTAAGTCAATAAGTTTATGATGGTAGTAATAATTTCTACCTTATCTATTCTTCAGTGAATTATTCCACAATAAAAATCTAAATGTTTAACGTACAAATTTATGCTAAACATATTCAACTGATTAATATTAGTCAATTTATGAATACTCCGCTGGATATTCAAAGGTGTTGTGGAAAAAGAGAGTATTTATAAGAACATATTTTTTAGCGTTAATTTGTTAATGATAATATATAGCTAATAATTTCCTTTTAATTTCACTAAAAATGCTTATTCTATACAGATACGCGTAATTGGTCTTCTTCAGTGTTTTGCACTCGACTGAGAAATGAACTCGATTAATGGACAAATTTGACCGATTAATGGACTGTTTTGAAATCTAGTTTGTGGTTTACTTTAATATGACATAGCACACGGTTGATTAATTATATTGTTGTAATTCGTAATGTACGAAAAGGGCGATTCCATGTCCTGCGCCAACTATAGAGGAATATCTCTATTAAACGTTGCGTATAAGATCCTTTCCAATATTCTGTGCGAAGGATTGAAGCCCCATTGTAACGCTGTGGAAACTATCAGTGCGGCTTCCGTCCTGGTAAATCAACCACCGACCAGGTGTTCGCATTAAGGCAGATCCTGGAGAAGGCCCTCGAATTTCAAATCGATACGCACCATCTTTTTATCGATTTTAAATCTGCCTATGACAGCATACATCGATCAGTGCTTTACGAATCAATGTCGGAATTTAGTTTCCCAGCCAAGCTTATCCGTTTGTCAAAAATGACCCTGGAAAACAACCGATGTGCTGTGGTGATTGGGAGGCACATTTCTGATTCATTTCGAACGTGCTCCGGATTTCGACAAGGCGATGCACTGTCATGTAATTTCTTTAATCTGGTGTTGGAGCATATAGTGCGACGTTCCGGTGTGAACACACAGGGCACTATATTTTACAAATCGGTGCAGCTCCTGGGTTTCGCTGATGACGTCGATATTATCGGAACATCACGACGAGCAGTCATCGAAGCCTTTACACAGATTGAAGAGGAAGCAGGTAAAGCGGGTCTTCTCATAAATGAGAATAAAATAAAATATATGCTGTCGACAAATAAAATGTCCTTACAACATCATATAGGACACAACATCACTGACGGCTCATATAATTTTGAGGTAGTTCAGGAGTTTATCTACCTTGGAACCAACATCAACTCCATCAATAACATCGATGTTGAAGTAGGGCGAAGAATTACCCTTGCAAACCGTTGCTACTTCGGTTTGTCGAAACAACTGGGTTCAAAGCTCCTATCCCAAAATACCAAGGCACAATTATACAAAACGCTCATCCTTCGGGTGCTGCTATATGGTTCTAAATCGTGGACATTACCAAAAGCAAGCGAGCATGCACTTGGTATCTTTGAGAGAAAAATTCTTCGTCGCATTTATGGTCCTGTGTCTGACGAAGGGGTTTGGAGAAGAAGATACAATGCCAAACTATACCAGCTGTACAACGACATGGACCTAGCTAAAAAAAGTCAGAATAAGACGGCTTCATTGGCTAGGCCATGTAGAGCGTATGGATGAAAATGCTCCGGCTAGGAAACTCTTCGAATCCAAACCCCAGGGAACGCGTCGTCGAGGGAGGCCACACCTTCGTTGGAGAGATGAAGTATCGGCAGATATGAAAAAACTTCAAATCACCAACTGGAGAGATTCCGCTCGGGACCGAAATCAGTGGAGGACAATTTTGCGCCAGGCCCAGGACCTTCAAGGTCTGTAGCGCCCAGCAAGTAAGTAAGTAAGTAATTCGTAATGTATAAGCATTTAAGGACTAGCGTTGTAGTAACCACCTTTTCATTTTATCTCTCTTCTCCTTAATGAAATTTTAATATGTAAATAAGTAGTATATACAACAGAAATGCGCATACGGTTGAAAAAAATTTTCATCAGATGGTTTTATTATTCCCCAAATACATTTTGCATATGTGAGTTCTTATTAAAATAAAAACTAAAAACAAACAAATCAGTTATTATTATTATTATTAATTACTTACTACGAATCTATATGTATGGGTCGCAACGAAACAGTAATATGTCGAAACGAAACAGTATATGAGCAGTATTTATGTTTCCTAAATAAAACTTACTAACCTACACACTCTTTATGAAAACATGAGTTGTTTCTGCTTTATTGTGAGAAGTCTATGTCAGTACGTAAATTGCTGTTATTTTAAAAACTTTGCATTTGGTGTTAACTAGAATTATAATTACTCAACAGGGGCCTCTAGTATTACTTTAAATAATAAACACAATGTTTAACGTTATAGTGAATGCTAAGGAAGGGGAGGGTTTCTATTGATGGTTATATTATGCTTGTCTGTAAATTCAAACATGACGAATATTCATTGTCTTGATGGCCTTTATTCAGAAAGTCAATCATTCTTGGTTTTCTATATTTCGAGGTTTTCAGCTGAGGTTAGTTTTCTCAATATACCGACGTAATTTACTATAACTATCTCTTCTTTGGAAATATTATGATTCTCTGGGATAAGTGTTCTACTACTACAACCTACTTTGGGTTACATTTCCATATTTGCACTATATAAATTTTGTTCTGATCTTGCATATTCCCGATTTGACCATTTGATCGATTCGGTCCAGTAGTTGAGTTATTAGTAGGAAAGAGTGATTTTATATAGTTGATTTATATAGCTTTTACTCAAATCTCTGAGATCAAAATCTATACTTATAAAAGGCAAATTTTGGATATTTGTTTGTTTGTTCGCTATACACCCACAATTTTAAAGATAGCATTCAGAAATTTTGCACACTTATTCATATACAAAAAAGAAAGCGGACGCAATTGAAAAATTTCGTTACAGACATGAAATTTTTTACGAAGGTCACTCTATCAAAAATAAACAAACAAATATTTTCCAGTTTGTCAAAATCCGGGGTATTTACCATAAAGCTCCTAGCGCTCATAAAAAATATTTTTAAAAACAAAGGTGCTACAGATCTGAAAATTTACATTTAGGCACTTTTTCAAAAATAAAGAAATACGACTGTTACCGATTTCAAAAATTTGAACCGGTTTGGGTCGGTATCATACAACATCTAGCGCCTATCAAGAATATTTTGAAAACCATAAGTGTTACAGATCTAAAAATTTACTAGGTACATTTCAAAAATAAAAAAAGACGATTGTTATCGATTTCGAATAATACATTTCGATTTAATACAGCTTCGTGAAAGAAAGATTTCAGAAGGCTAAAATATCAAAACTGAAATGGAAACTATCAGTACAACAATACAAGATTTGGCATGGTTATATAAAATGGCTATGTAAATTAACTTAAAGAAATTCTTTTTTTTTTAATCAGAAGCTATTTCAGAGTTCATGTATTTACAAAAAAAAAAATACCCATCGAGTTTCTTTATTCGTTGGATTTGACAAGGTTTCCCACCTCACTAATTGGAATTCAAATTATAGAAGCTCCAATAGTTCTTATACGAATAATAATAATAAGAACTTTGTATTCTCATTTCATTAAAGCATTAATTTAAGCGGATTGTTCCGAGAATACCGATAATATCATTAGAAATAGCATTTGAACTTTCACGCTTACGGTTTCCAGTGAAATTACGTTTTGCTATTTTCATTAACAAATCGCAGTACAAAACTCTAAAACTTTTTGGTCTGCTACTAAATGAAGATTTTTTCTCTCATGAACAACTCAATATGTTAGATGTTCAAGGCTACGAACACTTTAGGAACGTTTTTGTTTATACTGCACCAGGAAAAACCCAAAATATTGTAGTATTGTCGATTTTGTTATCGTAGTGAAATAAAATATATTAGAATATTTTTGATAATCCATTTTTTTTTTAATTCGGTCAAATTCGGTTCAAGCAAGCTTTACTGAAGTAAATTTTGTACATTTTGTGTTAGACCCGGGCAATAACGGGTAACTTTGTTAGTATCTTATAAAGTTATTTAATAGTTGTATTACCGATTAGTATCAATCCGGTTCATTCTTAATTTGTTTGTAAAATAAAAATTTTTAAATTTAAATTTTAGAAATGTATTTAGCTATGTGGAAATAATTTTCTAAATATCTTGCAGTTAATAAGAGGATATATTTTTAAGAGATGAGGTAAATTACTAAAAGAGCTTACTGGTTTTAATAAAAAAATATTATATGAAAAGAAAGTAGTAATAGTAATAATAGTAGTAATATTCAGAAGTAGAAAAAACTTCGAAGTAAATTAAAAAAAAAATACACAGAAAGAAATTGTAAGAAGAGAAAGTTTTCTCCTTTCAACAAGGATAAAAGTCAACAAAAAAATATTAGAAATTTTTACAATTTTTTAAGGATCTTTAAGTTCATGTTAAGCCGTAATAGGAAAAGTTTAGAATTTATCCTTCAACATAAAAGGAAAGTTTTATTATTAAAGTGCACATCTTTATAAAAGTATATATTTTTTTCTCAATTTTTTTTCTGATTTTAATTTTCTTTATGATCAGATATTGTTGATTTTTTGTTTTTGTATTAAATCAAAAAACAAAAAGTTATAAGGCTGCGACTGCAAAACTAAAAATATTTATCAGCAATATAAAGGCGTTTTATTAATAAAGATTAGAATTAGAACCTTAACCATCATTTTTATTATTATTATTATTGTTATAGCTTTAAACTTAAACAAATATTTATATAGTATACTGGGTGTTTAGTTAAAATATACAGGGTTTTTTAAGTGTACCATGTTTTAAAATTAAAAATGGTACAGTATAGGTAGCCAAAAGTGAACAAATAGTTGATTACTAGTCTCATAACCCATCATAGATAACCAAAGCAAAATAAATACTAGAATTAATATTAAAATAAAACCTATATACAGTCGTCTCAAAAATTATTTGTGAATTGAACAATTTCGTGCTTAACCCAAACAAAATTGGCTGTAACTCACTAAATAACAAAAATAACTAAAGAAATGGTTTGATTAGGTGGCTTACAAAAAAAGCAAAAACAAAATCTCAAAAAAATTGTTTGTGCACGTGTTTATATTGCATGAACAAAATCTGAAAAAAATATATTTTTGAAAAATATTCAAGGCTTTGAAATTAAATTGGATCTATTTTATGATACATAATAAGAAGTATTTCCACATTTCGTTTCTATAACTTCCTGGAGTGTTCTAGGCATTGAATCATTTATTATGTTTAGGTATTTTCATTGATATGGTTATTTATACATTAGGTATTTTCATTTATAAAAATTTTAAGCCGCTATAACTCTCTTAATATTGCTCCTAGAGGGTCGAATTTTGCATCAAAATTTACTTTTTAAATTTTTTTTTTTTATAAAAACTTTAAACGCTCATAACTTTGTTAATGTTGCTCCTAGAAGGTCGAATTTTGCAGCAAAATTTACTTTCTAAAATTTTTTTTTTTTTATAAAAACTTTAAACGCTCATAACTTCGTTAATATTGCTCCTAGAGGGTTGAATTTTGCATCAAAATTTACTTTTTAAAATTTTTTTTTTTTTTTTTATAAAAACTTTAAACGCTCATAACTTTGTTAATATTGCTCCTAGAGGGTCGAATTTTGCATCAAAATTGACTTTAAATTTTTTTTTTTTTTATAAAAACTTTAAACGCTCATAACTTCGTTAATATTGCTCCTAGAGGGTTGAATTTTGCATCAAAATTTACTTTTTAAAATTTTTTTTTTTTTTTTATAAAAACTTTAAACGCTCACAACTTCGTTAATATTGCTCCTAGAGGGTCGAATTTTGCATCAAAATTTACTTTTTAAAATGTTTTTTTTTTTTTATAAAAACTTTAAACGCTCATAACTTCGTTAATATTGCTCCTAGAGGGTTGAATTTTGCATCAAAATTTACTTTTTAAAATTTTTTTTTTTTTTTATAAAAACTTTCAACGCTCATAACTTCGTTAATATTGCTCCTAGAGGGTCGAATTTTGCATCAAAATTTACTTTTTAAAATTTTTTTTATAAAAACTTTAAACGCTCATAACTTTGTTAATATTTCTCCTAGAGGGTCGAATTTGGCATCAAAATTTACTTTTTAAAATTCTTTTATAAAAACTTTAAACGCTCATAACTTTGTTAATATTGCTCCTAGAGGGTCCAATTTTTTTTTAAAATTACTTTTTAAAATTTTCGTTAATTCTTCGTTGATATTGCTCCTAGAGGGTCGAATTTTGCATCAAAATTTACTTTTTAAAATTTTTTTTTTTTTTATAAAAACTTTAAACGCTCATAACTTTGTTAATATTGCTCCTAGAGGGTGAAATTTTGCATCAAAATTTACTTTTTAAAAATTTTTTTTTTTTATACTTTAAACGCTCATAACTTCGTTAATATTGCTCCTAGAGGGTTGAATTTTGCATCAAAATAAATTTTTTTTTTTTTTTTATAAAAACTTTAAACGCTCATAACTTCGTTAATATTGCTCCTAGAGGGTCGAATTGTGCATCAAAATTTACTTTTTAAAATGTTTTTTTTTTTTTTATAAAAACTTTAAACGCTCATAACTTCGTTAATATTGCTCCTAGAGGGTCGAATTGTGCATCAAAATTTACTTTTGAAATTTTTTTTTTTTTTTGTAAAAATTTTAAACGCTCATAACTTTGTTAATATTGCTCCTAGAGGGTCGAATTTTGCATCAAAATTTACTTTTTAAAATTTTTTTTTTTTTTTATAAAAACTTTAAACGTTCATAACTTTGTTAATATTGCTCCTAGAGGGTTGAATTTTGCATCAAAATAAAATTTTTTTTTTTTTTTATAAAAACTTTAAACGTTCATAACTTCGTTAATATTGCTTCTAGAGGGTTGAACTTAGCATCAAAATTTACTTTTTAAAATTTTTTTTTTTTTTTTATAAAAACTTTAAACGCTCATAACTTTGTTAATATTGCTCCTAGAGGGTTGAATTTTGCATCAAAATTTACTTTTTAAAATTTTTTTTTTTTTTGTAAAAATTTTAAACGCTCATAACTTTGTTAATATTGCTCCTAGAGGGTCGAATTTTGCATCAAAATTTACTTTTTAAAATTTTCTTTCTTTTTTATAAAAACTTTAAACGCTCATAATTTCGTTAATATTGCTCCTAGAGGGTTGAATTTAGCATCAAAATTTACTTTTTAAAATTTTTTTTTTTTTTTATAAAAACTTTAAACGCTCATAACTTCGTTAATATTGCTCCTAGAGGGTCGAATTGTGCATCAAAATTTACTTTTTAAAATTTTCTTTCTTTTTTATAAAAACTTTAAACGCTCATAATTTCGTTAATATTGCTCCTAGAGGGTTAAATTTTGCATCAAAATTTACTTTTTAAAATTTTTTTTTTTTTTTTTATAAAAACTTTAAACGCTCATAACTTCGTTAATATTGCTCCTAGAGGGTCGAATTTTGCATTAAAATTTACTTTTTAAAATTTTTTTTTTTTTTATAAAAACTTTAAACGCTCATAACTTCGTTAATATTGCTCCTAGAGGGTTAAATTTTTCATCAAAATTTACTTTTTAAAATTTTTTTTTTTTTTTTATAAAAACTTTAAACGCTCATAATTTTGTTAATATTGCTCCTAGAGGGTTAAATTTTGCATCAAAATTTACTTTTTAAATTTTTTTTTTTTTTTTTTAAAAACTTTAAACGCTCATAACTTCGTTAATATTGCTCCTAGAGGGTCGAATTTTGCATTAAAATTTACTTTTTAAAATTTTTTTTTTTTATAAAAACTTTAAACGCTCATAACTTTGTTAATATTGCTCCTAGAGGGTTGAATTTTGCATCAAAATAAAATTTTTTTTTTTTTTTATAAAAACTTTAAACGCTCATAACTTCGTTAATATTGCTCCTAGAGGGTCGAATTGTGCATCAAAATTTACTTTTTAAAATTTTTTTTTTTTTTTTATAAAAACTTTAAACGCTCATAACTTCGTTAATATTGCTCCTAGAGGGTCGAATTGTGCATCAAAATTTACTTTTTAAATTTTTTTTTTTTTTTGTAAAAATTTTAAACGCTCATAACTTTGTTAATATTGCTCCTAGAGGGTCGAATTTTGCATCAAAATTTACTTTTTAAAATTTTTTTTTTTTTTTATAAAAACTTTAAACGTTCATAACTTTGTTAATATTGCTCCTAGAGGGTTGAATTTTGCATCAAAATAAAATTTTTTTTTTTTTTATAAAAACTTTAAACGTTCATAACTTTGTTAATATTGCTTCTAGAGGGTTGAACTTAGCATCAAAATTTACTTTTTAAAATTTTTTTTTTTTTTTTTATAAAAACTTTAAACGCTCATAACTTTGTTAATATTGCTCCTAGAGGGTTGAATTTTGCATCAAAATTTACTTTTTAAAATTTTTTTTTTTTTTGTAAAAATTTTAAACGCTCATAACTTTGTTAATATTGCTCCTAGAGGGTCGAATTTTGCATCAAAATTTACTTTTTAAAATTTTCTTTCTTTTTTATAAAAACTTTAAACGCTCATAATTTCGTTAATATTGCTCCTAGAGGGTTAAATTTTGCATCAAAATTTACTTTTTAAAATTTTTTTTTTTTTTTATAAAAACTTTAAACGCTCATAACTTCGTTAATATTGCTCCTAGAGGGTTGAATTTAGCATCAAAATTTACTATTTAAAATTTTTTTTTTTTTTTTATAAAAACTTTAAACGCTCATAACTTTGTTAATATTGCTCCTAGAGGGTTGAATTTTGCATCAAAATAAAATTTTTTTTTTTTTTTATAAAAACTTTAAACGCTCATAACTTCGTTAATATTGCTCCTAGAGGGTCGAATTGTGCATCAAAATTTACTTTTTAAAATTTTTTTTTTTTTTTTATAAAAACTTTAAACGCTCATAACTTCGTTAATATTGCTCCTAGAGGGTCGAATTGTGCATCAAAATTTACTTTTTAAATTTTTTTTTTTTTTTGTAAAAATTTTAAACGCTCATAACTTTGTTAATATTGCTCCTAGAGGGTCGAATTTTGCATCAAAATTTACTTTTTAAAATTTTTTTTTTTTTTTATAAAAACTTTAAACGTTCATAACTTTGTTAATATTGCTCCTAGAGGGTTGAATTTTGCATCAAAATAAAATTTTTTTTTTTTTTATAAAAACTTTAAACGTTCATAACTTTGTTAATATTGCTTCTAGAGGGTTGAACTTAGCATCAAAATTTACTTTTTAAAATTTTTTTTTTTTTTTTTATAAAAACTTTAAACGCTCATAACTTTGTTAATATTGCTCCTAGAGGGTTGAATTTTGCATCAAAATTTACTTTTTAAAATTTTTTTTTTTTTTGTAAAAATTTTAAACGCTCATAACTTTGTTAATATTGCTCCTAGAGGGTCGAATTTTGCATCAAAATTTACTTTTTAAAATTTTCTTTCTTTTTTATAAAAACTTTAAACGCTCATAATTTCGTTAATATTGCTCCTAGAGGGTTAAATTTTGCATCAAAATTTACTTTTTAAAATTTTTTTTTTTTTTTATAAAAACTTTAAACGCTCATAACTTCGTTAATATTGCTCCTAGAGGGTTGAATTTTGCATCAAAATTTACTATTTAAAATTTTTTTTTTTTTTTTATAAAAACTTTAAACGCTCATAACTTCGTTAATATTGCTCCTAGAGGGTTGAATTTAGCATCAAAATTTACTTTTTAAAATTTTTTTTTTTTTTTATAAAAACTTTAAACGCTCATAACTTCGTTAATATTGCTCCTAGAGGGTTGAATTTAGCATCAAAATTTACTTTTTAAAATTTTTTTTTTTTTTTTTATAAAAACTTTAAACGCTCATAACTTCGTTAATATTGCTCCTAGAGGGTTGAATTTAGCATCAAAATTTACTTTTTAAAATTTTTTTTTTTTTTGTAAAAATTTTAAACGCTCATAACTTTGTTAATATTGCTCCTAGAGGGTCGAATTTTGCATCAAAATTTACTTTTTAAAATTTTCTTTTTTTTTTATAAAAACTTTAAACGCTCATAACTTCGTTAATATTGCTCCTAGAAGGTTAAATTTTGCATCAAAATTTACTTTTTAAAATTTTTTTTTTTTTTTTATAAAAACTTTAAACGCTCATAACTTCGTTAATATTGCTCCTAGAGGGTTGAATTTTGCATCAAAATTTACTATTTAAAATTTTTTTTTTTTTTTTATAAAAACTTTAAACGCTCATAACTTCGTTAATATTGCTCCTAGAGGGTTGAATTTAGCATCAAAATTTACTTTTTAAAATTTTTTTTTTTTTTTATAAAAACTTTAAACGCTCATAACTTCGTTAATATTGCTCCTAGAGGGTTGAATTTTGCATCAAAATTTACTATTTAAAATTTTTTTTTTTTTTTTATAAAAACTTTAAACGCTCATAACTTCGTTAATATTGCTCCTAGAGGGTTGAATTTAGCATCAAAATTTACTTTTTAAAATTTTTTTTTTTTTTTATAAAAACTTTAAACGCTCATAACTTCATTAATATTGCTCCTAGAGGGTCGAATTTTGCATCAAAATTTACTTTTTAAAATTTTCTTTCTTTTTTATAAAAACTTTAAACGCTCATAATTTCGTTAATATTGCTCCTAGAGGGTTAAATTTTGCATCAAAATTTACTTTTTAAAATTTTTTTTTTTTTTTATAAAAACTTTAAACGCTCATAACTTCGTTAATATTGCTCCTAGAGGGTTGAATTTTGCATCAAAATTTACTATTTAAAATTTTTTTTTTTTTTTTATAAAAACTTTAAACGCTCATAACTTCGTTAATATTGCTCCTAGAGGGTTGAATTTAGCATCAAAATTTACTTTTTAAAATTTTTTTTTTTTTTTATAAAAACTTTAAACGCTCATAACTTCGTTAATATTGCTCCTAGAGGGTTGAATTTAGCATCAAAATTTACTTTTTAAAATTTTTTTTTTTTTTTTTATAAAAACTTTAAACGCTCATAACTTCGTTAATATTGCTCCTAGAGGGTTGAATTTAGCATCAAAATTTACTTTTTAAAATTTTTTTTTTTTTTGTAAAAATTTTAAACGCTCATAACTTTGTTAATATTGCTCCTAGAGGGTCGAATTTTGCATCAAAATTTACTTTTTAAAATTTTCTTTCTTTTTTATAAAAACTTTAAACGCTCATAATTTCGTTAATATTGCTCCTAGAGGGTTAAATTTTGCATCAAAATTTACTTTTTAAAATTTTTTTTTTTTTTTATAAAAACTTTAAACGCTCATAACTTCGTTAATATTGCTCCTAGAGGGTTGAATTTTGCATCAAAGTTTACTATTTAAAATTTTTTTTTTTTTTTTATAAAAACTTTAAACGCTCATAACTTCGTTAATATTGCTCCTAGAGGGTTGAATTTAGCATCAAAATTTACTTTTTAAAATTTTTTTTTTTTTTTATATAAACTTTAAACGCTCATAACTTCGTTAATATTGCTCCTAGAGGGTTGAATTTAGCATCAAAATTTACTTTTTAAAATTTTTTTTTTTTTTTTTATAAAAACTTTAAACGCTCATAACTTCGTTAATATTGCTCCTAGAGGGTTGAATTTAGCATCAAAATTTACTTTTTAAAATTTTTTTTTTTTTTGTAAAAATTTTAAACGCTCATAACTTTGTTAATATTGCTCCTAGAGGGTCGAATTTTGCATCAAAATTTACTTTTTAAAATTTTCTTTCTTTTTTATAAAAACTTTAAACGCTCATAATTTCGTTAATATTGCTCCTAGAGGGTTAAATTTTGCATCAAAATTTACTTTTTAAAATTTTTTTTTTTTTTTATAAAAACTTTAAACGCTCATAACTTCGTTAATATTGCTCCTAGAGGGTTGAATTTAGCATCAAAATTTACTTTTTAAAATTTTTTTTTTTTTTGTAAAAATTTTAAACGCTCATAACTTTGTTAATATTGCTCCTAGAGGGTCGAATTTTGCATCAAAATTTACTTTTTAAAATTTTCTTTTTTTTTTATAAAAACTTTAAACGCTCATAACTTCGTTAATATTGCTCCTAGAGGGTTGAATTTTGCATCAAAATTTACTATTTAAAATTTTTTTTTTTTTTTTATAAAAACTTTAAACGCTCATAACTTCGTTAATATTGCTCCTAGAGGGTTGAATTTAGCATCAAAATTTACTTTTTAAAATTTTTTTTTTTTTTTATAAAAACTTTAAACGCTCATAACTTCGTTAATATTGCTCCTAGAGGGTTGAATTTTGCATCAAAATTTACTATTTAAAATTTTTTTTTTTTTTTTATAAAAACTTTAAACGCTCATAACTTCGTTAATATTGCTCCTAGAGGGTTGAATTTAGCATCAAAATTTACTTTTTAAAATTTTTTTTTTTTTTTATAAAAACTTTAAACGCTCATAACTTCGTTAATATTGCTCCTAGAGGGTCGAATTTTGCATCAAAATTTACTTTTTAAAATTTTCTTTCTTTTTTATAAAAACTTTAAACGCTCATAATTTCGTTAATATTGCTCCTAGAGGGTTAAATTTTGCATCAAAATTTACTTTTTAAAATTTTTTTTTTTTTTTATAAAAACTTTAAACGCTCATAACTTCGTTAATATTGCTCCTAGAGGGTTGAATTTTGCATCAAAATTTACTATTTAAAATTTTTTTTTTTTTTTTATAAAAACTTTAAACGCTCATAACTTCGTTAATATTGCTCCTAGAGGGTTGAATTTAGCATCAAAATTTACTTTTTAAAATTTTTTTTTTTTTTTATAAAAACTTTAAACGCTCATAACTTCGTTAATATTGCTCCTAGAGGGTCGAATTTTGCATCAAAATTTACTTTTTAAAATTTTTTTTTTTTTTGTAAAAATTTTAAACGCTCATAACTTTGTTAATATTGCTCCTAGAGGGTCGAATTTTGCATCAAAATTTACTTTTTAAAATTTTCTTTTTTTTTTATAAAAACTTTAAACGCTCATAACTTCGTTAATATTGCTCCTAGAGGGTTGAATTTAGCATCAAAATTTACTTTTTAAAATTTTTTTTTTTTTTGTAAAAATTTTAAACGCTCATAACTTTGTTAATATTGCTCCTAGAGGGTCGAATTTTGCATCAAAATTTACTTTTTAAAATTTTCTTTTTTTTTTATAAAAACTTTAAACGCTCATAACTTCGTTAATATTGCTCCTAGAGGGTTGAATTTTGCATCAAAATTTACTATTTAAAATTTTTTTTTTTTTTTTATAAAAACTTTAAACGCTCATAACTTCGTTAATATTGCTCCTAGAGGGTTGAATTTAGCATCAAAATTTACTTTTTAAAATTTTTTTTTTTTTTTATAAAAACTTTAAACGCTCATAACTTCGTTAATATTGCTCCTAGAGGGTTGAATTTTGCATCAAAATTTACTATTTAAAATTTTTTTTTTTTTTTTATAAAAACTTTAAACGCTCATAACTTCGTTAATATTGCTCCTAGAGGGTTGAATTTAGCATCAAAATTTACTTTTTAAAATTTTTTTTTTTTTTTATAAAAACTTTAAACGCTCATAACTTCGTTAATATTGCTCCTAGAGGGTCGAATTTTGCATCAAAATTTACTTTTTAAAATTTTCTTTCTTTTTTATAAAAACTTTAAACGCTCATAATTTCGTTAATATTGCTCCTAGAGGGTTAAATTTTGCATCAAAATTTACTTTTTAAAATTTTTTTTTTTTTTTATAAAAACTTTAAACGCTCATAACTTCGTTAATATTGCTCCTAGAGGGTTGAATTTTGCATCAAAATTTACTATTTAAAATTTTTTTTTTTTTTTTATAAAAACTTTAAACGCTCATAACTTCGTTAATATTGCTCCTAGAGGGTTGAATTTAGCATCAAAATTTACTTTTTAAAATTTTTTTTTTTTTTTATAAAAACTTTAAACGCTCATAACTTCGTTAATATTGCTCCTAGAGGGTTGAATTTTGCATCAAAATTTACTATTTAAAATTTTTTTTTTTTTTTTATAAAAACTTTAAACGCTCATAACTTCGTTAATATTGCTCCTAGAGGGTTGAATTTAGCATCAAAATTTACTTTTTAAAATTTTTTTTTTTTTTTATAAAAACTTTAAACGCTCATAACTTCGTTAATATTGCTCCTAGAGGGTCGAATTTTGCATCAAAATTTACTTTTTAAAATTTTCTTTCTTTTTTATAAAAACTTTAAACGCTCATAATTTCGTTAATATTGCTCCTAGAGGGTTAAATTTTGCATCAAAATTTACTTTTTAAAATTTTTTTTTTTTTTTATAAAAACTTTAAACGCTCATAACTTCGTTAATATTGCTCCTAGAGGGTTGAATTTTGCATCAAAATTTACTATTTAAAATTTTTTTTTTTTTTTTATAAAAACTTTAAACGCTCATAACTTCGTTAATATTGCTCCTAGAGGGTTGAATTTAGCATCAAAATTTACTTTTTAAAAATTTTTTTTTTTTTTATAAAAACTTTAAACGCTCATAACTTCGTTAATATTGCTCCTAGAGGGTTGAATTTAGCATCAAAATTTACTTTTTAAAATTTTTTTTTTTTTTTTTATAAAAACTTTAAACGCTCATAACTTCGTTAATATTGCTCCTAGAGGGTTGAATTTAGCATCAAAATTTACTTTTTAAAATTTTTTTTTTTTTTGTAAAAATTTTAAACGCTCATAACTTTGTTAATATTGCTCCTAGAGGGTCGAATTTTGCATCAAAATTTACTTTTTAAAATTTTCTTTTTTTTTTATAAAAACTTTAAACGCTCATAACTTCGTTAATATTGCTCCTAGAAGGTTAAATTTTGCATCAAAATTTACTTTTTAAAATTTTTTTTTTTTTTTTATAAAAACTTTAAACGCTCATAACTTCGTTAATATTGCTCCTAGAGGGTTGAATTTTGCATCAAAATTTACTTATTAAAATTTTTCTTTTTTTTTATAAAAACTTTAAACGCTCATAACTTCGTTAATATTGCTCCTAGAGGGTTGACTTTTGCATCAAAATTTACTTTTTAAATTTTTTTTTTTTTTTTATAAAAACTTTAAACGCTCATAACTTCGTTAATATTGCTCCTAGAGGGTTGAATT
The DNA here is from genome assembly GCA_963942445.1 of Argyra leucocephala. Classification (NCBI taxonomy): domain Eukaryota; kingdom Metazoa; phylum Arthropoda; class Insecta; order Diptera; family Dolichopodidae; genus Argyra; species Argyra leucocephala. The sequence goes on along the minus strand of OZ012677.1, from coordinate 24,797,906 downwards.
TTGCATCAAAATTTACTTTTTAAAATTTTTCTTTTTTTTTATAAAAACTTTAAACGCTCATAACTTCGTTAATATTGCTCCTAGAGGGTCGAATTTTGCATCAAAATTTACTTTTTAAAATTTTTTTTTTTTTTTTATAAAAACTTTAAACGCTCATAACTTCGTTAATATTGCTCCTAGAGGGTTGAATTTTGCATCAATATTTACTTTTTAAAATTTTTTTTTTTTTTTTATAAAAATTTCAAACGCTCATAACTTCGTTAATATTGCTCCTAGAGGGTTGACTTTTGCATCAAAATTTACTTTTTAAAATTTTTCTTTTTTTTTATAAAAACTTTAAACGCTCATAACTTTGTTAATATTGCTCCTAGAGGGTTGAATTTTGCATCAAAATTTACTTTTTAAAATTTTTTTTTTTTTTATAAAAACTTTAAACGCTCATAACTTCGTTAATATTGCTCCTAGAGGGTTGAATTTTGCATCAAAATTTACTTTTTAAAATTTTTTTTTTTTTTTTATAAAAACTTTAAACGCTCATAACTTTGTTAATATTGCTCCTAGAGGGTTGAATTTTGCATCAAAATTTACTTTTTAAAATTTTTTTTTTTTTTTTTATAAAAACTTTAAACGCTCATAACTTTGTTAATATTGCTCCTAGAGGGTTGAATTTTGCATCAAAATTTACTTTTTAAATTTTTTTTTTTTTTTTTATAAAAACTTTAAACGCTCATAACTTTGTTAATATTGTTCCTAGAGGGTTGAATTTTGCATCAAAATTTACTTTTTAAAAGTTTTTTTTTTTTTTTATAAAAACTTTAAACGCTCATAACTTCGTTAATATTGTTCCTAGAGGGTTGAATTTTGCATCAAAATTTACTTTTTAAAATTTTTTTTTTTTTTTTTATAAAAACTTTAAACGCTCATAACTTCGTTAATATTGCTCCTAGAGGGTCGAATTTTGCATCTAAATTTATTTTTTAAAATTTTTTTTTTTTTTTTATAAAAACTTTAAACGCTCATAACTTCGTTAATATTGCTCCTAGAGGGTCGAATTTTGCATCAAAATTTACTTTTTAAAATTTTTTTTTTTTTTTATAAAAACTTTAAACGCTCATAACTTCGTTAATATTGCTCCTAGAGGGTCGAATTTTGCATCAAAATTTACTTTTTAAAATTTTTTTTTTTTTTTTATAAAAACTTTAAACGCTGATAACTTTGTTAATATTGCTCCTAGAGGGTCGAATTTTGCATCAAAATTTACTTTTTAAAATTTTTTTTTTTTTTTTATAAAAACTTTAAACGCTCATAACTTCGTTAATATTGCTCCTAGAGGGTTGAATTTTGCATCAAAATTTACTTTTTAAAATTTTTTTTTTTTTTTTTATAAAAACTTTAAACGCTCATAACTTTGTTAATATTGCCCCTAGAGGGTTGAATTTTGCATCAAAATTTACTTTTTAAAATTTTTTTTTTTTTTTATAAAAACTTTAAACGCTCATAACTTCGTTAATATTGCTCCTAGAGGGTTGAATTTTGCATCAAAATTTACTTTTTAAAATTTTTTTTTTTTTTTTTATAAAAATTTTAAACGCTCATAACTTCGTTAATATTGCTCCTAGAGGGTTGAATTTTGCATCAAAATTTACTTTTTAAAATTTTTTTTTTTTTTTATAAAAACTTTAAACGCTCATAACTTCGTTAATATTGCTCCTAGAAGGTTGAATTTTGCATCAAAATTTACTTTTTAAAATTTTTTTTTTTTTTTATAAAAACTTTAAACGCTCATAACTTCGTTAATATTGCTCCTAGAGGGTCGAATTTTGCATCAAAATTTACTTTTTAAAATTTTTTTTTTTTTTTTATAAAAACTTTAAACGCTGATAACTTCGTTAATATTGCTCCTAGAAGGTCGAATTTTGCATAAAAATTTACTTTTTAAAATTTTTTTTTTTTTTTTATAAAAACTTTAAACGCTCATAACTTTGTTAATATTGCTCCTAGAGGGTTGAATTTTGCATCAAAATTTACTTTTTAAAATTTTTTTTTTTTTTTTTATAAAAACTTTAAACGCTCATAACTTCGTTAATATTGCTCCTAGAGGGTTGAATTTTGCATCAAAATTTACTTTTTAAATTTTTTTTTTTTTTTTTATAAAAACTTTAAACGCTCATAACTTTGTTAATATTGCTCCTAGAGGGTTGAATTTTGCATCAAAATTTACTTTTTAAAATTTTTTTTTTTTTTTTATAAAAACTTTAAACGCTCATAACTTTGTTAATATTGCTCCTAGAGGGTTGAATTTTGCATCAAAATTTACTTTTTAAATTTTTTTTTTTTTTTTATAAAAACTTTAAACGCTCATAACTTTGTTAATATTGTTCCTAGAGGGTTGAATTTTGCATCAAAATTTACTTTTTAAAAGTTTTTTTTTTTTTTTATAAAAACTTTAAACGCTCATAACTTCGTTAATATTGTTCCTAGAGGGTTGAATTTTGCATCAAAATTTACTTTTTAAAATTTTTTTTTTTTTTTTTATAAAAACTTTAAACGCTCATAACTTCGTTAATATTGCTCCTAGAGGGTCGAATTTTGCATCTAAATTTATTTTTTAAAATTTTTTTTTTTTTTTATAAAAACTTTAAACGCTCATAACTTCGTTAATATTGCTCCTAGAGGGTCGAATTTTGCATCAAAATTTACTTTTTAAAATTTTTTTTTTTTTTTATAAAAACTTTAAACGCTCATAACTTCGTTAATATTGCTCCTAGAGGGTCGAATTTTGCATCAAAATTTACTTTTTAAAATTTTTTTTTTTTTTTTATAAAAACTTTAAACGCTGATAACTTTGTTAATATTGCTCCTAGAGGGTCGAATTTTGCATCAAAATTTACTTTTTAAAATTTTTTTTTTTTTTTTATAAAAACTTTAAACGCTCATAACTTCGTTAATATTGCTCCTAGAGGGTTGAATTTTGCATCAAAATTTACTTTTTAAAATTTTTTTTTTTTTTTTATAAAAATTTTAAACGCTCATAACTTCGTTAATATTGCTCCTAGAGGGTTGAATTTTGCATCAAAATTTACTTTTTAAAATTTTTTTTTTTTTTTTATAAAAACTTTAAACGCTCATAACTTCGTTAATATTGCTCCTAGAGGGTTGAATTTTGCATCAAAATTTACTTTTTAAAATTTTTTTTTTTTTTTATAAAAACTTTAAACGCTCATAACTTCGTTAATATTGCTCCTAGAGGGTCGAATTTTGCATCAAAATTTACTTTTTAAAATTTTTTTTTTTTTTTTATAAAAACTTTAAAAGCTGATAACTTCGTTAATATTGCTCCTAGAAGGTCGAATTTTGCATCAAAATTTACTTTTTAAAATTTTTTTTTTTTTTTTATAAAAACTTTAAACGCTCATAACTTTGTTAATATTGCTCCTACAGGGTTGAATTTTGCATCAAAATTTACTTTTTAAAATTTTTTTTTTTTTTTTATAAAAACTTTAAACGCTCATAACTTCGTTAATATTGCTCCTAGAGGGTTGAATTTTGCATCAAAATTTACTTTTTAAAATTTTTTTTTTTTTTTTATAAAAACTTTAAACGCTCATAACTTCGTTAATATTGCTCCTAGAGGGTTGAATTTTGCATCAAAATTTACTTTTTAAAATTTTTTTTTTTTTTTTTATAAAAACTTTAAACGCTCATAACTTTGTTAATATTGCTCCTAGAGGGTTGAATTTTGCATCAAAATTTACTTTTTAAAATTTTTTTTTTTTTTTTATAAAAACTTTAAACGCTCATAACTTCGTTAATATTGCTCCTAGAGGGTTGAATTTTGCATCAAAATTTACTTTTTAAAATTTTTTTTTTTTTTTATAAAAACTTTAAACGCTCATAACTTCGTTAATATTGCTCCTAGAGGGTTGAATTTTGCATCAAAATTTACTTTTTAAAATTTTTTTTTTTTTTTTATAAAAACTTTAAACGCTCATAACTTCGTTAATATTGCTCTTAGAGGGTTGAATTTTGCATCAAAATTTACTTTTTAAAATTTTTTTTTTTTTTTTATAAAAACTTTAAACGCTCATAACTTCGTTAATATTGCTCCTAGAGGGTTGAATTTTGCATCAAAATTTACTTTTTAAAATTTTTTTTTTTTTTTATAAAAACTTTAAACGCTCATAACTTCGTTAATATTGCTCCTAGAGGGTTGAATTTTGCATCAAAATTTACTTTTTAAAATTTTTTTTTTTTTTTATAAAAACTTTAAACGCTCATAACTTCGTTAATATTGCTCCTAGAGGGTCAAATTTTGCATCAAAATTTACTTTTTAAAATTTTTTTTTTTTTTTATAAAAACTTTAAACGCTCATAACTTCGTTAATATTGCTCCTAGAGGGTCGAATTTTGCATCAAAATTTACTTTTAAAATTTTTTTTTTTTTATAAAAACTTTAAACGCTCATAACTTCGTTAATATTGCTCCTAGAGGGTCGAATTTTGCATCAAAATTTACTTTTTAAAATTTTTTTTTTTTTTTTATAAAAACTTTAAACGCTCATAACTTCGTTAATATTGCTCCTAGAGGGTTGAATTTTGCATCAAAATTTACTTTTTAAAATTTTTTTTTTTTTTTATAAAAACTTTAAACGCTCATAACTTCGTTAATATTGCTCCTAGAGGGTTCGAATTTTGCATCAAAATTTACTTTTTAAAATTTTTTTTTTTTTTATAAAAACTTTAAACGCTCATAACTTCGTTAATATTGCTCCTAGAGGGTCGAATTTTGCATCAAAATTTACTTTTAAAATTTTTTTTTTTTTTTATAAAAACTTTAAACGCTCATAACTTCGTTAATATTGCTCCTAGAGGGTTGAATTTTGCATCAAAATTTACTTTTTAAAATTTTTTTTTTTTTTTATAAAAACTTTAAACGCTCATAACTTCGTTAATATTGCTCCTAGAGGGTTGAATTTTGCATCAAAATTTACTTTTAAAATTTTTTTTTTTTTTTTATAAAAACTTTAAACGCTCATAACTTCGTTAATATTGCTCCTAGAGGGTTGAATTTTGCATCAAAATTTACTTTTAAAATTTTTTTTTTTTTTTTATAAAAACTTTAAACGCTCATAACTTCGTTAATATTGCTCCTAGAGGGTTGAATTTTGCATCAAAATTTACTTTTTAAAATTTTTTTTTTTTTTTTTATAAAAACTTTAAACGCTCATAACTTTGTTAATATTGCTCCTAGAGGGTTGAATTTTGCATCAAAATTTACTTTTTAAAATTTTTTTTTTTTTTTATAAAAACTTTAAACGCTCATAACTTCGTTAATATTGCTCCTAGAGGGTTGAATTTTGCATCAAAATTTACTTTTTAAAATTTTTTTTTTTTTTTTATAAAAACTTTAAACGCTCATAACTTCGTTAATATTGCTCCTAGAGGGTTGAATTTTGCATCAAAATTTACTTTTTAAAATTTTTTTTTTTTTTTTATAAAAACTTTAAACGCTCATAACTTCGTTAATATTGCTCTAGAGGGTTGAATTTTGCATCAAAATTTACTTTTTAAAATTTTTTTTTTTTTTTATAAAAACTTTAAACGCTCATAACTTCGTTAATATTGCTCCTAGAGGGTTGAATTTTGCATCAAAATTTACTTTTTAAAATTTTTTTTTTTTTTTATAAAAACTTTAAACGCTCATAACTTCGTTAATATTGCTCCTAGAGGGTTGAATTTTGCATCAAAATTTACTTTTTAAAATTTTTTTTTTTTTTTTATAAAAACTTTAAACGCTCATAACTTCGTTAATATTGCTCCTAGAGGGTCAAATTTTGCATCAAAATTTACTTTTAAAATTTTTTTTTTTTTTTATAAAAACTTTAAACGCTCATAACTTCGTTAATATTGCTCCTAGAGGGTCGAATTTTGCATCAAAATTTACTTTTAAAATTTTTTTTTTTTTTATAAAAACTTTAAACGCTCATAACTTCGTTAATATTGCTCCTAGAGGGTCGAATTTTGCATCAAAATTTACTTTTTAAAATTTTTTTTTTTTTTATAAAAACTTTAAACGCTCATAACTTCGTTAATATTGCTCCTAGAGGGTCGAATTTTGCATCAAAATTTACTTTTTAAAATTTTTTTTTTTTTATAAAATTTTTAAACGCTCATAACTTCGTTAATATTGCTCCTAGAGGGTCGAATTTTGCATCAAAATTTACTTTTTAAAATTTTTTTTTTTTTTTTATAAAAACTTTAAACGCTCATAACTTCGTTAATATTGCTCCTAGAGGGTTGAATTTTGCATCAAAATTTACTTTTTAAAATTTTTTTTTTTTTTTATAAAAACTTTAAACGCTCATAACTTCGTTAATATTGCTCCTAGAGGGTCGAATTTTGCATCAAAATTTACTTTTTAAAATTTTTTTTTTTTTATAAAAACTTTAAACGCTGATAACTGCGTTAATATTGCTCCTAGAGGGTCGAATTTTGCATCAAAATTAACTTTTTAAAATTTTTTTTTTTTTTTATAAAAACTTTAAACGCTCATAACTTCGTTAATATTGCTCTTAGAGGGTTGAATTTTGCATCAAAATTTACTTTTTAAAATTTTTTTTTTTTTTTATAAAAACTTTAAACGCTCATAACTTTGTTAATATTGCTCCTAGAGGGTTGAATTTTGCATCAAAATTTACTTTTTAAAATTTTTTTTTTTTTTTTATAAAAACTTTAAACGCTCATAACTTCGTTAATATTGCTCCTAGAGGGTTGAATTTTGCATCAAAATTTACTTTTTAAAATTTTTTTTTTTTTTTTTATAAAAACTTTAAACGCTCATAACTTCGTTAATATTGCTCCTAGAGGGTTGAATTTTGCATCAAAATTTACTTTTAAAATTTTTTTTTTTTTTTATAAAAACTTTAAACGCTCATAACTTCGTTAATATTGCTCTTAGAGGGTTGAATTTTGCATCAAAATTTACTTTTTAAAATTTTTTTTTTTTTTTATAAAAACTTTAAACGCTCATAACTTCGTTAATATTGCTCCTAGAGGGTTGAATTTTGCATCAAAATTTACTTTTTAAAATTTTTTTTTTTTTTTATAAAAACTTTAAACGCTCATAACTTCGTTAATATTGCTCCTAGAGGGTTGAATTTTGCATCAAAATTTACTTTTTAAAATTTTTTTTTTTTTTTATAAAAACTTTAAACGCTCATAACTTCGTTAATATTGCTCCTAGAGGTCAAATTTTGCATCAAAATTTACTTTTTAAAATTTTTTTTTTTTTTTTATAAAAACTTTAAACGCTCATAACTTCGTTAATATTGCTCCTAGAGGGTCGAATTTTGCATCAAAATTTACTTTTTAAAATTTTTTTTTTTTTTTATAAAAACTTTAAACGCTCATAACTTCGTTAATATTGCTCCTAGAGGGTCGAATTTTGCATCAAAATTTACTTTTTAAAATTTTTTTTTTTTTTTTATAAAAACTTTAAACGCTCATAACTTCGTTAATATTGCTCCTAGAGGGTCGAATTTTGCATCAAAATTTACTTTTTAAAATTTTTTTTTTTTATAAAATTTTTAAACGCTCATAACTTCGTTAATATTGCTCCTAGAGGGTCGAATTTTGCATCAAAATTTACTTTTTAAAATTTTTTTTTTTTTTTTATAAAAACTTTAAACGCTCATAACTTCGTTAATATTGCTCCTAGAGGGTTGAATTTTGCATCAAAATTTACTTTTTAAAATTTTTTTTTTTTTTTTATAAAAACTTTAAACGCTCATAACTTCGTTAATATTGCTCCTAGAGGGTCGAATTTTGCATCAAAATTTACTTTTTAAAATTTTTTTTTTTTTATAAAAACTTTAAACGCTGATAACTGCGTTAATATTGCTCCTAGAGGGTCGAATTTTGCATCAAAATTAACTTTTTAAAATTTTTTTTTTTTTTTATAAAAACTTTAAACGCTCATAACTTCGTTAATATTGCTCCTAGAGGGTTGAATTTTGCATCAATTTACTTTTTAAAATTTTTTTTTTTTTTTTATAAAAACTTTAAACGCTGATAACTTTGTTAATATTGCTCCTAGAGGGTCGAATTTTGCATCAAAATTTACTTTTTAAAATTTTTTTTTTTTTTTATAAAAACTTTAAACGCTCATAACTTCGTTAATATTGCTCCTAGAGGGTTGAATTTTGCATCAAAATTTACTTTTTAAAATTTTTTTTTTTTTTTTATAAAAACTTTAAACGCTCATAACTTTGTTAATATTGCCCCTAGAGGGTTGAATTTGCATCAAAATTTACTTTTTAAAATTTTTTTTTTTTTTTATAAAAACTTTAAACGCTCATAACTTCGTTAATATTGCTCCTAGAGGGTTGAATTTTGCATCAAAATTTACTTTTTAAAATTTTTTTTTTTTTTTTATAAAAATTTTAAACGCTCATAACTTCGTTAATATTGCTCCTAGAGGGTTGAATTTTGCATCAAAATTTACTTTTTAAAATTTTTTTTTTTTTTTTATAAAAACTTTAAACGCTCATAACTTCGTTAATATTGCTCCTAGAGGGTTGAATTTTGCATCAAAATTTACTTTTTAAAATTTTTTTTTTTTTTTATAAAAACTTTAAACGCTCATAACTTCGTTAATATTGCTCCTAGAGGGTCGAATTTTGCATCAAAATTTACTTTTTAAAATTTTTTTTTTTTTTTATAAAAACTTTAAACGCTGATAACTTCGTTAATATTGCTCCTAGAAGGTCGAATTTTGCATCAAAATTTACTTTTTAAAATTTTTTTTTTTTTTTTATAAAAACTTTAAACGCTCATAACTTTGTTAATATTGCTCCTAGAGGGTTGAATTTTGCATCAAAATTTACTTTTTAAAATTTTTTTTTTTTTTTTATAAAAACTTTAAACGCTCATAACTTCGTTAATATTGCTCCTAGAGGGTTGAATTTTGCATCAAAATTTACTTTTTAAAATTTTTTTTTTTTTTATAAAAACTTTAAACGCTCATAACTTCGTTAATATTGCTCCTAGAGGGTTGAATTTTGCATCAAAATTTACTTTTTAAAATTTTTTTTTTTTTTTTTATAAAAACTTTAAACGCTCATAACTTCGTTAATATTGCTCCTAGAGGGTTGAATTTTGCATCAAAATTTACTTTTTAAAATTTTTTTTTTTTTTTTTATAAAAACTTTAAACGCTCATAACTTCGTTAATATTGCTCCTAGAGGGTTGAATTTTGCATCAAAATTTACTTTTTAAAATTTTTTTTTTTTTTATAAAAACTTTAAACGCTCATAACTTCGTTAATATTGCTCCTAGAGGGTCGAATTTTGCATCAAAATTTACTTTTTAAATTTTTTTTTTTTTTTATAAGAACTTTAAACGCTCATAACTTTGTTAATATTGCTCCTAGAGGGTTGAATTTTGCATCAAATTAACTTTTTGAAATTTTTTTTTTTTTATAAAAACTTTAAACGCTCATAACTTCGTTAATTTTGCTCCTAGAGGGTTGAATTTTGCATCAAAATTTACTTTTTAAAATTTTTTTTTTTTTTTTTATAAAAACTTTAAACGCTCATAACTTCGTTAATATTGCTCCTAGAGGGTTGAATTTTGCATCAAAATTTACTTTTTAAATTTTTTTTTTTTTTTATAAAAACTTTAAACGCTCATAACTTCGTTAATATTGCTCCTAGAGGGTTGAATTTTGCATCAAAATTTACTTTTTAAAATTTTTTTTTTTTTTTTTATAAAAACTTTAAACGCTCATAACTTCGTTAATATTGCTCCTAGAGGGTTGAATTTTGCATCAAAATTTACTTTTTAAAATTTTTTTTTTTTTTATAAAAACTTTAAACGCTCATAACTTCGTTAATATTGCTCCTAGAGGGTTGAATTTTGCATCAAAATTTACTTTTTAAAATTTTTTTTTTTTTTTTATAAAAACTTTAAACGCTCATAACTTTGTTAATATTGCTCCTAGAGGGTTGAATTTTGCATCAAAATTTACTTTTTAAAATTTTTTTTTTTTTTTTATAAAAACTTTAAACGCTCATAACTTCGTTAATATTGCTCTTAGAGGGTTGAATTTTGCATCAAAATTTACTTTTTAAAATTTTTTTTTTTTTTTATAAAAACTTTAAACGCTCATAACTTCGTTAATATTGCTCCTAGAGGGTCGATTTTGCATCAAAATTTACTTTTTAAAATTTTTTTTTTTTTTATAAAAACTTTAAACGCTCATAACTTCGTTAATATTGCTCCTAGAGGGTTGAATTTTGCATCAAAATTTACTTTTAAAATTTTTTTTTTTTTTTTTATAAAATTTTAAACGCTCATAACTTTGTTAATATTGCTCCTAGAGGGTTGAATTTTGCATCAAAATTTACTTTTTAAAATTTTTTTTTTTTTTTATAAAAACTTTAAACGCTCATAACTTCGTTAATATTGCTCCTAGAGGGTCAAATTTTGCATCAAAATTTACTTTTTAAAATTTTTTTTTTTTTTTTATAAAAACTTTAAACGCTCATAACTTCGTTAATATTGCTCCTAGAGGGTCGAATTTTGCATCAAAATTTACTTTTTAAAATTTTTTTTTTTTTTTTATAAAAACTTTAAACGCTCATAACTTCGTTAATATTGCTCCTAGAGGGTCGAATTTTGCATCAAAATTTACTTTTTAAAATTTTTTTTTTTTTTTTATAAAAACTTTAAACGCTCATAACTTCGTTAATATTGCTCCTAGAGGGTTGAATTTTGCATCAAAATTTACTTTTTAAAATTTTTTTTTTTTTTTTATAAAAACTTTAAACGCTCATAACTTCGTTAATATTGCTCCTAGAGGGTCGAATTTTGCATCAAAATTTACTTTTTAAATTTTTTTTTTTTTTTTTATAAAAATTTTAAACGCTCATAACTTTGTTAATATTGCTCCTAGAGGGTTGAATTTTGCATCAAAATTTACTTTTTAAAATTTTTTTTTTTTTTTATAAAAACTTTAAACGCTCATAACTTCGTTAATATTGCTCCTAGAGGGTCGAATTTTGCATCAAAATTTACTTTTAAAATTTTTTTTTTTTTTTATAAAACTTTAAACGCTCATAACTTCGTTAATATTGCTCCTAGAGGGTCGAATTTTGCATCAAAATTTACTTTTTAAAATTTTTTTTTTTTTATAAAAACTTTAAACGCTCATAACTTCGTTAATATTGCTCCTAGAGGGTCGAATTTTGCATCAAAATTTACTTTTTAAAATTTTTTTTTTTTTTTTATAAAAACTTTAAACGCTCATAACTTCGTTAATATTGCTCCTAGAGGGTTGAATTTTGCATCAAAATTTACTTTTTAAAATTTTTTTTTTTTTTTTATAAAAACTTTAAACGCTCATAACTTCGTTATATTGCTCCTAGAGGGTCGAATTTTGCATCAAAATTTACTTTTTAAAATTTTTTTTTTTTTATAAAAACTTTAAACGCTGATAACTGCGTTAATATTGCTCCTAGAGGGTCGAATTTTGCATCAAAATTAACTTTTTAAAATTTTTTTTTTTTTTTATAAAAACTTTAAACGCTCATAACTTCGTTAATATTGCTCCTAGAGGGTTGAATTTTGCATCAAAATTTACTGTTTAAAATTTTTTTTTTTTTATAAAAACTTTAAACGCTCATAACTTCGTTAATATTGCTCCTAGAGGGTCGAATTTTGCATCAAAATTTACTTTTTAAAATTTTTTTTTTTTTTTTATAAGAACTTTAAACGCTCATAACTTTGTTAATATTGCTCCTAGAGGGTTGAATTTTGCATCAAAATTAACTTTTTGAAATTTTTTTTTTTTTATAAAAACTTTAAACGCTCATAACTTCGTTAATTTTGCTCCTAGAGGGTTGAATTTTGCATCAAAATTTACTTTTTAAAATTTTTTTTTTTTTTATAAAAACTTTAAACGCTCATAACTTCGTTAATATTGCTCCTAGAGGGTTGAATTTTGCATCAAAATTTACTTTTTAAAATTTTTTTTTTTTTTTTATAAAAACTTTAAACGCTCATAACTTCGTTAATATTGCTCCTAGAGGGTTGAATTTTGCATCAAAATTTACTTTTTAAAATTTTTTTTTTTTTTTTATAAAAACTTTAAACGCTCATAACTTCGTTAATATTGCTCCTAGAGGGTTGAATTTTGCATCAAAATTTACTTTTTAAAATTTTTTTTTTTTTTTTATAAAAACTTTAAACGCTCATAACTTTGTTAATATTGCTCCTAGAGGGTTGAATTTTGCATCAAAATTTACTTTTTAAAATTTTTTTTTTTTTTTTATAAAAACTTTAAACGCTCATAACTTCGTTAATATTGCTCTTAGAGGGTTGAATTTTGCATCAAAATTTACTTTTTAAAATTTTTTTTTTTTTTTTATAAAAACTTTAAACGCTCATAACTTCGTTAATATTGCTCCTAGAGGGTCGAATTTTGCATCAAAATTTACTTTTTAAAATTTTTTTTTTTTTTTATAAAAACTTTAAACGCTCATAACTTCGTTAATATTGCTCCTAGAGGGTTGAATTTTGCATCAAAATTTACTTTTTAAAATTTTTTTTTTTTTTTTTATAAAAATTTTAAACGTTCATAACTTTGTTAATATTGCTCCTAGAGGGTTGAATTTTGCATCAAAATTTACTTTTTAAAATTTTTTTTTTTTTTTTATAAAAACTTTAAACGCTCATAACTTCGTTAATATTGCTCCTAGAGGGTCAAATTTTGCATCAAAATTTACTTTTTAAAATTTTTTTTTTTTTTTATAAAAACTTTAAACGCTCATAACTTCGTTAATATTGCTCCTAGAGGGTCCAATTTTGCATCAAAATTTACTTTTTAAAATTTTTTTTTTTTTTTTATAAAAACTTTAAACGCTCATAACTTCGTTAATATTGCTCCTAGAGGGTCGAATTTTGCATCAAAATTTACTTTTTAAAATTTTTTTTTTTTTTTTTATAAGAACTTTAAACGCTCATAACTTTGTTAATATTGCTCCTAGAGGGTTGAATTTTGCATCAAAATTAACTTTTTGAAATTTTTTTTTTTTTTATAAAAACTTTAAACGCTCATAACTTCGTTAATTTTGCTCCTAGAGGGTTGAATTTTGCATCAAAATTTACTTTTTAAAATTTTTTTTTTTTTTTATAAAAACTTTAAACGCTCATAACTTCGTTAATATTGCTCCTAGAGGGTTGAATTTTGCATCAAAATTTACTTTTTAAAATTTTTTTTTTTTTTTTTATAAAAACTTTAAACGCTCATAACTTCGTTAATATTGCTCCTAGAGGGTTGAATTTTGCATCAAAATTTACTTTTTAAAATTTTTTTTTTTTTTTTATAAAAACTTTAAACGCTCATAACTTCGTTAATATTGCTCCTAGAGGGTTGAATTTTGCATCAATTTACTTTTTAAAATTTTTTTTTTTTTTTTATAAAAACTTTAAACGCTCATAACTTTGTTAATATTGCTCCTAGAGGGTTGAATTTTGCATCAAAATTTACTTTTTAAAATTTTTTTTTTTTTTTATAAAAACTTTAAACGCTCATAACTTCGTTAATATTGCTCCTAGAGGGTTGAATTTTGCATCAAAATTTACTTTTTAAAATTTTTTTTTTTTTTATAAAAACTTTAAACGCTCATAACTTCGTTAATATTGCTCCTAGAGGGTCGAATTTTGCATCAAAATTTACTTTTTAAAATTTTTTTTTTTTTTTTATAAGAACTTTAAACGCTCATAACTTTGTTAATATTGCTCCTAGAGGGTTGAATTTTGCATCAAAATTAACTTTTTGAAATTTTTTTTTTTTTTATAAAAACTTTAAACGCTCATAACTTCGTTAATATTGCTCCTAGAGGGTTGAATTTTGCATCAAAATTTACTTTTTAAAATTTTTTTTTTTTTTTATAAAAACTTTAAACGCTCATAACTTCGTTAATATTGCTCCTAGAGGGTTGAATTTTGCATCAAAATTTACTTTTTAAAATTTTTTTTTTTTTTTTTATAAAAACTTTAAACGCTCATAACTTCGTTAATATTGCTCCTAGAGGGTTGAATTTTGCATCAAAATTTACTTTTTAAAATTTTTTTTTTTTTTTTATAAAAACTTTAAACGCTCATAACTTCGTTAATATTGCTCCTAGAGGGTTGAATTTTGCATCAAAATTTACTTTTTAAAATTTTTTTTTTTTTTTTTATAAAAACTTTAAACGCTCATAACTTTGTTAATATTGCTCCTAGAGGGTTGAATTTTGCATCAAAATTTACTTTTTAAAATTTTTTTTTTTTTTTTATAAAAACTTTAAACGCTCATAACTTCGTTAATATTGCTCCTAGAGGGTTGAATTTTGCATCAAAATTTACTTTTTAAAATTTTTTTTTTTTTTTTTATAAAAACTTTAAACGCTCATAACTTCGTTAATATTGCTCCTAGAGGGTTGAATTTTGCATCAAAATTTACTTTTTAAAATTTTTTTTTTTTTTTTATAAAAACTTTAAACGCTCATAACTTCGTTAATATTGCTCTTAGAGGGTTGAATTTTGCATCAAAATTTACTTTTTAAAATTTTTTTTTTTTTTTTATAAAAACTTTAAACGCTCATAACTTCGTTAATATTGCTCCTAGAGGGTCGAATTTTGCATCAAAATTTACTTTTTAAAATTTTTTTTTTTTTTTTATAAAAACTTTAAACGCTCATAACTTCGTTAATATTGCTCCTAGAGGGTCGAATTTTGCATCAAAATTTACTTTTTAAAATTTTTTTTTTTTTATAAAAACTTTAAACGCTCATAACTTCGTTAATATTGCTCCTAGAGGGTTGAATTTTGCATCAAAATTTACTTTTTAAAATTTTTTTTTTTTTTTTATAAAAACTTTAAACGCTCATAACTTCGTTAATATTGCTCTTAGAGGGTTGAATTTTGCATCAAAATTTACTTTTTAAAATTTTTTTTTTTTTTTTATAAAAACTTTAAACGCTCATAACTTCGTTAATATTGCTCCTAGAGGGTCGAATTTTGCATCAAAATTTACTTTTTAAAATTTTTTTTTTTTTTTATAAAAACTTTAAACGCTCATAACTTCGTTAATATTGCTCCTAGAGGGTTGAATTTTGCATCAAAATTTACTTTTTAAAATTTTTTTTTTTTTTTTTTATAAAAATTTTAAACGTTCATAACTTTGTTAATATTGCTCCTAGAGGGTTGAATTTTGCATCAAAATTTACTTTTTAAAATTTTTTTTTTTTTTTTATAAAAACTTTAAACGCTCATAACTTCGTTAATATTGCTCCTAGAGGGTCAAATTTTGCATCAAAATTTACTT
Organism: Argyra leucocephala; assembly: GCA_963942445.1. Taxonomy (NCBI): domain Eukaryota; kingdom Metazoa; phylum Arthropoda; class Insecta; order Diptera; family Dolichopodidae; genus Argyra; species Argyra leucocephala. The sequence goes on along the minus strand of OZ012677.1, from coordinate 24,782,537 downwards.
TTTAAAATTTTTTTTTTTTTTTTATAAAAACTTTAAACGCTCATAACTTCGTTAATATTGCTCCTAGAGGGTCCAATTTTGCATCAAAATTTACTTTTTAAAATTTTTTTTTTTTTTTTATAAAAACTTTAAACGCTCATAACTTCGTTAATATTGCTCCTAGAGGGTCGAATTTTGCATCAAAATTTACTTTTTAAAATTTTTTTTTTTTTTTTTTATAAGAACTTTAAACGCTCATAACTTTGTTAATATTGCTCCTAGAGGGTTGAATTTTGCATCAAAATTAACTTTTTGAAATTTTTTTTTTTTTTATAAAAACTTTAAACGCTCATAACTTCGTTAATTTTGCTCCTAGAGGGTTGAATTTTGCATCAAAATTTACTTTTTAAAATTTTTTTTTTTTTTATAAAAACTTTAAACGCTCATAACTTCGTTAATATTGCTCCTAGAGGGTTGAATTTTGCATCAAAATTTACTTTTTAAAATTTTTTTTTTTTTTTTTATAAAAACTTTAAACGCTCATAACTTCGTTAATATTGCTCCTAGAGGGTTGAATTTTGCATCAAAATTTACTTTTTAAAATTTTTTTTTTTTTTTTATAAAAACTTTAAACGCTCATAACTTCGTTAATATTGCTCCTAGAGGGTTGAATTTTGCATCAATTTACTTTTTAAAATTTTTTTTTTTTTTTTTATAAAAACTTTAAACGCTCATAACTTTGTTAATATTGCTCCTAGAGGGTTGAATTTTGCATCAAAATTTACTTTTTAAAATTTTTTTTTTTTTTTTATAAAAACTTTAAACGCTCATAACTTCGTTAATATTGCTCCTAGAGGGTTGAATTTTGCATCAAAATTTACTTTTTAAAATTTTTTTTTTTTTTTTTATAAAAACTTTAAACGCTCATAACTTCGTTAATATTGCTCCTAGAGGGTTGAATTTTGCATCAAAATTTACTTTTTAAAATTTTTTTTTTTTTTTTATAAAAACTTTAAACGCTCATAACTTCGTTAATATTGCTCCTAGAGGGTTGAATTTTGCATCAAAATTTACTTTTTAAAATTTTTTTTTTTTTTTTATAAAAACTTTAAACGCTCATAACTTTGTTAATATTGCTCCTAGAGGGTTGAATTTTGCATCAAAATTTACTTTTTAAAATTTTTTTTTTTTTTTTGTAAAAACTTTAAACGCTCATAACTTCGTTAATATTGCTCCTAGAGGGTTGAATTTTGCATCAAAATTTACTTTTTAAAATTTTTTTTTTTTTTTTTATAAAAACTTTAAACGCTCATAACTTCGTTAATATTGCTCCTAGAGGGTTGAATTTTGCATCAAAATTTACTTTTTAAAATTTTTTTTTTTTTTTTATAAAAACTTTAAACGCTCATAACTTCGTTAATATTGCTCTTAGAGGGTTGAATTTTGCATCAAAATTTACTTTTTAAAATTTTTTTTTTTTTTTTATAAAAACTTTAAACGCTCATAACTTCGTTAATATTGCTCCTAGAGGGTCGAATTTTGCATCAAAATTTACTTTTTAAAATTTTTTTTTTTTTTTATAAAAACTTTAAACGCTCATAACTTCGTTAATATTGCTCCTAGAGGGTTGAATTTTGCATCAAAATTTACTTTTTAAAATTTTTTTTTTTTTTTTTATAAAAATTTTAAACGTTCATAACTTTGTTAATATTGCTCCTAGAGGGTTGAATTTTGCATCAAAATTTACTTTTTAAAATTTTTTTTTTTTTTTATAAAAACTTTAAACGCTCATAACTTCGTTAATATTGCTCCTAGAGGGTCAAATTTTGCATCAAAATTTACTTTTTAAAATTTTTTTTTTTTTTTTTATAAAAACTTTAAACGCTCATAACTTCGTTAATATTGCTCCTAGAGGGTCGAATTTTGCATCAAAATTTACTTTTTAAAATTTTTTTTTTTTTTTTATAAAAACTTTAAACGCTCATAACTTCGTTAATATTGCTCCTAGAGGGTTGAATTTTGCATCAAAATTTACTTTTTAAAATTTTTTTTTTTTTTTTATAAAAACTTTAAACGCTCATAACTTCGTTAATATTGCTCCTAGAGGGTTGAATTTTGCATCAAAATTTACTTTTTAAAATTTTTTTTTTTTTTTTTATAAAAATTTTAAACGCTCATAACTTTGTTAATATTGCTCCTAGAGGGTTGAATTTTGCATCAAAATTTACTTTTTAAAATTTTTTTTTTTTTTTTATAAAAACTTTAAACGCTCATAACTTCGTTAATATTGCTCCTAGAGGGTCGAATTTTGCATCAAAATTTACTTTTTAAAATTTTTTTTTTTTTTTTATAAAAACTTTAAACGCTCATAACTTCGTTAATATTGCTCCTAGAGGGTCGAATTTTGCATCAAAATTTACTTTTTAAAATTTTTTTTTTTTTATAAAAACTTTAAACGCTCATAACTTCGTTAATATTGCTCCTAGAGGGTCGAATTTTGCATCAAAATTTACTTTTTAAAATTTTTTTTTTTTTTTTATAAAAACTTTAAACGCTCATAACTTCGTTAATATTGCTCCTAGAGGGTTGAATTTTGCATCAAAATTTACTTTTTAAAATTTTTTTTTTTTTTTATAAAAACTTTAAACGCTCATAACTTCGTTAATATTGCTCCTAGAGGGTCGAATTTTGCATCAAAATTTACTTTTTAAAATTTTTTTTTTTTTATAAAAACTTTAAACGCTGATAACTGCGTTAATATTGCTCCTAGAGGGTCGAATTTTGCATCAAAATTAACTTTTTAAAATTTTTTTTTTTTTTTATAAAAACTTTAAACGCTCATAACTTTGTTAATATTGCTCCTAGAGGGTTGAATTTTGCATCAATTTACTTTTTAAAATTTTTTTTTTTTTTTTATAAAAACTTTAAACGCTCATAACTTTGTTAATATTGCTCCTAGAGGGTTGAATTTTGCATCAAAATTTACTTTTTAAAATTTTTTTTTTTTTTTATAAAAACTTTAAACGCTCATAACTTCGTTAATATTGCTCCTAGAGGGTTGAATTTTGCATCAAAATTTACTTTTTAAAATTTTTTTTTTTTTTATAAAAACTTTAAACGCTCATAACTTCGTTAATATTGCTCCTAGAGGGTCGAATTTTGCATCAAAATTTACTTTTTAAAATTTTTTTTTTTTTTTTTATAAGAACTTTAAACGCTCATAACTTTGTTAATATTGCTCCTAGAGGGTTGAATTTTGCATCAAAATTAACTTTTTGAAATTTTTTTTTTTTTTATAAAAACTTTAAACGCTCATAACTTCGTTAATTTTGCTCCTAGAGGGTTGAATTTTGCATCAAAATTTACTTTTTAAAATTTTTTTTTTTTTTTTATAAAAACTTTAAACGCTCATAACTTCGTTAATATTGCTCCTAGAGGGTCGAATTTTGCATCAAAATTTACTTTTTAAAATTTTTTTTTTTTTTTATAAAAACTTTAAACGCTCATAACTTTGTTAATATTGCTCCTAGAGGGTCGAATTTTGCATCAAAATTTACTTTTTAACATTTTTTTTTTTTTTTTATAAAAACTTTAAACGCTCATAACTTCGTTAATATTGCTCCTAGAGGGTTGAATTTTGCATCAAAATTTACTTTTTAAAATTTTTTTTTTTTTTTTATAAAAACTTTAAACGCTCATAACTTCGTTAATATTGCTCCTAGAGGGTTGAATTTTGCATCAAAATTTACTTTTTAAAATTTTTTTTTTTTTTTTATAAAAACTTTAAACGCTCATAACTTCGTTAATATTGCTCCTAGAGGGTTGAATTTTGCATCAAAATTTACTTTTTAAAATTTTTTTTTTTTTTTTTATAAAAACTTTAAACGCTCATAACTTCGTTAATATTGCTCCTAGAGGGTTGAATTTTGCATCAAAATTTACTTTTTAAAATTTTTTTTTTTTTTTTATAAAAACTTTAAACGCTCATAACTTCGTTAATATTGCTCCTAGAGGGTTGAATTTTGCATCAAAATTTACTTTTTAAAATTTTTTTTTTTTTTTTTATAAAAACTTTAAACGCTCATAACTTCGTTAATATTGCTCCTAGAGGGTTGAATTTTGCATCAAAATTTACTTTTTAAAATTTTTTTTTTTTTTTTATAAAAACTTTAAACGCTCATAACTTCGTTAATATTGCTCCTAGAGGGTTGAATTTTGCATCAAAATTTACTTTTTAAAATTTTTTTTTTTTTTTTTATAAAAACTTTAAACGCTCATAACTTCGTTAATATTGCTCTAGAGGGTTGAATTTTGCATCAAAATTTACTTTTTAAAATTTTTTTTTTTTTTTTATAAAAACTTTAAACGCTCATAACTTCGTTAATATTGCTCCTAGAGGGTCGAATTTTGCATCAAAATTTACTTTTTAAAATTTTTTTTTTTTTTTATAAAAACTTTAAACGCTCATAACTTCGTTAATATTGCTCCTAGAGGGTTGAATTTTGCATCAAAATTTACTTTTTAAAATTTTTTTTTTTTTTTTTATAAAAATTTTAAACGCTCATAACTTTGTTAATATTGCTCCTAGAGGGTTGAATTTTGCATCAAAATTTACTTTTTAAAATTTTTTTTTTTTTTTTATAAAAACTTTAAACGCTCATAACTTCGTTAATATTGCTCCTAGAGGGTCAAATTTTGCATCAAAATTTACTTTTTAAAATT